>CM061545.1:178127162-179327162 GCA_030864215.1 Capsicum pubescens | reverse complement strand
TTAACATAAACATACCAATCTGCAAGGCCTTACTCGATATTCACTGTTGTAATAGGATCAATAACCTAAGTTCAGATACCAACTGTCATGACACAATTAACTAGATAGTGCGGGCACCTACTCTAAATCTACCTAGATAGAAGAACCCTTACCGCTATTTTAAAATACATGTAGAAGTCCATAAAAATAATGAAATATCTTGATCTATTACATTAGCTTACAAAACATTAGATAGAAACAGAAACTTCACCAATGACCTAGTCTAAAAAGGTATAAGAGCTAATTTGTGAAAGAAGGACCACTACACGTGACCTTGCTTTCACCATAAGAAACAAGGACAAAAGCTGTTGAAGATCTTTACCGTATCAAGTATAAAACATTTATCGATCCTCTAATTAGACTATATCCTAGAAAAAGGGTACAAAAAGAGTAATGTAGTACAAGTAATATGTACTGGTAAACATCATCGGCCGATCTAAATTAAATTACATAAACATCACATAAATATTCAAAAGAAGACATGCAACTTTATACTTTTCTTTGTCAAAGATCGGTCGGCCCTTAATTCTTTAACACCTTCAACTTTTACTAGCCTTCTAATTGTGAGAAAATTTCTCTTATCATATTCAACCCTAATCACCATCTTTCCTCTATGCCATCAAGTCAGACTATGGATGCCTAATTTTTTCCCTACAAGACTAGGCTTAATTCTTAGTTTATGAAATTTAAATATAATTAAAATTTAAATATGATTAAAATGCTTATTTTATCCAGATAGACTTTTTAAAATACTTATCTAGGTTAATTTTTTCATTTAAGTGGAAATTATATATTTTTGTATTAATATGTATGGGATCATATAATTTTTTTACTTAAATAATTATTTTATTAAAAATCAGATTTTAATTAAGACTCGACTTGAAAATTATTTCAAACGGCTTAATCATGATTTAAATATATAAGTTTTCCTTAAAGATGAGTAATTTGGAAAATGCTCACTTGATTTAATTAAACCCAAGAAACTCGGGACTAAAATAGTTTATAATTCTTATAAAATTATGATTCAATTAGGCTAATTTATTAAATATGGCCATAGTTTAAATTATTTTAGCCACAATTGCAATTAGTCAATTTATTTTGAATTTTGTTTAAATTAAATAAATTGATAAAGGTCCTAAATTATTTGGGCTATCCCTTAAATAGCCTAATTTTAAAACCTCAAACCCTAATACTACTTGTCCCAACCCACCTATATTCTACCCGAACCCATTCACACCCATCTTAAAGTCCTTCTTCATCAATTAACCCAACAACAACACAAAACTACATCAACAGCAACGAATAACACTAACAAAAGACATACCTATAAAGGATGAACATGATACTGAAAAAGAACTGAAATATCAAGTGTCTGAGAAGGCTCAGGGTGACAATGGTGTACATTAGGATATTCAAAGATGACAAAGCAACATGGTTTATCTCTTAGGGGTAAGAGAAAGAAATATTAGAACACTAAAAAGGCTAATTCTAGTCATTTTGTTGGCCTAACCCGACCCAAAACTAGGTCTCAATCTAAATAGTCATGATTAATAGTCTTTGTTGTAATGTTAGGAGCATTAATACACAAGATGTATTAGAAAGACTCCAAAACCTCAAGAAGATTCAAAAATTATCTATTATAGCAATCCTTGAACCATTTGCTGATAATTCCATTCTTTATTCTGTAATTCTCAATATTATCATGGAGCAGGTAGTGTGTAATGAAAATGCAAAAAAATTATTTTTTTGGAGTCATAAAGTTGAGTGTATAATTCTTGATAAAGATGATTAACAAATGACTTTTGAAGTAAAACACATTGCACATCCCAAGGTTTTTCTATACACTTTTGTATATGCTATATGTCAGAATCATATGAGAAGACCACTATGAGATAAAATTTTACATTACTCTAATTGTGTTCAACCTTAGTGTGTCCTTGGAGATTTTAATGTTAGAGCTGGTGTGGAAGAAAAACTATGGGCAGCCATACAACATGAATAAGAGTTTTGCTTTCATTGAAGTAATAGAAGGATGTGGTCTGATTAATCTTGTATTTCTAGGGAAGACTTATACATGGTATAATAAAAGAGACGGTACAACTAGAATCTGAAAGAAACTTGATAGGGCATTGGTTAATGATTTGTGGCTTGATGAAATTCCTACATCAACTATTACTCATTTGTCTTTAGTGGGGTTTGATCAGTGTCCTTTTTTTCTTGAAATATTTGACAGAGTTACTAATCTAGAGAAATATTTTAAATTCTTACATTGCTGGATGGGAAACAATACCTTTATGGATACTGTAAAGTAGTGTTAGTCTAAACTTGTGGAAGGCGATCCTATATGGATATTTCATATGAAGTTGAAAACGGTCTCTCATACCTTTAGCGCTTAGCCTAGAAGAGAATATGGAGTCATTTTTGCTGCAGTCAAAAAGTATGAGGAGAAATTATAGATGGCTGAGGCTTAAAATCATTCGTAATAATATTGAGGCTAATATAACTAATATAAACTGTGCTATAACTGAATACATTAAGTACTTGAAGGTAGAAAAGTCTATACTTAAGAAAAACACTCAATTGCACTAGTTTAAAGAGAGAGATGCAAATTATAAATATTTCCATGCCTTAGTCAGAGGAAGAAAGAAAATACCCTTTATTTATCAAGTTACTAATGAAAAAGAAGAATGTATTAAAGGGGATAAAAACATTACATAAGTAGCCTATGCACATTTTTAAAGGACTTTTACTGGAGATGACAAAAAGATAGATGAGGAAATTTTGGATTTTAGCCCTAAACTGGTTACTGAGGATCAAAACTACCTCTTAAAGGATTTTATTTCTATGAAAGAATTACATCAAGTGGTATTTTCCATGAATCCTAATTGAGCTACTAGACCTGATGGTATGAGTGGTAACTTTTTTCAAGCTTGTTGGCCTATTATTTTCTAGGACTTGTTACAAGTGGTAAAAAATTTTCATGACCCAAAAACCAAGGGTCATTATGACACTTGTCATGGCAAGCCTTGACAAGTAAGCCTATCACCCAAAATTAATATAAAAAGGGAAAAACAATACCAAAACCCAAAGTAAGGCTCTGAGAATGAAGCCGAACCACACATATACAATAATAGCAGAAAAATACATGACAAGGATTCCATAAATCTCATAAAATTCATTGTCCCGATGTAAGAACCAACAAAGTACATCACAAAATCAAAATATAAAAACTAACAGTCCAAAGGGAGCATAATTTGTATTTGAATACAAAATAAGACATGAACTATATAAGAAGAGGAAGTAGATCAACTCCAAAAGCATAGACCGACTGCTACCTTAAAAATACTCCAAGTACCGCCTGAATTAGCTACTGTATGTCATACTCGTACCTGGATCTTCATAAAAAAGGCACTGTTGAGATGATCATGGGCCACTTGTACTTAGTAGGTATCATTGGTTGACTGAGCAAAGTAGAAAATAAATCATCTAAAAAACACACAATGGGCACGTTGCCTATAGTAAAAAAAATTCCCAAACGGTAGCCCACACCATCTCTATTAATAGTTCTACAATATACACATGTACCAAAAAAACAAGTAAAAGAGAGAAGCACAAATATATAGATATCCTATCAAGAGAAAAAATACAACACAAAATTCATATAGGGTGTGAAATGCAATGAAGATGATGATGATGATGATGGTGTGATGTACGAGGTTGTCGCACAACTTCTGTATACACCTATCAAGTTGTATTCTCGAGGTAGGAACCATGGAGGTTTTGACAACCCATATGCAAGACAATATACAATACCAATCCATTATACATAACTCCACTTTGACGTATACATCGGTAGATGATCTTAGGTGAATTTATGCACCTAAAACATGTTATCCGACCTTAATCAGCCTTGTTTTTAGGACTTCTTGTGTTCTTAATGAGTAAATAATTATATAATTAAGCATATAAGTGTTTAAATACTTTATTATAATGTATAAGTTTTGTTTCAAACAAGTTTGGAATCAATTTGGTCATTTAGAGTTTATACGAAAAAACTAGTGTTACTAGCTTGAGCTATGTGTTGTTCTAGTTTATCTCGATGGATTCTAGTGTGAGTAATGAGATAAGGGTATAAGTGTGTAATTATGTGTTGAATTACTTTTTTATAGTGTTTTAGTTCAATTGAAAAAATCCAAGAGACAAAACACTAAGTTAAAGATCAAAAGAACAAAATTAGTACTCTTAGCGTAAGTTACTAGTTCATCGTCTTGGATTGTATATTTTTTTTAGCTCTAATTCTTGGTGTTTGATTCTATAGGATTCTTGGGGAGTTTATAATGATGATATATGGATGATTAAAAATCTGGAAATCAACAATAAACATCACCATAAATCATGGAATGGATGGATAAACACTTGGGACAAAACTTAACCAAAAATGGACGTTTTGGAGTCATTGGCGTGCCATAGACCTTAGGCACCGTGTTAGGGACATGACACGGATTTTGGAGAATTATAAATTACTTATTACAGATATAAAAAATATTATAGAGTTCCAAGGACCCTAGACACCGTGATAAGGGTGTGACACGGCCCTAAGTCAAAATCGCCAGGTTTGGTCCTACTATAAATAGAACACTTAGTTGTATGTTTGACACCTTGGACGATCTTAGGACTTGAAGAGAGGTTGGAGAACTATTAAATTGGGTTTTTTATTCCATTAATTTTTTTTTTATATATTTTAACATGTATTCATTCATTGTGATTACGCCTACATTCATGATCGGCTAAACACCCTTTTTCTGGGATTAAGGCCAAGAACATGAGTACTATGGTTATGAATTGATTTGGTTTGATTTTTTTTATCATATTTGGTAATTTATTTATCATTTTTATCACTATTTTAAGGTTTCATTACCCTTAGAATACATACATAATCATCTTGTGAACCCATAAAGAGGAGCAAGAGGATAGAACATGGGATAAATAGAATAGAATTGAAATCTTCTTATTGAATGAAGTGATAATTTGTATTTAGGATAGGAATATACATATGTGCTCTATTTGGTACAAGTATGGTATGGAATATGAGCATATTTAACTTAGTTCTCTCAAACTTGCTCAATAATGTAGTTGTAGGGCTAAGCTAGATAATAGACTAGAGGTTCGGAAGGCCATAGTCATAGTATGAACTCCGTGAACAAACAACCAAGATAATTAATGTAAAAAATGAATTTTATAGCTTAATATGATTGTTCTCAGTTAGTTAGCTCTGGGATTTTCCCCATAATTATTCAACCCTTTAATTTATAGCATTATTTTGTTTGTTCTTAGTTTATAACTTTCAAACTCATGTGGTTACGTTTGCATTGATTGAATCTTAAAAGTTGGACTAGTCTGGATAGTTGTTAACACAAGTCTTTGAGGGATCAATACTTGTCTTGTAAAAGAACATATATTACTTGGTCAAACTACGTACACTTGTGTGTGCACTTGGGAACAATAAGTTTCTGTTGCCGTTGTTGGGGACTTATAATTTGACAACCTTTGTAATTTTTTCTTTACTTTTTGATTTCCTTGGTTCTTTTCACTTGGTGTTGGTTTCTGAATTTGAAGGCAATAGGTTAAAGAAGCTAGTAAGTTGGCAAGGGACAAAGAATTAGTTTAACCAAACCCCGATCTCGAGCAATGCTTTCACCTACAAAGGAACAAAAAAGTCCTTCTCTACCATATCCCGCATATTCACGAGGAGTAAGACATTCCTCCTCCCATGGTTGAGGATCCACCATCCCGCAGGATAATTTGCAATGTTGCAATCCTACTTGCTATGAATGTGACCTCTGTTATTTGCAAATTGGCTTCTATATTTAGATTTGAGCTTAAATATAATATGGTGTAGCTTATACATAGCAGTGGATAGTTCACTGGGCTATCACATGAAGATCCACAAGTACCTTTACATAACTTTTTGGAGATTAGTGAAATATTTATCCCTACGGGTCTTTTAATTGATTGTGTGAGGATGAAACTCTTCCCCTTTTCACTTTTGGGGGAAGAATAAATGTGGTTGAACACTGAGCCAACAGGTTCAATTATAACTTGGGATGACATAGACCCAGAAGTTCCTCATTCGATTCTTTCCATCTGGAAAGATTGTGAGACTTTACACTGAGATTTTGAGCTTCAACTAGAGGCTAGATGAGAAACTATATCATGCTTTGTATAGGTTCAAAGCCTTTATTTGGGAATGTCCACATAATCAGTAGTCCAATAAGGTATTTGCTCATACCTTTGTAGAAGCTCTTGAGTACAATACAATAATTTTTCTAGATTCAGCTGCAGGTGGTCAAGCATTGAAAATAACTTATGATGATCTATACACCTTGTTGAATCAGATTTCTCAAGAAAATACAAATTGGCATAGTAATACCTAAAGGAGATCAATGAAAAATATTGCGGGTATGATCGATTTTTATAGCATAATAGCCTTAGCCGCCCCACTTTCAGCTATTCATAATCAAATGATGAATCAATTCAGCAAGTTGGTTATGTAGCAGCCTCAAGCTCAGGTTAATGTAGTGCAATATACCCCATCATGGTGTGATATTTCTATCAATAGTAGCCACTCTGCGGATGTGTGGTGCCAATGGTAAATCTTCAACTTGTGGGCAATGCATAAAAGCCAAATTATGGTAACGCCTACAAGCAAACGTGACAGACTCAACCAATGTATCCTTGGAGAAATAACCAACAAAAATAGTTTTAGTAGCACTAGCATAATGCTTAATCTAGTTGAATTGAAGATACTCTAAAAAATATTTTGGCTATAAGATCCCACAAAATCCTAAACTTAATTCAGTCCTTTAGGCTTGTCAAGGGATCCCAGACTTAGAATATTTTAGCTAAGTACTCAAACTTAGTGTCATTTTAACCTACGAAGGTTTTGAATCATATTTTGAAACCTTTACACTGATTAAATGTTGATGTTTAGGTTGATTCATGATCAGGAATGTCCATGGGTGTTTCTAGTTAAGTTTCAGATTTTTCGGTCTTTGTTTGAAGCCCCTTTGGAACCTTAAAATAGTGGATCAATGCGATCTTGGTGAGCCACATCAACTATCATGTTGATTAATATTTTCCCCAGTTACCAGCGTCCAATTCAAGTGAATCGACACAAACATGGCACGACGTATTGGCTATCGCGTCGATAATATTGATGCACCGCGATGACCTACATGTCGGTAACATGTTTTCAGTCATTCAAAAGATCGTGTTATTGGGTGTATTTAAGTCTTTTTCCCTTGATCCTCATCCCCCAAAACATGAAATTAAACTCCCTATATAGAGAATATATTAATTCATTCTCCAATTAGCTCAAGAACAAAATCCTAGGTGCTTAAATTTCAAATCAAGAACTAAAGATTCAACCATAAACTTTCAGAAATTCTTCAACACAGGTATTGAAGTGTTCATCCAAGGGTTCTTTCCACCCTTGGAGTCCAAGAATCTCTTTTAAAATTTAAGTAATTGATTTTATGATTTCCATGGTTGGAATTAAAGTGTATCCATGATTGCTATTTGGATGAAGTTCCTAAATCATGATTATATATGTATATCTCATGTGAAATTTATCATTATATGTGTAGATTTATGTGAATCCTTGACAAACCCTTGACTTGTGAAATTAGAGATGAATTATGATGCTCACTTGTTCAATACTATGTGCATATTCTATGCTCACGAAGTGCTTGATAAAGTGTCCGTGTGAACTATTAGGAGAATGAAATCATGTCAAGTTAGCTTATTTGCAAGTTATATCATGCAAGTGATTGTTAAAATTCCCCAATGTATGAATAATGATCAAGTTCATAGTTTATATGTTTCATGTTATGCCATGTCTCTTAATTTATGCTATCAAGTCTTGGGGGTACTTGTACCCAACAATTTACCTGATTACCTAGAGCCATGATCAGTCATAGAATAGTATCAGTCATGACATGATCAGTAGTACTTTCAGTCAGTTACAGAACTCATGAAAACTCAGTAGAATCCATATTAGTCTAGTCTAATTCAGTATCTAGTTCAGACCTCAGTAAAATCAGTCAGATAACAAAATTCAGTAGTATTCTATCAGTCAACGGAACTCAATGAACTATGTTCATTTTAGCTAAATAGTAAACTTAGTAACCATTTAGTCTAGCCTAATACAGACTAGAAATCAATTTAATGTCTATTCAGTTGGGAGTAGGATTCAATATCGAGTTATCCTAGGGATGACGACATTCTTGTCAGTAGAGGATTTGACCCTTAGCAGCAATCCTTGTATTACAGAACTATATAGACAATGTAGGTTGATGTATCTTCCTTCTAGACATTATAAGGGTTGATACTTCTTATCCAAGTTATCCTATCACCGAGGATTAACGAAAGAGCTTCCTATCAGAGAGCATTAAATCATAGCTTGTCCTTACTTGTGGCATGGTACAGACACCTTTCGAACTGAGGTTACAGGTTTGACCCTAAATCAACTAGAGAAGGGGTATGTCGGTTAGATGATTACCTCCCACAGTCTCAGTTCCAGTCTCAGCTCAGTATAGAAATCAGTTTAGTTCTACAAATTCAGGTCTATTAGACATGGTCACTCAGCTCAGTGCGAAACTCAGTATGGTTCCATAGTACTCAGAACTATCAGATACAATTATTTAGATAATAAGTAATACAATATTTGTAAACCCAGATATCGGTTATCATTATTTCGATTGAGTACTTAGTATTAGCATGATCTCAGTTACAATCTATGTGTTCATGCATGATCTTACTCAGTCATATTCTTGTTATCCAGTTATTATTGTTCATGCACATGAACCCATCTATTTCAGCCTACCTCACTGAGTATACCAGTATATTCAAAGTACTAAAACATGTTTTTCTTTGTGCTATGACGTCTTATGTCATAGGTTCAGACGCATAAACCCCAGAGCACCCTTAGCAGTTCAGATTCTTAGCTTTTATAGTAGTGGTGAGTCCTCATAATTTAAGGACAAGCTTATTATTTATAGTACTTTAGTTTTATTTCAGCAGATGGAGTTAGTTGGGAGCTTGTCCTATCAACTCCACAGTTTAGACAGCTAGAGGCTTTTTCAGACTAGAGTATATTCAGATAGTTGTTTAGTTTTTCAGTACTTATATTCAGTTTTGGTATTTTGATACCGCAGTCAGATTTATTTATAGATTTGAACCTTATGGAATATATTTTTGCTATTTCTTCATAATTACAGTATTTATTACTCAGTTATTGGAGCAGGTACCGGTCATGGGTTAGCTTATGGTCCTTCAGGATTATGAGCACCTTGTAGTGTCCGTAGTATAGAATCAGGGCATTACAAACTTGGTCTTATAGCCTAAGGTTCAACAGAGTCATAGGAAGATTGAAATTCGCATCTAGTAGAGTCTTGTGCATGGATATGTTGCGCACCATACTTATGGACAAGAGGCTACAAGATGTTTTAGGAAAAGTTTCCCTTCTTTCAATATTCATGTCGTGTGAGTGAGCATGAGCTCCAGTTACACTCTCTTTCTAATCCTAGTTTCCCTTCCATTTACAAAATATGCCTCCAAAGAGGACTCAGGAAAGAGGAATGGGAGATCACTTAGTCTCTCAGCTCGTCCACCCAGATCCTTTGGGCGAGCCTATCTCCCACGCAGAGTTCAGAGCAGCCTTTACCACCCTAGCTAATTCTGTGGTAGCCCAGAATGAATGTCCAACTGCAGTTCCATCCAACCTAGTGACCAATACTGCTGCTACCAAGATTCGAGACTTTACCTGAATGAACCCGGCCTCCATTATTTATGGAGTCTAAGTCAGATGAGGACCCTCAAGAATTTCTCGATCAGGTGCAGAAGGTTACCAATATCATGAGGGTGACTACTGTTGAGAGTGATGAGTTGGACGCATATAAGGTACAAGATATGGCTCACTCATAGTTCAAACATTGAAAGACAGAGAGGGTCGTAGATGCATGGTCCATAGAATGGGAAGAGTTTGCAGTTTCTTTTCTGGATAGGTTCTTCCCGCTAGAGTAGAGAAAAATGAAGGTTTTGGAGTTTATAAACATAAAGTAGGGAAATATGATTGTGCTGGAGTATTCTCTCAAGTTTACTCAGTTATCTAGATATGCCCCATATGTTATAGCATATAGCAGAGCAAAGATGAGTAAGTTCCTGTTAGGAGTGTCTAGTAGCGTGGTCAAGGAGTGTAGGACCATAATGCTTATTAAGGAGATAGATATATAAAGGCTCATGGTCCATGCTCAGCTGATAAAGGAGGCCAAGAATAAAGAGAAAAGGAGGGAAAATAAGAGGGCGAGAATAGGTAGTTTCAATTTTGCTCAGCCTTAGTCAGAGGGTGGGAATCATTCTCAGTTCCGCCTGAAATCCTTAGTTCCATCTCCTTCCTCAACCAATGGTTCTATTCCAAAATTTAGAGATGGAAACCGACATAGGGCATTAGGACCTAAACCCCAGGGCAGTATTAGCAGTGCCCGAGCCAATCCCCTTTGCCAGAAGTGCGGCAGTAACTACCAAGGTATCTGCAGAGCTGGAAGCGATGTGTGTTTCGGATGTGGCAAGCCATACCATAGAGTCAGATAGTATCCTCAGGTGGGTTTACAGAGTCAGCATAACCACCCCCCAGCTACGTTCGATCACCCAAATTAGCAGGGTGTCTCTTCCAGTGCCACCAGTGGGCAGTGCCCAAACAGACTCTATTCTCTTCAGTTCTGATAGAATTCGGAATGTTCTTCTGATGTGGTCACTAGTACATTATAGGTTTTCCATTTGCATGTTTACGCTTTTCTAGATCTAGGAGCTTTTTTGTCTTTTGTTACTCCATATATAGCAGTTGATTTTGGAGTCAGTCCTGAATTCTAGCAGAGCCCTTCTCAGTTTTTACTCTAGTGGGCAAATCTATCATAGCCCGGTGGGTATATAGGAACTATCCGATTATGATATCTCAAAAAGTCCGTTCAATAGATTTAGTCGAATTAGAGATGACTAATTTTGATGTCATTCTCAACATAGATTGGCTTCATTTCTGTTATGCCTCAGTCGACTGCAGAAAAAGAGTTGTCTAGTTTTAGTTTTTGAATGAACACTTCCTAGAGTGAAAGGGTAGTATTTCAGCACTTAGGGGTCAACTTATTTCTCACCTTCGGGCTAGAAAGATGATATCTGAGGGATGTGTCTACTATCTCGTTTGAGTCCAGGACTCTAGTTCAGAAACCACTACTCTTGAATTAGTATCAATAGTATCTAAATTCCTAGATATGTTTTCCGAAGATCTTCCTGGAGTTCCTCCCAAAAGGGAAATTGATTTTGAAATTGATCTTCTCCCAGATACTCAGCCCATCTTTATCCAACCATATAGAATGACTCTAGAAGAACTCAGAGAATTAAAGGAACAGTTAAAGGATCTCTTAGATAAGGGATTCATCAGACCCAGTGTGTCCTCGTGGGGAACACTAGTGTTATTCGTGCATAAGAAAAATGGTTCTCTTAGAATATGCATAGATTACCATCAGTTAAACAAAGTTACGGTCAAGAATAAGTATTCACTCCCCAAAATTGATGACTTATTTAACCAACTTCAGGTTTCTAGTTATTTCTCTAAGATAGACCTCAGATCAGGCTATCATCCGCTCAGATTCAGGGAAAGCGACATCCCCAAAATAGCTTTCCAAACTCGGTACAGTCACTTTGAATTTTTAGTCATGTACTTTGGTCTTACCAATGCCCCAACAACTTTCATTGACTTGATGAACCATGTGTTTAAGCAGTACTTGGACATGTTCATCATAGTCTTCATAGATGACATTTTTGTTTACTCCCGTAGTGAACACGATCATGCAGACCATCTCTGAATAATAATACAGACTATAAGAAACCATCAGTTATTTGCCAAATTCAGTAAGTACAAATTTTGGATGATGTCTGTAGCATTTCTTGGCCATATAATTTCCGGTGATGACATTAGAGTTGATCCCCAAAAGACCAAAGTAATGAGAAACTAGACCAGGCCGATCTCTCCGTCAGATATGAGGAGTTTCTTGGGTTTGGTTGGCTATTACTGATGGTTTGTTGAGGGATTTTTGTCTATTACATCCCCTATGTCTAGTTTGACATAGAAGAAACTCAAGTTCCAGTGGTCAGATTCTTGTTAGAAGAGTTTTCAGGAGTTGAAGACTCGACTCACTACAACTCCAGTTTTGACCCTACCAGATGGTTCAGATAGTTTTGTTGTGTACTGTGATGCTTCCAGAGTCAGATTCGATTTTGTTTTGATGTAGAGAGGTAAGGTCATAGCCTATGCCTCTAGACAACTTAAGCCCCATGAGAAGAACTATCCTACTCATGATCTTGAGTTAGCAACAATAGTTTTTTCCTTAAAGATTTGGAGGCATTACTTGTATGGAGTGAACATTGATGTGTTCAATGATTATAAGATCCTGCAGTATGTGTTCTCTCAGAAAGACCTCAACCTCTATCAGAGAAGGTGGTTGGAATTATTAAAAAACTATGACATGAGTGTTCTGTATCATCTGGGCAAGGCCAATGTAGTGGCTGACACTCTCAGTAGAATGTCTATGAGTAGTGTTGCCCATGTTGAGAATAGTAAGAAATAGTTAGCTCAGGAAGTTCATCAGTTAGCTCGACTAGGTTTTCGCTTAGTCGGTTCAGCAGAAGGTAGTGTGTGGGTATAGAGTATCTAAGAATCATCCCTAGTTTTTGAAGTAAAGAAAACACAGGATATGGATCCCAGTTTAGTCCAGTTGAAGGAATCAGTCAGAAATCAAAAGGTTGAGGTTTTCTCCTAAGAGGGAGATGGTGTTTTACATTGTCAGGGTCATCTGTGTGTGCCAGGTGTAGATGGGTAGAGGCAGCGAATTCTTGTAGAAGTGCATGGTTCACGTTAGTCTATTCATCCAGGGGCAACAAAGATGTACCACGATTAGCGGGAGATCTATTGGTAAAGTAGGATAAAAAGAGACATTATAGAGTTTGTGGATAAATGCTCAATATGTCAGTAGGTTAAGATTGGCCATCAGAAGCCTAGTGTGTCCATGCAGGAGTTTAGTATTCCCACCTGGAAATGGGAAGTAGTGAACATGGACTTCATGATGGGCTTTCCTTCTACTCATCGTCAGCATGATTCAGTTTGGGTCATTGTAGTTAGGATGGCCAAATCAGCTCATTTCCTTCCAATTCATACCTCTTATTCAGCCGTAGATCATGCCAAACTCTATATCAGGGAGTTGGTCAGATTACACAGTGTTTTATTGTCCATTATCTCAAATATAGGTGTCCAGTTCACCTCTCATTTCTAGAAAGTATTCTAAAAGGGTCTTGGTACCTGAGTTCATCTCAATACAACCTTTAATCCTCAGATAGATGGTCAAGAAGAAAGGACCCTTCAGACATTGGAAGATATGCTGCGAGCATGTGCAATAGACTTTAAAGGTAGTTGGGATGACCACTTTCCTTTGATTGAGTTCGCGTATAACAACAGCTATCACTCCAGTATTCAGATGGCTTCGTTTGAGGCACTTTATGGGAGGAAGTGTAAATATTCCATTGGTTGATTTGAAGTGTGTGAGGCCACAGTGGTAGGGACTTACTTGGTATTTGATACCTTAGAAAAGGTCCAGTTGATCAGGGCAAGGCTTAAGATAGCTCTGAGCCGACAGAAATCATACGCAGATGTGCGCAGAAAGGATTATGAGTTTGAGATTGGTGACTATGTTTACTTAAAGATCTTATCTCTCCTATGAAAGGAGTGAAGAGTTTTGGAAAGAAAGGAAAACTCAGTCCCCGATATGTCGGTCCTTACCAAATTCTTAGCTATTTTAGAAAGGTAGCTTACGAGCTTGAGTTACCTTCAGATTTATCTTCAGTTTATCTAGTATTTCATATCTCCTTGATAAAGAAATTCATAGGTGACCCATTAGTCGTAGTCCTTATTGAGAGCATAGAAATTAAGAACAACCTCTCTCATGAAGATATCCCAGTTGAAATCTTTGACTATCAGATTCGCAGACTAAGGAACAAAGAAGTTCCTCTAGTCAAAGTTCTTTGGTGGAATCAGTCCATTGAGGGAGCTACTTGGTAAGCAGAAGCAGATATACGAACTAAGTATGCTCATCTATTCTTCGCTAATATAGACTTAGCTCAAGGTAATAGTTTCCTTAAGCTTAATCAGTTTCATGTTCGGATTTTATTTACAAACGTGGTATCAGTTCCCATTGCATATTCAGTATATAGATTCAGTTTATCAGTAGTCCCAGTCATGTATTCATGAATCATGTTCAGCTATATCCATGCATCAAATATGTATGTTCAGTATAATAATTTAGAATACGAGTAATATCAGTTATATAGTCATGTTCCAAATGTTCATGTCCAGTGAGTAAGTTAGTCTCTCAGTATTCTCCATCTAAGCAGTCATATTCGAGGAAGAATGTTCCCAAGGAGGAGATAATGTAAGACCCCGTAAAATCCAAAGATTAATTCACTCTTTTAGGCTTGTCAAGGGGTCCCAGACTTAGAATATTTTAGCTAAGTACTTAGACTTAGTATTATTTTAACATACGAAGGTTGGCCATCTTATTGCGCGACATTTACATTCATTAAATGTTGATATTTAGGATGATTCATGATAAGGAATGTCCGTAGGTGTTTTTTGACAAGTTTTGGATTTTTCGGACTTCGTTTGAAGCCCCTTTGGAACCCTAAAACAGTGGATCAATGCGAACTTGGCGCGCCGCGTCAACTATCGCATTGATTAATATTTTCCCCAGCTACCAGGGTCCAATTCCAGTGAATCGACACAAACATAGAGCGACGCATTGGCTATCGCGTTAATGCCATCGACGCGCCGCATCGACCTGCGCGTCGTAACCCATTTTTCAGTCATTCAAAAAACCATATTCTTGGGGTTATTTAGGTATTTTCCCTCGACCCTCAGCCCCCAAAACACGAAATTAAACTCCCTATAGAGAAAATATAGTCATTCGTTCTCCAATTAGCTCAAGAAAAAAATCCTAGGTGCTTAAATTTCAAATCAAGAACTCAAGATTCAACCATAAACTTTCATAAATTCTTCAACACAGGTATATGAAGTGTTCATCCAAGGGTTTTTTCCAACCTTGGATTCCAAGAATATCTTTTAAACTGTAAGTAATTGATTTTATAATTTCCATGGTTGGAATTAAAGTATATCTATGATTGCTATTTGGATTAAGTTCCTAATTCATGATTATATATATATATATCTCATATAAAATTGATCATTATATGTGTAGATTCATCTGAATCCATGACAAACACTTGACTTGTGAAATTAGAGATGAATTATGATATCCACTTGTTGTTTAATACTATGTGCATATTCTATGCTCACTAAGTGTTTGATTAAGTGTCCATGTGAACTATTAAGAGAATGAAATCATATCATGTTAGCTTATTTGTAAGTTATATCATGCAAGTGTTTGTTAAAATTCCCCAATGTATGAATGGTGATCAAATTCATAGTTTACATATTTCATGTTATGCCATGTCTCTTAATTTATGCAATCGAGTCCTGGGGTTATTTGTACCCGACAATTTCACTGATTACCTAGATCCATGGTCTGTCATTGAACAGTATCAGTCACGACACGATCAGTAGTACTCTCAGTCAATTACAAAACTCTGAAAAACTCAGTAATATCCATATTAGTCCAGTCTAATCAGTATCTAGTTTATACCTCAGTAAACTCAGTCAACTAACAGAATTCAGTAGTATTCCATCAGTCAACAGAACTCAGTGAACTCAGTTTAGTTTATCTTAATAATAAGCCGAGTAACCGTTCAGTCCAACCTAGTACAAACTAGAAATTAGTTCAGTGTCGATTCAGTTGGGAGCAGGATTCAACACTGCGTTAACCCAGGGATATGGGAATTCCTGTCAGCAGAGGTTTTGAACCTTAGCACCAATCCCTACATTACAAAACTATGTAGCCAACATAGTTTAAGATATCTTTCTGTCAGACATTATGAGGGTTGATACTTCTCATTTGAGTTATCCTGTCATCGAGGGTTAATGAAAGTTCTTCTAGTCAGAGAGGGTTAACTCACAGCTTTTCCTTACCCGTGGCACTGTATGTACACCCTTCCAACTGGGATTACAAGTTAGACCCCAAATCAACTAGAGAAGGGGCATGTAGGTTAGATGATTATCTCTCACAGTCTCAGTTCCAGTCTTAGTATAGAACTCAGTTCAGTTCTATAGATTCAGGACTATTAGACATGGTCACTCAGCTCAGTGTAAAACTTAGTATGGTTCCACAGTACTCAGAACTGTCAGATATAGTCATTCAGATAATAAGTAATACAATATTCGTAAACCCAGATATCGGTTATCAGTATCCCGATTCAGTACTCAGTATTGGCACGATATCAGTTACAATCAATGTGTTCATGCATGTACTCTGACTCAGTCATACTCATGTTATCCAATTATTATTGTTCATTCACATGAACCCATGTATTTCGTCCTACCTCACTGAGTATACCAGTACATTCAAAGTACTGACACATGCTTTTCTTTGCCCTATGATGTCTTATATCATAGGTTTAGATGCACGGGCCCCAAAGCACCCTTAGTAGTTCAGATTCTCAGCTTTTAGAGTAGTGGTGAGTCTTCATAGTTCGAGGACATGCTTATTATTTACAGTACTTCAGTTTTATTTCACTAGATAGAGTTAGTTGGGAACTTGTACCATCAACTCCACAGTTCAGACAATTAGAGGCTTTTTCAGACTATAGTATATTCAGACAGTTGTTTAGATTTTTAGTACTTATATTTAGTTTTGGTATTTTGATACTGCATTCACATTTATTTACAGATTTAAAAATTATAGCATATATTTTTGCCTATTTCCACATAATTATAGTATTTATTACTCAGCTATTATAGTAGGTACCAGTTATGGATTAGCTTGTGGTCCTTCAGGATTATGAGAACTGTGTAGCATCCAGGGTACAGACTCGGGGCGTTACATTGGCCATCCAAGAATAGATAGCTGCTGAAATTAAAAAAATCAGCAAATTGAGTAGAAACAGTTAGATCAACAAGTGGGCAACTGGAACAAACTCAGAATACAAGGCCGCAGGGTGGTTTTCCTAGTGATAATGAACCTCCTAAACAAGTAATGTCAATCACATTGAGTAGTCATAAAGAGATGAATGATATGCCTCCAAAGACACATAAATAGGTAGATGCTAAGTTGGTTCCTCACACGGTTGCAGACAAAGTTACTAAAAATTTGGGGAGATTTGAGTACCCAAAAAAAAGTTACTGAGAAGGAAAGAACACCACCACTATTCCCATAGGAATTCTAGAAAGAAAAAGGAGGATGCATACTTCAAGAAGTTCTTTAACATGTTAAGAGAGCTTCACATTAACCTTTCTCTTCTAGATGTTTTGTAGGGAATTCCCAAGTATGCTAAGTACTTGAAGGACACAGTGACTAACAAAGTTAAGCTGTAAGATGTTGAAACCATGGCACTGATGGAGAAGTGCAGCTCTGTGGTAACAAAAAAGATGCCCAAACATCTTAAGGACCTAGGAAGTTTCACCCTCTATATTCAGATTGATGACGATGAAGTGGTACATACCTTGAGTGATTTGGGGGCGAGTATAAATTTGATTCCTTTTTTAAGAGTGGGGTGGGGAGAATTCCCATGTTTTTAGTGAAGTGATGTTGTAGGATTTTAAATTCTAGCTGTTTTCTTGTTTTTGCCTAAATTTGAAAAAAATACAAAAGATTTTTTCTTTTTAGTTTTGTGTATTAGATTGTTTAAGTTAGTAGGTGCATACTTCACCTACCCCGTGGTTGTTCTTTACAATTTTTTCCCATGGGGGTGCCCCTTGAACCTAGTATCCTTTTCTTTTTAGGAGTAATTTTTAAATTTTTGTGCAAGTATAGTGAGATATTCTTGTTGGTTATATATATGATAGAATGATGTAAGCATTTCATATGTAAATAGCATGTTGATTGTGTTAATTACTATTTTTGAAACTCCTTGGCTCTAGTTTATGATTCTTATACATTGTTGGCTTAATTTTGAATTTATGTGATTATTTGGTTGAGAGTCTATGATAATCCTACAAGAGTTGAGCATGTGCCATATGTGTGTAAGGTTGTTTCATATTCCTTCTTTCTTTTGATATCTTGAATTTTCTTAGCATGGGTACAAAGCAAAATAAAGAGTGTGGGTTTAGGAGATAATATAGGTGTTTCTTTGATAGCCATGGTTTATACCCTCTTTTATCTACCCTTGTGCATAATCCTAGTTAGCCCCATTAAGTTGTTAGTGTATTCTTTGGTAGCCTCATATGTAGCTTGTTTCCTTTTTTTTGACTTTAATTTGATCCAAGTCTCCTAAGCTCTTTAATGAAAATTTAATGAAAAAAAGAGTGTGAAAAACAAGTAAGGAAGAGATAAAAGTGAGTCCCCTATAAATAGCTATCGGTGTTGAAATTTGATATGTGTTGTGGTTAGGAGTTGTGTAAATAAGAGAATAAAGATTATTAAAAATTGAATAATGTATGCATAGATAATACTCCCGCTACATTGTTTGTGAATTAGCTTAATGAGGTGGGGAAAAATAAGAAAAGTGTAAAGATGCCTGTTGTGGAAATTGATTGTTGATAGATTGATATTAATGTTCATGTGATGTATTAAAGCGCTTAGGGAAGTTACTCAATACTATTATCCAAATAGTCCCTACATGTCCTTTAGCCTACATTACAACCCATAAAGACTTATTTGATCTTGATCCTTAACATTCTAATATCAGTGGAGCACTACACTAAGGGCAAGCCTATGGTTCATCTTGTGTAACTTGTGAATTCTTCCCGAGTGTAAGCTTAAATTGCTTCTTATACCAGGTCGCATAGTCATTGCATCTATGTGAGTGAGTATGGGTAAATAACATATTGTGAGGGTATATGTTTGAAGATAGTTGGGGGGATATGTATGACTCCTTGATTGAGCACTATGCATGAGTTTTCCAACTTGGTGAGTCAATTCTTGTGTTTATGATGTTTTGAAGTAGTGTTCATGAGCTTTTAATTGTGTGTATAACATGCTTAGTGTAAAAACTTGCATTCTATGTAGTCATTGAAGTAATAGATTGAATGTCTTGTTATAATAGAAGTGTGGAGTATTCTCTGATTATGATGCTTATAGTACAGAGTTTTCTGATTACAAAAAAGGCTTTAAGTGTGGGGTGATGATGTTAGTTGAATTTATGCACACGAGACATGTTATCCGACCTTAATTAGCCTTGTTTTGAGGACTTATGGTGTTCTTAATGAGTAAATATTGATACAATTGAGCAAATAAGTGTTAAACTACATGATTGTAATTCTTAAGGTGTGTTTCAAACAAGTTTGGGATCAATTTGGTCACTTAGAGTTTAACTAGAAAACTAGTGTTACTAGCTTGAGCTATGTGTTGTTTTAGTTCATCTCGATGGATTCTAGTATAACTAATGAGTTACTAAGGGTATAAGTGTGTAATTATGTGTGGAATTAATTGTTCATAGGGTTTAATGTTTAACTGAAACAAGCCAAGAGACAAATCACTAAGTTAAAGATCAAAAGGACAAAACTAGTACTTGAGGATTAAGTTACTAGTACATCGTTTCGGGTTGTATGTTGTTTTGAGCTCTAATTCACGGTTTTTGATGATATAGGATGCTTTTAGAGTTGATAATTATTATTTATGGAAGTATAAAAAATATAGAAATCAATTATGAACATCACCACAAATCTTGGAATGGATGGACAAACACTTGGGACAAAACCTGACCAAAAATGGATGTTTGGGAGTCATTGGCATTCCATGAACTTTAGGGACCACGTTAGGGATGTGATACCACCTTGGGATCATCCTAAATTAATAAATTCAGTATATAAGATGGATTATGTCGTTCCATTGACTCTATACACCGCGATAAGGGTGTGGCACGACCCTAAGTTAAAATCGACAGCTTTGGTCCTACTATAAATAGGACACTTAGTTGTTATGTTTGACACATTGGACGACCTTGGGACTTGAAGGGAGGGTTGATAACACTTAAATTAGAGTTTTTATTCCATTAATATGTTTTTCTTATTGATTTTAACATGTATTAATTCATTGTAATTGCGGTTACATCCATGATCGTCTAAACACCCATTTCCGGGGTTAAGGACAAGAACATGAGTATTATGGCTATGAATTGATTTGGTTTGGTTTTTTATAATAGTTGAATGTTTATTTTTCCTTTTTATAACTATTTTATGGCTTTATTACCCTTATAATGCATACATAATTATATTGTAAACCCAAAAGGATGAACAAGAGGATAGAACGTGGGATAGATAGAACAGAATTGTAATCTTCCAATTAAATGAAGTTATAATTTGTATATAGGATAGGAAAATACCTATGTGAAATATTTGGTTGATGTATGGTATTAAATATGAACGTATTTAACTTAGTTCTTGCATCCTCTCTAAATTATGTAGTTGTGGGGCTAAGTTAGATAATAGACTAGAGGTTTGGAAGGCCATAGTCTTAGTATGAACCCCGTAAACCAACAACCTAGATAATCAACCTAAGCAATTAATTTTATAGAATAATATTATTGTTCACAGTGTCATTGCCATGGTATTTTCCCCATAATTGTTCTACCCTCTTTATAGCATTGCTTAGTTTATTCTTAGTTCATAACTTTCAAACTCTCGTGGTTAGGTTTGTACTGATTGAATCTTAATAGTTGGGCTAGTCTTGGATAGTTGTTAATACATGTCTTTTAGGGATCGATACTTGACTTGTTAAAGGCCACTATATTACTTCGTGATACCATGTATACTTGTGTGTGCTTGAGCGCAACTATAGAGGGATTTAAAGATGTCAAATTTTCTATCATAAAAAGCCAGTATTTTTATGTTGGTAATAGTTTTTCATGAATGTTATGATATGAGGATGTAATGCTCATGAACAACCAAAATGAGAATTTCCAAATCTAACCAATATACCAACCATGTGAGCTAAAATCCACTCAATATGTCAACCATCTATGAATCCAATATAGTTTATAATGCAATAGAGTAAGATATACAAAAAATGTGCCATTTGATACCACTTAAATACCAACTTAGATATTTTCCACCAAGAAAATAACTAATTACATAATTAACAGGCCAATAACATCATATTAAGACCCTACACGATCACACATAGCATAATAGATCTCAAAACGATAAAATAAGAAAAACATAGACCCTCACATAAGCACAAAATAATAATAAAGTTATTTCCATGACTAGTTCCCACACCCATAAAATAACTTTATTCTAATATTAACTACCCAGCATAATCTGAAGAAAGTTAAGCCATAACCAACCTCAAATGCAAAATATCAGTCCCAAAAAGCCTTTAACATGGAGCTTTCTCCTCACGAAGGCGGCAAAAAATAAACTAAAACATACAAATGTGAATATAAATAAAAAAGAAGCCAACGATACCCATCTTGCATATTTTCGAGTTGGGGTCAAAATGGATCCTCAAAATGGATTTTCTAAAAGGAAGGGTAAAACTAGAATGTTAGTCAAAAAATATATTTTCCATGATTAAAGAAAGACATAGAATAAAACTCAAGTGAAAATAAATTGAAATTGGGGTTTCAATCGAAGAATTACTAATTTATACCTTTCAAGCAAAATTCCCTAAATTCTGCTTTTAAATTCAAGTTTTAAGAAGATTTAAATGATAGGAATCAAATAAAATTATTTGAAATAGGGATTTGGAGCTTACCTATTCTTTAAAATGGATGAAATAACCCAAAAATTCAAAAATTCCAAGCACCAAGTGTAAAAAATGGTGAAAAATTGTGAAAAGGTAGGTATAAATGCCATTTATGCATCACTTATGCAAATATTGAGTATCTTATGTAGTCATCGGTTAAGTGACCTAGTGTCGCTTTCGCGATAACTAGGTGGGATACTCAAGTAGATTAAGTGGACCAAGGGTCACTTAAGAGTCACTCGCATACGCAAACCCAAGGCCGCTTTAGAAATACTCGCTGATGCAAGACACATCACTTATGCAACTGGCTAGTCACTTAAGAAGTTACACTAGCTGAGTGGTGCATCAAATAGAGACTTGTAGAGTTCCAAGTCTTCGTGGGACTCTTAGGATTCATCCAGAATCTCTAGAACACAAACAGACTATGCTACCCTATCAAAATTTAATTCTCTAGACCCAATCACAATATCAGATATTTGAAAATATCATTTTCACAAAGTTGACCCCCGTGATCCAATTTCACAACTTTTTGAATAGAGGGTCAAAATGAGAATAATAAATGTTGATTGACGTAAACTATAAAGGATACTTAATAAGAACCACAAATTCATGTATAAAACACATCGAAATGCATTAGAAACCATGCCAATAATTCCCACATAGAAATAAATAGCTCACAAAATTCACAAAATATCAAGTCATTACAAATTTTTATTTCGTGACAATATAATGCCTAGGTACTTTTCTTATGCTTGTCTTGTATTATTGCCTAAAGTATCTAATCCCAACAAGCTGTCTGAATACAAACCTGTTATCCTCAGTAATTTCACTAACAAGGTTATTTCCAAATTGGTCTGTAGCAAATTTTCTCCTATACCACCTTCAATAATTTTTTATAATTAGTATAGATATATTAAAATAAAAAGTATTTTTGAAAGTATCATTCTTGCACAATGTATTATTCATTGAATTAAAAAGAATTATAGTGGGAGATACTGTTATTATCAACTAGACATGGCTAAGGCTTATGATAGGGTGTCATAGTCTTGCAATTGTCTTGTTATGGGAAATATTAGTCTTTGATAAAACAATCATTGATATGGTTTGGAGGATTATGTCAAATAATTGATATTCAGTGATTATGAATAGGACCAGGCATGGTTTTTTCCATTCCACAAGGGGTTGAAACAAGGTGATCCACTCTCACATGCCTTATTCATTGTAGGTGTTGAAGTATTGTCAATATTATTGAATAATCATTATCTGCACTACATGTATAAAGGATTAAATATGGATAAAGAATGACCTCAAGTTAACTAGTTGAGTTTTGTTGATGATGTTATAATATTCTCTTCTATGTCCAAGTTTTTACTTTAGTTTATCATGAAGATGTTGCATAAATATGAGCATATTAAGGTGAGCTAATAAATTGAGACAAGAGTCACTTTATGATAACTGAAAAAACACTAGTTGATGTTATTTGTAAGGTGACTGACCTTATAGGATTTACTATAAAAGAAATTCCTATCATCTACCATGGATGCCCTTATATATTGGTAGTAGGAAAGTGATTTATTTTTCTAGTATGATATCTAAAGTTTTAACCAAGATAATGGGATGCCATATTAAATTACTCATCTATGGAGGAAGGATCACTTTAATCAAGTCCATGTTATAGTCTCTTCATATACATGTTCTCTTAGCTATTATATCTCTAACAGAAACTACTCTCAAGTAGATCAAAAATATTAATACAAATTTCTTTTGGGGATAGACTAAGGAGAATAAGAAATATTAATGGCTTTATAGGATACTCTTAGTTTCCCTTATATTGAAGAATATGTAAGTGTAAGGCAACTAGAAGACATTTGTTTAGTTATGCAATACAAGCAATGGTGGAATTTTAGAGTAAGAGAATCTTTGTGGGGTAAATTTCTAGGAGATAAATACTACTAAAGAGATAATCATATGATCGAAAAGTAAGCTAAAGGACAATCTTTTGTACGGAAATACATGGTGTAGAAGAAGGTGGAACCTGTGAAACATATTCAATAGAGAATCAATTATGGGACTCATTGTTTTTGGTGGGATGATTGGCTGGGTATAGTTCCTTTGGATACTCACAGAAATTTTGAATATAATCCAGGCGACATTACTGTTGATAATTCCTTGTACAAGGTCAGTGGAATGCAGTTCTAATTTAGAAAGCATGTTTCTTCTACTTTGATGTTTAAGATATTTTCTATGTTAGTTAAATATTAAGAAAATATAGCTTAGTATCTTATTTAAGGGCCAAATTCTAGTGGTCTACTTACTTATTTATCTGTATAGGACCTAGCAATAATGAAAAGGAATGCTACTCTGAGTAGTGTACAGATTTGGAATAGACATATTCCTTTTAGAGTTCCTTTTTAGTCTGGACAATTCTCAAAAACAAACTTCCTACTAATGATAAGATTATAACCTTTGGTCAATATCCTGCATTATGTACTGGTTATAATACTCATGTATAGGTAAATAATCATATATTAGTGTCATGCAATCTTTCCAATTATCTATGGAATCTATTCTCTAATAGTATGGGCATCAGTCATTTGACTATACCTTTGCCTAATCTATTGATGAAATGGTGGTGTCTCAAGCCTCTTAAAAAGGTTCATAAATTGATACTACTAGTTGTGCCTATTTTCTTAAACTGGAATTTATGGTAAAATAGATGTTCATGCATGTATGGAGGTAAGAAATCTAGTGGTGATATAATCAGACTTTTTATCAAGAAGGACAATCATATGCTACTCTCTATTTCATTTCCATATATGTAATGGCCCAATTTTTTCTTATTTGTGTGAAATATTTATTTTTATATGATTTGACTATTTTACCTCTCCTTGTGTTGCATTGTGGTGATTTTGAGGTGTGGGAAATATTGGCATGGTTCCCAATGCATTTTGGTGTAGTTTCTGAGAGATTGTGATTTTGATGGTCTTAAAGGTTTATTAATTGACTTCGATCAAAATATTTTGACTTGTAATGGAAAAACAAACTACACCAGTAGATTTTGAATATTGATTTTAGGTTGGTAACATGGTTGCTGAGGTTTTATGGCTTTTATATCTCATTTCGACCCTCCATTCAAAAAGTTGTGAAAATAGGCCTCATGGGTCAATTTTGTAAAAACAATATTCTTTTGAAATTTTGATATTACCATTGAGTCCGGAGAATCAAATTTGATAGGGTAGCACAGTTTCCTTGAATTCTTAGGATTCTAGATGAATCCTGAGGGGTCTTCAGAGACTTGGAATTTTTCAAGTCTCCAAAGCTTGTGCAACCACTAAAGTTCCACTATGGCCAAATTAGCGGTAGGTGCCAAAGCACCACTTGGCCGCTTTAGTGGCTAGCTACTAGATAGGAAAGGGTGCTTTAGCAGAGCTAATCCACTTGAGCGGGGGGCGCTAAAGTGTCCTTTGTTTACTTTAGCGTAATAGAACGCTAAGCGGGTACTGCTAATGCGGTACTTTCACGACCCGAACCAGGGCCTGGCTATGACGGGTATCTCAAGTTTACCATGGACAAAAGACCACCCCCTTTCCTAGCAAAACAAAACATAATACATCTAGAAGTGGATGAATTTTGAACATATAAAAGGATATGCTGAGTTTTGAACATATATAAAAATCGGCAACTCAGAAAGGAATTTAAGAAATTTAACAACATCCCAACCAACAGTAATCCATAAATCCTCTAAACAGACCAAAACCAATATAAGTTGGGACATTCCCCCGATGTTAGACATAAGAATCTAATGGAAATAGGCTAAGACATAAGTGAAACAATACTTCAAAAATAATAACCCTTCCGGAAAATGAAAGATTACCACTTTAAAGCTAACTGTTGGCAACCCAGAAACCATATCACTACATAAGAAAAGTTGAAGTATCTCCATTCCATGCATCGCGTGGGGATACATCCAAAGACGGTTAATGGGGTGAGCCCTAGCATGTAACTTAGGAAAGGTATAAAATAATGCCAAGTCAAAACCATACTATAATCCACAACACACAGTGTACATATATATGTATGTATCTATGTATAACATTCTGGGATAGGGAACAAGTCTTAGAATAAAAGTAAAACTTTAGCTTGGGCTGCGTAGCTTGACCATCATAATAGTACCCATGGGCTATATGGGCCCAACTTTCACCTCCTTGTCGGCCCCCAGTATATATAGCTACACGAACTGGAGAATATCATAACATATATGCATAGGGAGCTCAAACCTCCCATTCATACTTCAAGGGTGACTCAAACACCTAGTTATTTAGACCCTCACATTGGCAAATGTATTTTTAAATATTAGTCCTCTCAGGACCTGCACTT
Source organism: Capsicum pubescens (assembly GCA_030864215.1). Lineage (NCBI taxonomy): Eukaryota > Viridiplantae > Streptophyta > Magnoliopsida > Solanales > Solanaceae > Capsicum > Capsicum pubescens. The sequence goes on along the minus strand of CM061545.1, from coordinate 179,300,850 downwards.
TCACGACAAACCACAAAGCCCCCTTTAAGACCATTTAAAACATTTAGCATATACAAACTAATTTAATAAAGAAGTTATTCATTTAGGCAATATCAAGTGGTATCATCATACAGACTATAATTGCAAGCACATGTCATTATGCCAAATCAAAATTTTTTCCAATTGGAACTTTAACACACTAGACAATAATACTCCAATGTCCTAAGTAGGAACCATACCATTTAGCCAAGATGGACTCTAACCCCTCGTCCAATAGGAATCCGATGTTCCAAGTAAGAAATAAATTATCTAGATAAGAAGGACTCGAACCCCTCGCCAATAGGAATTCAAATTTCCAAGTTAAAACCATTCCATTACCATCAAAACCTTTCTCAAAACATTATAGCCATTTATGCACGGCATTAGTTTAGAGTAATAGGCAAAGTCAAATGATTATCCATATTCCAAAACCAATCTTTCTTGTGGGTTGAGATTCTCATCAATTTTAATACCAAAATCCAATTATTTGTGGGTATCCATAATTCCCATTCCAAAACCATGCCCATGAATTCCAATAGGCTTACAAATCATCAATTCTGATCATAATTATTCTGTAAAATACATGGAAAAAATAATTTTAAAAAATTATCCAAAACCCTCAACCCATCATTCAAAACCCACGTCAAAATCATGTGAATACCAAATCAAATCATGCGATCATTTAAAACACAATTCTAGAGAGAGAAAGAGAGATACCTACCTTAATAACAAAGAAATTTAGAGAAGAAACAACCCTTGATCCCTTAAAGACCAAACTCTTGAAAGCCTAACTTTGCCTTTGAACGGGGAATTTAAGAGAAGAGAATAGAGCAATTGTTTGAGTAATGAGAAGTTATGGAGTATCTAAGGATATTTTAGGTCGTGGGTCCCTACTAGGGAAAGAGGGAAATAATAAAAGTTCTCCCACTAAAATTACAGAGAATTGTCGCCAGTCAATACGGGTGACCTTATGACTTGCGGTATAGTCAGTCACTTAGGGTGTCCTCACTGGTCAGGTCATGAGTCACACCCTATGACTCATGACCATACCATTTGATTCGTATGGTCATAGTCGTGACCACTACTGAAAGTTTAGGCACCTACACTGGCCACCCTACGATTCATGTTGTACGAATTGTAATAAGTCTTTATGACTCATTTGGTACAAGTATTGATCTCAATATAAACTTAGGGTGGTCAGGATACGATTGAAACCCTACAACTCATGAGGAGTCTTCATGACACATCACCAAAGTCGTGAGTTAGACAATGAGCTCAAAATCTAGGAATTTTCCAAGGACCAAAATATAAGGTATGACAAGTACTTGACCACTTTATTGATGACCTCTAAAGTGGTCTCTTGATAACTTCAGCGAAACCTGGCACCTGGACATGAATAATTCTTTTCTCAATTTTCTTTACCATTATTAAGACATGGAGCTTGGGGATTGAGTTTTTGGAAATTTTCTTTGATTTATAAGATTGGGTAAGCTCTAAACTTCTATTTCAACTACTTTTCTTCAATCCTATAATTTAAATCTTGATTAAACACAGATTTGATGGTGGAATTTGGGGATTTTGTCCTAAAAGACCTAAATTATCATTTCTTCGATTCAAACCCTAATTTTACCCCATTTCACTTGTTTTTTCTCCATGAGTACCATTAATCTTTAGAAAAATGCTTTGGGACAAAAATTCTGGTTTTACCTTTTCATTTTTTAGAAACACATTTCGGGGTCCATTTTGACCCTAATTCAGAATTGGACAATAAGAGTATTGTTGTCTTTATTTTGATGTAAAGATTCTATATTTGTGTGCTTTAGGTTATTTTTGGGTCTGTACATGAGGTGAAAGTTCAGTGATAAAGGCTTGATTGTTCCAATTTCAGTATTCGAGGTAGGTTATGGATTAAATTTATTCAAACTAAGTTGAATAGTTAATAGTAATATAAAACTCTACTATGGGTATGGGATTGTATCATGTAAAATGCGTTTAGGTTATTACGTGCCTATGTGGGTGCCTCTGTGGATAATATTTGGTGGTTTTGAGAAATTATATACTATGTGTGACTGTGTGGGGTTTTATATGATGTTGTTGACTTGATAATGATATATGTATGTTTGATTTCACTCTTTTTGGAGGAAAAATCCTATATTTGGGAATTTATGTGGTATTAATGACAATGGAATTTATGTGGTATTAATGACAATTTTCTTTCATGTCTCACTTAATGGATTCTGAACTATATTGGATTATGGATGGTTGGTTGATCTGAGTGGATTTTTGACTCATATAGTTGGTATATTGGTTAGGTATTGTATATTCTCATTTTGGTTGGTTGTAAGCATTTTAATCCTCATTTTATATTCATTCATGGAGCATTGGTACCACCTTGGAAATAATGGAAATACTAAAAACACTTGCTTTTTCTGACAGAAAATATGATATCTTGAAAAACCCTCTGCTGATGTATGTGCCAAAGAGGAGTTATAGATATTGGTATTGGATATTGGTTGTATAAGGGTTGATGAACCCTCCAGTGATCCAACCTAGGAGCAGATCTCGATAGGTGTGGGTTGACTAACCTCCCATGGGTCATATGCCCATACCTCAACTCGATAGTTGTATACAAAAGTTGTGTGATGACCTCGTGTATCATAATCATCATCATTATAATCATCATCATCATTATCGTCTTCATCATTATCATCTTCATTGCTGTAATAACCCCAAAAATGTAAATCACTATTAGCTCCCTATTTAAGCTTATGCATAGTACATCATGGTTCTTTGGTAGTGTCATGATCAAGTTTGATGTCAATTAAGGTCTAAAATACGTCCTAGCTATTAGGTGAATCAAAACATTCTTTATCTATTGAATTTTTAGGAAGATTATTGATATAGTAAACTTCAAATAAGCATATATCTCGTTATACTATGAATTTTTGAGTTCATGACCCACCAACAGATAGATAATTGAAATAGATTTCCAACGAAACCAATTTCTCTGAAATCCAATATCGGAGCAAAAGGTTATACCCATTTTACTCCAGCATGTTAGCTAGGCAACTAAGTGACGACATGAGCTGACGGATTATCACATATCTAACGACTTATCAGATAATGTCGTCATCCTTAGGCAGAAATTTATAAATTCTAGCATCAAGTGATGACATGAGCTGACGGCTAATCATATATGTGACGACATCAGCCCAATGTCATTAGCCATAGAATTCAGCATTTTCCAAATGATTTTGAAGGGGTATTTTGGTATTTTTCCTTCACCCCAAAGCTCCATAAATCATTAATTCAGCCTCCATTTCACCAAAATACATTATTTTCTCTCAAATTATTCCAAGAACAAGAAGAGGGATTTCCAATTCAAGATCCAAATCTCAAGAATTCTTCCATCAATCTTCCCAAATCAAGTATCAATGTATGTCATGGGTTGATTCATAGGTCCCTTTCAACAATGAAGCTCAAGAATCTCTTCTCAAAATACAAGATTTGTTCATTTATGAACGTTCATGATTTAAATAGAATTGAAATTCATGTTCATTATGTTGTGGGGTTTTGATTCATGTTTTAAATTACATATTTCAATGATTGAACCTAGTATATGAATATTTACTTAATAATCATGATAAACCCCCTTCAATTAACAAGTTGATTGATGTATACATGATTATAAGATGTGTTGATGATGGTATAACAAAAGCATGATCCCCATGTGTTCGACTAAATGCCTGTGTGAAGGAAAAGTGCCATACTAGTATAATAATATGAAATCTCCATTCATGTACAAGTTTATGCACGTCAAGTGTTTGATTAAATGTTTTAGTCAATGAAGTATGGATATATGTGTAGAAATTATAGTTCTTTAGAACTTGTACTTCATGAAATCTCCAACTTATTGTATTATGGATTATGATGTTGGTCATGTATTCAAGAAAGTCATGCTTTGTCAATTTCTTCCTATCGAGTCCTGGGGGTACTTGTACCTAAAAAATATAGCTGTGTCCCTAGAGTTAGTGTCATGTTTTTACGATATCCTTAGTCAAGCCAGATCCATAGAACTCAGTCAGTTATGTGACTCAGGAAAGCTCAGTAATACAATAATCTTAGTACTATTCTGTCAGTCAACAGAAACTCAGTTAATTCAGTTCAGTTCAGTTCAGTAATCCATGTTCAGTGTCTATTCATATGGGAGTAGGAATTAGCACCGAGTGAACCCAAGGTTGGGAACACACACTGTCAGATGAGGGTGTGGTTCTTAAAAGTCATCTTTGCATTCCAGAACTATGTAGCCAGCATATGTTGAGGCATCAACACTGTCAGATGAGGGTTGTTGAGGTGGATAAACACTGTCAGATGAGGGTCCCACCATTCTCTTTTGGGGACAATGTCAGATGAGGGTCACTCACCGCTTATCCTTACCAGTGACGTGGTATTGACACCCTTCCAATTGGGGTTACAGATTGGACCCTATCACAACTATATAGTGCTATTTGGGGCATGTCGATTAGATGACTACTTCCCATAGTTTCAATTACAAATCAGGACTGTCAGATACAATCATTCAGTTTTAGTAATAGAATTCAGATAGTTCTACCAAATTTTGGACTATCAGATGTAGTCACCTCAAAACAGAATAGAACTCAGCTAGTTCCATCAGAAACTAGACTATCAGATACAGTCGCTCAGTATTAGTTATTTCAGTTATACGATTATAAGTATCTCATGTTATCAGTACTCAGATTCAGTAATCATGTTATCATGAACTCAGTTATAGTTATTATGTATTCACGCATGTATTCTCACGTTCAGGTTGTTCAGTCTGTTAGTATAGTTCATGCATGTGAACCCTTTGCATTCATTCTACCTCGCATTCATACCAGTACATTCAATCATACTAATACATTTATGCTATGGTGTTTTATATCATAGGTTCAAAAGCACGAGCTCCAGATAATCAGTAGCATTCTAGTACTCAGCAGTCAGAGTCAGTAGTGAGTCCTCATCCTTCGAGGACATGAGCATTATCTTATCATTTCAGTACTTAGTTTATTTTAGTAGTTAGAGTTAGTTGGGGACATGTCCCATCAACTCCTTATTAAGACAGTTAGAGGCTTTTTTGACTATCATGTTTAGTCAGTTTATTAGTTTGTTTTGGGCATTTGATACCCCACACAGATGTTATATTTTATTAGATATTGTGTCACTGTTTTGAACCTTATGGCCTTACAGCCTTTATTTCTAAATTTACAGAGTATATTATGCAGTGTTCAGGTACAAATATCAGTCATGGGTTAGCTTGTGGTCCTTCGGTGACATGAGCACCATGTAGCATTTTGGGTACCAGATTCAGGGTATTACATACTTGGTATCAGAGCCTAAGGTTCAATAGTATCCTAGAAAGTCTGAAAGACGCATCTAGTAGAGTCTTGTACTTGGGTGTGTTGCGTGCCACATTTATGTGCAGGAGGCTATAAGATGTTTTAGGAGCAATTTCCCTTCTTTTAGTATTTATGTCATACCAGTGAGCATAATCTCAAGCTAATCTCTTAGTCTAATCTATTTCTCCCTTTCTTCTATAGAACAGGCCTCCTAAAAGAAGAATCGAGAATCATCCAGCCCCTCAGACTGAAGATTCTTTAGGGAAACATGTTTCTCATAGAGAGTTTAGAGAAACATTCACTACTCTTGCTCAGTCAGTTGTTTCTCAGAATGAATGTCCAACAATCATTCCAGCCAACCCAGTGGCCAATTCAGCTACAGCCAGTATTCGGGACTTTACCCGAATGAATCCTCTATCCTTTCTCAGGTATAAGTCAGATGAGTACCCTCAGGAATTCATCGATCTAGTTTAAAAGGTTATAGACATCATGGGGGTTACTCCTAGTGAGAGTGCTGAGCTAGCTATATATCATTTGCAGGATATTGCCCACACTTGGTATAAGCAGTGGAAGTCAGAAAGGTCAATTGATGCAGGACCTATAGAGTGGGAGGAGTTTCTCACCGCATTCTTAGAGAGGTTCTTTCCCCTAGAGCTGAGAGAAGCTAAGGTGTTAGAATTCATTAACCTCAGGCAGCACAACATAACTATGAAAGAGTATTCTCTTAAGTTTACTCAACTAGCCAGATATGCCCTCATGTGGTTGTAGACAACAGGGCCAAGACGAGTAAGTTTGTTTTTGAGGTGAATGATAGTGTGGTCAACGAGTGTAGTTCTGCAATGTTGAATAGTGACATAACTTTATCAAGGTTTATGACTCATGATTAGCAGATAGAGGAGCAAAAGAATAAGATGAGGGAGAAGAAGAATAAGAGAGCAAAGATAGGTAGTTTCAACTTTGCTTAACCCAAATCAGAAGGAGGAAACCATTCTTAGTTTTGTCCTAAGTCATTAGTTATAGCTATTTTTTTGGCTAGTGCTCCATCTCCTAAGTTTAGAGATGGTAATTGAGATAGGGTGCCAGGCTTTTAGTCTCAGGGCAGTGTCAGTAATGCCCGAACTAATCCTCCTTTTTAGACTTGTGGTAAGAACCACAAGGGTGTTTGCAGAGCTGGTAGCGATATCTATTTTGGATGTGGCAAGCCAAGCCACAGAGTTAGAGATTGTACCCAGTCAGATTATTAGGGTCTGTAGAACCATTCCTCAGCTCAGACCGGTCACCCAAATCAGCAGGGTGCCACTTGTAGTGCTACTAGTGGGAAATGACTAAATAGACTTTATTCTCTCCAGTCCTGACAGGATCAGGAAAATTCTCGTAATGTGGTTACTAGTACGTTATAGATCTTTCACTTGCATGTTTACGCTTTGCTAGATCCAGGTGCTTCCTTGTCTTTTGTTACTCCTTATATAGCAGGCGATTTTGGAATCAGTTCCTAAATTCTAGCAAAGCCCTTTTCAGTATCTACCCTAGTGGGTAAAACTATCATAGCCCGAGGTTATACAAGAACTATCCGGTTATGATATTTCAGAAAATTACTTCAGTAGACTTAGTCGAATCAGAGATGACTGATTTTGATGTCATTCTCAGCATGGATTGGATTCACTCCTACTATTCCATAGTCGAATACAGAAACAAAATAGTCTAGTTTCGATTTCTAAATAAATCCATCCTAGAGTGAAGAGGTAGTACTTCAGCATTCAGAGGTCAGCTTATTTCCTACCTTCGGGCAAGGAAAATGATGCCTAAAGGATGTGTCTATCATCTTGTTCGAGTTAAGGATATTTGTTCCAAAACTTCCAGTCTTGATTCAGTCCCAGTCGTAAATGAATATTCAAATTCCTTTCCCGAAGATCTTCCTGGAGTTTCTCCTGAAAGGGAAATAGACTTCAACATTGATCTTCTTCAAGATAATCATCCTATATCTATTCCACAATATAGAATAGCACCAGTAGAACTCAAAGAATTAAAAGAGCAGTTGAAAGATCTTTTAGATAAGGGGTTCATCAGGCCCAGCGTGTCCCCGTGGGGTGCACCAGTGTTATTCATGCGTAAGAAAGACGGTTCTATCAAAATGTGCATTGATTACCGTTAGCTCAATTAAGTCACGATCAAGAACAAGTATCCACTTCCCTGTATTGATGAATTTTTTGACCAACTTCAGGGTGCCAGCTATTTTTCTAAGATAGACCTTAGATCAGGCTTTCTTCAGCTCAGAGTCAGGGAATGTGACATTCCGAAAATAGTTTTCCAAACTCGTTATGGTCACTTTGAATTCCTAGTCATGTCCTTTGGTCTTACTAATACCCCAACAGCTTTCATGGACTTGATGAACTGAGTGTTCAAGTAGTACTTGGACATGTTCGTAATAGTCTTCATAGATGATATTCTAGTTTATTCTTGCAGTGAGCGTGATCATGCAAACCATCTCAGAATTGTACTTCAGACTCTTAGAGATCATTAGTTATTCGCTAAATTCAGCAAGTGTGAGTTTTGGCTAAGGTCAGTAGCATTCCTTGGTCATATCATTTCCGGTGATGGCATTAGGGTTGATCCTCAAAAGATCAATGCAATAAAAAACTGGCCTCTCCCTGTATCTCCATCAGATATCAGGAGTTTCTTGGGTTTGACTGGCTATTACAAATAGTTTTTTGAGGTATTTTCTTCTATTGCATCCCCTATGTCCAGATTAACTCAAAAGAAGGTCAAGTTTCAGTGGTTAGATCCTTGCGAGAGGATTTTTCAGGAGCTGAACACTCGACTCACCTCAGCTCCAGCCCTATCTCTTCCAGATGGTTCAGATGGATTCGTAGTATATTATGATGCTTACAGAGTAGGTTTTGGTTGTGTCATCATGAATCATGGCAAGGTCATAGCCTACGCCTCCAGTCAACTTAAAACCCATGGGAAGAATTATCCGACTCATGATCTTGAGTTAGCAGCCGTAGTATTTGCCTTAAAGATATGAAGGAATTATCTATATGGTGTTTATGTAGATGTGTTCATAGACCCTAAGAGCTTTCAGTACATATTCTCTCAGAAAGATCTTAACCTCCACCAGATAAGGTGGTTAGAGCTCTTAAAAGATTACAAAATAAGTGTCCTTTATCATTCGGGCAAGACCAATGTAGTGGATGACGCTCTCAGTAGATTTTCTATGGGTAGTGTTGCTCATGTTTAGGATAGTAAAAAGAAGTTAGCTCAAGAATTCCAACAGTTTGCCAGACTAGGTGTTCGCTTAGTCGATACAGAGGAGGGTGATGTATGGGTTTAGAGTAGTTCAGAATTATCTATAGTTTCCGAGGTGAAAGAAAAGAAAGATAGATATCCCAGTCTAGTCAAGTTGAAAGAGTCAGTAAAGGATCAAAAGGTTGGGGTTTTATCCTAGGGGAGAGATGGTGTTCTATGTTGTCAGGGTTGTCTGTGTGTTCCAGGTGTAGATGACTTGAGGTGGCGAATTCTTATAGAAGCGAATGGTGCGCGCTACTCTATTTATCCAGGGGCCACAAAGATTTACCGCGACTTGCGGGAGATCTATTGATGGAGTGGATTGAAAAGAAATGTTGTAGAATTTGTGGCTAATTGCACTACATATCAGCAGGTTAAAATAAAGCATCAAAAGCCTAGTGGTCCCATGCAAGAGTTCATTATTCCCACCTGAAAATAGGAAGAATTAAACATGGACTTTGTGATGAGTTTTCCACGTATTTGCCGTCAACATGATTCAGTTTGGGTCATTGTAGACAGGATGACCAAATCAGCTCATTTTCTTCCAGTTTATACCTCTTATTCAGCTGAGGACTATCCAAACTCTATATCAGGGAGTTGGTTAGATTACAAGGTATTCCATTGTCCATTATTTCATACAGAGGTACCCAGTTTACCTCTCACTTCTGGAAAGCATTCCAAAAGGGTCTTGGTACCCAAATTCATCTTAGTACAACCTTTCATCCCTAGATAGATGGTCAAGCAGAAAGGACCATTCAGAACTTGGAGGATATGCTAAGGGCGTGTGAAATTGATTTCAAGGAAAGTTGGGATGACCACTTGACTTTGATTGAGTTTGCATACAACAACAACTATCATTCCAGTATTCAGATATCTCCATTCAAAGCTCTCTACGGTAGGAGATGCAGATGTTCAGTCGGTTGGTTTGAAGCTAGTGAGGCCTCGGTCATAGGGCCTGACTTGGTATTTTATGCCTTAGAAAAAGTTCAATTGATCAGAGAGAGACTTCGAGCTACTCAGAGCTGACAGAAGTCTTATGCAGATGTACGTACAAAGGATCTTGAGTTTGAAATTAGTGACTTTGTCTATCTAAAGATCTCTCCCATGAAGAGAGTGAAGAGATTCGTCAATAAGGGAAAGATTAGTCCTATATTTGTCGGTCCCTTCAAAATTATAAGTCTCTTTGGCAAAGTAGCTTATGAGCTCACATTGCCTTCATATCTAGCCTCAGTTCACCCAGTCTTCCATGTCTCTTTGCTCAAAAAGTCATAGGTGACCCAACAGATGTAGTCCCTATTCTGAGCATAGATGTTCAAAACAATCTCTCTTATGAAGAAATTCCAGTCAAAATCCTTGACTACCAGATTCATAGACTAAGGAACAACAAAGTCCCTCTAGTCAAAGTTCTTTGGCGGAATCAGTCCATTGAGGTAGCTACTTAGGAAGCCGAAGAAGACATGCGAACCAAGTACCTTCACCTCTTCTCCACAAACTCAGAATAAGCTCAAGGTAATAATTTTCCTTAATCTTATTCAGTTATATGTTCAGATTTTCATTATAAACTTGGTACCAAGTACCATTACATATTCAGTCATGCATTCATGTGTCAGCTAAGTGATGTATCCATGCATTAGATATGCATGTTTAATATGATAAAATCATCTTATTAGTCATGTCAATCATGAAATCATTCTTCAGTTGTGCGTGTCTAGTATGTACTTTCAGTTATCATTTCTCTAAGTCTAATTAGTCTTATTCGAGGACCCAAAGGGGAGATATTCTAATACCCAAAAAAATGAAAATCAATATTAGCACCATATTTCAAGCTTATTCATAGTACATCATGGTTCTTTGGTAGTTTCATGATCAAGTTGGATGTCAATTAAGGTCTCAAATACGTCCTAGCTATTAGGCGAATCAAAACATTTCTTACTGATTGAATTCTTGGGAAGTATATTGGTATAGTCAACTTCAAATGAGCATATCTATCATTATACTACAAATTTTTAAGCACATGACCCACCAACAGATAGATAATTAAATTAGATTTCCAACTATACTAATTTCGCCCAAATCCGATATCGGAGCAAAACAATAAACCCATTTTACTGCAGTATATTAGCCTGGAAACTAAGTGACGATATGAGCTGGCAGCTTATCACATATCTGATGACTTATCATTTACTGTCGTCAGCCTTAGGAAGAAAGTCATAAATTCTAGCATCAAGTGGCAACATGAGCTAACGACTTATCACATATGTGACGACATCAACCCAATGTCATCAGCCGTAGAATTCAACATTTTCCAAACAGTTTTGGAGGGGTATTTTGGTATTTCCCCTTCACCCCAAAGTTCCATAAACCCTAAATTCAGCCTCTATTTCACTAAAATACATTTTTTCTCTCAAATTCTGTAAAGAAAAAGAAGAGGGGTTTTCAATTCAAGATCCAAATCTCAAGGATTCTTCCATCAATCTTCCCAAATCAAGTATCAAGGTATGTCATTTGTTGATTCATGGGTCCCTTTCACCCATGTAGCTCAAGAATCTCTTTTCAAACTACAAAATTTGTGTATTTATGAACATTCCTGATTTAAATAGAATTGAAATTCATGTTCATGATATTGTGGGGTTTTTATTCATATTTTAAATTACATATTCCAATGATTGACCCTAGTATATGAAGATTCGCTAAATCATCATTATAAACCCCCTTCAATTTACAAGTTGATTGATGTATCCATGATTATTTTATGTGTTGATGATGGTATGAGAAAAGGCATCGTTTCCACCCCAAACTATACCCAAAAAGTCGAAACAACACCTAAACTATACTAGTGACCTATTACACACGTAAACTATAAAAAAAGGATACTATTACCTCCCCGCGACACCCATGCCCAGTTTTAATGAATGGAGTGTACTCCACTCGCCCTGTGCTGATGACACGTGTTAATTTAATTTTTCTATTTAATTAATAAATAACCTTTATGATTAAAAATAAATAATCAAGAAAATACATTAATTCAACAACTCTTTCTTCTTCACTCTTTCTCTACTTTATTTTCCCTTCAAATAACCAAGCAATTTCAACCAGAAAATTTTGATTCCTTCTTCTTCACTCTTACTCTACTTCACTTTCCTTTCAAATAACTAAGAAAATTCAACAAGAAAATTTTAATGGAAGAAAATATTCAATAATTCCCCATTAAAAATATGAAATTGTTGAATTGTTCACTTATTCTCTACTTCACTTTCCCTTCAAATCCACATCCTTTTTCACTTTCTTCTCTTCATCAACAACTCGTCCTTTTTCACTTTGAGTTAATGGAGGTGAAATATGTGGTTTTTAAAAATGCATAGGTAACTGGGGTATTTTCAAATTGGACGATTTGACGAGTTAAAAATCACACCATAGATTGGAGATGAAAGATGTGGTATTCTCATAAATCTATGGTGTAACAAATCACACCATAGTTTTCTTGGAAGACTTTGGGCTTTGGGTATTCTCAGATTCGTCAATTAATGGAGTATTTGACGAATTGAATGTTGTAATATGGAGTGTTGTGATTTTGGGTATGTACAATGGGATTGACAGTTATGATTTCGATGGCAATTTTATTGACGATTTAAAGCTAAGATTTAATTGCAAATAATGTGATTTTGATGTCAATGTTAGTAGTGGATATTGAATTTTTATGGTGGTTGTTTGTGATTTTTATTATATTAATGGTTGTATTATGATTCCGATATGGATTTTTAAAATTATTGTGGTGAAGATTTGAATTTGATGATTTAGTGATGGTGTTTTAATGGTGATTTTATTGGAGAAGAAGCAATTGAAGGCGGGACCCACATATTAAAATAATAAATAAGAAAATTTAATTTTATTAATATTTTTTCAATTATAAAAATAAAAAAAATAATTTTATTAATATTTTTTCAATTGTAAAAATAATTAATCTAATTGTATATATTAAGAAGAATATTAGTAGTATTTAATGATATAATGAAAAATAAAATAGTGACACGTGTATGAAAGCTGCCATTTTAAGGTTTTTTTTCTTCTCTCACGCACCTTAGGAAGGTGAATACACCTTCTCTGCCACGTCACCTTCTAAGGTAGAAATAGTATCACTTTTTTATAGTTTAGGTGTATAATAGGTCACTAGTAGAGTTTAAGTGTGATTTCAACTTTTCGGGTATAGTTTGGGGTGGAAACGATGCCTTTTCCCATGATGGTATAACCAAAGCATGCTCCCCATGTGTTTGACTAATGACTATGTGAAGCAAAAGTGCCATACTAGTATAATAATATGAAATCTCCCTTCATGTAGAAGTTTATGCACGTCAAGTGTTTGATGAAATGTTTTAGTCAATGAAGTATGGATATATGTGTAGCCATTGTGGTGCTTTAGAACTTTTACTTCATGAAATATCCAACTTATTGTATTATGGTTTGTGATGTTTGTCATGTATTCAAGAAAGTCATGCTTTGTCTGTTTCTTCCCATCGAGTCCTGGGGGTACTTGTACCAAAAAAATATTGTTGTGTGCCTAGAGTTAGTGTTATGTTTTCACGATATCCTCAGTCAAGCCATGCTCCATAAAACTCAGTCAGTCATGTGACTCAGGAAAGCTCAGTAATATGGTAATCTCAATACTATTCTGTCAGTCAACATAAACTCAGTTAATTCAGTCCACTTTAGTTCAGTAATCCATGTTCAGTGTCTATATAGATAGGAGTAAGAATTAGCACCGAGTGAACCTAAGGATGGGAACACACACTGTCAGATGAGGGTGTGATTCTTAGAAGTCATCCTTTCATTCCAGAACTATGTGGCCAACATAGGTTTAGACATCAACACTGTCAGATAAGGGTTGTTGAGGCTGATAAACACTGTCAGATGAGGGTCCCACCCTTTTCTTTTAGGGACACTGTCAGATGAGGGTCACCCACCACTTGTCCTTACCAGTGGCACGACATTGACACCCTTCCAATTGGGGTTACAGATTGTACCCCAACACAGCTATATTACATTATTTGGAGCATGTTGGTTAGATAATTACTTTCCATAGTTTCAGTTGCTGATTAGGACTGTCAGATATAGTCATTCGGTCTTAGTAATAAAACTCAGATAGTTCTAGGGAATTCAGGACTGTTAGACACAGTCATTTCAGAACAGAATGAAATCAGCTAGTTCCATCAGAAACTAGAATGTCAGATACAGTCGCTCGGTATTAGTTATTTGAGTTATATGGTTATCAGTATCTCATGTTATCAGTACTCAGATTTAGTGATCATGTTATCATGAACTCATTTATAGTTATTATATATTAACGCATGTATTCTCACGTTCAGGTTGTTCAGATAGTTAGTATAGTTCATGTATGTGAACCCTTTGCATTCATCCTACCTCACATGAATACGAGTACATTCAATCATACTGACGCATTTGCGTTATGGTTTTTTATACCATTGGTTCAGAAGCACGAGATCCAGAGCATCAATATAATTCCAGTACTCAACAGTCAGAGTCAGCAGTGAGTCTATATCCTTCGAGGACATGAGCATCATCTTATCATTTCAGTACTTAGTTTATTTAAGTAGTTGGAGTTAGTTGGGGACATGTCCCATTAACTCCTTATTCAGATAGTTATAGGCTTTTCAGGATATCATGTTTAGTCAGTTTATTAGTTTGTTTTGGGTATTTCATACCCCACACAGATGTTATATTTCATTAGATATTGTGTCTTAGTTTTGAACCTTACGACCTTACAACCTTTATTTCCACATTTACACAGTATATTATGCAGTGTTCAGGTACATATATTAGTCATGGGTTAGCTTGGGTCCTTCGGGGTCATGAGCACCGTGTAGTGTTCTCGGTACCAGATTTAGGGTGTTACTATTGCATTCCACATATTATGTTTATTGAATGGTAGTATTGTTGTTCTTGACGTGATATCTGTCCATTTGTTCTATCTTCTTATATTTGTATTTGGTGTATGCATATATCCATTCTTCTATTCCTTAACTATATTTGTTAAATGTGTATATAATGGAACTGTTAGGGGAGATAGTGTAAGCTTCTATTTAGGACATATTTTTATTGCAGATGATATGCCCATATTTTTTATTTATATGTTTTATTTTCTACTTTACTCAGTCGGCCTATTACACTTACTAAGTACAAGTGGACCATACTCATCCCTACTATACCCTTTTGGTGTAGATCTAGGTATGAGTGCGCTGCACGTATAGTTGATTCAAGCGATATTTGGAGTCTATTCGAGGTAGTGATTAATCTATGAATTCGGAGTTGACTACTACTTTATCTTATTTAGACTATGTCTTATTTGTATCTTGAGACAGAGTTTTTCCTTTTGAGATATCATATTTATATTCTGATTTTAAGTTGTTTTAGTTGGTTCTTAGACTTTGACACTGGATTTTGGAATTTGGTTTCGTATCTTGATTGTATTTCTACTAATATCATGTTTTTGTGGTTTGACTATTCTTTAGAAGCCTTGCCTTGGGTTTCTAGTATTGATTTCCCCTTTTATTTTAATTTGGGTGATAACCTTACTTGTAAAAACTTTCCACGACTAGTGCCATTATGACCCTTGGTTTTTGGGTTATGACAAATTGGTATCAAAGCAATGAGTTTTTATTGGTCTCATCAGTGTAAGAATAGGATGTCTAGTAGAGTCTCACGGATCAATATGTAGATGTTCATATTCATCTTCGAGAGGCTATACAATGTCTTTAGGAAACTTCATTTATTTTTTCCTCATCATTAGGATATTTCATTCCTTGCGTTCTAAATAGTATTTCACTCTTTTCTGCACATGTATCTAAGTATGGTATTCTAAGATCAAGACTTTAGCCTTTATATGTGTTGCCTCCTCAGGTGGGGTCTTAGCTAACCATATACACTATACCTCTTCTTATTGTGAGTATAGTTATGTCTTACGAGGATTAGAAGAGGTTTGAGAGATTCAGTCATTTGGGTCCTTCTAGGTTTAGTGGTACTGAAGGGGAGAATGCCTATTAGTTCTTTATAAATTGTTATGAGAAGTTTCATAGCCTTCGTTTGCTCGAGTCGTATGGGGTTGCATATACAACTTATGATGAAACTCAGGGGGTTGCACCACATTATGAGGGACTAGTTCCCTTAGAGTCAGTTACAGGAAATAAAATAATAAAACACTGAAAAACTAAAAACTTCGCTGAAAACTAAAGAACAAATAGATTTAACGTGGAAACCTCCTTGCTTAAAGGAGTAAAAACCTTATCCTACCCTCACAAGCACCTAACAATCCACTATAATCAAAATGTTGATTACAAACTCCAATGAACCTAACTCTAGGTTCCACGTGCTTGTAATAACTCTACTACAAATGTACCTTGACAACAATGTAAAGAACTCACCTTGATATTGATCAGCTCTAACAAATATCAAACTCAGGTAACCCTACCTACACTCACTCAAGAAAACAAACAAGGAATTACTCTTATAGCACGAGTAATTTAATTATAGACTATAACATGACACAAGAACACTCACTCTTTCAGTACATCAAGAAATAAGAACTTGAGAAATATTCCAACGTTGAGTTTTTGCCTATTTCACTATTTGATTGTCAAATTGTGAAAACTTACAAATTTTGAATAATTCTTTTCCTTCTATAGTGGATTAATGATTAGGCTAGAAATATGATTAGGCCAAGTGTCCTGATGGGTACAAGATCACCTGTGCAGTTTGTTACACTTGAAGACAAAACTACACAGGATAGTGACAATCCATAAAGACCCTGGGACCTGGTCCCTCATTGTCAGCTACTCACCATCACAACCATATATAGAAATTCGAACACCCAGGGACCTGGCCTATTGTTGTCAGGTAATTATCATCAAAACAAGATATAGCAGTTTTTCCTCTTTTTGATGTTGACAAACCAACCACAGATTTTGAGCATCAATGTCCATCTATCATATTTAGTTAGAGTGATCACCAAAACTGAGGATGAATGTTCCCCCTATCACGATGCACCTTGATTCTCCCTACCAATATATCATGCAACCTAGGGACTTGGTCCTTTGTTGTCAATTGACATTAAAAATTCAAATCATTCACTATGTGTCAATATTCACCCCTGTCAATATACTTGCACTTATCAATGTTCATTTGAGCATTCTTCTCTCTGTCAATATGCCATCATTACTTTACTATCATTTCATTCAGCATATATCACCTATTACTTTCTTGCATTCAACACATATACACCTGCTTGGTACCTAGTCCCTAACACATCATCATGCAATACACATACACACACCAGGTCCCTACCATATACATTCAGTATTCCCCCTTTTGGCATCATTGAAAAGTGATAACAATAAACAAAGTAAAAACAAGCACCAGATAGTTAACTTATGGCCACTGGGTAACACTAACATGAGGAACAACTTTAAAGATAAAGAAGAGAGAGATAAAACACACAAGCAAAAGATTCATTCATTATTAAGAGAGATCACTACCAATACATCATACTAAAATAAGCATAAAACTTTCGATTCATTAAAAGCCACACTAGGAATAAAAACTTGAAACTGACACACAGGGATGGCAAAGTGACATAGGGATTACAGGACTTATGTAGAAGGGGGCTTAGGAGAGAAGGATTTTAATAATAACTCCATTCTAGAACTCTCTGCAGTACGAATATTTAGCAATTTTTTAGTGAGGTTGTTAACTTCAGCATTCAGTCCATGACCCTCCTAAGTGAGTTCTGTAACCTTGGCCTGGAGTTTTGCATTTTCTGCTACAAGTTTCTCAGTAGCACCAGATCCCTTTAAGGACAACTTCTCATTATTGATCTTCAAGTACACTACCATAGTATCCTTTTCTCCTAATTGGATCCTTATCTCCTCCATCTCTTTGCTTAAATTCCCTTGAGCAGCCAAAGGTTCTGAAACTTAGGGCGTAGTTCTAACTTTTACTGCTATGCATTCATTTTCTACCAATGTTGTCAAACTGAACATTTGTTTGACTGTTCCAATAGTCTTCTTTTTCCCAATCACTCCGAAGTTATTGTAATGAACCAATCCAGGTCATAGCCATCACACGGATCTCGAGTTTCACGTGGGCCAAAGATCACCTCTTCACTAAACCTAGTAAACATAACAACCTCCAGTGTAGGATAAATTACGAACATATAACAAGATAGTGTAAAATAAGACTAATATTGTTTCATGAAATATCTAAACCAATCACCGGTAACTTGACAACCACCCTCCCCAGAACCAATCCACTAAAAAAACACACCCAAGTCCACAGTAATCCAACAAAGCCTATATAAAACTGAAAACGATAAAATGTTGGGACATGC
This sequence comes from Capsicum pubescens, assembly GCA_030864215.1. Lineage (NCBI taxonomy): Eukaryota > Viridiplantae > Streptophyta > Magnoliopsida > Solanales > Solanaceae > Capsicum > Capsicum pubescens. Next base: position 179,282,757 of record CM061545.1, on the reverse strand, counting down.
CCCCAGAAGGCCATGAAATAAAGCTTTCCGAAGTATGAAAGATCACCACTTCAATGTCAACTCATGAACCAACTTGAATACCTGAGTACTGCACAAGAAATGTAGAAGAAGTTTTGATTCTTGCATCGCGTTAGGATACAACATCAAGAGACGGTTAGCGATTGGAGAGCTAGCATGTAACTCAGGGATAAAGGAATAAAATAATTCCATCATTCAAAACCAAGTCAAATCATCATATACAATCACACATATATATATTGTGCCGGGAAAGGGAACAAGGCTTAGCATGAACTTTGAAAAAAATTAACCTAGGTTGTGTAGCATAACTGTTATAAAATAAGGTACACACGTGCTATATGGGCCCAACTCTCCCCTAGCTTGAAGGGCCCCAGTGCGCATAGCCACACAAACTCGAGAATATCCATATCCTTATATGCCTTTATTGGTGGACTCAAACCACCCAACATAATCAAGGTGACTTAAGAACCAAAGTATGCAATATGGGGGACTCAAAAATCTCATTCATATAATCATTCAGAGGACTCAAACCTCCCGGTCATATAGAAATCTGCACTGTCTAGCACGATTTTGAGTGTTAGTCCTTCCGACTCCACTTTTGCGGCCCAACATATATTCCTCTTTAAAGCCCAATTAAAACATTCAATACACACACAACCATTGATCCAATTACCAACAAAAGACATCTTGTTGGTATTGTCATACCAACCTCACTTGTAAGCATACAACATGCCATAATCATTATTAATCAATTTGGGACTCGAGCCCATTTTCTAAACAACGACATCAATCAATTTAACGTTTAGGGACTAGAACCTATTTAGAAATTCAAACTAATTTATGGCAAACAAGGATTTAATAAAACCATTCAGCAACCACTTACATTATTAGGCCAATGCCTTAGTTCAAAATAAAATTCAACATCTGGCAAGATCATTCTCATAGGCAATTTCACGAATAGGTTGAGGGCATACCATTATCAAATCATTGTTCAAGCCAAAAAAAACCATCAAGTTAGGGTTAACCATGACCCCTTATATTAAATCATAATTCCCAAGAACCCACATGTGTAAACCAACATCAAAACATGCACAAACACAATTTTACTCATGAAAAGTCAATGTTTAATAATATGCAACCAAACCACCAACCTTGGTTTTAAAAGCCACCATTAATGATTCATGAACAAAGCATTAAACATATGCTTTTAGTCAACTAACAACAAAAGAAGAGTCACATGCCTGTGTTTCTAAGATTCACAGAGAGAATTTGATCTTTAAGCCCCTAGATGACCACCTTGAAGAAACCCTAGCCCAATCTTTCTTAAGAGGTTTTAGAGAGAATTTAGAGTGTTTGATATTCTAAATTATAGAATGAATGCCTATTAAGTGTTATAAGATGTGGGTTCTTCAGGACCTAGGGTGGAAATATCCAAAATACCCTCAGCTTAAAATTTGTAGAACATTCGCAAGTGGGTATGAGTTGACCCTCCAACTCGTCAGCACATATACGAATGGTATCCTCAAGTCATCACTAGATTAGAAGGTTGGACACCACATTGTTTCCAACATACGACACCCTTGCCTGACTCATCACAATACCATACGACTCGTACCATAAAGTCATATCCGAGGCAGAACATCTAGGTCTAGACATTGGACAACATACAATTGGACCTTAAATATCTCGTCACAAGAGCATATGACTTGTATGGAGACTCTCGTAGAAAAGATAGAATTTAGCCAACGACACACTGACCAACATATGAGTAGGGTGCCTAGACCAGTCACCACACCATATGACTTATGGTGTAAGTTGTATGATGATCAGAAGGTTCAAGATTTAAGAAATTTGCAAGGGCCAAAGCTCAGGGCGTTTCAGTCTCCCACACTCAAGATTTTTCATCCCCAAATTATGGGACAAGGCAATACAAGAACATTTGGACTCCACATGCCTTTACTCTTCCCTTTAACCAAGTTATAAATTAAAGATGCCAAGCAAACCACCTTTTTTCCTTTAACAAAACATAAAACAAGGAAATTAAGAACAACACATACCTCAAGCATGAATTTCCAGAATCGGGAATAGGAATGGATACTTAGACTTCATGTCTTTCTCGGCTTCCCAAGTAGCTTCCTTGAACGTTTAGTTCCTCCCTAGGACCTTCACCTAAGCCACGTCTTTCTTTGGCAACCGGTAAACTTGCCGATCAAAGATGCTCATTAGGACCCCTCATAGGATAAAGAATCTAAAATATCAATGTTCTCCAAGGGAACACCAAATGAAGGATCACACACATATTTCTGCAACATGGACACATGGAATACCAGATGAATGGAACTCATGATAGAGGGCAAGTTCAACTCAGACACAACATCACCAACCCTCCTCAAAATCAAGTATGGGCTAACATACAGGGGACTGATGTTTCCCTTCTTCCCAAACCGCATTACTCCCTTCATGGGAGACACGTTCAAGAACACCCAATCTCCAACCTCAAACTCTAAGTCTCTTTTCCTTATGTCCGCATAGGACTTTTGGTGACTTTGGGTGGTCTAAAAGCTATCTCGAATCACTTTCAAATTCTCAATGGCTTGGTGAACCAAATTCGAGCCAAAAATTTCTGCTTCACCAACCTCAAACCACCCAATAGACGATCTACACCTCATACCATACAATGCCTCAAGTGGATCCATACCAATGCTATAATGGAACTATTGTTATAGAAAAATTTAATGATACACAAGTGGTCAAATCAACTACTGCCAAAGTAAATCACAAAGGCTCGCAGCATATCTTTCAAAGTTTGAATTGTCCTTTCTTCTTGTCATCCGACAACAGGTGAAAGGCTGTAATAAGACTCACTTTAGTCCCCAAACCTCACTGGAAAGAGCTCTAGAAATGTAACGAGAACTGAGTACCACAATATGAATTAATTGATATAGGCACACCATTCAACTTTAGCACTTCTTGAAGAAAAAACTTCGCATAGTACCCATCCAAATAATTAGTCCTCACTGGCAAGAAGTGAGCTGACTTAGTCATCCTATATAGGGTGATCCAAATAGATTCACACTTATTCTACGACTGTGGAAGACTAGTAATGAAATCCATATTAATTACCTCATACTTCCACACTGGTAGTTCAATCTCTTGGAGTAGCCTGCCGGGCTTCATATGTTCTACCTTCACTTGCTGACATACCATGCACTTAGCCACAAAGTTGGCTACATCATGTTTCATAGTATTCCACCAATACATCTCATTGAGATCATGATAAACATTTTTTGAACCAGGGTGAACCGTATACTACATTTCATTGGCCTCAGCCAAAATCCTACCTCGCAATCTATCATTATCAGGAACACACAACCTCCCTTGGTACCTCAATCTATCATCACCACCAATCTTGAAGGTCATCAACTTCTACTTACCCACATCATTCTTGATCATAATCAAGATTCTAATGCCTGTTTCTTATTTATTTTTGAACCAACAGATGATTGTGCCACCTGTTGCACAAACACACCACCTTCTTCAGAGTCCAAGATACGAACTCCAAGGTTAGCCAAATAGTGAATATCATTCACTAATTCCTGCGTAACCTTATCCACATGCAACAAGCTTCCCATGGACTACCTACTAAGAACATCAACAACCACATTTGCCTTACCTAGGTTGTTGTGAAGACTCATATAATAGTCCTTCAGCAATTCAAGCCACCTTCTTTGCTTGATATTAAGCTCTTTTTGAATGAACACATACTACAGACTCTTATGATCAGAAAAAATATGAACATGAACCCCATACAGATAGTGATGCAAGATTTCCAGCCCAAACACCACAGCTAATAATTCTAAGTCATGAGTAAGATAGTTCTTCTCATGAACCTTTAACTATTTAGAGGCATAAGTAACCACCTTACCATGTTGCATCAACATACAACCCAAACCAACTCAGGAAACATCACAATAGACGACAAAACCCTTGGTACCCTCAAGTAGATTCAAGACAGGAGCTGAATTCAACCTATCTTTTAGCTTATCAAAGCTACCCTCGCAAGGATAAGACCACAAGAACTTCACCTTCTTTTGAGTCAACTTGGTCAATGGAGCAACAATAGATGAAAATTTTCTATGAACCTCCTATAATAACCAGCTAAACCCAAGAAGCTCCGAATATCAGTTAAATTCGTGGGTCTAGGTCACTTCTTAACAACATCAACCTTCTGAGGATCTACTAGATTTCCCTAACTAGACACAACATAACCCATATACGTTACAATATTCAACCAGAACCCATATTTTTAAAACTTAGCATACAAGTGTTGATCTTTAAAGGTCTGCAACACAAGGCGGAGGTGATCTACATGATACTGCTTACTTTTAGAGTACACCAAAATATCGTCTATGAAGACAATCAAGAACTAATATAGAAACTAACAGAAGACTCTAGTCATCAAATCCATGAATGCCGTCGGGGCATTGGTCTATCTAAAAGACATAATCAGAAACTCAAAGTTCCCATACCGGGTACAAAAAACAGTCTTAGGGATATCTACCTCCCTAATCTTTAACTGATGATAGCCAAATCGAAGAATGATCTTAGAGAAAACTTTGGCACCCAGAAGCTAATCAAAGAGTTCATTAATTCTTGAAAGGGGATACTTATTCTTTACCATCACCTTATTCAATTACTGATAATTAATAAACATTCAAAGGGAACCAACCTTCTTTCGTACAAACAATTCTGGTACATCCCATGGGGACACACTAGGACGGATGAAAACCTTGTCTAAGAGGTCTTTTAACATCTTCTTGATCTCCTTTAACTCAGTTGGAGCCATTCTATATATGGGAATAGAAATAGGATAAATGTCCGGAACAAGATCAATACCAAAATCAATCACCCTAGTGGGAGAGACATTAGGTAGATCATTAGGGAATACTTCAGGAAATTCATTTACCATAGGAACAGAATGTAAGGAAGGATCCTTTGATGCAGGAGCTGAAGAAGAGGCAATAGGAACCTTATTTTCTCCAAAAGAAACTCTAGAGGGACAATCCCACTGCATATGCCCAATCTGACCATATATAAAACATGGTTCCTCTCCTTATTGCACTAACTATAAAATCTATAAGGAGGGTAGGATGGTGCTGATTGGGCCACACTTGTCTAAGATTAGTCACTCTGTGCCTGAGAAGCATCACCATCTTGAAAACATCGGTCACCTGACGACTTTAGGTAGGGAGCACTAGCTATTGAATAGGAGTTAGGAATCCCCCAACTGTTCTTCTAATACCACTTACCACTTTGTTATTATGACACAACACGCCTGGGGGTCTTGTCTTAAAAGGTATCCCAAGTCCGACCAAGACCAGAGACCACCCCCATTACCCAACCTAACCTCCAATCGCCTGTCCTAAGTTTGATGAATTTTGAGCATATAACAAGATAGTGTAATAGTTCACATAAAGACTCTGGGATAGGATCATAACTTTGACTGATACAATTGATTCCAACTAACCCACACCAACACCCAAAACATTCCCAAGGCCATAAACAAAATAGATTCCAAAACACAATATAATTAATCCAAAAATAAAATATGATGGAACAACTAACAATATCATCCAAGGGTGTAAGCCCCGGTACTAATGTCAATGCCAAGGCTAACACCCATACCAATCCCGCCCATTCTAACCCATAGCAGTACCACAAAGCCTCTAACCAAAAAAGTAATAAAATCAGGTTGGGACACGCCCCCAACCATGGCCAAAACCAATATCCAAAATAAAACTAAAGTGTCTAAAAATATATATAACATGAAATAGAGACTTAGAAAGGATGAAAGATCAACACTTTGTTCTAAATGTTGATCCTTGAGTCAATAACTATGTAAAATGAGTAGTACAACCATTTCCTGCATAATGTGGGTATATATTCACCAGTAGATGGGTTAGCGGGTGAACGCTAGCATGATCTCAGGATAAGGATAAGATAATTCCATTTATAAAGCAAAGTAAAACTATCCATATGCACAAAACCATACATATATATATAAATATGCCGAGAATGGTGACTGGGTTTAGCATGCCATTAAAACCTTTACCTGTATTATGTAGCTTTGCCGTCCTAAACCACTTATAGGCTATATGGGTTCAGCTTCCCCTACTGAAAGGTCCCCTGTACGTGAAGCCGCATGACCAGGGAAGTATAACCTGGGATGACTATAACATCCACTAATATATATATTGTGACATCATGAACACGATCACTAAGACCAACCCCACATCGAAAAATATGAGTTTCCATTTTTGTCCCCATACCCCTGAGACCTTCACCTTTCATGGCTTTGCTATATATCTCGCCATTATTGCCCAATTAAAACCATTATCAAGAAACCAACTAATCCATTTACCATTTATTAAATAAGGACATTTAGTGGTGGTATCGTCATCCGACCATACTTGTAAGTACTATCCTTAGCCAACCACATATAGACTTAAGAGAACTTCTAAGTGCCCTTCTATTTACATATTAAACGACTTGGGGGATTCCATGTACCCCATAAGCATAACGATTTATCCATTTACCTTTCCAATCTATTTAAACCATGCATAATTCCTATACTATATTTTAAAACGAGCAAGAGTTCTATTAAAATTACTCAATGCAATGAAAACATTATTATAGGCATTTTGTTAAACACATTGGGGACATAATATTACCAAAACTAATTCTAATTACCATTAAACCATTCCCATACAATCCAATTATCAAAAACCACCATTAATACATAATAAGCATAATTAAAACCATGGAAAACAATAACCAACCATTTAATTTCAAAACCCCCAATTCATATTTGAAAACCAAAATCATACAACAAATAAAGTCATGAAAACATCCATAAAACCATGCTTTTAGATATAACTAACAATGAGGGAAGAGAACATGCCTTATTCTAAGATGATGGTGGAAAGAAAGCACAAAAATAAGCCCCAAATTAATCCTCTAGTTGAAACCCTAGCTTTGCTTGCCCAAATGCTTTTAAGAGAATTATAGAGTGTTTAGAAGAGTTTCTAAGAGTTAATGAATGGAATAGTAGGGTAAATAAACCTCTAAGTATCTTTAAAGTTGTGGGACCTTATTAGAATAAGTGGGGAAATTTCCAGAATATCCTCACTTAAGTTACACAAAAACCCATCCCAGGGGTATGACTGACCCTCATGAGTCATATCCCCCAAATATAATTGGTACCCTCCACTTGTATCCTAGCCTCAAACTTTGGATCCACCACTATCTAGCATATGAATCATCCAACCAAGTCTTATCCAAAGCATACGATCTATACCCTTTAACCGTATCCCTGGCAAGATTAAATTCAAGGAAGATTTAGGTATAGTCCACCATACGAGTCCTGGGTATAACTCGTACCCTGGCTTACGGCTTATGCTGAGCCACTCGTACTCAGATCCAATCCAAGTAACCAAGTCTAAGATTAAGTTAAGGAACCATGCGACCAGTAACCACCTATACAACTCATACCCTTAAGTCGTATCCATTCCAGTCACCAAATTCTATCCAACCAACCATCAATGGTTGGTATACGACTTGTCATTACCATCAGTACACTAAAATATGTCTCGTTCCCATGAGTTGTATTGTGTCCAGAGACTAGAATTCCAAGAAATTTTCTAAGGGCCAAAACCCAGGGTGTCATAGTCTCCCACACTAGGAACTTTTATCCCCGAATGATAGATAAGGAAGGAGTAACCACCCGCATGAGTGATTTGCATTATCAAATATATTCTCAATCTTTAACAAATTTTGAAAATAAAAGGGCTAAGATATTAATATTTAGTTTCACAAACTTAAAAATAAGGTGTGTTGAAGACACATACCTCCCTCATGAATCCAAAGAGCAAAAAATAGATGGAGATACTTGAAATTCATATCCTCCTCTGCTTCCTATGTAGTTTCTTCCACCTTATGGTTCTACCACATAAAATTAACGGAGGCCACATCCTTGGTCCGCAACCGGCAAACATACCTATCAAAGATTTCAATCTGGAGCTTTTCATTAGATAGAAAGTCTGAGATACCCAATCATTCCAAAGGAACAATTGAAGAAGGATCACCAATACACTTTCATAACCTGGAAACATGAATGACCGGATAAACCAAGCTCAATATAGAAGGCAACTCCAGCTCATAAGCAACACTACCAACTCTCCACAAAATATCATAAGGAACAATATATCGGGGACTAAGCTTTCCCTTCCTTCCAAACCACATTACTCTCTTCATGGGAGATACCTTGAGGAAGACCTTCTCTCCAACCTTAAACTTGAATTATCTATGACTAACATCTGCATAAGACTTTTGGCAACTTTGGGCAGCCTTAAGCCTATCCTGAATCACCTTTACCTTCTCCATAGCCTGATAAACCAAGTCGAGACCAAAAATGGCTGCCTCACAAAACTCAAACCAACCAATAGGAGAACTGCATCTCCTTCTATGCAATGCCTCAAAAGGGGCCATACCAATACTAGAATGATTGCTCTTGTTGTAAGAAAACTCCACCAAAGGTAGATGCTCAACCTAATTGCCACCATAATCATTCACACAAGCCCGAAGCATATTCTCCAATGTATGAATAGTTCTTTATGCTTTCCTATCCATCTGCTGGTGGAAAGCAGTACTCAGACTCGCCTTATCCCTAACCCTCTCTGAAACAATCAACAGAAGTGAGATATAAATTGCGTTCCATGATCAGAAATAATCTAAACAGGTACCCTATGCAGCTTCACAATATCCTAAAGATACATCTTCGCATAATCCTTTACCAGAAATGTAGTCTGCACTGGAAAAAAGTGCAAAGACTTAGCCATCCTATCCATGATGACTGAAATAGAATCATATTGATTTCGAGATCGGGGAAAACCGGTAACCAAGTCCATATTGATTACTTCCCATTTCTATTTGGGTAAATCAATTTCTTGATACAGCCTTCCTGGCCTCATGTGCTAAACATTAATATATTGACATACCATATACTTAGCCACAAAATACGCCATATCCCTCTTTATGCCATTCCACCAATAGATCTCATTGGGATCATGATACATCTTAGTCAAGTCGGGATGAACAACACATCGCTAATTCATGCTCATCAACCAAAATCCTTTATCGCAATCCGTCAATATCAGGAACATATAACCTTTCTTAGTACCATAAAGTACCATCACCACTAATCCCAAACACCATTACCTTTTGCCTACTAACGTCACTCTTGAGATTCATCAAGATAGGATCCAATGCTTACTTCTCCTTGATCTCTGTACTAAGAGACGATCGGATCACTTATTGTACCACCACACCACCATACTTAGAGTCAAAAAGGTAAACTCCAAAATTAGCCAAGTGGTGAATATACTTCACCAATACCATCTTTCTTTCCTCCACATGAGCCAAACTCTCCATGGATAACCTTATAAGAGAATCAGTAACCACGTTAGATTACCTGGGTGGCAGTGAAAACTCATATCGTAGTCCTTGAGAAGCTCAAGCCACCTCTTCTGCCTGAAATTATGCCCTTTCTTAGTGAACACATACTATAGATTGTTACGATCAGAAAAGATCAAAGATCCTTCATAGAAAGGAACTTTGCACCTTGCAATTGGTTGAACAGATCATCTATTCTTGGAAAAGAATACTTATTCTTGACCGTCACCTTGTTCAACTTTTATAGTCAATGCACATCTGAAGGGTGCAATTCTTCTTACACACAAACAATGCTGGTACACCCCACCAGGATACACTATGACAAATAAACCCCTTATCTAGAAGATTCTTAAGTTTCTCCTCGAGTTTTCTCAACTCAACCGGAGCCATCCTATATGGAGAAATAAATATTGGACGAGTGACTGGAACTAGATCAAGACCAAACTCAATTTGCCTATCCAAAAAAACACTAGGAAGATTATTTGAAAAAACCTCTAGGATCTCATTAACGACTAGAACTAACTGGAAATAAGGACCTTCTGAGTTGGAATGTTTAACCTAGATCAAGTGATAAAGACAACCTTTGGAGATTAACCTCTAAGCTCTAAGTTAAGTAATAAATCTCCCCTAGGAGCTAAAGAACCACCCTCCCATTCTATTAGCAGTTCATCAAGGAACCTAAAGATAACCCTATGAGTCTGACAATCCAAGGACACGTAAAAAGAGTTCAACTAATCCATCCCAAAAATGACATCAAAATCCACTATACCCAACTCAAACAAATCCACCAAGGTTTTCTTGCCACCAACTGATACTACACACCCCTTATAGACTCTCTTAGCAATAATCGAGTGACCTAAAGATAGAGCCACATAAGAAGTCACATAGGAGAGAGTAGACCCCCTGATCAAGCAAATAATATACTTCATGAGAGAAAAGATATAACATACAAGTAATGACATCAGGTGATGCCTCTAATTCTTGTTGAGATGCCAAAGTATACAACCTAGTCCAACCAATACTAGAACCAGGAGAAGTAATAAAAGTAGATGCAACACCAATAGTTGTTGGATCAGAAGATAAAGCCACACAAATCTTATTCCCCCCCATAGCAACCTTATTAATCAGATAATCCCTTAGACGATGGCCTGCCTGGCCACACTTGAAGCATTTGTCGTTTCTTTCATCGCAGTAGCCCAGATGAGGACACCCAAAGAACTGAAAAGAAGGGCATAAATAAACTGACTGACCTCCGCTTACCTGAGATTAGGCACCCTGTGCTAAAAAATTATCACCACCTTAATGACACCTATCACCCAACTGGTAAGGAGCACTAGCAGGAGAGAAGGATCCAAAACCCCCACTTTTTTTCTTCCATTTTCCCCCATCTTAACCACCCTGAGACTGAGCACCTCCTTGGTAAGAAAACCTGCTCCTCTTACCTTGCTGATCTTAAAACTTCACCTACTTCCCTTTTTCATCCACAACTTGCTACATATGAATAGTCAACCTAGAGATGCCTATATCTTTAATCAACAAGGTAGTCTTTCTCTTAAAATCAAATCCTAATTTGACCTAGAAGCAAACTTCCTAGTTCTGTCCAGCATGTTAGCCACTAAATCAGGAGCATACCTTGACAATTGGTGAAACTTTAAGGCATATTCCTTGATATACATTATCCCTGATTGAGGTTCACAAACTTCTCCATCTTTTCTTTACTCAACTCTTGGGGAAAGAGTCGATCTAAGAAGGCCTTAGAAAAAGTATCCCACCAGACTGATTCTTCCACATGACCCCTATCCCTATCCCACTCTTCATACCACTGATATACAATATCTTTGAGATGATAAGCTGCAAAGTTTTCCCCTTCCACATTGGTAGTCTGCATCACATAAAATATCATTTCTATTTTATCTAAGAAGCCATATGGATCCTCATTTACCTTCACTCCAAAAAAAGTAGGAGGACCCATTTTCATAAATTAGCCTACCCTTGTGGCCTCAACAGACAAAGTACTAGTCACACTCCACTCATCCTAAGTAGTGACCATCTGAGCAATAACATGAATAGACTAACAAAATTCCACATTAGTCACCTCACCTTGAGGAGGACTAGTAGTAATCAACGAAACTCCTAAACTATCAGGGATAGGATCATGAGATTGGAGATTCCCCAAAATTAGGATGCACCCCTTCAACATTACCCCTAGATGGGATAAAAGAATTTCTTGTGTTCCATATCTACGAGGCATGATCTGAAAGTTTAACAAGAAAGGATTAGAGAAGACTCTAGGACTAAGACACCAAGATTGAAAATCGAAACCAAGAAACTAAAACATTACAAAATACCTTGTAGCCTCTCCCTTATAAGTGTGGTGAGCTACATACCCTTCAAAGAGACTCTACGCGACATGGCTTTGTGGAATCCTAATCGACCATGAATCTAGGATCTGATACCTACTTTACACGACTTTCCCGGGGCCTTTGTCTTAATAGGCATCCTAAGTCTGACTAGGATCAGATACCACCCCGATTACCCAACCTAACCTCCAGCCGCCTGCCTAAGTTGGCTGAATTATGAGAATATAACAAGATAGTGTAACGACTTACATGAAGACTCTGAGATAGGATCACAACAGTGACCGACCCAACCGAGTCTAACCATCCCACACCAATCTACCAACCGTACTATACCATTCAAGAGGCCATAACAAAATAAATTCCAAAACATAATATAATTAATCCTAAAATAAAATATGCTGAAACAACCAATAATATCTTCCAAGGGTGTAAGCCCCGATACCAATGCTAATACAAAGGATAACACCAATACCGATCCCTTTCATTCCAACCTATAGCGGTACCAAAAAGCCTCCAACCAAAAGAGTAATAAAAATCAGTTGGGACATGCCCCCAACCATGTCCAACATAATTATCTAAAATAAAAATCAAAGTGTCTAAGAATATCCATAACATGAAATAGAGACTTTTAAAAGGATAGAAGCTCAACACTTCAGTCCAAACGTTGATCCCCAAGTTAATCACTATGTAGGAGGAGTAGAACGGACGGTTCCTGCGTAAAATGGGTATACAACTGCCAGTAGACGGGTTAGCAGGTGAATGCTAGCATGATCTCAGGATAAGGATAAAATAATGTCATTTATAAAGCCAAGTAAAACTATCCATATGCACAGAACCATAAAAATATATATATAACCATGATGGGAAAGGGACCAGGTTTAGCATGCCTTTAAAAGCTTTACCTAGCTTTGCCGTCGTAAACCACCCACGGGCTATATGGGTTCAGCTCCCACTTATGAAAGGGCCCCAGTGCATGAAGATGTATGTCTAGGGGACTAATACCTCCTATTCATATATTCATTTGAGGGACTTGAACCTCTTATTTATATAGACATCCGTACCGACTAGCGCAGTTTCCAATGTTAGTCCTTCGGACTCTACTTTCACGACGCAACTACACATCCCACTTTAAAGCCTAATTAAAACATTAAATACACATACACAACCATTTATCCAATTACTTACCAAAGGCATCTCAATGGTATCATCATACCAACCCCACTTGCAAGAGTACAACATGCCATAATTATTAATAATCAATTTGGGAATCGAACTCATTGTCTAAACAAAGACATCAATTCAACTCAACCTTTAAGGACTCAAACCCATTTAGCAACTCAAACTAATTTATGGACAAGGATTTCATAAAAATCATTTACTAACCACTTACATTATAAGTCCAATGCCTTAGTTCAAAACACAATTCAACATGGGACAAGATCATTCTCATAGGCAATTTCACAAGCAGGTTGAGGGAATACCATTATCAAACTATTATTCAAGCAAAAAACAAACTATCAAGTTAGGGTTAACCATGACCCTTTAGTTTAAATCAAAATCCAAAAGCACCCATATGTGCAAAACTATTATCAAAACATGCATAAACATAATTTGAATCAGGAGAAGTCAATATTCAACAATATTTAACCAAACCCTCAACCTTGGTTTTCAAAACCACCATTAATTATTTATGAACAAAGCTTTAAACATCTTATTTTAGTGAACTAACAATGAAGGAAGATTCACAATCCCGATTTATGAAAATTCACGGAGAGAATTTAATATTTAATCCCCTTGATGACCACCTTGATGAAACCCTAGCCCAATCTTTATTATGAGGTTTTAGAGAGTGATTAGTTTTTTAAAATATAGAATAAGTTCCCAATAAGTGTTATAAGATGTGGGGTCTTTAGGGCCTAGGGTGGGAAATATCCAAAATACCCTTAGCTTAAAAATTGTGAAAAACTCACAGGTGGGTTCGAGTTGATCCTCCAACTCGTCACCATAACATACAAGTAGTACCCTCAAGTCATCAATAGATTAGAAGGTTGGACACCATATTATGTCTAATATATGATTTCCTTGCCCAACTTGTCATAATACCATATGACTAGTACCATCAAGTTGTATCCAAGGCTAAACATTAAGAGCTAGACACTAGACAATATAAAATTAGACCATAAACCTCTCATCTTAAGACCATATGACTCGTATGGAGTCTCTCATATCTAGGATTTTTTTTTTCCAACAACATACTGAATAACATATGACTAGGGTCCCTATACTCATCACCGCACGATACGACTTATGGTATGAGTCGTATGATGAGCAAAAAGTTTAAGACTTAAGAAATTTGCAAGGTCTAAAATTTGAGGTGTTTCAGTGATTAAACACCATGTTCACAAAGTACCCATAAGGCATCCCATGTTTTCCTTCCTTCTCATGAATGAACTTATGAATGTGTTCTAATATTAGGGAAAGGATACTTATCATCTCAAATTTTCTCAAACACTCAATCAGGAATAAATCATCAACAGAGGTAATGGTCTTTTTCTCTAATCTTAGAAAAAAGGCCTTGTTTATGAATTCAATTACTAACTGAAAAGGCCTTGTTTACGAATTCAAATACTAACTAAAACTCACTTGTGAGCAATTTATTTATCACACCTACTATTGATGTTCCTCCTACCTTAGAATTGTCTATTATGAACTCATTTGAGGGTTGTTGCTTTACAATAGTCATCAACCCTATAATAGGCACATCTTGGATTTTTCCTAGTGACTTTTCATCCAGTCTAGTTTGTTTTTCTTAAACCATGGTAGTCAAGCTTAACCCATCCTATGAGAACTCCATTGTATAATAAAATTCTCTTACTTTTTCTTCAAAAACTATTGGAGATGGTTCCTCCAGGAGCTGTAACCATCCCTGGTGTTTGACATATTCCACCAATTCAACCATGTCGAGTATATCATAAATCCAGGTATTAAACACTCTCCCAGAAAATCCTTTTTGTGTTTTCAAAACATCATTCTTTTGATCTCTAGACCCAATCTTCTTTTATTTCTCCTTTCTTCTTTTCTTGACATCACTACTTGGCTCCTTCTTTTCAGTAACTTTTATATTTTTGGGACCAGGTCCCTCAGAGACTTTCTTCCTTTTCGCAGCAATTTGTTTTAGCTTCATCCCTACAGGGCCAGACTTTGAATGGGAGGATCTGATCCTTCATGAGACATGAATTTCTTTTCTTGTTTTCTCCATTGCTGTAGCAATATTAGGATCAATGTTTTCATTCTCTCTAACCTCTACAACCTCAACATTCTCCTTCCCAACTACAATAATTTTCTTAGTAGTAGAAGAGTTGTTGTCCTTCATAGAATCGGCTAATAACTTCTTTTCTGATCCCCTAGTAGAATATAATCTTGCAATCTTTATACAAGAATCAACAACGTTATCTTTCCCTTTGATTCCCCTTTATTTCATCATAATCCACCTTAAAGGTTGTTCATCCTTATTCTCCTTATTTGGAGGTAGCACAATGTATCCATCCATAATAAGATTATCTGTTTTACCAATTGTTTGGTCTTCAACATTAACTGAGCTTTCCTTTGGATCATATGAATGTAGAAGCAAATTTTTATCTACCCAATTTTCACTATAGTAAAGATTAGACCTCTTAACTATTACTTCCTTTTCACACAGTTGATTAAAAATAGGGTTTGACTCAGAGGGAGTAGGGGAACCAAGTACTTGAGAGATTTCTAAGAGTTTATTTTTTGGTTCTTGAAAATGGGGCTTTTAAGGTTTTTATATAATTTAGGTTTTTCTGAGGAAGGAGAGACTTCATAGTTAGGGATTTCTAGTTTGATTAGTAAGCTAAAACCAAGAATCAGATCCTCTCCATAGTTGACTCAGCAAAAATTTTAGTGGTTGAGAAAGTTTTTAAGGGGACATAATCATTTGGGGTTCCAAAATTTTGTAAATGATTTAGTGAGTAAAGTTGAAAAAGATTCTTATTGAGGGCTTAAAGAGACTTCTTCTATGGTTTTGGAGTTTAGAGGATTAAAAAGGTCAATTTAAGATCATTTTGATAGATTTTAAGGGTCTTTATCGAGTTTAAGGTGTTTAACAAGAGTTGAGGAAGTGGACGTATCTACCATTTTGAGAATTTTGTGAGATAAAGAAAAAGTAGCTTGTTTAATTCAAAGATGAAGGATAATTGGAAAAGATGATTTGAGTTTATTTTTTTTGTTGAAAAAGAATAGAAGGAAATAATATTGGTTTAGTGATTTATGTGAACTGACCTTTGTCATTAAAATTATGCATTTTTGAAATGACACATCTGACTTTAATAAGAGTAACTCTTTACATTGCTATGAGTTTATAGATTTTTCTCGAATTAAAGGACGTGTGGCTTTTTAGATAGAGTTTTATGATTATAAAAGTAAACTAATTTGGTACTAACCTTCAGATATGGGACCAGGTCCCTCTCTTCTTTAAGAGAATCCTTAATTTTGTGTAAGTCACATCTGTCCTCTTTCAAAGTTGTTCCTATGGGTGTATACCTGCAAATGTATAGTAGTGTGTTAGACCAATATGTATCTATTTTACCAAAGATACCTATCACCTGATCAAAGATAATTTTGAGGAAAAAAACTATTTCATTTAGAAGGTTAGGTTAAATTGGTCAATCCCAACATTAACTTGATTCTTTTAGTTTGCCTCTTTATTCCCAAGATAGTTTTGAAAATAGGTCTAAAGACTAATTAATAGAATTAGCATCCTTTAAATTCCCAAGGTTCCTTCTACTTTTTCTTGAACTATCCAACATCTTTCTGAGCCTTTTTTATATTTTTGAGTTCACTTTTGGGATAGGAAAGCTGAGAAAACCATGATATTTCTGACTTAAGATCCTTTTTGGATTCCAGTCTCCAAAATATGAAGTCACAATATCAAGAGTGTGAGAGTATATGTCTCTCCAATTAGACCTTCTGAGATGAGTTCCACTGGGACTAGATCCCTGTGAATTTTTACTAGAATCTTCTTGTTGTTCTTCAACTGGAGCTGGTGTTTGTGACCGAGATCTTGAATCACCGTCACTTTCATCATTCCCTTCTTCATGTATTTGTCCTTGACCATCATCTTCATCAATATCACCCATTTAAATTGGAATGAGTTCTTTAATGTCAGAATCTCCATCATCACCTTGATTTATCATCTTTCCTGAATCATCAATGACCACATGCACATTCTATTCAACACACAGTGTTAATTTTTGTGTAAACTTTTTATAATAGCTTAATGAGTTGTAGCCCACAAAAGCAGATTCATTTGAGTTTATAAAAACATATAATCAAAGCCTTATATATTTCATTATTAGTTCCCAAAAACATAGTTCAGGTGAACTTTGAGAAACCATCCACCATCACAAGCGCATACTTCTTTCCTTCTCTACTTAGACTTATTGCCTGGAAATTTTAACTTTGGTTTTCCAAGGACCAGGTCCTTTGAAATCAACTGATTGCCTTTTTCAATTGAGACACCTCCACTTGAAGTGTCTTCGGAGAGAGAATACAGTCAGACCTTTTAGTCATATGCTTTGACCAAATACTTATCAAAGTTTTAGTTCTAACTGCAATCTATTCCCCCACCTTCATACCAAATCATTTGTTAGATTTGGTAACACACTTGAGTTTGAGTTCCCAGTAAGAGGACAAGGGTGTGATCAAGTCTTTCTTGGCTCATCTAGGTAATTAGTGCTTCTTCTTATTTTTCAAATATTTGGAACCTTTAGTATAGGTATTCCCTAGCTTGATATATCTAACACTACTCACTCTAGCTCTAATCCAACTTTGACAGTTTTCGTTCATGTGACCATCTCTTCTACAATGAGTGCATAGAAGTTTATGGACTTTGTTTCTGACATCTTGAACACCCTTTCCTTGAGACCTAGTTGATTGAGTTTTGTACTGATACCCAAGTCCCTTCCTATTTCAGCACCTTGACTAGTTAAATTAGAAAGGATCTATGAAGATGTGGTCCATTGTTATAATTTACTAAGTTATTTTCTCAGATGGACTAGGTCACTTTCTAAATCATCATTCCTATGGAGTGCAGTCATGATATGATTTTGAGAATCCCTAAATTTTTCTTCAAGCTCAATTTGAAGATTTGAGGCTTTGTTCATCCTTTTACTATCAGAAGCATCTACTTTCTCTAGTTGACTCATCAGAATAAGATTTTTAGATTTCAACTTATCAACCTGTTCCTTAATTTCAAATATCTGAAGAGTTAAAGCAATTAATTCAAGCTCCTGATCTTCGATGTTTTTCTTCTGGAGCATTTTTCTTTTCTTTATCACCGGCATCATCTACTTTCTCCAATTGACTCACTAGACTCAGATTTTCAAATTTTAACTTAGTAACCTATTCCTCAGTTTTAGATATTTGGAGAGTTAAACCAGTTAATTAAAGATCCTGATTTTCTATCTTCTCTTCTAGAGCAGTTTTCTCAATAGTCATTTTAAACATAGAATCAGTCAACAAATTAGCAAGGTTTTTAATCTTTCTAGCAGAGTAGTTTTCCAAGTTTTCTTTACTGTCATAAAGAGTTACCTTATTTTCTTCCACATCTTTAGTGTTTTACATGAGAGAAAACAAGTAATCAAAGGTCACTTTTTCATCATCCACTGCCAGCATAGAAACATCTTCATGCTTCCCATCTTTCTTAGATTTACTAGATGATTCCTTAAGACAACTAAGTCCTTCTTAACTGTAAAATCAGTTGCAACCTTTCTTCTTGATGTTATAGGGACCTAGTCCATGTTCTTTCCTTTGTCACCTCTAGACTTGAGATATTCCTACTAAAATATTTTATGCATTGGACAGTCCTTAATAAAATGCTCAGGACTTTTTTATTTTTTCCAAAATTCAATATTGCCATCGTTTATGTTGCTACTTCATCTTCTTTTAAACTATCCACTTTTCTTCATTTCTCTAACAATTGTTTTTGCCTAATAGGCAACATCAGTGCCTTTTTCACTTTAATCTGACTTAGAAGCTTTTATTACCAGAGATTTTTCTTTATTTTCTTCCTTCTTCTCTTGCCCTTGCTGCTTCTTGAGTTTATTTGTCTTCAGATTACCAATAAGTTTATCCATAGTGAGAGTTTTCAGTTTCCTTGCCTCAGTGATAGCACCCACTTTTCTTTCCCAGGATTTAGGTAGAACTCCCAAAATTTTTCTCACCGATTCCTATACAGGAATTACTTCTCCAAATTAGAGAAACTAATTGGTAATTGAAGTAAATATTTTATCCATCTCTTGGATATTTTCTCCTATTTTTATGGTGAAGGTTTCATAATGAGTAGTAAATATATCAAATTTTTAATCCCTCATATCAGTGGTTCCTTCAGAGCCGTATTCACGAAATCCTAGATTTCTTTAGAATTTTCATATGTATAAATATTGTTGTACTCATCAGGACCTATGCCACAAACTAGTAGTTTTTTGGCCATGTAATTTTTCTCAACTTTCTTTCGTTCTTCATCATCATACTCTGTCTTGCTTTTAATAACCATTCAATTTATGTATCATTCTTGGACCTCTTTAACTAGAACATGAGGATCATAAAGTATTTAATCCATCAGCTTACAATCCTTAACCATAATGAAGTCATACATCCTAGTTTTCCACCACATATAGAATTTCCTATTAAGTCTAGGTGTCCTAGTGGTAGATTGCCCTTCTTGTAGATTAGGTGGAGTAGCCATAATAACCAAATAACTCTAGGTGTTAACTTTTTAGAGAGTTTTGTCTCTGATACCAATTGATGAAACTCAGGGGGTTGCACGACACTATGAGGGACCAGGTCCCTTAGATTCATCCACAAGCAATCAAATAATAAAGCACTGGAAAACTAAAAACTTTGCTAAAAACTAAAGAGCACAAAGATTTAACATGGAAACTTCCTTTCTCAAGGGAGTAAAAACCATGGCTTGCCCTCACATGAACCCAATAATCCACTATAATCAAACTATTGAGTACAAACTCCACTGAACCTAACAATAGGTTCCCCATGCTTGTAATAACTCTACTACAAGCCTACCATGACAACTCTACAAAGAACTCACCATGAGATAGATCAAATTTAATCAATAACAAACTCAGGTAACTCTACCTTAGCTCACTCAAGAAAAATAAATAAACATTACTCTTATAATACGAGTAATTCACTTAAGGACCATAACTTGACTCAAGAATGCTCAATCTTTTGGTACACAAAGAAATAAGAACTTGAGTAATATTCTAAAGTTGAGTTTTTGTCTATTTCACTCATGGATTATCAGATTATGAAAACTCACAAATTGAAAATCATTCTTTTCCGTTTATAGTAGAATAATGATTAGGATAGAATTGTAATTAGGCTAGATGTCCTTATAGATACAAGCTCACCTATACAGTGTAACGCCCCGAAATATCACCCCGAGATGCCACACGGTGCCCAAGGCTACAAATAGCCTTAAGCTAACCCTTTAAGCCAAAACACTACCCTTGGGTTCCAACACAACAACATACACGCTACGCTAAGGATACATATATAAGTACATATCATATAACATCGCACATGGCACGGAATATCGTTAGACTGTACATATATGGAATGTCTATACACAAACCAACACAACAATACACTAGTCTGACATAGCCACTATACAGCAAAATCAACAAGCCATTGGGACAAACCCCCAACTAACTTAACAGATCAAAGGTATCACAAAACAACAACACCAAAACTAGCAACTTGGTTCTCGAACCATGAGGACTCACCACTGAAGGAACGTAGATGCGGAACTCGGATATCACTGTCGCGTCTACGGATGTGTACCTAAACCTATATCATGGTAAGAATGTAGCCTATAGAGAAATATGTGGGTCAACACAAGATACATACTGAGTATGTGGGGGCGCATGCAAAATATAAATAATATCATAAATTTCGTAAAAACGTACATACGGACCATAATGACACACCTAGCTTGAGTGACATTGAATCATGCAACTCATAATATCTAAGATAGGAAATATAGGAGAAAAACCTCATAAATCATTATAGATCATCATAGGCAACTTGACTTACCACATCAAAATTCGGAGTGACTCGGTATTTCAATAAACATGACTCTTATGGACAGGGGAGTGTCCTATAACTGACAACCCCACATGAGCTACATGGAATACCAACATTTGAAACCCTCGTTGGAAGGAGCATCATACTCTTTGCCAGGGAGTACGACCTTAAAACTGCAATAATCATAATCGGGCTCTCTGGCCAATAATATCATCATCAAACAACCCTACGGTGGCACATAGGTTTGGGAAAATACCAAATATCCCTCTCGGTGCTAAGTACTACTCCCCGACAAGCTCAAAACGCGTTAGGAAATCCACCACAAGATCACAAGGGTCTATCATAAAGACCAAATCAAATCTCTTTCTCATTTATCAAATCATATCAATTTGTGGATTCCTAACTCAACACAATTTAGCTCAAAACATTATAATCTTCCTCAACATCAACAAGGTACCAATGCATTGAACCATAACCGACTCGACATTTGGACAAGGATATGAAGACTCAATATATAATATTTTCAACATCATACACATATCGGATGACATAATCCCATAGCTCATGGACAATAATATAAGATATAAAACCATATTTACAATTCATGGTAAAACATGTAAAATCTCATGTCAATGTAATTCAACAAAAATACCGGGCATGAGATCGAAAGGATAATCTTGTTCAAAGCCCCACATACCTAAAAATGGAAGATGAATATGAACTTCCGACTCCAGAACTTTATTCACGAAAATAAAGGGTGCTTCTCGAAAACCTTAACATGATCAACTTGAATCCCAAATCAATTTAAAATTTCTACGGTTTATTCAAGAGACATAGAAGGATGAAATTTGGAGTAGTAGGGTTGGGGTCTGAGCCTTAGGAATTTTTGGAGAAAAATGAGCAATTGAATGCTCTTAATGGACTTAAATCCATAGTTTACCCGGATGGATTGGAGTGGGAATGACCAAAATACCCTTAAAAATCAAATAATGTCAAATCTGTCCTTTGGTGAACTGTTTTGATCGGCTGAAGTAGATCGACCATAACATTTTGCTCCGATGGTCAAATTGGATGAAACCAATTTCATTGGAAAGAGGACTTTCAGAGATTTCTGTTGATATATAGTATCCCTCCCAGATCATTATGTACAAAGAGTTATGATCGTTTGAAGTTGACCCTAAAATTCGCTTGGCCTCAGTATTTTTTCCTGCACATTTACTGTTCACCACTATTCACGGTTAGATCGAAATGATCATAACTCATCGCTCGAGTGTCCATTTTGGATGATCCACATATCGTTGGAAAGATTATTCGATTCTCTACGTGATGACGGGTTGAATATCCAGAAATTCCACACTGAAAAATTATTAATCACGATAAAGAATAGAATTCAACACATTTTCGTCCGAGATCTTTATGGGAAATTTTTTTTTGGGCATCACATCATCTTCCCCTTTGAAATATTCATCCTCGAATGTTGATAGATAGGTTAAGAATACTATGAAAATGAGTATACAGAGAAAAATCATCTTTCCCAAGCATATACTCCATTCTAGATTTCTTTGGATATCGTAGAAAACACACATGCCAAGATAAACATAGCAATAAGGATTAAATCAAAAGAGAACGATACCTTTGACATGCTCAGGATTCGTAGGAAAGAGGTGGGGATATTTGGCGTGCATATCTGCTTCGGCTTCCGAAGTAGCACTCTCCACGAATTGATTTCGCCAAAGCACTTTAACCAAATGAACTTTCTTGTTTCTTAGCCTACAAACTTGAAAGTCAAAAAACTCAACCGGAATCTCTTCATACGAAAGACTATCTTGAATACCCGAGCTTTCAGAAGGATCAATCACAACAGGATCATCGACTTCTTAAGCATAGAAACATGGAAAATCGGAAGGACGTTAGATAACTCTGCGGGCAATTCAACCTTATACGCTACCTTCCCAATGTGATCCACAATCTTATATGGACCAATGTAATGGGGACTTAGTTTCCCTTTCTTCCCAAATCTCTTCACCCCTTTCATGGGTGAAACTTTCAAGTTCACTAAATCACCAACATCAAATTTAAGGTCTTTCCTCCTTACATCTGTGTATGATTTTTGACGACTTTGGGCGATTTTCAACCTTTCCCGAATTAACTAAACCTTCTCTATGGCCTCGAACACCGCATCCGGTCCAGTCGCGGTAGCCTCACAAACTTCAAACCAACCAATGGGTGATCTACACCTTCTACCATACAAAGCTTCAAACGGGGCCATTCCAATAGTAGCATGAAAACTGTTATTGTAAGCAAACTCGATTAATGCCAAGTGCTCATCCCAACTACCTTTAAAATCAAGCACACAATCCCTCAACATATTTTCTAAAGTTTGAATGGTCCACTTGGCCTGACCATCTGTTTGCGGATGGAAAGAAGAACTTAAACAAATTCGGGTACCGAGACCCTTCTGGAAAGATTTCCAAAACTGAGAGGTAAACTGAGTACCTCTGTCAGAAATAATAGCCAAAGGGATTCCATGAAGTCTGCCAAGTTCCTGAATATATGTTATAACATAATCTTAAGCTGTATACGATGAATGCAAAGTCAAGAAAAGAGCTAATTTCGTCAGCCGATCTACGACAATCCAAATTGAATCATGATGGCGACGAGAAGGAGGAAAACCAACTATGAAGTCCATATTCACTTCTTCCCACTTCCAAGTAGGAATGCTAAACGCTTGCATCACGCCACTGGGCCTTTGATGCTCTATTTTAACCTATTGACACGTGGAACACTTCGCCACAAATTCTTTTATGTTCCTTTTGATACCGTTCCACCAATAGATTTCCCGCAAATCATTGTACATCTTGGTAGCACCAGGATGGATGGAGTATCACGTACCATGCGCTTCTGCCATAATCCTCTGCTTCAAGTTATCAACATCAGGAACACATAATATTTCTCGGAGTCTCAAAATACCATCTCCCCCTTGGGAGAAAACCTCCACCTTTTGGTCTTTAACTGACTCTTTTAACCTGACCAAGGTAGGATCCCTATCTTGCTTCTCCTTCATTTCCGAAACTAAAGAGGATTCGGAACAGATTTGCACTCCTATACTACCCTCAGCATCACCAAAAAACCTAACCCCCAATCTAGCTAAACAATATACCTGACGGGCCAACTTCTTCTTACCAATCTCCACATGTGCTACGCTACCCATGGACTTCCGACTAAGGGCATCTGCTACTACATTGGCCTTGCCTAGATGATAAAGCACACTCATATCATAATCTTTCAATAGTTCTAACCATCGTCTCTGCCAAAGATTCAACTCCTTTTGGGTGAATACATACTGCAAGCTCTTATGGTCCGTAAAGACGTCGACATGGACACCATACAAATAATGTCTCCAGATTTTCAAAGAAAAAACCATGGTAGCTAATTCAAAGTCATAGGTAGGATAATTCTTCTCGTAAGGATTTAGCTACCTGGAAGCATAAGCTATAACCTTGCCCTTTTGCATCAATACAACACCCAAACCGACTCTGGAAGCATCGCAATACACCACAAAACCATCAACACCATCAGGCAAAGTCAACACAGGGGCTGAAGTGAGTCGAGTCTTTAACTCCTGAAAACTCTTCTCGCAAGATTCGGACCACAGGAACTTTACTTTCTTTTGGCTCAAACGGGTCATAGGAGACGCAATAGATGAAAACCCTTCAACAAAATGATGATAATAACCAGCTAGACCCAAGAAACTTCAGATATCAGAAGGAGAAATAGGTCTAGGCCAACTCTTTATAGCCTCTATCTTTTGAGGATCAACTCTAATACCTTCAGAAGAAACAACATGACCCAAGAAGGCTACAGAGTTCATCCAGAACTCACACTTACTGAACATAGCATAAAACTGATGAGTTCGAAGAGTTTCCAACATGATTCAGAGATAATACGCATGATCACCCTCACTTCGAGAGTAAATAAGAATATCATCAAGGAACACTATTAAAAATAAATCCAAATATGGACGGAATATACGGTTCATAAGATCCATGAAAACCGCTGGAGCATTAGTTAACCCTAAAGACATCACTAGAAAAACAAAATAACCGCAACGGGTTCAAAAGGCTGTATTGGGGATATCACATTCCCTAACCTTAAGTTGGTGATAACCAGATCTGAGGTCTATCTTCGAAAAGTAGCTCGCACCTTGCAATTGATCAAATAAATTATCAATTCGAGGAAACAGATATTTATTCTTGATAGTAACCCTATGAAGCTACCAGTAATCAATACACATCCGCAAAGAACCATCTTTCTTATGCACAAACAGGACAGGTGCACCCCACGGGGACATACTAGGTCTGATAAAGCTTTTGTCTAAAAGATCTTTCAATTGCTCCTTCAAATCTTTATTTTCCATGGGAGCCATGCGATACAGAGGAATAGAAATAGGCTGAGTATCGGGAAGAAGGTCAATCCCGAACTCTATCTCTCTATCAAGAGGTATTCTAGGGAGATCTTTCGGAAAGATATCAAGAAACTCATTGACAACATTAATTGACTGAATGGTTGGGGTTTCAGACTTCGTGTCTTTAACCCTAACCAAATGGTGGATGCAACCCTTGGAAATCAACTTCCTAGCTTTGAGATAGGATATAAAATGACCCTTAGGAATCACAGAACTCCCGGACCATTCGAGGATAGGTTCATCAGGAAACTGAAACTTGAACACACAGGTACAACAATCAATAGACGTATAGCATGAGTGAAGCCAATCCATACCCATAATGATATCAAAGTCAACCATATCTAGCTCAATTAAATCAGCATACATAACCCGATAAAAGACAATAATGGGACATTTCTTATACATCCGCTTAGCAATGACAGGCTCTCCTATCAGAGTAGAAACCAAAATAGGCTCAGAAATTAGTTCAGGGTCCGTTTCAAAATTTACAGCAACCAGAGGTTTCACATAAGAAAAACTCGAACCGGGGTCCATCAACACATAGACATAAAAATAAAAAAACACGGAGCATACCATTGACAAAATCGGGAGAGTCCTCCTGCTCCTGACGAGGTGGTATAGCATAGAAACGATTCTGGCATTGACCGCCAGCTGTACTAGATGAAACACCCTGAGGAGGAACTGGACTGGCTGCGGGAGGCGGGGCACTGGTATCCTGACTCTAGGGACGGGCATCATGACTCTGCTTCCTGACATATAGGCAGCCTCTAAGTATGTGGCCCAACTTACCACAACCAAAATAGCCCCTCTTCCCTAAATAAAACTCCCCAAAATAGTCTCTACCACACTTAGCACATGAAGAAATATGAGGCCGGTTGCTTACACTGTCCTGATACCTGGAAGGTACCAACCTATTCCTGAGCTCCTTCCATCCCCGATATATGGGAGCACTAGCTGAGAAAGGCGCAAGTATAAATGGATATCTCTAAAATTGAGGGCGACTCCCTCTGGAGAATTTAGTCTGACCAGACCCCTGTTGCTCCGATCTGACTCTCTTAATCCCTCTTACTCTTTCTCTTTCCTTTATCTTGTCTGACTCAATCTGTTGGGCATGAATCACTAACCTAGGAAGATCAATCTCTCTGTTGATCATAGAAGATCTACATTATTCCACCACATAACTCGACACCCCAGTTAGAAACATGCTCATACTAGTCCTCGAGTCAGCCATCACATTAGAAACGTACTTCGATAGCTGATTAAACTTAAGACAATACTCCTTAACCGACATAGAGCCTTGTCTCAAATTCATAAACTCCTCTATCTTAGCTTCTTGTAACTCGAGGAGGAAAGAATCTATCCAAGAAAGTATCTTGGAATATTTGCCAAGTCACCGAAGCGGTATCTTCCTCTCTACCCTTATTCCACATCTACACCCAGTCATAGGAATTATCCTCCAATCGATAAGAAGCCATCTCCACACTTTCTTCCTCGATCACATGCATAATCTGTGTAATTATCTTCATTTCATCAACATACATCTGCGGATCCTCACCTGCTCTCGACCCATGAAACTCTGGCAGATTCATCCGCATAAAATCACGAATTTGTACTGCTGCCAAATTATTTTCCTGCGAAGGTGGAGAGTTGGACTGAGTATTGGTGGTAACTTCCTGGGCTAGCGTCTGAAAAGCTGCCCAAAATTCAGCATGGGATACCGTCTCATGTAACGGATCAACGGGTTGAGGTTGGTTGTTGTTTCTGCGAGCTCGACGTGAAGGCATTTTCTGTCGTATGAATGCATGAATTAACAGTAGAAGGAAATAGTTGTAAGCATGATAGTATCTTGTAGAAAGAAAGAAAAGACTTTTCCTAGAACGCCCCGCAGCCTCTTGATCATAGGTGTGGCGCGCTACACACCGATGCTCAAGACTCTACGTAACATGGCTTGTCAGACACCCTAGGACTCCTCACAACCTTAGGCTCTGATACCAAGTTTGTAACGCCCTGAAATATCATCTCGAGATGCTACACGGTGCCCCAAGGCTACACGTAGCCTCAAGCTAACCCTTTAAGCCAAAACACTACCCTTGGGTTCAAACACAACAACATACAGGCTATACTAAGGATATATATATAAGTACATATCATATCACATCACACATGGCATGGAATATCATTAGACTGTACATATATGGAATGTCTATACAAAAACCAACCCAACAATACACTAGTCTGACACAGCCTCTATACAGCAAAATCAACGAGCCATTGGGACAAACCCCCAACTAACTCAATAGACCAAAGGGATCACAAAACAACAACACCAAAACTAGCAACTTGATCCTCGAACCATGAGGACTCACCACTGAAAGAACATAGATGCGACACTCAGATATCACTGTCGCGGATATGGCTGAGTACCTGAACCTACATCGTGGGAAGAATGTAGCCCATAGAGAAATATGTAGGTCAGCACAAGATACGTGCTGAGTATGTGGGGGCGCATGGAAAATATAAATAATATCATAAATTTCGTAAAAATGTACATACAGACCATAATGACACACCTAGCATGAGTGACATTGAATCATGCAACTCATAATATCTTAGATAGGAAATGTAGGAGAAAAACCTCATAAATCATTATAGATCATCATAGGCAACTTGACTTACCACATCAAAACTCGGAGTGACTCGGTATTTCAATAAACATGACTCTTATAGATAGGGGAGTTTCCTATAATCGACAACCCTACGTGAGATATGTGGAATACCAACGTTTGAAACCCCTATTGGCGGGAGCGTCATACTCTTTGCCAGGGAGTACGACCATAAAACTGCAATAATCATAATCAGGCTCTCTGGCCAATAATATCATCATCAAAAAATCCTACGGTGGCACATATGTTTGGGGAAATACCAAATTTCCCTCTCGGTGCTAAGTACTACTCCCCGACAAGCTCAGAACACATTAGGAAATCCACCACAACATCACAAGGGTCTATTATAAAGGCCAAATCAAATCTCTTTCTCATTTATCAAATCATATCAATTTGTGGATTCCTAACTCAACACATTTTAGCTCAAAACATTTTAACCTTCCTCAACATCAACAAGGTATCAATGCGTTTAACCATAACTGACTCGACGTTTGGACAAGGATATGAAGACTCAATACATAATATTTTCAACATTATACACATATCGGATGACATAATCCCATAGATCATGGACAATAATATAAGATATAAAACCATAATTCCAATTCATGGTAAGACATGTAAAATCTTATGTCAATGTAATTCAACAAAAATATCGAGCACAAGATCGAAAGTATAATCTTGTTCAAAGCCCCACATACCTAAAAATAGAAGATGAATATGAACTTCAGACTCCGGAATTTTATTCATGAAAATAAAGGGTGCTTCTCAAAGACCTTAACATGATCAACTCGAATCCCAAATCAATTTGGAATTTCTACGGTTCAATCATGAGACATAGAAGGATGAAATTTGGAGTAGTAGGGTTGGGGTTTTAGCCTTAGGAAATTTTGGAGAAAAATGAGCTATTTAATGCTCTTAATGGACATAAATTCATGGTTTACCCGGATGGATTGGAGTGGGAATGACCAAAATACCCTTAAGAATCAAATAATGTCAAATCTGTCCTTTGGTGAACTGTTTTGATTGGCTGAAGTAGTTCGACCATAAGTTTTTGCTCCGAAGGCCAAATTGGATGAAA
The DNA here is from genome assembly GCA_030864215.1 of Capsicum pubescens. Classification (NCBI taxonomy): domain Eukaryota; kingdom Viridiplantae; phylum Streptophyta; class Magnoliopsida; order Solanales; family Solanaceae; genus Capsicum; species Capsicum pubescens. The sequence continues at coordinate 179,253,534 of CM061545.1, read as the reverse complement.
CCAATTTCATTGGAAAGAGGACTTTCATAGATTTCTATTTATATATAGTAGCTCATCCACATCATTATGTATAAGGAGTTATGATCGTTTGAAGTTGACCCTAAAATTTGCCTGGCCTCAGTATTTTTTTCCTGCAAATTTACTGTTCACCGCTATTCATGATTAAATCGAAATGATCATAACTCATCGCTCGAGTGTCCGTTTTGGATGATCCATATATCATTGGAAATATTATTCGATTCTCTACGCGATGACAGGTTGCATATCCAGAAATTGCACATAAAAAAATTATTAATCACGATAAAGAACAGAATTCAACATATTTTCGTCCGAGATCGTAACGAGAAATTTTTTCTGGGGCATCACATACAGTTTGTTACAATAGAAGAAAAAATTACATCGGACAATGATAATTGTACTAAATTCATGAAGACTCAGGGACCCAATCCCCTATTGTCAGCTACTCACTATCATAACCAAATATAGAAATTCAAACACCCCGAACCTGGTTCCTTATTGTCAGTTGATCAACATAAAAACAAGATATAAGAACTTATCAATAGAGAGATGTAACTAGAGATTGGTAGAGATCACTTGTTTGTTGTTAACCTCTTAATTCATTAGATATGACTTGGGATTAGTTTACTAAGGCCTTTTTGGACATATTTGTGCCTTTCAATTTGAGGGATCAAATAAGAGATAAGTTTGATCTATTGGATCAAGGATCCATGACTATTATGGAGGAAGAGGCACATTTCCTTACCTTGTCTTGATATTCTTATTCCAGTTTAACCATTTAGTTTGAGAGGATTCAAAAGTTCGTGAAGGGGTAGAATTTTTCTCTTCATCTTTCTATGACCCAGATGGTAGTGTATAGTAATCATTTTAGAGTATACTGGATCATACTAAGATAAATGAGTCTATTATTTGAGCATCTAAGATAGGCACTAGGAGGGTGCACCATCAGGGCAAGTTCAAAGGTCACATTCCTCGAGGTAGAGATTCTAGAGTCTTCTATGGGTATCGTGGTTAACCAGAGAAGGAAGCCTCACAAGTTTTAGGTAGTAGGTAATCTAGTTCATCAACTTTGGGTGCTCGTCCTAGATCAGTCGTACCTTTTTCCATTAAGTAGGGCCGTAGGTTTGTTATGTGTATGATGAGACTTGTTATTTGTCCAAGGACTTTCCTTGCAGTGTTTTTATAGATATTTCTTTATCAATTAAGAGAGTTAAAGGTTATAATAGGGGTATGAAAGGAAAAGTTACTGGTGCCACTGGTGGTGGTCGAGGGAAAACCTAGTCAGGTGGTGACATGGTCAGTGTTATGCTATACATACTAGGAAAGAGGTAAAGGCCTCTGATATTGTCATCATAGGTATTGTCCTTATTTGTTTAAGATTTGCATCTATGTTATTTGATATGAGATCAACTTTCTCCTATGCATTTGTATATTTTGCTTTTGGTTTGATTTTGCTTGTGAGCCTCTTGATGTTCTTATCTGTATACTTACCCCCATAGGATATACTTTAATAGTGGATCAAATGTACTGATCTTGTGCTATAACTTTTGTTGGGTGAGAGACATAGGTATATTTGATAGTCCTTGTTATGGTAGATTTTAATGTCATCTTGGGTATCGATTGGTTAACTCTTTATCATGTAATCCTAGATTACTATGCTAAAACTATGACTTTAGCTCTGCTGGGTTTTCTAAGGAAAGCTTATAAGGGTGTTCTTTATGTAGGTCCTAAAAGGGTTATATCTTTCCTTCGAGCTCATTATTTGATTCAAAAGGGACACTGTCTTATATAGTTCATATTCTTGATTCTAGTGCTACTTCACCTTCTTTCTTAGATTATGTTTTTGTGGTTTGTACATTTATGGATTATGTTTTCCTTATGTATTTGTACAATATGCCTCTGAATCATGATATTGACTTTGTTATTGATGTTGAGACAGGAACCTAGACCATTTTTATTTCTCTTTATATAATGGACCCAATAGAGTTGAAAAAAATGAAAGATCAATTGTAGGAGTTATTGGATAAGGGATTTATCCTACCTAATGTATGATTTTAGGGTGTGCCTGTCTTGTTTGTGAAGTAAAAAAAGGGTCTATGCACATGTGTATTAGTTATCGATGGTTGTACAAGTTGATGGTTAAGAATAAATATTCTCTTCCTCTTATTAAGAATTTTTTTGATCAGCTTCAGGGTGCTTTGGTGGTTTCAAAGATTGATTTGGGGTCCGGGTATCACCAGTTGAGCATTAGAACTTTAGATATTTTGAAGACAAACTTTCGAACTCGATATAATCATTATGAGTTCTTGTTTATGTGTTTTGGGTTGACCAATTCCCCAATTGTACTTATGAAGTTGATGACCTGTGTATTTTGATCGTAACTTGATACTTTTGTCATTGTATTTAGAGATGATATCTTGCTTTACTCCAAGAGTGAGGTCAATCATGAGGAGGATTTGCAAATTATTCTTTAGAGATTGTGGGATGAGAAGTTATATCCTAAGTTATCCAAGTGTATGTTTTGGTTAGAGTCTGTATCTTTCTTGGGTCATATGGTGAACAAGAATGATATTATGGTCAATTCAACCAAGATTATCGTTGTTCATGATTGGGCTAGGAGTACTTCTCCTATTGAGATTCAAAGTTTTGTTGATTTCGTGGGATACTATCGGCATTTTGTTGAGGGTTTTTCATCTATTGTAAATCCATTGACCAAGTTGATTCAGAAGAAGATTTCCTTTTAGTAGTCTGATGCTTGCGAGGCAATCTTTCAAAAGCTTATAGATGTGTTGACTTCGGTTCCTATCTTAACTTTTCCTAAGAAGGGTGTAAGTTTTACCGTATTTTGTGATGCTTCATGTGTTGGTTTAGGTGATTGTGTATGCTTTTAGACAATTTACGCCTTATGAGAGGAATTACCCTACCCACTACTTCTAGTTGTGTGCGATTATTTTTGGTTAGATTTTGTGAAGGCAATACTCATATGGAGTCCGTTGTGAGATCTTCTCAAATTATCATAGCCTTCAATATTTCTTCTCCTTGTGAGATCTTAATATGAGGAAACGTTGTTGGCTTGAGTTACTTAAGTATTATGACTTGACGATTCTCTACCATCCGGGAATGGCTGATGTAGTTGCAAATGCCTTAAGCCCGAATTAGACTAGCATAGGTAGTTTGGCGCATCTTTTGACCCAGGAGAGGACTTTGTCCTTGCAACTTCATTCTTTAGCTAACCAGCTAGTTAGACTTGATGTTTTGATACTAGGATATATTTTGGAATTTATGGAGGCTAGGTCTTCCTTGATATAGCAAATTTGGGATCATCAATTTGGTAATGTTTGCTTGAGAGTAATTTGAGATAAGGTGTTAAATGGTGAAGATACAGAAGTGTCACTTGATTTACATGATGCATTGATGATTGGAGACCATGTTCCTATGTCGAGAGTGGGTGATTAGATTAGATAGATTTTAAAGGAGGCTCATTATTCCAGGTATTCCATTCATCTGGGATTGACTAAGATTTATCAGTATTTGAGACAACATTTCTGGTGGGGTGGTATGATGAAGGATGTAACAAATTTGTATCTATTTGCCTTTGTTTCTAGTAAGTGAAGGCTGAGTATTAAGGCCTTGTGGTTTGCTTTAGAGGTTACCTATTCCCGATTGGAAATGGGAATCAATCACTATAGACTTTATGACTGGGTTGCCTTTTACTTTGCATGGTTCAAATAGTGTTTGGGTCAACATGGATTGATTGACAAAATCTGCTCATTTCATTCTAGTTTAGGTTTCCTTTTGTGTTGAGAGGTTGGCATGTATCTATTTTCAGGAGATAGTTTATCTTTATGGCGTGTTGGTGTCTATCATCTCAGATCGAGGTTCAGTGTTCAATCTCACTTTTGAAAGACTTTTAAGAATGAGTTAGGCACTTGAGTTAATTTTTGTACATTATTTCACCTCAATACCGATGGTTAGTTAGAGAAGACTATTTAAGTTTTGGGGGATTGTCTATAATAATAGCTACTATTCCAATATTGAGATGGCTCTATTCGAGGCTTCGTATGGTAGACATTGTCACTCTCCATATTGTGAGTTTGATGTTTTTGAGATTAGACCTCAAGGTACAAACTTAGTTCATGATTCTTTGGATAGAGTTGAGTCATTTATGATAGACTTTGAGCATCTCAGAGTATGCAAAAGTACTATGCGAATTATAGACTTCGTGCCTTGAGATTCAGTGTTGGTGATCATGTATTCCTTCGTATGTCTCCAATGAATGGGATGGTAAGGTTTGGAAAGAGGGGCAACCTTAGCCTCAGGTATATTGGACCTATTGAGATTATTTGGAATATTGGGGATGAATCTTATGAGTTAGAATTACCCCTAATTTATCAGCTTTTCATCCAGTTTTTTATGTTACTATTTTTCAGGTTTACATTTCTTATGAGTCTCATGTCATTCGTTGGTATTTAGTCCAGTGAAATGAGTGGTTGTATTTTGTTGAGGAGTTTGTCTCTATTTTGGCTAGGGATGTTAGACTGTTGTGTTCTAGAGTTATTCCTGTTGTTAAGGTCATGTAGAGAAATCGACCAATACAGTAGTCTACTAGGGTGGTCGCATCTGATATGCATAGTAGTTATCCCCAACATTTACTGAATTAGGTATTTCTATTGCCCTTAGTTCGAGGATGAACTAGATTCTTAGTGGTGGATGATGAAATAAGCTAAATTTTGATGATTTATTTGATATATTTATTTTTGTATGATTTGACCATTTTACCCCTTCTTGTGGTTGCATTATGGTACTTTTGGAGTGTGGGAGGATGATTGGCAAGGTTTTCTATGAATTTCGTTGTGGTTTATGTGAGATTATGGTTTTGATGGTCTTAAAGGCTTATTAGTTGACTTTGCTTAACATCCTTTGATCTGTGAATCCGATGGCAAAATGGACTGTGCCATTAGATTTAGAACATCGATTTTATGTTGTTAACATAATTGGTGTGGTTTTACGACTTCTATATCTCATTTTGATCCTTTATTTGAAAAGTTAACAAAATAGGTCTCGAGGGTAATTACGTGAAAACAATATTTTTTTTTCAAAATTCTGCTATCGTCACTGAGTTTGAAGCGATGAATTTGATAGGGTAGCATAGTTTGTTTCCATTCTCAGGATTCTAGAGGAATACCGATGGGTTCATAGAGACTTGGAATTTTCCAAGTCTCCATATTTGGTGCATCACTTAGTAGGTGTAGCTGCTAAAATACCACTTTATCCTCTTTGGTAGCAGACACTAAAGCACTACTTAGCTATATTAGTGGCAGGCTACTAGCTGGATAAGGGCTCTTAGCAACCCTCGTCCTCTCTAGCAGAGGGCGCTAAAGCGGCCCTTATCTGCTGTAGCGGACTGACACACTAAGTTGGTACTACTAAAGCGGTACTTAACCACTTTAGATATGACTGCTAAAGCGGCCACTTCACTGTTTTAGCGATACCTAGTACTTGGGTATAAGTAATTCTTTTCTCAATTTTTCCTCACTATTTTTGAGACTTGGAGCTTGAGGATCAAGTTTTTGGACATTTTCTTCCATTTCTAAGCTTGGGTAAGCTCCAAACTCCTATTTTAACTACTTTTCTTCTATTTCATAATTTAAATGTTGTTTAAATGAAGATTTAAATGTGGAATTTTGGGATATTGGTCAGGTGTGCCTAATTTTTCATTTTTGTGATTCAAACCCCATTTTGATACCGATTTTACTTGATTTTTTTCTCACGAGTTCCTTTAATCTTGAAAAATTTATTTTTGGAAAAAAATTTCAAGTTTACCCTTCTTTTTTGAAACCACGTTTTGGGGGTCCATTTTGACCCTAATTTGGAAGTGGGAAATATCAGTATCGTTGGCTTTATTTTGATGCATAGATCCTATACAAGTGTATTTTAGATGATTTTTGAGTCCATATGTGAGGTGAAAGCTCGATGATTAAGGCTTGATTCTTCTCATTCACGCATTTAAGGTAAGTTATGGCTTAACTTTCTACAGACTAGGTTGGGTAGTTAATATTAATGTAAAAGCATGCTATGGGTGTTGGGTTGTATTGTGGAAAATGTGTTTAGGTGATTTATGTGCCCGTGTGGGGGCCTATGTGGATAATATTTGGTGGTTTGAGAAATTATATGCTAAGTGTGACCATGTGGGGTCTTATATGATGTTGTGGGCTTGGTAATGATATATGTATCTTTGATTGCACTTTTTTGGTGGAAAAGCCTTAGATTTCTAGATTTAGGTGGTATTAATGACCATTTTCTTGCATGTTTCACTTAATGGTTTCTAGATTGTATTGGATCAAGGATGGTTGGTTGATTTGAATTGATTTTTGTCTTACATGATTGGTATATTGGTTTGATATTGGATATTCTCAATTTGGTTTGTCGTCAAAATTTTATCCTCATATCATATTCATTCATGAAACACTGGTACCACTATAGAAATACTAGAAATACTGGAAACACTAGTTTTTTCTAACAAAAAATGTGACATCTTTAAATACCCTCTATCGATATATGTGTCAGGGTAGTTTTATGCATATTTGTATTAGATATTGGTTGTATATGGGTTGACAAACCATCCATAGGTCCTACCTGGGAGAAGAGCTGGGTAGGTATGGGTGGAGAAACCTCCCATGGGTTCGACGCCCGTAGCTTAACTTGGTAGGTGTGAATGGATATTGTGCGGTGGCTTCATACATCATCATCTTCATTGCATTCCATATATTGTTCTTATTGTATGATTGTATTCTTATTCATGACTTGATATTTGTCCATTTGTTCTATCTTCTTATACTTGTATTTGGTGTATGCATATATTTGTTCTTCTTTCCCCTACCAGTATTTGTTATATGTGTATATAATAGAACTGTTAGTGGAGATGGTGTGGGTTACCATTTGGGACATTTTCCAATTGCAAGTGATGTGCCCATAGTTTATGCCAATATGCTTTATTTTCTACTTTACTTAGTTGGCCTATGATACCTACTAAGTACAAGTGGACCGTTCTCATCCCTACTGCATCCTTTTGGTGCATTTCCATATACTAGTGTGCCGCACAGATAGCTGATTCAGGAGGCATTTGAAGTCTACTTGAGGTAGCAGGTTATCTATGCATCCGAAATTAACTACTACCTTTTTTTAATTTAGACTGTCTTATTTGTATTCTGAGATAGTTTTATTCCTTTTGGGATATCCTATGTATATCTTTACTTAGAGTTGTATTAGTTGGTTTTTACACTGTGACACTAGGTTTAGGTATTTGGTTTGGTATCTTAATTGTATTTCTGCTAATATCATATTATGTGGTTCGACTTTGCTCTAGAAGCCTTGCCTTGGGTCTCTAGTATTGATTTCCCTTTTTATATCAGTTTGAGTGGTAGGTTTACTTATTAAGTCTTGTCGCAGCAAGTGCCATCATGACCCTTGGTTTTTGGGTCGTGATAATATATTACGTTGTCAATAAATTGGAGTGTTTTAATTCATCAAATGTAGAAATGTTGATATGAAGAAAGATTAAAACAGGTCTACTGGACTAAACCTAATACTTCTCAGGTCAAACTCAATATAGATGGGTGCTAAGAAGCTAGTAATTTTCCATGAAATCTAAGGCTACCATTCCATTGATCCCTCAAGGAACTTTTGGTTCAAAATCCTTTGTGATTTGCCGATGAGAGGGGAAGGATTGATTTAGTTAACTCTTTTTAGGGTCAGAACCTTTGACGTTTAATTGATTATCTTAATCATCTCCCTATCTATTCAAATTAGACTCTAAATTTTTTTGATCTAAATCATGACCTTTTATATTATCTTGCTACATAGATTCCTAATTAATGCATAAAATTTGTTTTAAAAAAAGGATTTGCTAGTGCAAGGTCATAGCCATGACTTAGTGTTCATGGATGTGACATGCGTTTCATTCTGGTGTTGTAAGTAATAAGATTCTTGCATGAGCTCGAACCTTGACATTTTTATTAAATCTCATTTAAATCATAATTAGTCATTTGAGTTGTATTTGTGAATTTACATAATAATACTCAATTAAAAGCATGCTGCTAGAAATGTTGCCTGATTTGATTGATAAAGATGTAACATTTGAAGACTGTTAGAAGTTTTTGTTCATTTGTTTTGTTTTGTTTTTTTGCTCACTTTCCTTTTTTTCTTTTGCATGAACTTCCCCCGAGTCCACTGGACTCATGCTTCAGCCATGCATTATTTCTTTGGGCTAGCTAGCGCAACAAACTCGAGTCAAAACTTTCATGGGAACAAATCAGAAGTCTTGATAAAAGAGGAAGGTCCTTTAAAATGGAAGCATCAAGAGTAGCAGTAGCCTTTAAAAGGTTAAGAAAACTTGATTTGGGCTTTATGTCTCAAATGCTAGCTTTAGAACATGTGGGCCAAGCTCAATTGGATTATGATAGGTTGGGAAAAAGGCCTAGCTTTAATCTTCTTTCTCTCTTTATTTAATTGTATTAATTTGACCTTGTTTTCTATCTTTATTTAGTTCCTCCTAACCTAGTTGATTTTTTCCTTCAAATTTGCCATGTTTGGTACTATTCTTAATCTAACAAAGTCATTTGTTTTATCAAATCATTGTAAATACAAGTTGGAATTTTTTAGTCTAGTTTAGCAAGAACGAGAAATGGAACTTGATCTTTAAAAAATACTTGTCATTTTTAAATCATTTTTTTCAAAATGTTTCTAATATATTTTTATCAAAGTTAGCCAAATAGTTCTCAAATAGACTAGATGACCGCGAATTAGCGGATACTATTGGTGCCTTAACATTCTTCCAAGAGTATTACTGTGAACTGCTTACTTGAGAATCTCTAAAACTTTTAAGATTTTTTTCTATTTTAAATCTTTTTTGTATTATTTTAAAGTTTTCATGATTTTTCTAAATTAATTAAGCGACGACTCTATTTTAGATTGAGTTAAAAAATTTTCTTAAGTTTTCGAGTTCAAATAAGTCATTTCTATGTAAAACTCAAACCTTATCCCATTATTACATGTGAATTCAACAATACTCAACCCCAAGGTTTCCTACCTTCAGAAATTAGAGATTCATTTATAGCTATGAGAAATCAAATAACAAGACCCCAAATAACTGCCTTCCCAATCTCTACCATTCTAATAAGAATATTACTAACCATATTAATGCCACAAGTACGACCATGATCACCTCCAATGCAACCTAACCTCAAGATTACAACACTTAACCCTATTCAACAACACCATAGAGTTCAGTCAATAACAAGTCAAAATAGAAAAAAACTCAAGTCAAACCATTAATACTAACAACAATCCAAGTTAACTAACCATGACTCAATCACAATATGTTACACCTTGTCTCAAATATACAAGTAAATAGACTATAAAAGAGATATGTCAATTATTTCCAGCTTTCCCCAGACCACAGGAGAATCTATTTCAACAACAACAATAGTTATGATCATAATTCCCAATATGTTTTAGAACCAATTATGACAAGTGAACACATAAACCCAAATCGCTTAATGAACCAAATATAACAAGTCAACATAAAATTCCAGTTTACAAAGAACCTATATATGTGTGTGTGTGTATTGGTTCATTAAGTGATCTGGGCTTATGTGTTGACTTTTCATAATTGGTTCTAAAACATACTAGGACTTATATATATATATGTGTGTGTGTGTATGTGTGTTTTTATGTATGTCTTCATGTGTATAAATGTATATGTGTGTGTGTGTGTATATACATCATAATAAATAGATAAACCTGATTCATCCAACAAATCGTCACTCTCTCTAATTCTTGTACATATATGTTGAGAGTCTTATGGTTATCCACTAGCTATGACCTGTAGGGGACTATCTTTTGTTCTGTACCAAATCCAAGACATCTGGTGCTTGTCGACCTTATGTCACCAAGCCCGTGAATATGTACAAATATCGGTATATCCAACAACAACAATAACAATAATCTTGTGAAGATGTCCAAATACCTTATATCCCACAGTAATTATAACAACAACAATAACAACAATAATAATTTCATAAGGATGCTCAAATATCGGTACACCCCACACTAATGAACATATATCGCAACAATCACGACAATGGATACAATAATTCCACTTGCACAACCAAAAAAACTTCAATATAACCTTATTTCATGTGACTAACACTTAGGATATCATTAAACAACTACTTACATTGAATTGTAACAACCATACAAGGAACCATGATCATACAAATAGAGATCCAATTAGTTTTTAACTATTTCAAACTCTAACTACAATTCATACATAATTTAGGGCTTGGATAAAGCTTACCACTTCTATGGTGTGCATCCATAACTATATTCTATGCCATAATACACTCAACCTTTCACCTTAATATTTAAACCTTACAAGACTGCCATTCCTCTTGTAACTACCACAGATTATTAAGAATCCACCAATACTAACCACCTCCATCTAGGGACTTTTTTGAATCAAAAATAAATTATGGTTACAACACTATTTTTAATCATACAAGGATAAACAACAATAAAGGAAAAACATATTTATAAATTGAAAAATTTTAATATCATAAGTAACAAAAAATTCCAATCAAAATAATCAAATTTGTTACCCGTTTTGTCCATCCCAACACCGTGCTCGAAGCTAAGCATGGAATCTCTGTCAATCTATGTCTTGCCTATGCTTTATAACACAGGTCTAAACTATTCAGTGAAACCTAGCCTACCCTGACACCAAGTAGCTGGTATGGAGGCATGAATGTAATCTTTTAACTCCATACATTCGGTGTGAATTCCATGAGAAGATCATTGGTTTTATCCTATTCAAGTGCAATCCCTCCTCTCTATTGCTCCTTGGTCATGAAGAAATCCTAGGGGGGTTTAGATGGCTCATTCATCTTTTTTTTCTTGCAACCAAATTAAGAGGGAATTTTTAATAAAATAAGGTGTAGTTTCTACCTTCAACATCCCACTATAGCGAGGGGTTGGCTACTACCCATTGCAATAGGGGATAACGTCAACCCCGACCCAAATATTATAAATTTTCATATGTTTTTCTAAGTTATTAGTACAAGTTCGTGAATTTATTTCTATAATTTCCTATACCTCATGCCCACAAATGAGGTGCCTTTAATAACAACAAAATATGTCATTATAGATATCTTATGCCACTCTGACGTAATTTAACTTTCCACTTGTCCAGCTATACGAGAGAGCTAGCTTAGGTACGATGCTATACAATGTGAAAGTAGATATGACATAATATGGGTGAAATTAAATTTATTGTCTAAATTTTGAAGCAACCATAACAAATATTAAGCCTAGTTTTGCCAGGTATTGGTACTGAGTCTCAACATCAAACAATGTTTTACTAAGATAGTAAATGAAAGACTATGTAATTTTTACTTTATATACCAAAACATTTCTTAACACTACTTCCTACACAGCTAGATTCATGAGAAACTCCTCATTGTTGTTTGGTCTTAATACCAAGAGAAAGCTAGACTAAACATTAAGGTTTTTCTCTATGTTGGCATTTTGGTTTTCATTCAAAGTTGTACATTTTTAATAGGTTGAAGAACTTGTTCTTCCATTTTGAAGACCTTGATATATTTCTCTAAAATGTAACTAACCTTTTGGTAAGCCTTCAAGCAATATTTTCATTCCCAAGCATGTCTATTTTTTTTAATTGTTTTAATAGTGTATGGGTTTTCCTTAATTACCTTATTTAAAACGAGGACTCCAAGGAAATTCCCAAAAATGACTTGTATTTCTCTGATTTAAACTTTATATTGTACTATCGAAGGATGTCAAAGGTTTCTTGCAACTTCTCCAAATGGTTCTTTATTTCTATCGACTCAACACACATGTCATCGGTATAGACATCCATAAACATACCTATTTGCGTTTCAAAAGTTTTAGACACTAGATTTTTATAAGTGGATTGACAATTTTAATCCCAAAAGGCATTATATTATAATAGTAAGTGTTATACTACATGAAAAATGAAGTTTTCTCATGATATTATGGGTTTGACTTGATTTAATTGCACTCTTAATTGAGTAGCTTGTGCGTTTTCATTACATCTATTATTTAATTGATGTGATGTAGTAAAACGAATATTTTGGACATTTTGATATTAAAAATCTATGTGAATTCTAAATATTTTAAGCTTTTAATATACTCACTAGCTAGCTAGTCCATGTATTGTACCTCTTGAGTATAACCTATTTTAAGAAATTTATTTAACTCCTACTTGATGAATAGGTTGCCAACAACAGAGAGTGTCTACTTTCTTTTCTTTACAAAAGGATGATTGTGGATCCATGTAGATATTATTGGTTACAACCTCAAGTTGAATACTTGTTATGTCTGTGTAGGACAAAGAAAACAACTCTATGTTATATTTTAAGAATTTAATGAGTTTAAGCCTGAAGGGATGAGACCCGAACTTAGATATACTTCTCTTTTTGAAAATTTCACAAAGAGGATGACTTCTCAAGTTCTTGTTTCATTGATTTGGAAACATCTATATCTTTTGAAGCCTTGAATGCTCTATGATCATGAAGTTGATATGATTTCTCTTTTTAAGGTTTGCTCTTTTTTTGCTTGTTATATTTTTAACCTAGATCCGTTGGACATACTGATTTTGTGATTATTATTTAAGGTCCACATTTTTGTGCTAGTCACTAAATATAAAGAACTTAGTAACTTTTTTAAGTGTATGACTTTGATTACATTGCCACATAAATCTGTAAGTTCTTTAAATTCTTGATTAAATGCGTGCATATCTTTATGTCCAGGTTATAATGATATTTCTTAAGCAATCCGGTCTCCGTGATGTCTTTCAAGGTCAATATATGATTTGTATCATCAATGTTCAGATTATATTAAGAAAACATTGATACCCTCGGATCCCTTGGAGCTACCCTAAGGATCATGTCATATCTTTTTAATCAAAGCTCATTTCTTTAATCCTAATTTGGCCTAGAATTTTCACCTAGTTGTTAGCAATTCAATAAGGTTTAAAGTGGCCTTTTGGATTCCTCTACTCAAAATCTGCAATGCTCTTTAGTCTATCCAGAAATCCCCAATTACTTTAATATGTGTCGAGGTCCTTTAAATATTTTAAACTAATATATAGATTTGTACCTATGATTTACAACATTTTAGGTCATATCCAAGATTCCCTCATGCTTTTCGTTAGTTTCCATGAAGTCTAAGAGTTTTTCCAGTTTATGAAACTAGTAAACATGGTTGCAATCCAATATTTTAGTATAGTTGACAATATATTCTCTCTCATTTGAATCTTTCCCTATTGCAATCTAATATTTCAATAGTTGAAAACTTCATTCTCTCTCATTCAGATCTTTCTAAAATTCTCTAGAGTAGTTCTCCTTTACATGGTTTTATTTTAAACATGCCCTCCTCAAATATTTCAGGCTTTATCACGAACCTTCAAGAAAATATCAACAAGCATAACAAAAGAGTCAATAAAATTTCAACCAATTGAGTATGCCAAGTAGAGCTCCCTTAATAAGCGGTTGACTAAACTCTTTGAGCATCACATAGATGATCTTATTTTCTAGACAATAGTTTTTATTCCTACCTATGATAGACTTCCATTTGCTCCTTTGGATCTATGTAATGACCTATTTTGTCACTATAGTATAGGTAAGCAATGCAACAATTGAGTTAAGTTTCTCTCAAACAAAAATTTTAAAATCTCATGCTAGACTTTCTTTGAGTGTATTCTAGTATTGTATGGTCTAGAGAATTCATGTGATTTTTAGAATATTATTTTGTGGATTTAAGATGATATTATGTTAGTCAAGAGGATTATGAGTTCATAAAAACTTTTGATATAGAAATCGAGTTTGTAGAACTCTGGTAATAGAGTTTCCCATAAAGGTGCCACTGCATAATATAAAAATCTAGAGATTGTATTATGAAATAGACTAGGCTGGGAAAGGGTCCCAAGTTCTTGCCAAGGTACCACTATAGCGACACATGACCTCATTATAACAGCATCGCTGCAGCAAAAACATCACCACAATGTAAGACACATCACCTTAGGCTTGCTGTAACAAAGGTTACCACTACAACGACATAACTGTAGTGACAAATAGACCACTGCAATAGTGTTGGGGTAGTTGCACCCAAGAAATTAGAGATTTCACTTAAATAATCTCAAAAAAACAAAACTTAATTTAGGACTGAGTGAGGTAATTTCTTTAATTGAGGCAATTTTCATCCTTGTGGTTGGGTTTCTCCACCATTCTAATGAGAAATTACTTTCTTTAATTTTTTTGATCATTATAATCATATTTAAGGTTGAATTTAAGGGATAAGTCCAATTTGATGATCTATTGTAGAATATTCATGGGTGACTTTTCATCACTTATTAATGATCATAGAATTAGGCTATGATCATAGGTTAGAATAAGTTGGTTTAAGTTATTGATCCAAGAATGTTACCAAAATTGTGAATTATTCCTTGCTGTTTTTTTCTAGGCAAAGAACAAGAAAAACTGTAATGAAGCACAAGACTCAAGTAAAGTAGTGCATTCCAAGGATTGAATTTTAGATAGGTTATAATTTAATTTAGTTACAAACTTGATTCTTACTCATGAGTTATGTAATCGTGATTGACCTCCGGGCTTACTTGTGATTTATAAAGTGACTTGATAATTTATCTTATACTTAAATACAACAACAACAACAAACTCAGTGTATACTTAAATGATGAACCATAATGTTTAATAATGTTTAGTCAAATAGTATAATTTCATATAAGTGCATCTTATCATATTCTGGTTAATGCTGATGGAGAGATTCATTTATTGTCATACTCGGCGGTTGGGTACCTGATAATTAAATATTATTTAAAATTTTAATATTGGAAGAGTGAGTACCTTGTCGGTATGACACATAGATGTAATGTCATCCATTGTAGGTCATGACTAATAGGCATATTAGACCATTAGTATGTGTATATACTTTCATGATTGGACTAATAGTCATGATGCATGTTTCAGATAATTTATTCATCGGTTGTATAATAGGGTTGCATAAGTGTAGTATCCCAAGTTTCTACCAAGGTACCGCAGCGGCACGGGGTCCTACTCTAGAAGCATTGCTACAGTGATAACCACATCATGAAAAAAGAAGCCACATTGCCATAATATCTATATAGTAGGATGTTACCATAGTAATAACTTGTTGAAGTAAAAGGTTGACTGTTGAAGAAACGTATTTGATCTCACAAACATCCAAAACTCTTTTTAGGGTTAAAAGGCGTTAGTTTCTTTAGTTGGGGGAAATTTTCATCCTTGGGGTAAGGTTTCTCAACCATGCTATAACATAAGCACTTCCTTTAGTCACTAACATTGTTAGAATCATGTTTGTGGTATAATTTTAGCATTAATAATAGGTTGATGATCTGGTGTATAATGTTTATCATGAGTATAGTAACTATGATGTTTGTGGTATATAGTTGAATACTTTATATGATTCTCTATGCTTATCATGAGTTGAGTAACTATGATTGCCTTTGGGCTTACCGGTGATTTGTAAAGTGACGTAGTAATTGATCTAATACTTAAATGATGAACTGTGAGTTTGTATAATATTTAGTCAAACTACATATTTGAATATAGGTGCATCATATCATATTATTATTACTGTTAATGTAGGCATTCATTTATTGTTACACTCGGTGAGTCGTGTACCTCATCAGTACGTATTAATTATGATTTTAATGATGGAAGAGTGGTACCTCACCGATTTGGTACATAGATGTGAGCTCGTCCCTAGTAGGTCATGACTAATGGGAATATAAGACCCTTATTATCCGTGTACACATTTATGATCGTACTAAAAGTCATGATTCTTTATTTCATACCATTCATTCATAGATTGTATAATAGGGTTGCATAAGTATTGTCTCCAGTAGAAGTAACTTAAAACTACTTATAAAATAAATAGAGAAATGTAACTTGGTAAGATATTGGTGCTGATAATTAGAGAGATATAAGCTCTCCTTATGATAAGATTTAACTTAGCTGGAGGTGATGGTATGATGAGGTACATGACTAATCATTATACTAATGTATTGATAGATATCGTAAGAGGTTATACTATGGATAGTTTCAAAGTATGGTGAAATTGCTTGTATGCCTTAATATTAATTAATTTTTCTTGATTTATGCTTATGCATGGCTTTTCAAGTTAAAGTTATATGATGATACCTACAAATATACAGTGTTTGTACTAATACTACCTACAGTCTTCTTTTGTTGAGTGGAAAGGGTATCCCAACAACTGAGACAAGGCATTGCATATAGTTCTTAACTAATATCTTATCTATTCATGAGTGAGCACTATCTTTAGGCTGCCATTCTATCTTCTTGATTATATTCATTATTCTAAATAATGATATTCTTTTATTAGTTATTTGGAAAATTTATTCAGACTTTAGTTTTATGGTTGTTAGATTGTTCTTGTACGGTGACTTTCGAATCTTGGAAGTTGTAATAGATAGTTTGATGATTTTCCATATTTATTAAATTATTTACTTTGGATTGTATATATATTAAGTTAGAGAATTTAGTATTATTTAAAATGGATAAAATGTTAGGTCAATAACTTGGTCAAAAAACACTTATGAGTTCATTATCGAATCTCAGGAAAGGCTTCACAAAGTAGGGGTTATAGAGAAGTATGGTGTAGAGTTTTTCTATTATTAGTTGTAGGGAGATGCAAAATTATGGTGGAGAGAAATTTCTAAGTTTATGTTTGTGAGTTTGTTTCCTTGTCTTGGACTAACTTTTATTTGGTATATTTGGAGAAATATATGATACCTACCCTAAGAGACAAAAAGAAGGAAGAGTTCACCTAATTTGATTACGAGAACATGTTGGTTTGTACCGATGAGGACAAGTTTCATGATTTGTCTAGATATGATGCTCAGTTGTTGAATTCAGAGAAGAAGAGTATCTGGTATTTTTCTAAGGGGATGAACACCGACCTTCAAGTTTTTGCACTTCAGATGACATATTCAAAAAACACTTACTATGAGATGGTTCATTTTGTGAAAAAGGAAGAGGGTGTAAGACATGATAGTAATTTAAAGATGATGGAGAAAAGGTCCCGTAAGGCGGATAACTATACTGGTTCTTATTCTTGGAACCGATAATTCCAAGGCTAGTTTATTTAACCTATTTATTTTGTTATGCCTCTGTCTAGCAATGGTTTATCAAGGGTCAACCAACTATTTTTTGATTCTGGTAGCAATGTTACATTAGCATTGTATTTTTAGTGGCCCAACCTAGACCTTACATGTTGTGAGTATAGTACGATTTATCATATTAAGAGGTTTTTCCCAATCATAGGAATTATAAGCAGTCAGTTAGCGACAGTTTTCTCGAGCTTTGGTGACAACAGGTAGGATGATAAAGGAAATAATAGGGTTCACCATAGGATAGGCGTGGTGGTCACCATCTAGGTAGAGATAGATATTAAACCAACAAAGGTAAGGGACATGTTTGTCATGGTGGTGAATAGAAGGACAAAAGTGCTACTCAGATCAATGAAAAGACCCACTTCTATGCTTTTACTAGAGGATGAGGCCGAAGCTTCAAACGCGGTGGTCACAAGTACTATTTTTTCTGTGACCACATGGCCACTGTTATTTTTTATTTGAGTTCAAATTTCTCATATGTTGCTATTAAATTTTCCTTGGATAAGAT
Organism: Capsicum pubescens; assembly: GCA_030864215.1. NCBI lineage: Eukaryota > Viridiplantae > Streptophyta > Magnoliopsida > Solanales > Solanaceae > Capsicum > Capsicum pubescens. The sequence continues at coordinate 179,235,721 of CM061545.1, read as the reverse complement.
TATGGTTAATGAAATACTTGATACTCTTATGTATGTATCTATATTAGTTGGGGGGTTTCGATAGTTCTTGGAAAGGTTTATTGGGTTTGTAATGTTCATGGGATATCAAATTTAGATTGATTAAGTAATTTTACACATTTTACATTTTTCCATCATCTTGGGATGAGTTGGTTATCTCTATATCATGCAATTCTCGACTGATATACTAAGACATTCAAGGTGTCCATGTCAGCATTAGATATATTGGTGTTAGAGGGTGACAATAAGCCTTCTCCTCTAAACATGTATCTTTGATTTATGCCAAAAAAATAGTTGGAAAGGAGTTTAGAGACTTTATAGCTCATCTTGGGGACACTAGAGCTGAGGTCCGTACTATCGCATCAATTCCAATGGTAAGTGAGTTCTTAGAATTTTTTTGATGATTTTCCTTGGATGCCACATGATTGTAACATTAACTTTTGCAATGACTTAAATCTTAGCACCAGTTCAATTTTAATCCCTCTTTATAGAATGACACCAACTGAGCTAAAGGCACAAAAGGCTTAATTAAAGGAATTTCTAGGTAAGGGATTCATCCACCCTGGATTTTTTCACTAGGTTTCTTCTATCTTATTTGTTAAGAATAAGGATGGTAGTTTATTTATCTGCATAGATTATTAATAATTAAACAAGGTTTCAATTTGTAACAAGTGACAATTACTGAAGATAGATGACTTTTTTTATTAGTTACAAGATGCTTTGGTATTACTAAAATTGACTTGAGGTCAGGTTACCACCAGTTAAGTTCAAGGTAGAGGAAATACTAAAAATGATTTTTCAAACTCCTTATGGTCATTCTGAGTTCTTGGTGTTGTCCTTTGGTTTGATGAATCCCCTGGCCATTTTTATAGAATTGATGAATAGGATGTTTAAACCATTCTTAGATCCATTTGTTATTTTATTAATTAATGACATTTTTGTGTACTTTAAGACTAGGGAGGAGTATGATACTCACTTGAGCATTATTTTGGGGTTGTTATACAAGAATCAACTTTATGCTAAATATCTTAAATGTAAGTCTTGGATATATTTAGTGTCGTCTATGGGACATGTGTTTTCTAAGAAAGGGGTTATGGTAGACTCAAAAAATATTGAGGCAGTCAAGAGTTGGACTGATCTTATGCTGAAGACTGAAATTTGTAGATTTATGAGGTTGGCTAGTTACTATCATTGGTTCATCAAAGGCTTTGCTTCTATTTCTTCATACTTGACTTGATAGACCCAGAAGAAATTACCTTTTATATTGATTAATAAGTGTGAAGAGTTCTTCTAAAAGCTCAAGATGTGGCTGACTTTTGCTCTTATTCATGCCTTTCCTATTGAAGGTTAAAACTTTATTGTGTATTATGATGCTTCATATTTTGTTTTGGGATCAATATTGATGTAGAACAAAAATGTGACTTCTTATGGATTTATGAAAATAAAGGTTCATGAGAAGAATTATCCCACTCATGATTTAGAGTTTGTAGGAGTGGTTTTATCTCTCAAGATATGGTGACATTACTTGTATGGGTGAAGTATGAGGTGTTCATTGATCACCATACCTTACAATATATTTTCACTTGGAGGGACTTGAATCTAATATAGTAGAGATAGATAGAATACTCAGAATTATGATATTGATTCTCTACCATATGATAAGGCTAATGTGGTAGTGGATGTTTTAAATTGAATGACAGGTAGTATGGGTTTGGCATGCTTTGAGGTTTCTAAGCGTCCATTGGCTCGGGTGGTCCAAACCCTAGAAAATAGTTTTATAAGATTGCAAGTGATTGATAGAGGAGGACTGTTAGCTAACACATAGGCGAGGTCTTTTTTTCTTGGATAAATTAAGGCTAGATAGTTGGAAGATGTGATGATCAGTAGGATTCATGACAAATTATTACAAGGTGAGGCTAATAACGCCATTATTGATGACAAAAAGGGTGTTGAGGATTAAAGGACGAGTTTGTGTGCCTTGAGTAGGTGATTTGGTACAACCATTTTTAAAGAGTCTTATGTCAGAGATACTCTATAAATCTTGGAGCATCTAAGATATATCTTGACTTTAGACTACACTATTTGTGGTACTGTATCAACAAAGTGAAATACCTTGGCCTTTGACCTATAGAGAATTTCTTGAGTTTAATCTTATGGAAATCATATCACTTGAGGGTACTTATTGTATGATGTAGGTATGGTTTAAGGGCCTTAGTCAAATATTACTAAGTGTAGTTTTGGTTGGTTATTATCCAAGATATGAATGGACAGCATACGAGTTGTATGTAGATGGTACGAGTGAGGAAAGCTACTCTTATATTGACCAGTGTGTCATGCTCTTGGTAGGCTAGCTAGGGTACAATTCTAAGGTACTTTTAATATGATTGGATATGTGTTAGTCCATAAAATTTTATGTTGGACAGTGTTGGGGTCCAATTTGCCGCCTAGGGTACAAGTCGTGGGTACCACTCGTATGTTGTGGGTACAGTTTAGGTGGTGTGGTCATACCCTCCTGCGCACCTTTTTTAGTTGTTAAGAAAATGATATTTTTGACATTTTCCACCACAAAACACATAACACCCATGTCATATAACAGTAATGTTTCCCTCATTCTTCACTTTGAAATATCAAAACACTCCTAAAACACTCTCAAATCTCTCTCAAGTTTCTTTGGTTAAGAAAAGCCTAGGGTTTCCTTTAAGTTTCTCAATTAAGGAACTCAAGAGTGGTTTATCTACATACTCTTTTGTATCTAAGGCATATTACTCCTCCTTTATTTTTAGTTCAACTAAATTCATGTTTTAATGAATCGTTTTAATGATTTAATTCTAGGTATTATTTTGTTTTAAATTGTATGCTTGGAGTTTTGGTTGTAAATAGTTGGATATTTTTTCCCATGCTTTACATATGGTTTTTCATATTATAATTGTGGTTTAAACATGTGGTTTCATGGGTGGTCAATTAGTACTTATTTTTGGTTTGGGAAACTATATGTCCTCAACATATTTGTTAAAATGCCTATGAGAATAGTTTGTGACATAGTTTGACTTTTATTGAAACTATTTCATTGTATAATATGGTTATAGAACCTAAATTGGTTTAAATAGTATTAAATGGTTTGGTAAGGCCTTATTGGCTAAGGTACTTGTTTAATTAGAAATCATGTGGGGTATATGCGAATCCCCTAAGTGTTGGCTAATGACATTGCTTGCCAGCTATAGACGGTATGATGATACCAGTTCATAAAGACTTGGTTAAAAACTTATGGAATTGGTGGTTGGTTATGTGCTATTGGTTTTATTCGGCAATTATGGCGGGTTGTGATAGCAAACCATGAAGGTGTTAGTCCAGTGGACAGAAACTAGAAACTCATGTTTTCTGAAAATAGGGTTGGTCATGGTGACCATATACTTATGGGGTTCACGATAATCCCCAAGTTATATTTGTATATATGTATCATAGAGGGTGAAGGGTACATGGGAATCCCCGACCGCTGTGATATATCTGATTAGTGCGACTACATGCACCAGGCCAATTTAGGGGGTAACACTGGACCCAAATAGCTAGTGGGTAGATTATGATAGTAAAGCTACCTAAACTTGGGTTAAAAGTTTTAAATGCATGCTAAACCTAGTTCCCTCTTAGTTATTTACCTGGTTTTAAATATTGGAATTATCTTATCCTTACTCCTGAGTACATACTAGCGTTCACCCGCAAACCCATCTTCAGACATTGTATCCCCACATTATGCAAGAGGCACCCATACTACTCCTTCTGCTAAGTAATTTGAATTTAGGGATAGCTTTGTGTCGGATTAAAGTGGTGAGCTTCCATACTCTGGAAGGCTCAATTTTATGTTATAGACTTCTCGACATACTTTGGTTATTTCTTAGACTTTTTTTTTGCTATGGTCGAGGGCATGTCCCGATCTGATGTTGTTTTGATTTCGGATAGAGGCTTTATGAGACTACTTTGGGTTAGCATGGTTTGTGTTGGTATTGGTGTTAGCCTTTGCATTGGTGTTGCTATTGGGGAGGACACTATTTTACTATTTTTGATTTATGATTATTCTATCTTGTTATGTTATATAATCAGAATTCATCCAACATCGGGTGTAGGGTGGCTATGGTTGGGTATTGGGGGTGGTCTCTAGTCCCGATTGGGCTTGAGGCACCCATCATGTCTAGGCCCTGGTTTGGGTTATGTCAGATTGGTATCAGGATCCTAGGTTCATGGTAAACTAGGAGTCCACAAAGCCGTGTTGAGTAGAGTCTTTTTTAAGGGTATGTAGCGGGCTACACTCATAAGGTATAGGCTACAAGGCATTTAAGAATATTTCTCGTTCTTGTGATCTATTTTCAAACTATGGAGTATAAGTCCTAAATTCTTCTCCATTTTCCATTTGTTCGCATTTTAGATCATACCTCTACAATTTGAAGTTCACAAAAACTCTTCTGTCCTAACTAGGGACAATGTTGATGTGACATGCTCTACTCATGGGATCCATATCCGGTTTAGAGAACCAGTTCTTGGATTGTTCTAAAGGTCTACTGGTTCCCTCTAGTCTTTCTTAGACACATTAGGTTAAAGTGATGAATGTTGATTTTTGTCAGTCTAGTTACATGTTGGCAGAGTTGGTAAATACTCAGTCTAAGTATGGTGTTCATGTTACTCCATCTTTTGAGGCCACAAGGGTTTGCCAGTTCATGAGGTTGAACCGTCTGACCTTTACGTATGTTAAGATGGAACAGGATCCTCAAGGTTTTCTGGATGAAATGGAAAAGTTATTCAAAGTTATGCATGGCACGAATGTGGAGGGCGTGGAGTTTGTGGCCTACCAGTTGAAAGATGTAGAGTACCACTGGTACGAGGAATGGGAACAGTCAAGAGGCAATGGTACTAATTCATCTCTATGGGAGGATTTCTCCAATGCTTTTCTGGACCATTTCATTCCTCAGGAGTTGAGAAAAATGAAAAAGGAAGAGTTTGTTAATCTAAAGTAGGGTAAGATGTCGGTCAAAGAGTATGCCTTGAAGTTTCATCAGTTATCACAGTATGCTTCGGAGTTGGTTTTAACATGAGGTCCCAGATAAGAAAATTTACTATGGGATTTTCTCATGAGTTGATTCTTGAGAGTAAGGATGCCTTGTTAATCAAGGACATCAATATCTCTAGAATGGTGGTATACATGTAATAGGTAGAGAAAGAGAAAAAGAAGTAGGCTGAGCTAAGGAAGAGGCAGGGAAATTTTTTTAGGTTTTCTGAGAAGGGCAGTAGCCCATAGCAGTGTGTCAGGGATGGTAGTAAGTGGCTAAAGAAAAAGTGGGGCCATTCTTGATCTTACTCGATGGTTAGTGCTCCCTACCCAAAGCCATCGGGTGATAGACGTTTCCATGCTGGTGATAAATTTAGGGAACAGGGTGCACAATCTCAGGCTAGTAGGGCTCAGTCAGTTTCATCATAACCTCTTTGTAAGTTCTATGGTCATTTCCATCAAGGTTTCTGTTATGAGGGAAGGGACAGGTGCTTTAACTGTGGTCATCTAGGTTATATGATTAGAAACTGTCCTATTGGTACAGTTTCTTTGGGGTCAAACAAGGTTCTTATTTTCTCTTCTTCTTCTATGGAACCAAAGGATGCACCATCTAGCTCTGACACTATTCGGAACCATCTTTATGCTCTCACTACTCGTCAGAAGTCTGAGGTATCGCCTGATGTTGTGACTGGTATGTTGAAACTCTTCTATCATGATGTGTATTATTTACTTGATCTGGAGTCCACTCTATTATATGTGACCCTATTTAAGGCTGTCTTGTTTTGGCCCCGAGTGTGTTTTAGACTCTTATTTTAATTTTACCCCTTAGGTGACTCAGTGATTGCTAAAAAAGTCTATAGGGTGTGTGTGGTATTTATTGGTAGTAAAGAAAATTTGGTGTCTATTTGAATTAAATATAGTGTATTTCCATATTATATTAGTGATGCTTTGGTTGAACTCGTGTTGTGCATCTCTAGATTGTTGACCCCATAAAGTTGTGATTAATTTTCCTAATGAGTCAGTTATTGAGTGGATCGGTTGTTCCCTATCTCCCAAGGGTAAGTTTATATCATATGTTAGAGCTTAGAGATTAATCTTCAAGGGATGACTCTATGATCTAGTTTGGGTTAAAGATTTTAGTATGGAGGGTCCTTTTTTGAATTTCATCCGGTTGTTGAATGAATTTGTTTAGGTCTTATTTGATGACATTCCTGGTGTTCCTCCAACTAGGGAGATTGAATTTTGGATTGATCTTGTTCTTGACATGCATCCAATTTTTATTCCTTTGTAAAGAATGGCTCCAGCAGAGTTTAAAAATCTCAAGGAGAAATTAAAGGTTCTCCTACATAAGGGTTTCATCCATCCTAGTGTGTCCCTATAGGATGCACCGATGTTATTCTTGCATAAGAAGGATGGTTCTCTTCAAATATGTATTGATTACAGTAGTTGAATAAGATGACGTTAAAGAATAAGTACCCTCTACCGAGAATAGATGACTTGTTTGATCAGTTGTAGGGTGTTTAGTTTTTCTCCAAAATTAATCTTCGATCCAGGTATCATCATTTAAAAATTAGGGAGATGGATATCCCTAAGACAACTTTTTTTACACTGTATGGTAACTTTGAGTTTCTAGTTTTGTATTTTGGGTTGACCAATGCCCCTACAATATTTATGCATTTCATAAATAGGGTCTTGCTTCTATTTCTGGACTTGTTTGTCATTATGTTCATAGATGAAAATTGGTATACTCTAAGAGTGAGGTAGATCATGCCAATCACCTCTGTATTGTGTTGCAGACTCTGAAAGAACAACAGTTGTATGTCATGTTTTTTAAATATGAATTCTGGTTGAACGCTGTCACTTTTTTGGGTCATATAATTTCTAGTGAAGGGATCATGGTAGATCCGCAGAAGGTTGGTGAGGTTAAGAAGTGGCCTAGACCCACAAATCCAATCGATATTTGGAGATTCTTGGGTTTAGCGGGTTATTATAGGAGGTTTGTGGAGATATTTTCTTCTTTAGATGCTCCATTGAATAAGTTGACTCTGAAGAAGGTAATGTTCTTGTGGTCTGATGCTTGTGAGGGTAGTTTTGAGAAACTGAAGGATAAGCTAACTTCGTCTCCAATTTTGAATTTTCCTTAAGGCACTGATAAGTATGTCGTAAACTGTGAAATGTCCCGTATGGGTCTTGGTTGCATTCTGATTCAGCATGGAAAGGTGATAGCTTATGCTTCCAGGTAGTTAAAGGTGCATGAGAGGAATTATCCAACTCATGATTTAGAATTGTTAGATGTGGTGTTTGCATTTAAAATCTGGTGTCACTTTTGTATGAAGTGCATACAGACATCTTGTCTGATAATAAAATCCTACAGTATGTGTTTACTCAGAAAGAGCTTAACCTCAGGCAAAGGAGATTGCTTATGCTGCTCAAGAATTATGACATGAGTCTTCACTATCATCCAGGTAAAGCTAATGTGGTTGCTAATGCACTTAGCAGGTTTTCCATGGGGAGTCTAGCTCATGTGGATAAGGAGAAGCGAGAGTTGGTGAAGGATATTCACCATTTGGCTAACCTTGGAGTTCGTCTCTTGGACTTTGAGAATGGTGGACTGTTCATTCATAAAGTGGCACAATCATCTTTGGGTTCTGAAATTAAGAAGTAACAAGTGTTAGATCCTATGTTGATGAGGATCAAGGGTGATGTTGGTGGGAAAAAAGTGATGTCCTTTGAGATTAGTGGAGATGGTACCTTACAGTACCAATGGAGATTATGTGTTCCAGATGTTCATGGTTAGTGACAGAGGATCTTGGCTGAGGTGTATGAGTTGCGCTATGCTATTCTTCCTGGTTTGTCAAAAATGTATCATGACCTCAAGGAGATATATTGTTGGAACAATATGAAGAGGGATGTGGAAAACTTTATGGACAAGTGTATGGTGTGTCAAAAAATGAAAGTTGAACACATTAGGCCCTGAGGTTTGAATCAAGAGATTGAGTTGTCAGAGTTGAAGTGGGGAGTGATCAACATGGATTTCGGTACAGGTCTTTCTCAGTCTCAGAATTAGTTTGATTTGGTTTGGATCATCGTGGATAGGATGACAAAGTCTTCTCACTTTTTTCCAATGAGGACTAACTTCTCAGATGAGGATTATACGAGGTTGTATCTTCATAAGATTATGAAGCTTCTTGGGGTACTGGTTTCTATCATCTTCAATCATGGTACATATTTTACATCTCACTATTGACAGTCATTTCAGAAAGGGTTTGGGACCAAGTTGAGTCTTAGTAAAACTTCTCACCACAGTCTGATGGGAAAGTAGAAAGGAATATTCAGACGTTGGAGAACATGCTTTGTGCTTGTGTGATTGATTATGGTGGTAGTTCGGTTGAGCATTTGACTCTTGTGGAGTTTGCTTGTAATAATAACTATTATTCTAGAATTGGTATGGCTCATTTTGAGGCCTTATATGGTAGGAGGTATAGGTCTCCTATTGAGTGGTTTGAGCTTGGAGAGGTAGAGATGTTTTTTCTGAAATTGGTTCACCAAGATATTGAGAAGGTGAAGGTTATTTGGGATAGACTTAAGGCTTTCTAAAGTTTCCAGAAGTCCTATGCAGATGTGAGGAGATGAGAGTTAGAGTTAGAGGTTGGGGATAGGGTATTCCTAAAGGTATCTCCCATGAAGGGAGTGATGCATTTTGGGAAGAAAGGTAAACTTAGTCCCCGGTATGTTGGTTCATACATGGTTTTGAGAAGGGTTGGTAATGTTGTGTATGAGTTAGAGTTGTCTTTTAGATTGAGCTCTGTTCATCTAGTGTTCCATGTTTCTTTGTTGAGAAAGTGTGTGGGTGATCCCCTCAAATCATTCCTATCAAGGATCTTTGTATATCAGATTCTTTGTCATATGAATAGGTCCTAATTGAGATCTTAGATTGGCAGGTTCTTCGATTGCGGAACAAAGGCGTGGCCTCGATTAAGGTTTTATTGAGGAACCACATGGTTGAAGAAGCTACTTGGGAATTAGAAGAGGACATAAATTCCAATTATCCATTCCTATTTTCTTCCTTGGAAATTTGTATAGAAGGTATGTGTTCTCCATCACCTCTTTGTTTTCCAATTTAGTAAGAGGAATGATTAATTCCCTTGCATCCTTGTTTTCTCACTTGGTCAAAGGCTGGAGTAGGTGGTTTGTGGGGTTTAAATCGTGCTAGTAATGACATTTCCTATCATTTGAGGATGAATGATCTAAATGGGTGAGAATTAAAGCACCTTGGCTTTTGACCCTTAGAAAATTTCTTGAGTTTAAGCTTCTAGACATCATATGACTTGAGAGTACTTGTCGTATGATGTAGGTATGGTTTAGGGGTCTTTGTTGTATATTACTCAATGTGGTTTTTGTTGGTTACTAGCCAAGATACGAATGGACACCATACGAGTCGTATGGATATGATACGAGTGAGGAAAGTCACTCGTATGTTGATCAGTATGTCATGCTCTTGGTAGGCTTCCTAGTATACATTTCTAAGGTAATTTTCGTATGATTAAATATGAGTTAGGCCATAAACTCATATGTTAGACAATATTGGGGTCCAAGTTGCTGCATAGGGTATAAGTGGTGGGTATCACTCGTATTTGATGGGGACGGTTTGGGTTGTATGGTCATATCCTCCTGCGCACCTTTTTCATCTTTTGAGCTGAGGACATTTTAGATATTTCCCACCCCAAAACCCTTAAGACACACGTCTTATAACATTAATTGGTCCCTCGTTCTTCTCTTTGAAAGATCAAAACACTCTTAAAACACACTCAAATCTCACTCAAGGTTCTTGGGTTAAGAAAAGGTTAGGGTTGCTTTCAAGGTGGTCAATTAAGGCTCTCAAGGGTGGTTGGTCTCTAAAATATTTGGTATCTAAGTCATGTTACTCCTCCCTAATTGTTAGTTCAACTAAATTTATTTTTTAATGAATAGTTTTTATGATTTAATTATGGGTATTATTTTGTTTTAAATTTTATGTTGGGGGGTTTTGGTTGTCAATGGTTATAATTTCCCATGCTTTACTTATTATTTTTCATATTATAATTGTGGTTTAAATATATGGTTGCATTGGAATGGTCAATTGGTTCTTGGTTTTGGTTTTTGAAACTATATGCCCTCAATATTTATTTTAAAATGACTATGAGAATGGTTTTGTCACATAGTTTGACTTTTAATGAAACTATCGCATTCCATGATATGGTTATAGAACCTAAACTGATTTAAATGGTTTGGTAAGTCCTTGGTGGACATGGTATTGGTTTAATTGGAAATCATATGGGATATATTGGAATACCCTAAGTGTTGTCTAATGACATTGCTTGCAAGCTATAGACGGTATGATGATACCACTTCATAAAGCCTTGGTTAATAACTTCTAGAATTTGTGGTTTGTTATGTGCTAATGGTTTTAATTGGGCAATAATGGAGGGTTCTGATAGCAACTATGAAAGTGTGAGTCTAATGGATGAACACTGGAAACTTATGTATGCTAACATGAGGGTTGGTCATGATGACCATATACTTGTGGGGTACATGGGAATCCCCTTAGTTATACTTGTGTATATGTAACATGGAGGGTGAAGGGTACACGTGAATCCAATATCCCTGTTATATTTATGATTCGTGCAACTACACGCACCGGGGACCATTCAGAGGGTAACATTGGACCCATATATCCCTTGTGTAGATTATGACGGCAAAGCTACACAAATCCAGGTTAAAGGTTTTAAAAACATGCTTAACCCAATTCACTTTCCTAGCATGGATTTTGATATATATATATATATATGTTTATATGTGAGCACATATGGTTATTTACTTGGTTTTAAATGCTGGCATTACTTTATCCTTAATCCTGAGTACATGCTAGAATTCACCCGCTAACCTATCTTTAGGCGTTATATCCCCACGCGATGCAGGAACTAGCTATACTACTACTCCTACTCATTAATTTGGATTCAGGGATAACTTTAGATCAAATTAAAATGGTGAGCTTCCATACTCCAGAAGGCTCAATTTCACGTTGTGGATTTCTCTACATACTTTGGTCATTTCGTATATTTTTGTTTTTGGCTATGGCTGTGGGAATGTCCCGACCCGGTGTTGTTTTGACTTAGGATAGAGGCTTTGTGAGATTACTTTGGGTTGGCATGGGTGGTGTCGGTATTGGTTTCAGCCTTGGCATTGGCATTGGCATTAGGGATAATACTGTTTGACTATATTTTATTTATGATTGTTCTATCTTTTTATATTATGTAATCAGAATTCATCTGATATCAGGTATAAGGTGGATACGGTTAGGTATTGGGGGTGGTATCTGGTCCTGGTTGGGCCTGAGGCACCCAACTTGACTAGGCCTAGTTTGGGTTATATCAGAAAGATATAGCGGAGTTTGTGGCAAAATGTCAGAACTAACAACAAGTGTATGAACATCAAAGACCTGCTGGTACACTTCAAGGATTCTCATTCCATAGTGAAGTATTACATACAGATTATGGACCAGTTGACTATGTTTTCACATTTCCTTCTTGTGCAAATGATTTAAAATGCAATCAAGTTGGCCAAGATTTATATTAAGGAGATTTTTGACTGCATGCCGCTCCAATATCCAATATCTCAAATAGAGGTAAGAAGTTCAACTTAAACTTTTGGGAAAATTTTCAAGAAGAATTAGGAACTAAATTGGGTCTAATCTTAGCCTTTCATCCTCAAACTTATAGGAAGTATAAGAAAATACTCAAAGTTCTTACCATTATGCTAGTTTGCATACAACAACAACTACCATTCAAGTATAGATATTGCTCTATTTAAGGTCTTGCATAGAAAAAGGTATAAACCTTATTGGGTGGTTTGATTATTTGAGATGAGGCCTTGGAACCAATTTTCTAAAGGAGTCGATGGAGAATGCCATATTTTTTCAAGAGAAGCTTATATCAGCTCAAAGTCAGCGAGAAGCGTATAAGGATAACAAGATATGTGATATGCAATTCATGAAAAATAAGTAAGTGCTATTTAATGATTCACTCATGAAGGGTATGCAGTGGTTCAGAAAGTAGGGTAAGCTTAGCCCAAGGTACATTGTGGCATTTTAGATTTTTAAGAGTGTAGGGCTGATGTCTTATAGATTGTCTCTACCTCCAAGATTGTTGGGAGTACACCTAATATTTTATGTGTCATTTCACAAGATGTATCATGGGGATAGTGACTATATTATTTGATGGGATTTCATTTTATTAGTTCAGAACTTCTCTTACAATAAGAAACCCATTGTTGTTCTTTATAGAGATATTTGAAAGTTAAGGACTAAAGTAATTTTATCCGTGAAAGTCCGATGGAAGAACCTTCCTATTCTGGATTCCACTTAGGAGATTGAAGCAGGTACGTGTAAGTGCTACACTCGGTTATTCATTGATTGGTGTATCCTTTCTGCTACCTTTTCTCCTTTTCCTCTTATTGCTATTCACGGACTAATGGTGGATAAATTTTTACCTAATGTAATGGTCAGTTTTATTATTACAATGTTCGTTAGCATCAATAATTGAGTTAAGTTTCCCCCAGACAAAAATTTTGCAATCTCAAGTTAAATTAACTTTGTATTTAATTCTGTGTTGTGTGGTCTGGAGATATCTAGTGATTTGTGGATTGTAATTTGGCTGATTTAGGATGATACTCTGTTAGTCAAAAGGTTTATGAGCTTATAAGAACTTTTGGTGCTGAAATTGAGTTTGTAGAACTTTGTTTATAGAGTATGTCATAAAAGAGCCATTTAGTAATGTCAAAATCTAGAAAAGATGTTGTAAAATGGAGTAGGCTAGGAAAGGGTCCCTCATTTCTTCTAAGGTATTGCGACAAAAGTACTAGATCATACAGTAGCAATAGTATTACAACAAAAACCACGTCGCTTTAGCAGAAGACACATTATCGAAGGCTCATTGCCGCAGAATGTTCGTGAGGCAATGATGTTACTGTAGCAATAAATGGATCGCTACAGTGGCATTGGGGAAGTTATACCCTAAAATTTAGAGACTTAGCATATTTCATCCCAAATTATCCAAAACTCATTTTAGGGATAAAAGAGGCAATTTTCTTCAATTGGGGTGATTTTCATCCTTGAGGTATGGTTTCTCCACCATTCTAATGCATAATTACGTTATTTAATTCATAATATTGTTAGAATCATAGTCATGTTGGAATTTTAGGGTTAATACTTGGTTGATGATTGGGTGTAGAATGTTCTTGGGTGACTTTTAATCATATCTTAATGACTCTAGGATTCTAGAATTACACTTTCTAGAGAAGAATTCAACCTAACATTCATTAATTATGAGAAATTAGAGTTGATTAAAAGGTGTCAAACCCTACAATAATGAATTAGGCTATGATCAGAAGTTAGAATCAGTGGGTCTAATATATTGATGCCTGTAATCATAGGATGAATTATGAATTATTTCTTGTAGTTTCTTGACAAAGAGTAATTGGAGATTACTAGAAAGGGCTTGTTTCAAATGTAGTAGTGCATTTTGGGGCTCGAATTTTAGGTAGCTTATGGTTTATATAGTTATAGACTTGATATGATTCTCCATGCTTATTCATGAGTTGAGTAATGGTGAATAGCCTTTTGTCTTACTTGTGATTTGGAGAGTGACATAATAATTGTTGTTGTACTCAAATAATGAATTGTGTGGTTGAATAATATTTATTGAAATGGTATATTTACATATAGGTGCATCTTATCACATTCTAGTTAATGTTGATGGAGACATTCATATGTTTGTTATACTCGATGGGTCGGGTATGTCATCGATACATATTGTATGGATGTGAGCTTATCCCAACTGGTTATGACTAATGGGCATATAAAACCCTTAGTATTTGAGTTAAATTTTATGATCGTACAGATAGCCATGATGTATTATTTCATATCATTCATTCATCAATTTCATAATAGGGCTACATAAGTGTTGTGTCCATTAGAAGTAGCTTCAGACTACTTGTGAAATGATTAAAGAAACATAACATGGTATGATATACTTTATGATAATTAAATGGCTATAATCTTTTCTTGTATGAAGATTTAAGTTAGATGAAGAAGATGATATGATGAGGTAAGAGCATCATCTTTATACGAATGTGTTGATATATTTTGTAAAAGTTTATCCTATGTAAAAGTTAGGTGTGGTGCAACTGCTTGTATGTCTTAAATGTTAGTTACTTTTGCTTGATTTATTCTTATGTATGATTTCTCAAGTTAATTTTGGCTGATGAAACCTACCAATACATAGCTTGTACTAATAATACTTAGATTTTCTTTTATTTAGTGCAGAGGGTGTTCGAGCATCTGAGACAAGACCTCTATCAAGTTCGTGACCAGCAACTTATCAATTCAATGGTAAGCACAATCTCAGACATGCATTGGATCTTCTCTTGATTATTTTCAGTCTTCTAAAAAATAATAGTTTCTATTAGTTATTTTGCAATGTCTATTCATCTTCTGTTTTATGATTTTTAAATTATTCTTGTATGGTGACTTTTGGATCTTTGAAGTAGTAATAGGTAGTTTTATGATTTTATGCATTTAATATTATTTAAAAAGTAGAAAAAATGCTAAGTCAATAATTGGGTTGAATGATTCTCCCATCAGATGGTTAGGGTGGGTGCCATTTATGATCATTTGAGTCGTGACACTCTGTCAACCCATTATGTTTTAGAAGATCCAATATCTTGTACCTTTTTAGGATAAGTTTTGAGGCCTCTCTTAGATTGAAAGGTAACTAGGAGCAGTTTTTAGTGTTTGTAACATTATCTATTAGTGGGGTTGCTGCTATTTGATCTATTTAGCAATGGATCACTTGAACAAAGTGGAGAAGCTTCACTCTGTTTGGGCCTAATAGTGCCTTCATTATTCTAGACCCATTCTCTACAAACCTTGAGTTATCAAGATTTTCCCTAGCATAGCGATTGGTTTTATCTTGCATGTCAGATCCTATCATCTGTATGTTAAAAGTTTTAATCATCCTCTCATTCTTGCTATATTTCTATGAGTGTTGGACACCTTGTGCATGAAAAGGTATTAAATCCTTGGGCAAATTTACGACTAGTGATATGTTGTACTATAGTCGATGAGTGGGTTGTTAAGTGGTGTTCCGGACATGGAGGTAATATTTCTGGGAACAAATTTTTATGATCTAGCAAAGAGTTAGAGCAATAGTTCATAACTATATTACAATTAACTATCCCTATATACGACTTCGAATTGTTTGACAAAAAAATGTCACTTTGCAATAACCATTAACGTTGTGAAAATGTGAGGTTACATAAAAGTTATTACAGTTGATCAAACTCCATTATTTTCTAGCTAAATGAACAACATAGAAACAAATGATAGGACATAAAAAAAAATAAGGATTAGCACAATAATAAACATAAGAATAAGAAGATCATGAATTCTTTTAAATTATCAGAGCTTTGGTAGGTTGGTCATTTTATTAATGAAGATGAGATGTCCTTTTTTTCATGCAAGAGTTTACACAAGTGGTAAAAATTATAAGAATGTAAGTATGAAAAGTATACTCTTTGATATAAAAACTATAATTCAATAATACTCAAGCATTAGTATGTGTTTGAAGTATGGTATTTGGTTTGAGACTAGTTATTATCCAGAAGAAAATCATTGCGAGTAACACCGACTGAACAAAGACCTGGGACAAGGAGAAGGAGGTCCAGTAGGAAGTATCTTCTATTTGTAGTGATTTAATAGTTTGGTGATTTTTGTGAAATAATATTTTTGTCTGATTTTACTATTTTACCCTTCTCCTTGGTTGTGTTGTGGTATTTATAGGTGTGGGGATAATTGGCATAGTTCCTAATGCATTTTGGTGTTATTTATGCGAGTTGGTGATTTTTGGTGTCTTGAAAAGCCTTATAGTTGACTTTGGTCAACATTTATTGATCTGTGCATCGGATGGCAAAATAAACTACGTCAACAGATTTGGATTATCAATTTTAGGTTGGTAACATGGTTGGTATGGTTTTATAATTTTTATATCTCATTTTGACCATTGGTTTAAAAAATTATAAAATTGAGTTTCGGGGGTTAACTTTGAGAAGACGACATTTTAAAAAAAAAATTGATATATCCATTTGATTAGAAATGTAATATTTGGGTTGGCAGCGAGGTTGGTTTGTGTATTTTAGATCCCATTTTGATCCTTGGTTCTAAAATAATGTAAATAGGGTTCTGGGGGTCAATTTATGATAATGAAATTTTTCATAAATTGGATGATTCCATTGGATCCAGAACGTTTTTTAAAATAAAATACCATTATTGGATCATGCTAATAGGGTCCTGAATAAGTTCTTGGGGTCAAACATAAGTTTCCAAAATTGTTAGTGTTGGTGTGATCACGTACACAAACTTATGGTTAAATATGCGACATTCTGGCCCTTTGACCAGGTTGTATAAGAGATCAGGGTGTCATGTAAGTGACCATCGCTAGTATAAAACTCTAAATTCATATTTTTGATATTTTGGGAGCTATGAAGCTCTGATTTTGAAAGTTTTTGAAGTATTTTTCTCGTTGAATTATTGTCTATCAATTTAGAACTCTATTTTCCCCATTTCCCAAGAACTTATATTTTATTTATCTTAATTTGTACCCATGTTGAGAATTAAAACTCCATTTTCACCATTTTTTAGCTTGGGAGCTTAGGATTGGACGATTCCTAAGGAGTTTTTGAGATTTCTTTCATGGGTAACTTTCTAATCATATACTTATCATTTTTCTCTTGATTTCATCTTCAAAATAGCTTTAAATTCTTGATTTTTAAAATGAGTTTTGGGTGTTTTTGTCAATAAAGCTTGATAATGGTTTTTTTTAGATTTAAACCATATTTAAACTTGTTTTTGAATGGGATTTTAGATGGAGACTCCTATGAGTATGGAGAACATACTTTTAAAATAAAATTATAGTTTTACCCTTCTTTTTCAAAAAACCCATTTTGGGGGTCCATTTTGACCCCAACTGAAAATATGTAATATAGCGATCGTTGGAATTCTTATGATGTGTAAATTCAATATCTGTATATTTTAGTTGATTTTGGGTTCATTTGTGAGGTAAACGATTTAGATTTAAGGGCTTTTAGACTAGGTTTGGGCATTTGAGTTAGGTTATGACTTAACTTTCTTTAGAGTTGGTTGGTAGTTAATAATAATGTAAAACCATGCAATGGGTATGGGGTTGTATCATGAAAAATATGTTTAGGTGATTTATGGTTTTGTGTGGGGGCTTTTATGGATAATATTTGATGGTTTTGTGGCATTATTTATTTATACATGACCATATGAGGTCTTAGATTATGGTTTTGGACTAGTATTGATGTATGTTTGTTTGGTTACACTATTTTTGGTTGGAAGAAGCCTGGATTTTGGGAATTATATTATATTAATGACACTTTTTTGCATGGTTCACTTGATGGTTTCTGAATTATATTGGATCATGGATGGTTGGTTGATTTGAGTGGATTTTAGGCACGTGTGGTTGGTATATTGGTTTGATACTGGATATTAACATTTTTATTGGTTGTGAGTATTGCATCCTCATATCATATTCATTCATAAAGCATTGGTACAACCATGAAAATACTTGAAATACTAATTTTTCCTGACAGAAAATGCGATATCTTAAAAAAACCCACTACTGAGGTAAGTGTCAGTGAGGAGATATGGATATTGGTATTGGATATTGGTTGTATATGGGTTGAAAAACCATCCATAGGCCCTACGTTGGGAAGCTTTGGTTTCATAGTTGTATACAAAGGTTGTACGACGACCTCGTAAATCACATAATAATTATCATAATCATCATCTTCATTGCACTTCATATATTGTGCTTATGCTGTGATTTTATTTTTCTCTTTGACTTGATATCTATCAATCTATTATTGTTTGTTTTGAAAATTTGAGATATATTTAGTAGTTCTTACACTATGACACCAGGTTTTGGGATTATTGTATGTTATCATTGGATATGTATCTCCATTTTTATCATACTTTTATGGTTCAACTTCATTCTAGAAGACTTGACTTGGGTATTTGTTCTATTTACCTTTTTGTATCAGTTTGGATGATAGGCTTACTTGTCAAGGTTTGGTGCGACAAGTGCTCATGACCTTTTGTTTTTGGGTCATGACAAATAGGTATTAGAGCAGCCAGGTTTATTGGTCTCAAAAGTGAAAGAATAAGGTGTCTAATAGATTCTCGCGGATCAATATATAGACGTTGATATCTATCTTTGAGAGGATATTAGTTATCTTTTGGAAACTTCTCTTAATTTGTTCCCTATCGTACAGGACCTTCCATACCTTGCATTCTAAATCATATTTCACTCTTTTCTCCATGAATATAAGTAGTGTTCCTTCAATTTTTAGTGTGGATACTCTAGTGATACCTTTATCTTCTTATGGTACTCCACAGATATTGAGCATGTTACTTTTTTGCCAGTATCTGAGTATGGTATTCTCGAGGTAAAGTATTGAGCCTTCACCAATATTACCTCCTCAAGTGGGATATCAGCTAGCTAAATTTTCTATGCCTCCTATTTTTTTTAAGTATAGTTATATCTTTTGGTGATAAGAAGAGGTTTGATAGATTAACTCATTTGGGTCCTCTTAGGTTCAGTGGTATTGTACACGAGTATGCCTAGAAGTTCATGATTGATTGGGAGAAGTTGCATAACCTTTACTCGCTTGAGTCGTTTGGGGATGATTATACTACTTAATAGTTGAGAGTTGGAGCCAAAGATTGGTGGAGGTCATTTGTTATTGGCAGACCTTTTAATTCTTCGGAGATGACTTGGGATCAATTTATTGAAGACTTTTTGGAGAAGTTTGTTCCTTACAGTCCGAAGGATCTAATATATGAGTATAATCCTTTAGAGCAGGGATCCATGACTGTTATAGAGTATGAGGCATGTTTCTATGCTATATCTAGGTATTCTTATGCCAACATTTCCATTGAATCTGAGAATATTTAGAATTTTATGAAGGGGTGTGATGTTTCTCATTTGATAGCTACAAATGAAATGGTTTTATATAGAGCATCATTTAAGAGTATAGTGGATCTTGTTAAGATAACTTGGTCTATTCTTCAAGTATATCATGGTGGCGCCAAGAAGGTGCACCTTCAGGGTAAGTTATGAGGTTACACTTCTCGAGGAAGATATTCTAGAGGTTTTTATGGGTATCATGGTAGACTCATGCAGGTAGATTTGTAGAGTTCAGGTAGTGGGTCTTTTTGTTTAGTAACTTTGAATTTGTTTTGGATAGTACATCTCTTGTCTTACCTATTCGTGTATCTATATTTTTAGGAGACTCTTTGGTGGTGGGTCGGGTGTATCGATCTTGTGTTGTGACTTTTGTTTCTGTAAGACTTGGGTAGATCCACTAGTCTTAGATATGCTAGATTTTGATGTCATCTTGGGTATGGATTGGTTGGTTCCAAACCATGTTGTCTTAGATTATTATGCTAAGAAGGCAACTTTAGATCTGTCGGGTGTGCTAAGGATAACCTTGAATGGTGTGCTTTATTCGGGTTGCAAGAGATTTATATATTTTTTCAAGCTCGTCGCTTAGTTGGGAGGATGTTTTTTTCTTATTTGGCTTATATTCGTGAAACTAGAATTGCTTTACCTCCTTTATTGGATTATGTTCATATAGTTAGTGAGTTCATGAATGTTTTCCTGATGGATTTGCCTGGGATGCCATGGTATAGTTATATTGACTTTGCTATTGATGTTGAAACACACCAAGACTATTTCTATACCTCATTATAAAATGGCTCCAGTAGAGTTGATAGAATTTAAAAATCAGTTATAGGAGTTGTTGGGTAGGGGATTTATCCAACCTAGTCTTGTTTTTGAAAAAGAAGAATGGGTCTTTGTGTATGTGTATTGATTATAGATAGTTGGAAAAAGTGACGGTTAAGAATAAATATCCTCTTCCATATATTGATGATTTGTTTAATCAACTTTAATGTACTTCGCTGTCTTCGATGATTGACTTGAGGTCCAGGTATCACCAGCTAGGGATTAAAGCTTCAGATATACTAAAATGTAACGACCTAAATTTTGATGAAATGTGTGTTTTTTGTTATTTAACTATTTTACCCATCCCCTAGTTGCATTGTGGTATTTCTGGGGGTGTGGGGTTGATTAACATGACTCTCCATGTATTTTGGTGCCATTTGTGTGATATTGTGGTTTTTGGAGGCTTCATGAGTCTAATCATGGATTTCTTTCATTATATTTTGATCCGTGTGACGGATGACAAAGTGGACTGCACCAAAAGGTCTAGAACATTGACTTTAGGGTGGTAAAATATTGTCCCTGGTTCTGTGTCTTTTAAATCTCATTTTGACCCTTGGTTTGGAAAATCATAATTTAATGTTTTAAGGGTCAACCTTGTGAAAAAGACGTCTTTTTGAAAATCTGATATCGCCATTGAGTCTAGAGCATCGAATTTAGTGTGGTTACATAGTTTGTTTGGATATATCAAATATCGAATAAATCTCGAGCCCTTAACAAGAACATGGAAATTCAACCAAGTTTCAGCTATCATCTATCATGGCAGAGGGTACTCCGATTGCACCATTCCCGTTGGTGATCACCATATCTACTCATGCGGCCAGGTAGTGTGATCGTACACCTTGTTATGCGATTGCAACATCTGATAACTTGGTATGGGTATAAATAGTCCTCTTAAGTCACAAATTAGCCATTTCTTACTCATTTTTAGGGCCAAAACCCCTAAAATAGCGTGTGAGCTTAAAAGTGAAGTTTGTGGGTGCTTTGGAAGCTTGATTAACATCTAATTCTTGATTCTCTTATAGAATTTATATTAGAATTCAACCTTCTCTTAGTAAATTTCTTGATTAATTTCTTAAAACCCCAAAACTTCAGAGATTGATTTTAAACCCCAATTTTACTCCCTTCACTTGAATAATGATCCTAATCCTATAATTACTTGTTTTCCTTGATTCCATCTTAAAAAGAACTTCAATTATTGATTTTAAAATGAATTTCAAAGGTTTCACCCGGTAAGGTTTAAAAATATTTTTTCTTCAATTTGAAACTCATTTTTAACTCGTTTGTCTAGGATTTTTTTGTTGTTGATTCCTAAAATTATGGGAAACACATTTTTGAAATAAAGTTTTGATTTTTCCCTTCTTTTTCAAAAATCCATTTTAGGGGTTCGTTTAGACCCCAAACTAAAACTAGGCAATATGGGTATCATTGGTTTTGTTTAAATGCATAGATTCTTTATATCTTAGTTCTAATTGATTTTGGGATTATTTGTGAGAAGTAAGGTCATGGGTTGAAGCATAGAAGACCACTTTCGGCCTTTGATATAGGTTATGACTAAACTCTTCAGACTAGGTTGGTTAGTTAATTCGTATACAAAATGCATATTAAGGGGACGAGAACTAATCATGAAATTGACTATCTTAATATGTTGTGCCCATGTAAGAGCCTATATTTGATACAATTATTGGTTTTGAGATATTATAAAATATGTGTAACTGTGTGGGGTCCTGTGTGATGTTGGTAGCCTGAAATACATATGAATAATCGTATTGTATTGTTGCAATTCCTATTGTGGTACCATCAGTGTATTGTATTATATTAATGCTTTATTGGCATATGAATCATGTGGAATTTCATGGATGGTGGAAATAATGAGTTGATATTGGCTTGTGTGGTTGTGGAATATATCATTGTTGTTGGTTCTGGAAGTATATCTTATATGTTGTTTTGGAAATATTTATTGTGATTGGTTGTGAGCATCTCATCCTTGCATCATACTTATTCATGAAACAAATTGTACCATTGTGGCAATATCTAGGAAACACTAGCAACTCCTTTTTAAGATTGAAAATGTGACATCTTATAAAACCCTCCTGAGTGATGTATGGTGGAGGAGATATGGATATATATATATGTGTTGTATATGGGTTGATAAACCCCCGTACGTCCAACGTCAAAAGGTTTACCTTTATGGGTATATCCGGAGGTTGTTCAACAACCTCATGGATTATCATCATCTTTACTCATCATCATCATCATTGTCATCTTATATATTGCACATGATTTATTGTGTTTATGTTGTGATTGAATTTCCATATTGATTTTTCATATGCCTATTTTCTCTATCTTCTATTATTTGTACTTGGAATTCTTATATATACATGTTCTTTCTTGTTTCTAATTCTATGGATTATGCTGTAAATTTATGTTTTACCTTGTCTTGTTGCTATAATATACGTGATATATATATAAAGAGTTGAACTATTAGTGCAGGCAGTGTGGGTTACCATCGTGGGACATTTTCTGATTGCAGGTGCCGACCCTTAATTTGTATGTTATATCTTTTACTATCTACTTTGCTCGGTCAGCTTATGATACCTACTAAGTATAAGTGGATCTTCCTTACACCTACTGTGTCCTTTCGATGTAGGTCCTAGTTTGAGTGCACCCCAGCTTGGATGATTGGAGGGATTTTTGGTGCTTTCAGGGTAGTGGTAATCTTTCAAGAATCCAGATGTATTCTACTACCTTTCTTATTGACAATGTCTTTATTTTAATTTTAAAGATAGAGTTTATCTTGTATTTGGGCATCTTATGTAGTTTCTTTGGATTTGACTGGTACTAGATATATTCTTATACTATTGATAGTGGGTTTTGAGAGTTTTGGCTATGTTGTTGATTATACTCTTTCTGCATTTACTACACTTATATGGTTCGACTTTATTCTAAAAACCTTACCTTAGGGTTATTTCTGTCTTTTTCCCTTTTGGGCATAACTTTGGGTGATAGGCTTACTCGTTATGGTTTGACGTGATGAGTGCCATCATGACCCTTAAATTTTAGGTTGTGACAAATTAGTATCAGAGAATTCGGGTTTATTGGTCTTGACAGTGTAAGAACGATATATCTAATAGAGTCTCTTGGATTGGTATGTAGACGTCCATATCTGTCTTCGAGAGGCTATAGAATTTCATTAGGAGACTTCCCTTATTTTGTTCCTTATCATAAAAATTTCTTTCATACCATATGTTCTGAGTTATTACTCTTTCTGCATAAATGGTGTTGACTAGGTCCCACAAGAGTAGAAATGTGAAGCCTTCACCCAGAGGGTAAACCTTGAGCCGTGGATTGACTCAAGTAAGTGGATGAGCTTATGGATTAGCCCCATCTAGGAGGAGTGCTAGGGTACTCTTCCCTGATCCTCAGATTAAGCATATTGAGCTTGTGGTTTAGTTTTAATTCCTCAGATTTTATCTTCCCAGTCTTAGAGAGGTTATTGGTATGTTTATTGACCCGTTTAGAGGGTTCTTCTCTAGTTTCGAGTGTGGATCCTTGTATTATACCTAATTCAGTTTTGGGTACTAATCAACCCGGAGTCCTATTCTTCTTTCAGCACCGACATCTGAGTATGATGTCTCGAGATTAGGAGTCCATCCTTCATCTATGTTACCTCCTCAAATGGGATCTCAGCCTTCCAGATTCACTCTACTTCTCCTTGTTGTGAGTACTATTATGTCTTCTACGGATCAAAAAAGGTTTGAGAGTTTTAATCATTTTGTCCTCCTAGATTCAGGGGTCTTATGGACTAGGATGCTTATGAACTCCTGAGTGATTGCCGTCATAAGTTGCATAACTTGGGTTCTCTTGAGTTGCATAGAGTGGATTATATGACCTATCAATTGAGAGATGCTGCTACAAATTAGTGGAGGCCGCTTGTTGGCCGTAGACCTCTTGGTTCTCTTCAGATAACATTGGATCAGTTCACCGACATTGGAGATTTTTTGGGTTTATAGTTTAAGAGATTGGATTTGTGATAAGTTTGATTGCCTGGAGCATGGCTCTATGACTATAGCTGAGTGTGAGGCACGCTTCCATCCCTTGTCCAGATATTCTTATGCTAGTATTTCACAGTGGATAAAATGATTTCGAAGTTTGTAAAGGGATTAGATATATTTCTTCAATTGGATATATCTCAGATGGTTGTATTTAGAGCGTTATTTTGGAATATAGTAGATCATGCTAAGATGACCGAGGGTATTTTTCTATTATCTCAGTAAGACGCTAAAAAGGTACGCCATTTTTGTGAGTTCAGAGTTCAGGCTCATTATGGCAGAGATTTTAAAAGTTCTTATGGATATCAGTGTAGACTAGTGTGAGCATCTTTGCAGAGTTTTAGTGGTAGATATTTTGTTTCAGCAGCTTAGGGTGGTTGTTTGAGACTAGTGCTACATTTTACTATTGAATCGGGTCGTAGAGTTTACTTTGTATTTGATGAGAATGTTGCCAAGGACTATCCCTTCCATTTATTTAGAGTTACTCCTATTTCAGTTGTAAGAGGTAGGGTTGCTATCTGAGGTGCAAGAAGTAGAGGTAGTAGAGCCCGCGGTGGTAGTTGTAGGGCTACTCAGCCAATTGGTAGTCGTGGTCAGTGTAATGCCATAACTGCCAAGCCAGAGGTAGTGGCTTCAGATGCTATGATCACAGGTATTGTCCTTGTCTATTTCAGATATGCATTAATGTTGTTTGATCTTGGATCGACTTTCATCTATATATTTACATATTTTGCTTTGGGCCTCTCTCTATGCCTATTTGTGTATCTACTAAAATAGGTGATTCTTTAGTGGTGGATTGGGTATATCAATCCTGTACGATGACTTTTGATGGGCTTGAGATGGTGGTAGATTTGTTTGTGTTAGATATGGTTGATTTTAGTTTTATTTTGGGTATGGATTGTTGGCTCCTTATCATGTTGTCCTAGCTTATTTCACTAAGACTGTGAGCATAGCTTCATTGGGGGTCCTAAAGATAGCTTGGAAAGGTGCACTTCATTCGGGACCTAAGAAGATCATATCTTATGTTCAGGCTCGTATATTGGTTGAGAGGGGATGCTTATTTTATTTGGCTCATATTCATGATACTAGTGTTGTTTGACCTCCTTCTTTACTTTTTGTTTGTGTTATCTGCGAGTTCATGGATGTGTTCCTTATTGATTTTCCTGGTATGCCTCTGGATATCATGTTGAGATAGGCATAAAGCCTATTTTTATTCCTCCTTATAGGATTTCCCCAACCAAGTTAAAGGAAATAAAGGATCAGTTGCAAGAGTTGTTGGATAAGGGATTTATCTGACCTAGTAAATTGCCTTAGGGTACGCCTGTCTTGTTTATGAAGAAGAAAAAAGGGTTTATACAAATGTGTTTTGATTATTGGCAGATGAATAAGGTGATGGTTAAGAATAAGTATCATTTTCCTCATTTTAATAATTTATTTGATCAGTTTCAGGGAGTTCTGGTATTTTTAAAGATTGATTTGAGATCTGATTATCACCAGTTGAGGATTAGAGCTCTGGATATTCTGAAGACAACTTTTTGAACTTGATATGGTCATTATGGGTTCCTTGCCATGTACTTTGGGATGACCAATGCCAATGTTTCATTCATAGAGTTGATGAATTGGGTATTCCAGTCGTATCTCAACTTCTTTGTTATTGTATTTATAGATGTTATCTTAGTTTATTCCAAGAGTGAGACTGAGCATAAGGAGAATTTGTGGATTGTTCTTTAGACATGTAGGTATGAGAAGTTGTATGCCAAGTTCTCCAAGTGTGATTTTTTGTTGGAGTCTGTTTCTTTCTTAGGTCATGTAGTGACTAAGGATGGAATTATGGTTGATCGAGTAAAGATTGTAGCAATTCAGGATTTGGCTAGATCTACTCAGCCCATCGAGATTCAGAGTTTTTTTTACTTTACAGGTTATTATCGATATCTTTTGAGGGTTGCTCATCCATCACTGCTCGTTTAACGAAGTTGAGTTAGAAGAATATATCCTTTTAATGGTCCGATACTTGTGTCAAGCTTTCAAAAGCTTAAGGATTTTATGACTTTAGGTCCTATCTTGTCTTTGACCAAGGAGGGTGTGGGCTTTACCATATTTTTTAATACTTCAGGTGGTGGATTAGGTGTTGTGTTGATGTAGAAGGGTAAGGTGATTGCTTATGCATCTTGTCAATTTAATCCCTATGAGAAGAATTACCCTACCCATGATTTAGAGTTGTGTGCGGCTGTTTCAGCTTTGAACTTATAGAAGCACTACTTGTATGGAGTCTATTGTGAGATTTTCTCAAATCATCATGACCTTTAATACTTCTTCATCCAGTGAGATCTTAATATGAGGCAGCGTCGTTGCCTTGAGTTGGTCAAGTATTATGACTTAACTATTCTCTATTATTCGGGCATGACTAATGTGGTTGCAGATCCCTTGAGATGATAGTCGACAAACATGGGTATCTTGGTACATCTCTTGATCTAGGAGGGGCCTTTGGCCTTAGAGGTTCAACCTTAGCACACAGATGGTTAGGATGGATATGTCGACACCTGAGTGTGTTTTGGCATTCTTGGAGGCTAGATCTTTTTTGAGGAAACAAATTCGAGATCATCAGTTTGATAATATGGGTTTGAAATTGATTCAAGATAAGATGTTAAGTGGTGAGTCTAAGGAAGCCTCACTTTATTCAGATGGTATTTTTTGGATTGGGGGTCGAGTTTCTGGACCCAGAGTGGGTAATTTGATCAAATTTATTTTGGATGAGACCCATTGTTCTAGGTATTCTATCAACCCTAGAGTGCTAAGATGTATCATGATTTAAGGTAGCATTGCTGGTGGGGTGGAATGAGGAACTATGTAGTAGATTTTGCAGCTCGTTTCCTTTGTTGTAAGTAGGTAAAGGTCGAGCATTTGAGACCTGGTGGATTGCTTCAACTGTTACCCATTCCCGAATAGAAATGGGAATTGATTACTACGGATTTCATGGACGGGTAGCCTCTTACTTTCCATGGGTCTTATAGTATTTGGATCATCATAAATGGATTGACCAAGTCTGTGCATTTCCATTTAGTGCAGGTCTCTTTTTGTGCAGAGAGGTTAGCTCGTATCTATATTCGCGAGATTATTCGACTTCATAGTGTACTGTTGTCTATCATTTCAGATAAGGGTTTTATGTTCACTTTGCACTTTTAGAAGATTTTTCAGGTTGAGTTAGGTACACGGGTTAACCTTAGTACAAAATTTCACCCTCATACTAATGGTCAGTCTGAGCGGACTCTCCAGGTTTTAGAGGATACGCTCCTCGTATGTGTGATCGATTTTGGTGACCAGATGGAGAAGCATTTGGCTTTAGCAGAGTTTACTTTTAATAAAAACTATCATTAAAATATCGATATGGCTCCTTTTAAGGCGTTGTTGCTCGATAGTGGGTTGGTTTGATGTTTCTGAGGTTAGACCTTAAGGTATGGACTTGCTTCATGAGTCCTCGAATAGAGTTTGGATCATTTCGAATAGGCTTCGAGCATCTCAGAGTAGGCAGAAATTCTATGTTTATCATAGACTTCGTGCCTTAAGTTTTGATATTTGCGATTGTGTTTTCTTCGAGTGTCACCAATGAAAGGTGTGATGAGGTTTAGGAGGAGGGGAAAGCTTAGCCCTAGGGATATTGGCCCGTTTGTGTTTCTTTGGACTATTGGTGATGTGGCTTATGAGTTAGCTTTGCCCCTAATTTTATCAGTTGTTCACCTAGTTTTTCATGTTTCTATGATTCACCATTATATTCCATATGAGTCTCATGTCATTTGTTAGGAGTCCATCCAGTTAGATATGAGTTTGTCTTTCGTTGAGGAGCCAATCTCTATTTTTGCTAGGGATGTTAGGCGGCTGCGCACTAGAGTTATCCTTGTGGTTAAGGTTTAGTGGCGACATCGACCCGTAGATGAGGCTACTTATGAGGTCGAGTCTGATATTCATGATTCTTATCCCTAGATCTTCTTTTGATTCAGGTATTTATTTGCCTTAGTTTTAGGACGAGCTAGAATTTTAGTGGTGGATGATGTAACAACCTAAATTTTGATAAAATACGTGAAATATGTGTTTTTTTTATTTGACTATTTTACCCCTCCCCGTAGTTGCATTGTCTTATTTTTATGGTGTAGGGTTGATTGGCCTGATTTCTAATACATTTTGGTGTCATTTGTGTGATATTATGATTTTTGGAGGCATTTAGAGCGTTATTATGGACTTATGTGGTTATGTTTTGATCCATGCGATAGATGGTTGAACAAACTGTGCCAGCAGATTTAAAACATAAATTTTGGGGTTGTAACATATTGGGTCTGGTTTTGAAGATTTTAAATCTCATATCGACCTTCGATTTGAAAAATTGTAATTTTAGGTTTCAGGGGTCAACTTTGTGTAAATGACGTCGTTTTGAAAATCTGATATGGCTATTGAGTCCAAAGAGTCGAATTTAGTATTATTACATAGTTCATTTACATGTATCGAATTCCGAATGAATCCCGAGTCCTTGGAGGAAACATGAAAAGTTTCCTCTAAGTATGAATTTTGGTTGGAGTCTATTTTTTTCTTGGGTCATGTAGTGACTAAGGATGGTATATTGGTTGATTAGGCCAACATTCCAATCGTTCGTTATTGGGCTAGGCCTACATTGCCCATTAAAATTTGGAGTTTTGTTGGCTTAGAAGGTTACTGGTGGTGTTTTATTGAGGTTCTTTCATATATTGCAACTCTGTTGATCAAGTTTACTCAGAAGAAGATTTCGTTTTAGTGGTCAGATACTTGTGAGGCGAGCTTACAAAAGTTCTAGAATTTGAGGATTTTAGCTCCCATCTTGACTCTTTCCAAGGAGGGCACAGGTTTTACCATTTTGTGTGATGCTTCTGGTGTTGCGTTAGGTTCTCTGTTGATTCAAGAGAGCAAGATAATTGCTTATGATTCTCGTCAGTTGAAGCCTTATGAGAGGAACTACCCTACCCATGATTTGGAGTTGTGTGCATTTGTTTTTGCTTTGAAGTTGTAAAAACACTAATTGTATGGAGTCTATTGTGAGATTTTCTTAGATCATCGTAGCCTTCAGTACATCTTCACCTAGTGAGATCTTAATATGAGGAAGATTTGTTGGCTTGAGTTGCTTATGGATTATGAACTGACTATTATTTATCATCCCAACAAGGCTAATGTGGTTCTAGATTCCTTGAGCCGAAAGTCAACTAGCATGGGTAGCTTGGTACATCTTTTGACCTAGGAGGGGCCTTTGTCCTTAGGGGTTCAGTTGTTGTATAAGTAGATGGTTAGGATTGATGTTTCAATACCTGGGTGCGTATTGGCATATGTAGGGGTTCTTGAAGGAGAAAAATCAGGCTCATTAGTTTGATCATGTTGGGTTGGGAGTGATTCAGGATAATGTGTGGAACAAAGAGGCTATGGAATCTTCAAAAGTTTCAAATGTTATTTTAAGGATTGGAGGCTAAGTTTGTGTGCCGAGAGTGGGTGGTCGAATTAGATTGAGTTTGGAGGAGGCTTATTGATTCAGGTATTCCATTCATCCGGGAGTGACTAAGATGTATCGTGATTTAAGACAACATTAATGGTGGAGTGGTATAAGGATAGATGTAGCGGATTTTGTAGCTCATTGCCTATATTGCAAGAATGTTAAGGATAAATGTTTGAGAAATGGTGGTTTGCTTCAGAGGTAACCCATTCTCGAATGGAAATGGGAATAATCACTATGGACTTTTTTACATGGTTGCCCTATACTTCTCGTAGTTCTTACTATGTTTGGGTAATTGTGGATCAGTTGACCAAATCTACTCATTTCATTATAGTTCAGGTTTCCTTCAGTGTTGAGAGGTTGGCCCGAATCAATATTTGTGAAATAGTACATCTTTATGGTGGGAAAGTGTCTATCATCTTAGATCGAGGTTCAGTATTGACATCTTACTTTTGGAAGTCCTTACAGAAAGAGTGGGTACCCCAATTGATCTTAGTAATATTTTTCACCCCTAGGATGACTGTTGATGACGTCCAAACAACACCTTTTATCCAATGATTATACGGCCATTGTCAAAATATAGTAACCCAACTGAGGTTGGAGTTGAATCCCAAGAGAACACTTGGCTTTGCAGATCTCAGCAGTTGTAGTCAACAGGCAGAACAAGAAAAGTAAATTGAGCTTTTGATGTAGTAATCTCGAGCAAGTAACTATACTCACTTTGATTGTAATCAGTGTAGATGAACACTAGTATTGTGTTCCCCCTGGTTTATCAACTCCGTAGGCTTATCATGCTTTGTTGAACCAGCCCGATACTTTGCATGCAAAATCGATAAGTTATGTACCTACTACACAGTCTTTGGAAGAGCAAAAGAATTTCACCCTCTACCTTTTAATTCTAAGGATATCGCTATACCAACCCTTATCTTGATCCCAATTAGCTATTACCTTTTGAGTCTCTGGTTATTAGATGAAACCTAATCATTTTACTATAATAGAACATAGAAGAGTGGATCGACAGTTAAACTCCAAATTGCTGTTTTCTTTATCTTTTCTTAGTCACTATCCTCTTTTTGAGTAAGAAGCAATATCTAGGTGGGATCCTAATGTGCACCCATTAAGAAAACTATCATAATGAAGATAAAGTAATACATACATGGGTATCGATTAAAAACAATAAAAGCACTTTCCCTTCTTCGTCAATCCGCTAGGGTTTCCACAACCCTAGTTATGGGTTTTAGCCGCTCATGCTTATGAAGAAATCAATAAAATTCATATTCGAAAGCATAGATGAAATAGCAATGATAAGAAGTAATAAAACAGACAACCATAATTGAATAAATGAACTGAAGTCAATACAATAGAATCCCAAGATCAAAAGATCTTGAAATCAAAATATGATTGTGAAGATCAAAAGTATGTAACTCCTACTAAAAGATACATATAGGGTATTTATCGTACATGAGGAAACCCAAAAACTAAAGCCCAAAAGAAATAAGAGAAAACTGGGTTGATGGCCCCATGTGGTTCGAAGGTAGTACCTGCAGTCCTGACCCTGGGCGTAGGTATCAGATGGAAATTTTGTGCAAGTTCAGCTCTCAGGATTTTGGACTTCTAGCACTTGCTTTGCTTACCTATGGTCCGTAGGTCCTACATGCAGTTTGCAGATTGACTTAGTAATTGTCGGGAGTTATCTTTCCAGCTCTTCTTTAATTCTTGAATATATTTTGATTACAATGAAGACGAAAAGTATCCCAAACATCCATAATTCATCCAAAAATAAACAAAACACCTTTTTCACCCTTTTCACTAACTTATCATCCAAAACATGATTTGCTGCAAAACATACCCAAAAGTCATCATATCTAAAAAAAAGTAACCTCAAAAACTTGCTTCTTTTCCTCATTTTAAGTGTCAAAAGTGCTATATTTCTATAACACATCAACACCCTCCAGTTAGAACGTTTGCATGTCCTCAGGAAATAAAATACAACAAAAACAAAAATGACGCTTCACTAGGAGAAACTAAGCTATTTAAGGCAGTCAGTCAACATGTAAAACTCAAAAGACAACATGCCCCTTCAATCTTATATTTCAAAACCAATTATGTATGAACATAAATCACAACAATATGACACAATGGGATCAAAGTACGACAATTACATTAGAAACTGACAACCACCCATATATAAAAGTAACACTACCCGAAACAAACAAATAGCTAACAATATGACTCAAGTGAACTCACAAAAAGAATGTCCAACTCACTCATATAAAATCATGCATGTCAATGCAGGGATGGTGAAGATACACTCAAACTCAAAAAAAGAAGTTCCAATCAATGCATGTCGAATACCATAGGCTTGCCCTTATTTTCTTTACCTTAACATTCAGATAGTCAACTTAGGATCACTATAGGACTTTATTCGGCTTAAAATGTTAGCTTGGTGGTCTGGTAGGGTACATATGGATATATCAAGTGACTAAGCCTCTTTGTCACCACACTAACTTTGGGGTCTTACTTACTAGCCAATTTCCTTTTTATTCGACCTTTATTTCTCACTTTTTATTCTTTATTGCACATTCAGCTCGGGTGTGGTATTTTATTTTTTCCATTTTTTCTTTTTTTCATAATTTTTCTTTTTCTTTAATTTTTTTCTTTCCTTTTTCTATCACACCCAGACCTACTAACTTTTTATCTTATTATACCCATCTTCACACCAATTTTACACAATGAACTCCTATGATATCCACCATCAACTTTGGCATTTTGCCTGAGTTGAGGTGCATAATGTCCAAGGTAGACTAGGGACAAAAAAGGTTTATTCTACTATAAATATGAAGGTGAATGGTGAAACAAGACAAAATAGGCTACGAGTTTCAAAATAGGGATCAAGGTATATAATTTACTCATGGAAGGTCATTTAGGCTAAAACTTGACTAAAATCAAAGTCGACATATGATCCTTTCCGAAACGACTATCCTTCAGCCTAGGCAAGACTAACCAGGCAAGTTTTGGATTCGGGACATAAAGGGAACTAGGTTGTATCTCACACACACATAGCACAAAGTCAATATTATCAACTACTATCTTTTCGGTTTATGCAATTGTTCACAAGTTATTATCATGTCCCTAATCCTAATGCCATAACAAGATCCATAATTTTCACACATATATACATTCACGCAGTTCTAAAATACAATATTTTGGAGGGGGTATCAAAAATCACTCAAAACATGACTACTGCCTAAATACTTAAAAATCTCCTAATTACGTAAAAATAAAAAACAATACGACATAAAATTATCCTTGACATGTCACCTCTACAACCATATTGTATCCAACAAAATAAGAAGCACAACAATAAAAACCCGCGGCGTTAAGGTATTCCTACCCCTAATAAAATACTTAACATTATCCTCAATGCACTAAAATAAAGTAAAATAGAGAAAAGTGAGAACATACCTAGGACGTACTAGGCGCCCATATCAGGAGCATCCCAGATGGGGGCATATAAGACAGCGGAGGCGGTGGTGGTGATGGTGCACTACTGGATGACACACCAGCTGCTATAGATGCACATCTCTGGCTATCGATGAATGTAAACTCCATCAAACCATGCATGGCCTTTTTAACAGCCTGGTCATATGGTAAATCAGGGTCCTACAAGGAATCTATGAGACCTCTCTTGGACCTAACTATTGGTACCACTTCATCACCGTCCATGAAGAAATCAAACTATCTCGGTATGTATGGAGGTGATATTTGTACCACCTATGGTATAGCTGAGGGAGTGTCTACAACATGGCTCTTTATAAGAGTGTGTACCTGTACTCGTAATATATTAAAATCCTCTCTCATATGGGATAGAACCATCACATCTATCTCTGTGTATTAGGATATAACCCATCACTCAAAATCATCGAGACGTGTGTGAAAGTCAGTATATAGCTCAAATAGTGTAGTACTTTGTGCAACCTCCTATCAGCTCTGTGCCTGCTCAAATCTATTCCTAACCCCTGATATCATCTGCTCATAGAGGGTTGTCATCCTAGTCTCAAAAACCCTCACTCTAGCATTTGTGGCCCTCTGGTTGTCCACTAAGATCTATAGAAACTCACTAGATATAGTGATCATACCTGAAGTAGGAGTTATAATAGATGGTTAAGTAGGCTTGGGAGGTACACCCACCGACTTTGGGGTCGAAGCCAGGGCTGAAGAAGAAGTAGTCGGGGTCCTCTCTCCCTGCGTACTAGAGTCTGGAGCCTCTCTATGCTCCCATGTATCCATATCAATGCTAACACCCAGTTGACATTCTTTATCAGGTTCTGTGGAAATTGTTGGGACCTCAGTCAGGGCCTGTGGTACTGCTGCTTTCAGTCTTGATCTCCTAGAAGAGCTTGTACATAACAGATCCCTCAAAGTCCTAGTTTGCACAGTCGCCATCAAAAGTAACCTCACATCTATGCTTGATATCTTGTGCACACTGTCCTGATCACATAACCTCTAAATCATTCAAAAGAATAACAAATTAGTCAACTCCACAAATGTTCTTATATGTAACTCATACCTAAGGATGACAGCAAAATCAACAGCATAACCGACCATCATACAATCAACCTGTGTAGCTCCCTCCTACATCAACTTAGTATCCAAAGTAGTGGGTATCAATCTGTATCTAATCAGCAACCAACAAAAAATTGCCTTAAATTTCAAGAGACCCTTCTTGATAATAGCATGCCCCTCAATCTATGGGGTCACATCACCCAAAGGTACAATATAACATACTATCGACCTAGGTATATCGACCCTCTCACATCGATGCTCAGCCTCCTACATGATATGTCGATCACATGCAATCCTCAGTCTATGGTCGCATTCAACTGTAGATGAAAGAGTAATGTACTCTGGGCCAATGATAACTCTGCGGATAGTCTCTGTCAATATGTTAACTCTAACCCTCTAACCAGTGTGTGCTCAACTCCCTAGAAAATCTTATTAGTCCTAGATGTCAATGCATAGGATGGACTATGATAGCTATGTAGGATACATAAAATACCCGTACCATAGTCAGGCTATAAGAACCTAGTGGCCTAGTCATCCACTCTAGATGATATCTATCAAATGTTGCACGCAACTATGGTACTCAATCTTGCCTAAAGGGTCAATTCGGTGATCCTTATAAATAAACCTCGTAGTCTTACCTAGATCCCAGAAATAAATGTCAGCAAAAAAAATCTCCTTCATCTCTGGAACACACTACCTTTGATGTCTCTTCTCGAGATGTGCATCTAATGCATTCGCGGAAGCGGGACTCTTCCCCTACTGAACTGACTCATCATGGGTAGCATGCTCTGTACCTTCCTAAAATAAGGGTACATTTGTCTTCTATACATGAGCAGTGGTACCCTTATCAGACTGGGGCACCACTAATGGCTCCTCCTACTCTACCTTATTGAATGAATCATGGGACCCTTATTAGACTGGCGGTCGTGAGCAACAACCTGTGGAGTGGCTTAGTCTTTATTTCCTTATTATCATAATCGTCATTAGGTAGAGGAGTGTATGGTGGTGACATCCTGGCAGAGTTCATCCTCGACCGGGATGTAGCTGACTAAGAAGCTTGTTGAGTCAGTCCTCTCGTGACTCTACTTGTTACCTCAACTACAACGTCTCTACGTCGCTACCTCACATACTCCTCCATTAAACCACTGGGATTGGGAGACTCTACCCGTTACCTCAAGTTACTAGCCTTCATCTTCTTCACTTCTTTAGATGACATACGTACCTAAAGAGACAGCTATTAGTTTCCAATGAAAATAAGGATAGCAAAAAACAAAAAAAAAACTCAAAATTTGAAAAGTCTAAATTTTCTCAATTTTTGCACCTCTATAACCTATTTAAAATTCCAATAAGTCCAATGTACACACGCTTATCATAAATCACAAATTTCAAAGAAAACAAACATTCTTATCTAATGATATTACTTTCATTTATTCAAGTTCAACTTCTGGTTAGGGCCTAACATTAGATTTTACTTCAAAACAAGGCCCTACATTAAGTTTTTAGTCCACCTCAAGGCTCCTACATACAACCATGATAGTTTCTATATATTTTTCAATTGAATACATATATCAACTTATTTAAACAATAGATAGATCAATACATAACCAATAGGAGCCAAGAACGTTACCTTTTATATGAAGAATC
The DNA here is from genome assembly GCA_030864215.1 of Capsicum pubescens. Classification (NCBI taxonomy): domain Eukaryota; kingdom Viridiplantae; phylum Streptophyta; class Magnoliopsida; order Solanales; family Solanaceae; genus Capsicum; species Capsicum pubescens. Next base: position 179,200,006 of record CM061545.1, on the reverse strand, counting down.
AGAAGAGAATAATGAAGAAGTCAAGCAAACCAAAGTTGGAACATGTTTTTAGCATGGTGGAACAAGTTGGTATCTCAAACAAGTGACAATTTATACTTTACTTAAGTGTGGAGTGAGTTGGTTTTTTAAGAGAGAAGTTTGAATTCAAAGAGAAAAGTAAAGTTTTGAGGACTAGAGTGAGTTAGAATGAGGTTAAGGTTTTTGAAATATAGGTGGGGGCGGTTTTAGGTCATATATAAGTGTTGGGGGGCCCAAAATTTAAATTAAATATTTTTCCCACAATTAGACAAATCGCGGCAGCTACCTATGGCCTGCACCTGCGGTCAGGCTGTGGGCACAGGTATTACTTGCGGCTAGCAGGTGCTGGGCGCATGTGATGGTCTAAAAATTTTGGCCTAATTTCTTGCATTTTGGACTTGGATATTCCACATTTTTCCATCTACTTATGGTACCATAACTTAAGTTTTAGGTCTCAAAAGTAAAAATAGATGCCAAAGTCCACAACCTTACATATTTTGTTTATCCTCAAAATTTCAACTTTTCATCTTATTACTCAACTTGTCGTGTGGTACTTATGACCATAATGGGTTGATCAAATATCCCCCTTACCTGGAAATTAATGAATATATCAATTTTTTACCATACTCCGGGTAAGTCCAAGAGCTTAAAACCTATAAAAAGAAAAACAACAAATATGTGAACACTAAAAATAGTGGGTTGTCTCCCACTCAGTGCTTGATTTAATGTTGTGGAACGATGTGGCTATGTTTTGTTACTCTGACTTCACTGACAAGCCCATAGGTTACCTCTCATGCAACACTTGATTTAACGTCGCCGCATGATACGGGTATCTTTACTACGTAAAATTTATCAAGATACCTTTAGGAATATCCTCCATGGTTATCAATACAATCAATCACCAACACTAACCTCATGTTAGTTGGCTTCTTTATTGGCTTTTGGATGTTGAATGTAGCTTCCTTACCGTTGAATCTGAATTTTATCTCACCTTTCTCAATGTCAACCATAGCTCTGCCTGTGGCCATAAATGGTCTTCCCAATATAATGGGCATCTTAGTGTCAAACTCAAAGTCCAAGATGACAACGTTAGTCAGAAAAATAAAGTTATCTTCCCAAATGATAACATCCAAAGATATTCCCACAAGTATCTTCACTGTGCGGATTGCCATCAATAACTGCATCAAAGTTGGTTCTAGAGGGTTCAAGCTCAATTACTTGAATATGGCCAACGGCATCAAATTAATGTTGGCTCCAAAATTATACAAGGCTCTGGAAAATTGGGATGACCTAATAGTGCATGGTATAATGAATGCCCCGGGATCACCCTTTTTCTATGCCAAAGACCTAGTAATGACTGCAATGCAATGGTGCATACTATCAGCATCCTCAAATGTTGGTCCATTGTTCCTTATGACTAACTATTTCATGAACCTGATGCATCCAGGAATATTCTTCAACGCCTCTAGAAGAGGTACGTTCAAGCTCAATTCTCCTAATGTATTAAGGAATCTTCACCAATGCCTCTAGAATAGGTATGATTAAGCTCAATTCTTTCATAATATTAATAAATTGCTTGAACTTACCTTCCTCTTTCTTCTGCCTTAATCTCTGAGGAAAAATTGTTGTAGTCTCAGAATCTGTCTGATTTTAAGTTCAATGACTGGACCCTTACCTTTGCCTTCAGCATCTTTACCTTTAACACTTGTTACCTTCTTGGGCTCAATAATAAATGTCTAAATATTAGCATTACCCACATAAGGTCATAGGGGATCCATATTAGTGATACCACTCCTTATGGTAATAACGAATACGTGACCATCATTCTTTGGATTTAGCATTGTGTTGCTCGGAAGGGTAACTAGATACATATGGTTTAGACTTGCTGACATCTGCCCAAACTGGTGCTCCAACTACTTAATAGCAGTGGCATATAACTCGACCTTTTGGGTCAATCTTGAAATATCATTCATAATCTCATTAAGGCTGATCTCTTGATTTTTCTGACCCTTCACCAGCTTAGCCAATATTTCTTCCATTTTGGATTGTAATTCTCGTCTACCAGGTGGAATATTTCTATCTCTCTTCTTTCCTTAGTCATGCTTTTTGCTCAAGTCACTATCTCTCTTACTGCTATGGTCTCTGTATCTATCACAATAGTTCTGACCTTAGTTCCCTTTCCCTAGGGCTCAGAAACCCACCAACTGATGATCCAAATAATTCACTTCCACCTCTAATTCTTACTTATAATTTTTGGAAGCTGACCCATGTGCTGCTACTGTAACACATTTTCTGAAGTCACTACCACAAGTTGCTTTGTATATACCCTAACATCAGTCCTTAGCAATTTAATCTTTTGCTCTACTGTGTCATCGGCTACTCTTTGGTATAGGAGGCACCAATAGCATAAGTGCCAGATCCCGTATAAGACTCCTAAGTTTACCATCTACGATTAGTGAGCGAGATCAGATCTAACATATTTGGAACTACCTCTTAGTGTAGTCTCATAAAAGCTCCTGCGGATATAATGTCTACCATGGATCTAGAGTCGATAGGTAGGGTTCTGTAGAATATCTCTAATAAGCCCATCCCTGACCCTCGATGATTGGGAACCATTCTCAGCTTCTTTTTAAACCTGAACCATGCCTCATACATAGACTCCGACTGCAGCTACCTAAAATTATAAATCTTGTCATTGAGCTGAAACATCATAGATAGAGAAAAGAACCTATTCAAGAATTGTTTGTGTAACTCATTCTATGTAGTGATAGAGCCTCTTTGTATATCTCTTAACCATAAAGATGTTTTTCCTATAAATTAGAAGGGGAATATCCTCAGTATGAGTGACTCCTAATTCATCTTTGGATTTGTATACTAACTGCAGATCCTGAGGAAATTGGCAAGGTGGAAGTTTGCGGAAGACCTGCAAACACACCCTTCACATTCAAATGTTGGATCATTTCACCGTGATGTCAAACTTGATGTCTGGGGGGGAAATTGGAGGATGTATGGCTCCAGTATCTGCCATCTCAATATATCCCAAGTCTTCTTCATCATTTATATATGGTTTCACATACTGATATGCTGGGATTACTTAAACATGGGCACCTCTATAGCTGTTTTGGTTTCAACCAAGTGCTTATTGGCGATCTGTGGTATGTCTCTACTCAGCTAGCTCTACCTCTCTAGCTACCCACTAAAGTTTTTTTGTTGAACTGCTCTCAGATTTAACTTGAGATAATAGCTCACCTATATGACTATCAATAATATCTTGTACTCCTTTGGGAGGAGGGATGATATAACATCACGAACCCCATTAAGAGGTTCATCTCTTTTGTACTCATATATCCTACCAAATATTTATAGGATCCTCTTTAGATTTTGATTTAGTGGGAGTAAGGGATTACCTCTACTCTATATGCTAGGCATACACCGGCGTATGCCCAACTAAGAACCAAAAACAAACCCAAAGTTGCAACAACTTCAAATCATAAATCAACACCGTGTTCCCCAGCAACTGTGCCAAAATTTTGATAACGTCCAAACAATACCTCATATCAGATAATGATACGGCTGCTGTCAAAATAGAGAAAACTAACAAAGGTTGGGGTTGAATCCCAAGGGAACATATGGATTTGCAGATCTCAGTAGCTATATTCAGTGGGCAGAACAACCAAAGTAAATAGTGGGTTTTGATATAGTTATCTCGAGTAAGTAATTGTATTAACTTTGACAATAATCAGTGTAGGTGAACACTAGGATTGTGTTCCACCTGGATTCTCAACTCCGTAGGATTATCATGCTTTTTTGAACCAACCTGATACATTGCATGCAATATTGATATGTTATGTACCTTCTGCAGTCTTTTGGACAAGCAAAAAAATTCTACCCTTAACTTTTTGAGTCTCAGGATGTTTCCTTACCAACCCTTATCTTGATCCCATTTAACTATTACCTTTTGAGTCTCTAGTTATTAGATTAAACCTAACTATCTTACTAAGATAGAACCTATAAGCATGGATTGACAGTTAAACTCCAAATTACTATTGTCTTTATAATTTCTTAGTCACTACTCCTCTTTTGGAGTAAACAACAATATCTAGGAGGGATACTAATGTGTGCACCAATTAATAAAACTATCATAACTAAGATAAAACAATACATGCATGCATATCGATTCAAAACAACGAAAGAACTTCCCCTACTTCGTTAATCTGCTAGGCTTTCTACAACCCTAGCTATGGTTTTAGACGCTCATGGTTGTGAAGAAATCGTTTACATTCATATTCAAAAGCATAGAAAAAAATTACAATGATAAGAAGTAATAAAGCCTACAACCTTAATTGAATTAATGAACTGTATTAGTGAACTGAAGTCAATACAAGGGAATCCCAAGATCAAAGTTGGATCTTGGAATCAAAATATGTTTGTGAAGATCAAAAGTGTGTAACTCCTACTAAAAAACATATAAAGGGTACTTATAGTACATGAGTAAAGCCAACACCAATACTCGAAAGAAGTAGGAGAAAATACGATCGGTGTCCATATGTGGTCAGGACCTGTAGTCTGGTACCTAGCGCAGGTAGTACCTGAGGTCTTGGCCATGGGAGCAGGTACAAACCGCAGGTACCAGATGGAAATTTCCTGTAAGTTTAACTGTCAAGATTTTTGACTTCTAGAACTTTCTTTGACTCCCTGTTGTCTGTAGGTCCTACAAGTGGTCCATAGGTTAACTTAGTAGGTGTTGGGAGTCATCTTTTCAACTCTTCTTTGATTATCAAATATGGTTTGATGATTAAGCATAAAAATATCCCGAACATTCATAATTTCTCCAAAAATTCCCAAACACCTTTTTTCACCATTTTCATAAACTTATTATCCAAAACATGATTTCCTGCAAAACATACTCAAAAGGCATCATATCTAAAAAAATAACCAAAGAAACATGCATCTTTTCCTTATTTTAAGAGTCAAAAGTGCTATAATTCTATAGCACATCACTGTTCAGTCGAACTGGGCCATTTAGGTTATGGAGGATATTCTTCGTGCATATGCGATAGGATTTTGTGGTTAGTGGGAGCAGCATCTAGCTTTGGCAGAGTTTATATATAATAATAGATACTATTCGAGTATTGAGATGGCTCCTTTTGAGGCTACGTATGATAGGCATTTATACTCTCTAATTTGTTGGTTTGAGGTTTTTGAGATTAGACCTCGAGGTACAAACTTCCTTCGTACATCTTTGGATAGAGTTTGGGTCATTTAGGATAAACTTTGAGTAGCTCTGAGTAGTATGAAGTGCTATGCTGATTGTAGACTTTGTGCCTTGAGATTTATGTTGGTGACCATGCCTTCCTTCTTGTGTGACCCATAAAAGGGATAATAAGGTTTGGGAAGAGGGGAAAGCTTAGCCCCAGGTATATTGCACCTATTGAGATCCTTTAGACTATTAGAGATATGGCTTATGAATTAGCATTGCCTCAGGATTTATTAGCTGTTCATCAAGTTTTTCATGTTTATATGTTTTTGCATTACATTCCTGATGAGTATCATGTCATTCGTTGGGATTCATTCCAGTTAGATAAGCAAAAGTCTTTTGTTGAGGAGTCGGTCTCCATTCTAGTTAGGGATGTTAGGCGGTTGCATTCTAAAGTTATTCCTGAGGTTAAGGTCCAGTGGTGGCATCGACCTGTAGATGATTCTACTTGTGTGGTTGATTCTGAGATGCATAGTAGTTATCCCTAACTTTTCCCTAGTTCAGGTACTTCTATTGCCTTTAGTTCGAGGAAGAACTAGATTTTTAATGGTGATGATGTAATGATTTGATTTTCTTTTGTGAAATATTCATTTCTGTATAATTTGACCATTTTACCCCCACCCCAACCCACCACCAACCCCGTGGTTGCGTTGTGGTATTTATGAAGTATGGAGATAACTGACATAGTTTTCAATATATTTCAATGTGATTTGTACGAGTTTATGGTTTTGGTGGCTTGAAAAGTCTTATAGATGACTTTGATCAATATTTATTGATTTGTGCATCAGATGGAAAACTAGACAATTTCAACATATTTAGAATATCGATTTTAGGTTGGTAACATAGTTGGTGTGGTTTTGAGACCTTTATATCTTATTTTGACCCTTGATTGGAAAGCTGTGAAATTGATTTTTGAGGGTTAACTTTGTGAAAATGAATTTTTTTTTTTGAATATCCAATATCGCCATTAGATCCAGAATGTCGAATTTGGGTTAGCAGTTGAATTTGTTTGGTTTCATAGCTTTTAGATCCCATTTTGTTCCATGGTTTTGAAATAGTGTAAATAGGATCCCAGGAGTCCATTTTATGATAATGAACTTTTTTTCATAAATTTAATGATTTCATTGTATCTGAAACATGCTCTGTAATCAAATTCCACTATTGGATCATGTTCATAAGATTTCAAATAGGTTGTAGGAGTCAAAATCAAGTTTTTGAAATTGTTGGTGTTAGTATGATCGTGCACGCAAACATTTGGTCCTGCAACCGATATTCTGACCCTTTGACCAGGTTGTGTAAGAGTTCAAAGTGTCGCGTAAGCAACCATCTCTAAGTATAAGACCCCAAATTCATATTTTTGACATTTTGGGAGATTGGTAGCTCCGATTTTAGCTATTTTTGATGTGGTTTTCTCGTAGAATCATTTTCTATCAATTCACAACTTTATTTTCCCCATTTCCCAAGAACTTTTATTTTGTTTTTCATGATTTATACCCATGTTCAGAATCAAAATCTCATTTTTACCATTTTGGGGCTTGGGAGTTAAGGTTTGGACTATTCCAAAGGAGTTTCCAAGATTTCTTCCATGGGTAAGTTTATGATCTTATGATTATCATGTTTCTCTTGATTTCATCTTCAAAACATATTCAAATTCTTGATTTTTAAAATGGGTTTTAGGGATTTTTTTTGGTAAAGCTTGAAAATGAATTTTCTTGGATTAGAGCCTCATTTTGCACTCATTTTTTCATGGAGTTTAAGCTATAGACTCCTATGACATGGGGAACATATTTCTAAAATAAAATTATATTTTTATCCATCTTTTTCAAAAATCCATTTTGGATTCCGTTTTGACCTGACTCAAAAATAGGCAATATGGATATTGTTGGCTTTCATTTGATGTGTAGATTTTATATTTACATGATTAGTTTATTTTGGGACCATTCGTAAGGTAAAAGTTCCATATTTAAGGTTTTTTGGATCGATTTTAGACATTCAAGAAAGGTTATGGCTTAAGTTTTTTCAGACTGGGTAGTAGTTAATAATAATGTAAGAGCATGCTATGGGTACGAGGTTGTATAATGGAAAATGTGTTTAGGTGATTTATGAGCCCTTGTGGGGTCCTATGTGGATAATATTTTGTGATTTTGTGACATTATTTGTTTATGTGTGACCGTGTGGGGTCATATATGATGTTGTTGGCCTAGTATTGATATATGTATGTTTGCTTACATTCATTTTGGTTGGAAAAAGGCTAGATTTTGAGAACTATGTGGTATTAATGACATTTTCTTTCATGTTTCACTTGATGGTTTCTGAATTATATTAGATCATGGATGGTTGGTTGATTTGAGTGAATTTTTGGCTCATATGGTTGGTATATTGGTTGGATACCGGATATATGATACTACCCGAACTAGGGCATTGTCGTAATGGACAATCTCAAACCCAACTGGACCAGAGACTAGCCCTGATGCCCAACCGTATGAACTCCGAACATATATCAAGATAGTGTAATTACCATGTAATGACTTTGGGATAAGCAGATATCCTAGGCCAACCCAACCAAGTCAATCCATCCAATAACCAGAACCACCAACCATACCAAAATCATGAACCAAAAAGAAAATGATGGCCCTATATATATATATATATATATATATATATATATAACATGATCAATCCATACCAAAGTCCATAGTTGTCCATACAAAGCCTGTAAACCAAACCAAAGAGTAATAAGTCGGGACATGCCCCCGACCATAGCCAAAAACCAAAGTCTATAAAAGATGAATATGTGTAAGGTAACCCATGACATGAAATGGATGCCTTTTGAACTATGGAAGCTCACTACTTCAATCAAACATTGACTGTCCCCAAATTCGATTAATGAGAAGGAGGACTAGTATTGACGGTTCCTGCATCGCGTGGTGATACAGCCTCCTAAACTTGGGTTAGCGGGTGAACTCTAACATGAACTTAGGATAAGGATAAAATAATGCCGACCTTTAAAACCAAATAAATCAACTATATGCATACAAACCATCCATATATATATATGTATGTATATATATATCTAAATACATATATATATATATATATATATCTAAATAAATATATATAACCTTGTTGGAAAAGGGAACAGGGTTTAGCAGACATTTTAAAACCATTAACCTGGGGATTTGTAGCTTAACCATTCTAGAACCACCCACTGTCTATATGTGTCCAGTGTCACCACCTAGGCGGGCCCCAATGCGTGTAGCTGCACGAATCGGAGATACCATAAGAGTAGGGGATTCCTGTGTACCCTTCGCTCTCCATGATACATATATAAAAGTTTTAGGGGATTTCCATGTACCCCTCAAGTATAGGGTCGCCATTCCAAATCCTCATGTCAGCAAACATGAGTTTTCAATGTCCGTCCTTTGGACTCACACCTTCACAGTTAGCTATCATACCCTACCATTATTGCCAAATTAAAACCATTACCACACAACCAAACCACCATTCCATTTATTATTAATAAAGGCTATCATTAGTGGTATCGTCATACAAACTATAGGTTGCAAGAAATGTCTCTAGCCAACCTTAGTGGATTCCAGTGTACCATATAGGTTACATTATTTAGTTTACTTGGGGGGTTCCTATGTACCCCACAAGTACATCATCATTAATCTTACTTGGGGGATTCCCATGTACCTCGAAAGTATTTCATTATTGAGATTTACTTGGGGTATTCCCTTTTACCCCACAAGACATTCAACATTCAAGCCAATTTCATCATTTCATTCTCTTAGGGGATTCCGATGTACCCCACAAAGTTTTCATTTAAAAGAATTTCGTAGCCACAGGAATTACTATTTTTAACTATTACAAACCATTCACAACATTCAAAACCATGTACGTCCTTTCAAACCATTTAAACAATTTATACCATTCAAAACATTTATAACAATGCAAAGCCATCCAAATCCATTTAGGGTTCCACTACCAAACCATAGCATGCAATAGTCCCAATGAAAGTTCAACAATAGAATCAAAACATTCTCTTAGGCATTTTATCAAACACGTTGAGGGCATACCTTTACCAGGACAAAAAAAAGTATAAACGATAAAATTTAGGGTTACCTATGACCCATTTTTTAAATCATAACCAACAAGTACCCACACATGCAAACCATCACCAAAAAATATGTGAAAACATAGTTTAAACCAATACCCACCAATATGCACAAAAAACCCTCAACAAAGGTTTTTATATCTGTCATATATGATTCAAAATCAATGTTTAAAACATACTAAAACATGACTTTAGATTGAAATAACAATGAGTAAAGAGTACAAGCCTAATGCAAGAAGATTTCTGAGAGAAACTTGATTCTTGAGCCTTTTAAAGAACACTTGTAGAAATCCTAGCCTCCAATAATCAAGAGTGAGTGTGAGAGAGTATTTTGAAATGTTCCTCTTCTTCCAAGTGTATTATGAGAGGCCACCAAAGTTTATATATCATGGGGGCATAAGGGTTTGAGGAAGGAAATGTACGTACTACCCTCATCTTAAAAGCTAAAAACCAAGTCCTAGGAGGGTATGCCCAACCCCCTTAGCCATACCCTACGGTATGAGTGGTACCCTAACGCATACCCTAGACCCCACTATGGTCCCCTATACTGACCATCATATGACCACCTTGGTCTATGTCATATCTTACGGTATGAAAAGTACCCACATACCGTATCTTTTACAGATTCAACTAGGAAAGCCAATAAGCATCATACGACTTGGCATCATACACCTCATATCATACCATTGGAATAGTATGATGTTGACTTTTACCTTAGGTAGAATCCTAACAAAAAACCACTTCCTAACATATGATAGAGGAATCCTAAGTCGTATCCTATGGTACGATTGGTACCCTAGAGTCGTACCATGGAAAGAATTTCCAAAACCCATGAATTTTTGCAAGGGCTAAGGTTTAGGGTGTTTCATTCTCTCCCACTTAGGATCATTCACCCTTGAATGACAGGTAAGGGAGAGAACAATCATATGATAACACATTAACACCCATAAGACTTCCCTAAAAAAAATTAGAAAATACAGACATAAACAAAGATGAGTAGATCACCACATAAACCAAGTACGATTTACATACCAACACCTCTATTTTGACCTCTAACTAAGTTAGAAAACAAAGATACAACATAAACCATTCCTTTCCTTTAACCAAGTTAGAAAACTAAGATATGACAATGAATACATACCTTATGCATGAGTTTCCAGAATAAAGACCAATGCGGATACTTGGACTCCATGTCCTCTTCCGCATCCCAAATGGCTTACTCAGAATTTTGGTTCAACCATAGAACCTTCACCGAATCCCACACGTATTGTCCACAATAGTAGAACTTCCCAACCCATGATCCTCATCGGGACCTCCTTAGAACAAAGTATTTGAGATACCAATACCACCTAAAGAAAAAAACTATCTAAGGACCACTCACACCTTGCCATATCACAAACACATGGAATACTATATTAATGGAACTCATGCTTGAGAGCAAGTCCAATTCAACTTAGAATTTCCAAAAGACACAACACTATGAGAGCTTGTGCCTAGATATACACCACCTCCATGTTCAAGCCTATCCAAATAAAAAGGATTTAACTTTAACCACAAAACTGTATTCCCCTTATCCACCCAAAACACTACTCTTTTTCCACCACTATAGCCAAACACCAAGCCCCACTAAGATTTTGAAGTACCTAATAGAACTATTGGTATATCTACCAATTACAACATTCAAGCCTACAATTTACATCCCCATTGTATGATCTATCCTTCCAAAGATCTAGCACCCCATATAACTTTCACAAAGGTTTCCATAACCTACCCCACTTCTAACCATTTCTCATGACAACTACCTTACCTCATCTTCCAAAACCTTAACTCAAGAAGTCTTCCCAGAATCTTTCCCACTTAGGGAATTCTATATTCTTAATTTCAAACATCACCATACTTCCCTAGCCATTACCATCCCAATAAAAGAAGGGTCATTAAGGAATAAAGTACAAGAATTATCTATGCCATCCAAGGAGAGATCCCCCGAAGCAAGACAAATCATAGGCACTAAGTACTTCATAGAAACCACCTAGACCATAATGAAGAACCATCCCAACATAACCATACCACAAAAAGAGTCCTTAGGATGGATACTAAAAGAAACATAATCGGATATACCATAGGTAATGTAATGTAATGTCAAGATTCATATCCAATGAACTAGGCAAATGCAAAATTCAAACCTTAGGTATAAGTGCTATTAGAATGCTTCCAACACTTGTAGAGTACTCTCCTAACCGATATAGAAGAGAATCACTAGATTATAGAATATGATCTTTCCTTAGAGTCCACCGCTAGAAGAGAATTTAAGATTAACCCTCGACCTTCATGCCATGACACCTATAACCACCACACTCTGCTATAATGGGTATGACCAAGGATGTACACTAGGGACACTTGGTTTTCCTGTACCCAAAACCTCATCCATCCAAATGCTACCTTGAGTCCAGCATAGTCATACAAACTCCATGCTCTAACCCATCCAATGACAAGATCCCCAATATATACCTATTTGTTCTGCCTGAACATTCGACCTATAAGTCACCACTTTCTCACTATTGAATTCCCCAAGTCATCAACCTTACCTCTTCCACACACCTCATCCAACCTACTAATTTACCTCCATAATTCCCGCATTTCTATCCCTAAGCTAACATATTCTTTTTACCAAAATAAAACATCTAGGTTCAAACCTAGTATCTATCAACCACCATGCACAACTAGCAAAGCATACCATACAGAATATACACAGAAATGGTCCACCTCATAAGGGGGACATCCCAAATTAGTTCTTCATCTACCTCTAACCTATGCATTTCCAGGGAACCATTCCCCTTACGCATGCGAGAATAAAAGTACTCCACGGAGAAACATAAGGAAGGATTAAACCTTCATCTAAGAGATCTCCTAATTGTCCCTCTATGGTCCTTTAACTGAACTGGAACCATTCTATAAAGAAATAATAGAAATTGGACAAATGTCCAAAATAACACAAATCCTAAACTCAACCTATCTATTGGAAAGACACCACGAGGGTCATTATAAAGGACCCCAAGAAATTCTTGCACCACTAAAACTGAATGCAAAGAAAGACCTTCTCAGTTAGAACCTTTAACCCAGTCCGAATGATAGAGACACCACTTGGAGATTAATCTTCAAGTTCTAAGATATAATGTAACATTTCCCTTAATATCTAGGGAATAAAACCATCCTTCTACTCTATAATTGACTCACCAAGGAGCCTAGAGATAACCTTTATGGACCCAATAATTTAATAATTCATAGCATGTGTATAACTAATCCATCCCTTGAATGACATCAAAATCCACCATAACTGAGTTAAATAAATCCACCAAAGTCCCCTTACTTCCAACAGATACCATACACCCACTTTTAGTAATTAGTGAGCCACCTACTGATGTAAAAATTGAAAGAAAAGAATCTGACATAGCCATAGGACAAAAAACAAAACACACAACCAAAAATAGTTTCATACAGAGAGAGGGGACCCCAGACTAAATAAACAATACACACCATAGAAAGAGAGTCTTTAACATGCCAGTGTTAGCATCAGAAGACTTCCCAAACTCCCTAGGGATAGTGAGGTCAATGAGATTATCCCGACTATTATCGGAGATAAAAGCAACACCCCTTATTGCAAGAGCTAGGAAAGTGGCAACTGGTACCCTATTTGCCCAAGAGGTAATCATTATAGGACACTTTCTTTGCATATGACTCGATTGATCACATTAAAAACACTGATTCCATCCTTCCTTGCAACAACCACGATGTAACCAATAACATAATCTACAATGATGATACAATGGTGTGATTAGGCCCTAATAGCCCTAGGTTATCCACCGTGTGCCCTAGAAGCATTACCAACCTAAAAATATCTACTTCCCAATGGATTTGGGTAGGGAGAAAAAACCATAAAATAGGAGTTAGGACCCACCCAACTCTTCCTCTTAGACCACTTACCACTATACTATAGACCTTTACTTTATTCAAAACACTGAAACTTAACTTTCCTATTTCCCGACCTTTTCTTATTCCTCTACGTACCCATAAGACCAGACTGACATGATAGATTTATCACTATCTGGTTAATAGATTATTAAAATAATGAAACTCAGCATTGGTAACCTCTCCTTGAGGTAATTGAGAATGAGTGCCATATTCTGAAATAGGGTCAATAGAGAGAAGTGGGACTCCATGGAAAAGTCAAAAGTTGTGACGCCTGATCAGGTCTATACCCCATGAGCTGGACTAGATCCATCCATGTTATCCTCAAGTAAGACAAGTGAGTCTTCACGAACTTTAGGTCACTGAGAGGACATGATTTGAAAAGTGAATGAAAGAAGATTTAGGGAAGAGTTCAAGACCTTAAACTCCATAGCCCAAAAGAAGAACAATAAGAAAGTGCAATATTCCTTAATACCTCATAGTCTCCTGATTATAAGTGTGGTGCACTACACACCCAAAAGCAAGAATCTACTCTACACAGCTTTATGGATACCTCATGACACCAAAACCTAGGTTCTGATACAACTTTAACATGATTCGAACTAGGGCCTTGTTGTAATGGGCAATCTAAATCCCAACTCAAACCAGAGACCACCCAATCCAACTGACCAACACATATACCTTGAGTTAGATGAACTCCAAACATATATAACGATAGCATAATTACCATGTAATAACTTTGGAATAAGGCTATATCCGAGGCCAACCCAACCAAGTCAATCCATCCAATAACCGAAACCAATAACCATACCAAAACTATGAAGCAAAATGAAAATGATAGCCTAATGTGTGTGTATATATATAACATGATCAATCCATACCCAAGTCCACAATTGTCCATACAAGCCTCTAAACGAAAGGGTAATAAATTGGCACCTGCCCTCGACCACAGCAAAAAACTAAAGTCTATAAGAGACGAATGTTTCCTATTTCCCAACCTTTACTTATTCCTCTTCTTACCCATAAGACCAAACCGACATGATAGATTTGTCACTATCTGGGTCAATAGATTAATAAAATAATGAAACTCGGCATTAGTAACCTCTGCTTAGGTAATCAAGAATGAGTGAAATATTCCAAAATAGGGGCAATGAAGACCGGTGGGACTCCATGGGGAAAACTAGAAACTGTGATCCCTGATTGGGTCTATGCCCCATGAGCTGGACTAGATCCATCCATGTCATCCTCGAGTGGGACGAGTGAGTTTTCACAAACTTTAGATCCCTAAGAGGACATGATTTGAAAAGTGAACCAAAGAAGATTTAGGGAAGAGTTCAAGACCTTAAACTTCATAGCCCAAATGTAGTACAACAAGAAAGTGCAACATTTCTTAATACCTCATAGTCTCTTGATTATAAGTGTGGTGCACTACACACCCATAAGCAAGACTCTACTCTACACAGCTTTGTGGACACCTCATGACACCGAAACCTAGGCTCTGATACAACTTTGACATGACCCAAACTAGGTCCTTATCGTAATGGGTAATCTGAATCCCAACTCAGACTGAAGATCGCCCAACCCAACTGACCAACACATATTCCTTGAGTCAGATGAACTCTAAACATATATAAATATAGCTTAATTACCAAGTAATAACTTTGGGATAAGGCTATATCCGAGGCCAACCAAACCAAGTTAATCTATCTAATAACCAAAACTAATAACCATACCTAAACCATTAAGCAAAACAAAAATGATAGCCTAATATGTGTATATATATATAACATGATCAATCTATACCCAAGTCCACAATTGTCCATACAAGCCTCTAAACCAAAGAGTAATAAGTTTTCACATGCCCCAGACCATAGCAATAAACAAAAGTCTATAATAGATGAATTTATGTAAAGTAACCCATGACATAAAATGGATGCCTTTCAAACTATGGAAGCTCATAACTTTAATCCAATTTCAGCTATCCCAAAATTCAATCAATTAGTAGGAGGAGTAGTATGGTCGATTCATGCATTGCGTGGGGATACAACTACCCAAAGACGGGTTAGTGGGTGAACGATAGCATGCACAAAGGATAAAGATAAAATGAAGCCGAACTTTAAAGCCAAATAAACCAAACATATTCCTACAAATCCTATATATATTTAACCTTACCATGAATGAGAACTAGGTTTAGCATGCATTTTAAAACCATTAACTTGGGTATTTGTAGCTTAACCGTCCTAGAACCTCTCACTGGCTATAAGTGTCTAGTGTCACCCTCTGTACGGACCCCGATGTGTGTAGCCACATGAACTGAACATACCATAGGAGTAGGGAATTCCCGTTACCCTTTGATCTCCATGATACATATATACAAGTGTTAGGGGATTCCAATGTACCCCTTATGTATAGGGTTTCCATAACCAATCCATATCTTGGCAAACATGAGTTTCCAGTGTCCTTTCTTTAGACTCACACCTTCATGATTAGCTATCATACCCCGCCATTGTTTCCTAATTAAAATAATTACCACATAACTAAACCACCATTTCATTTATTATTAATAAAGGCTATCATTAGTGATATCATCATACCAACTATAGCTTGCAAGAAATGTATTTAGCTAACCTTAGGGTATTCCCATGTACCCCATTGGTTACATTATTTAGTTTACTTAGGGTATTCCCATGTACCCCATAAGTACAGCATAATTAAGCTTACTTGGGGGATTCCCATGTACTACACAAGTATTTTATTTTTAATCATTGCATAGGGGATTCACTTGTACCCTAAAAGACATTTAATATTCAAACCAATTTCATCATTTCAATCTCTTAGGGTATTCCCATGTACCCCATAAGGTTTTTATTCAAAAAAATTTCATAGCCACAAGGTATTACAATTTTTAGCCATTCCAAACCTAACACACCATTCAAAACCATGTACATCCTTTCAAATAATTTATAGCATTCAAAATATTTATACCAATGAACACCATCCAAATCCATTTAGGGTTCCATTATCAAACCATACCATACAATAGTCCCAATGAAAGTTCAAACCATCAAATTTAGGGTTATCCCTGACCCATTTGTTAAACCATAACAAAAAAGTACCCATATATGCAAACCATCACAAAAAACATGTGAAAAACATAGTTTAAACCAATACCCAATAATATGGGCCAAAACCCCTCAACATAGGTTTTCAAATCCTTCATATATGATTCATGATCAATGTTTAAAACAAACTGAAACATGACTTTATTTGGATGAGAGAATTATATCCTCATATCATATGTGTTCATGAAACATTGGTACCACTACAAAAATACTGAAAAAAATTAAATACTGGCTTTTTCTTACAAAAAAAGTGGCATCTTTGAAAAATCCTTTATTAATTTATATGCCAGAGTTGAGATATGGATATTGCCATTGGATATTGGTTTTATATAGGTTTACAAACCTCCCATGGGTCCTACATTGGGAAGCTTTTTCTTCATAGGTGTATACAAACGTTGTGCGATGAAAGATGCATCACATAATCAACTTCATTGCACTTCATATATTGTGCTTATTTTTTACTGTATTTTTAACTTTTACTTAATATCTATAAATTTATTTTATCTTCCTATACTTGTATTTGATTTACGTGAATGTTTGTTTTTTTTTCTCTACATGTATTTGTTATGTGTGTGTATAGTAGAACTACTAGTGGAGATGGTGTGGGCTACTGTTTAAGATATTTATTTTATTGCACGTGACATGCTCATTGTTTATATTTATATTCTTTATTTTCTGCATTACTCGATCAGCATATGATACCTATGAAAACCCTAGTTTTGACTTTTAAAAATTTCTTGATCTTGAGCTCTCTGGACAACATATGACTTGTGCTTACTTGTCATATGATGTGGATACGGTTTGAAATCCTTGTTCGTATGATGCTTAATATGGTTTTCCTTAGTTTCTGTCTAAGGTATAAATAAACATCATACTAGTCATATGTTAGGGTACGAGAAGTATAGTACCAAATCGTATGATGTCCAATGTCTAGCCTAGATGATTTAGCATACGGTATAGTTTATGGGTACGAACTATATGTTATGGATATGACTTGGTCCTTGGGGTGTATGTTGGACAGTGTTGGAGTCCAACCTTATATCTAGGGTACGAGTGGTGGGTACCACTCGTATGTTATGTGTACAAGTTATGGAGGAATCGTACCCTTTTTCGTATATTATCATCTTGCTGAGGATATTTTTGACATCTCCCACCCTAAAGCCCTTAAGAACCCACATCTTAAAAATCATTGTAAACTCTTATAACACACTTTGAATGATCAAATTACACCAAAAAATCTCTCTAAACTCTCTCTTGAAGATTGGGCTAGGGTTTCTACAAGGTGATCATCTAGAGGCTCAAGAGTCTAGTTCTTTCCATGAATCTTTGTGAACGAGGCATGTGAATTTCCCCTTATTTTTAGTTCATAAAACTCATATGTTTAAAGATTTATTTATGATTCATTATTAATGGTGGTTTTGAAAACCAATGTTGGGGGTTTTGTTGCTTATTATTGAGTATTGCTTACTCTTGGTTTTATTTTTGTTTATAAATATTTTAATGATGGTTTTCCATATGTGGGTTCTTGGTAATTTTTGTTTAATAAGTGGGTCATGGATAACAATAAACTTGATGGTTTTTAACTTGGCTTTGGTCTTTATAATGGTATCCCTCAAGATGTTTGTGAAAATATCTAAGAGAATAAACTAGTCACATGTTAAATGGTGTTTTGAACTAATGCATTCTCCTAATGAATATTAATAGTTGGTAAATGATTTTGTGAAAGCCTTGATGGATATGTAACAATTTCAATGGTAACCTTGGTGTTTTAATTGGCAAAAAGTGTTTGAGTTCCTAGACATTAAATTTAGTTATTCCTTTATTATACAAGGAGTTGGAGTCCCTACACTTTGAATTTAATTGGTTTCTTTGTTAGACAATGGGTTCGAGTCCTAAAGTAAAATAAATCATTGGTTGATTGATAATGGTAATGGCATATTGTACGCTTGCAAGTGGTATTGGTATGATGATAACAACAAAATGCCTTTGGTAATTAATTAGATTAATGGTTGTGTATGTGAAACAATGGTTTTAAATTGTACTTTAAAACAGGATATATAGCCAGGCCATGAAAGTGGAGTCTAAGGACTAACACTGAAAATTGCGCTAGCGGGTGTGGGTGTCTTTGTGATTGGGTGGTTTGAGTCACCTAAATAAATATATAAATGGGAGAGTCGAGTCCCCCATAAAACATGTATTGGTGCTTAAGTCACCTTTATTACGCCGGGAGGTTTGAGTCCCCCATATATGCATTTACGATTATGGATATTCTTTGGTTCGTGCAGTTACATGCACTAGGGCCCTACCATTTAGGGAAGAGTTGGGCCTATATAGACCATAGGTGCCTTGATTTATGATTGTTATGCTACATAACCCACGTTAATAATTTCAAAGTTCCTGCAAATCTTTTTCCTTATCCGGCATGGTATATATGTATATGTATGTATTGCATTGGTTATGTGCATTGGATGATTGGTTTTGAACTTCCAACATTATATTATCCTTATTCTTGAGTTACATTTTAGCGCTACATTCGCTGATCATCTTCGATGCTATATCCTCATGATATCTAAGGTCTAGCCATATTATCACACCTCTTGCTCAGTGACTTGGATTTGGGGATAGCTTTTGTTGACTTAAAGTGGTGATCTTCCATACTTTCGAAGGTTTCATTTCTGTCTTTAAGTTTTCTTAGGTCTTTATTGGTTTAGACTTGGATATTAGTTTTGTCTATATTCAGAGGCATATCCTGACCAGATATTTTTTAAATTATATTATAGTCTTCGTATGGACAAACTATGGACTTGGGTATGTTATGGAATAGTTATGGACTTGGATATTATTTTGTGGTTTGATGATTGGTTGTGTTAGGTATCAAGGGTGATCTCCGATCCGTGTTGGACTTGGGATGCCCATTACGATAAGGCCCTTATTTGGGTCGTGTCAAGTTGGTATTAGTGATAGGTTCTTGGTCAGTTGAGTCTCCATAATGTCGTATCAAATAGAGTCTCTTTTATGGAAGTGTATCATGCTACACTTATACGAAAGAGGCTATGAGACATTTAGGAATATTTTACTTTCTTTTTATCTAATTTTGAGCTATAGAGTCTAAGGTCTTGGATTCTACTTATTTCTATTTACTCATTTTTCAGATCATGCCTCCTAGAAGATTTGATATTTATGTACATTTTTCTGTCCCGGCTGGGGTCAATGCTAATAGGACACGCTCTACATCTGGATTGCAGACCTGGTCATGCATCGCTACATTCGACATTTCTCATAGGGTTCCACCTATCCCTACAGGTCCTACTTATGAAGATAATACTTATACTCAATTGCATCAAGGGGAGGCTACTAATGCTAAGTTTCGTCGCTCTATTACCCTGTTGACCCAGTTGGTAACTTCTTAGTCTATGTGTGGTATTCCTGTTACTCCATCTTCTGAGGCCATTAGGGTTGTCCAATTTATGAGGTTGAATCCTCTGACCTTTACTAGTACAAAGGTTGAGGAGGATCCTAAATTTTTATTAATGAAATGGAGAAGCTCTTCTGGGTTATGCATGCTTTGAAGGTTGAAGGTGTTGAGTTTCCTACCTACCAATTGAAAGATGTGGCGTACCAGTGGTACAAAGAGTGGGAATAGTTGAGGGGAGAGAATAATAGTTCTACCTTATGGGAGGATTTCTCTAGTGCATTTTTGGACTACTTCTTTTCTCAGGAGTTGGGGAAGGCAAAAACAAAGGAATTTGTGAATTTGAGGCAAGGTAGGATGTTTGTCAAGGAGTATGCCTTGAAATTTCATTAGTTGTCTAGGTATGCTCCTAAGTTGGTCTCTAGCATAAGGGCTAGAATATGTAAGTTTTCTTTAAGATTATTTCATGAGATGATCCTTTAGAGTAAGGTTGCCTTATTGATCAAGGACATAGAAATCTCTAGATTGGTTTTGTCTATACAGTAGGTGGAGGAAGAGAAGAGGAAGAAGTCCGAGTTTAGTGAGAGGCAGGGTAAAAATGTAGGCCTTCTAAACATAGTATAGATGGTGGTAAGTTGTCAAAAAAGAAGTGAGGGAGTTTTAGTTCTTTCTCCATGGCTAGTGCTTCTTACCAAAAGTCATTGGGTAATCATCAATCTTAGCATGATGGTTGGTTCCGGGCATAGAGTTACCAATCTCTGGTTTATGGGGCTAAGTCAGCTATTTCCCTCTCTCCTGGTAGATTTTGTGGGAGGTCACAATGTGGGATCCATAAGGAGAGGAAGAATAGATTTTTTTATTACGGTCAGATTGGTCATATACAGCGTGACTGTCGTTCTAGAGTGGCTTAAGTGGCTAACAATATTCTTGTTGGCTCTTCATCTACTCCTACACCAGTGGGTGCTGCTTCTACATCTATTTATATTTCTAGTACCGACACTAGTTAGAATCGGTTAAATGATCTTATGTCTCATCGGGATTCTAAGGCATCCGTCAATGTTGTTACTCGTATGTTTAAACCATTCTCTTGTAATATTTATTAATTACTTGATCCAGGGTCTAATTTTTATTATGTGACCCCATTTGTGGTTGTGCATATTCTTGGGTCCTGAGTTTATTTTTGATCCTTTTTATGTATCTTTCTCGGTTGGTGACTCTTTGATTGCTAAAAGAGTCTATAGGGTGTGTGTGGTAACTGTTAGTTGTAGAGAAACTCTTGTGAATTTGCTAGAGTTAGACATGGTTGACTTTGATGTCATATTATGGATGGATTGGTTGCATTCGTGCAATACTTCTCTAGATTATCAAACCCGCGTGGTCATGTTTAAATTTCATAATAAGCCCAACATTATTTGGGATGTCGATTCTTAAATGCCTAAGGGGAGATTCATCACATATCTTAGAGCTCAAAAATTGATTTCCAAAGGGTGTTTACATTATTTGGTTTGAGTTAAAGATTCTAACTCAAAAGGTCCTTTTCTAGAATCTATTCCTGTGGTTAATGAGTTTCCTGAGGTTTTCCCTAATGATTTTCTAGGTATTCTTCCCAAAAGGGAAATTGATTTTAGGATTTATCATGTTCCATACACTCGTCCTATCTCTATCCCTCTTTATAGAATGGCTCTGGCTGAATTGAAAAAGCTTAAGGAGCTATTGGAGGATCTCTTATATAAAGGTTTTATTCATCCTAGTGTGTCTTCTTGGGGAGCTCCTATTTTGTTTATGCAAAAGAAGGATGGTTCCCTTCGGATGTGTTTTAATTATCGTCTACTGAATAAAGTAATTGTAAAGAATAAATATCCTCTTCCCAGTACCGATGATTGTTTGATCAGATTCAAGGTACGAAGTGTATCTCTAAGATTGATCTTAGATATGGATAACATCAACATAAGATTAGGAAAGTGGATATCCCTAAGACTTCGTTCAGGAATCGATATGGTCATTATGAGTTCCTAGTTATGTTTTTTGTGTTAATCAATGTTTCGATGGCATTTATGGATATGATAAATAGGGTCTTTCATCAGTTTTTAGATTTGTTCGTCATTGTATTCAAAGATAATATTCTGGTATACTCTAAGATTGAGGTGGATCATGTTGATCACTTCCGTGTTGTGTTGCATACCATGAAGGAACAGTATTTGTATGCCAAGTTCTTTAAGTGTGAGATTTGGTTGAAGGTTGTGACTTTTCTTGCTTATGTTATCTCTAGTGAAGGGATCATGGTGGATCCACAGAAGGTTAGAATGGTTAAGAAGTGGCCCAGACCTGCGAGTCCAATTGATATTCAGAACTTCTTGGGTTTACCCAGCTATTATAGGAGATCTGTGGAAATTTTTTTAACTATAGCTTCCTCATTGACTAGATTGACCCAAAAAAAGGTAAAGTTCTTTTTGTCGGATGCGTGTGAAGGTAGTTTTGAGAAGTTGAAGGATAAGTTAACTTCAGCTCTGATTTTGACCTTACCCGAGTGTAATGATGGTTTCGTAGTGTATTGTGATTCTTCTTATGTTGGGCTTGTCTCTGTGTTGATACAACCTGTAGGGTGGTCTCTTATTCTTCTATAAATTTAAAAGTTTATAAGAAGAACTACCCTACTCATGATTTTGAGTTATTGATGGTAGTATTTGCATTACAGATTTGGCATCACTATCTCTATGGGGTTCATATTGACATTTTTTCTGATCATAAGAGCCTACAATATGTATTTACCCAAACGAGTTAAATCTTAGGCAAAAGAGGTTGCTTGAGGTGCTGAAGACTACGATATGAGTCTCTATTACCATCTAGGTAAAGCTAATGTAGTTGTTGATGCTCTTAACAGGTTATCCATGGAGTGTCTAGCTCATGTGGATGAGGATAAGCGAGAGTTGGTAAAGGACATTCACTATTTGGCTAGTCTTGAAGTTTATCTCATGGACTCTAAAAATAGTAGTGTGATCGTGCATCAGGAATCACAGTCGTCTCTTATTGTTGAGATAAAGGAAAAACTAATGTTAGATTCCGATTTAATGAATATTAAGAGGAATGAAGGTCAGCAAAAGGTTGTTAACTTTGTGATTGGTGGTGACTTTATCTTGAGGTACAAAGGTAGGCTATGTGTTCCCGATATGGATGGTTTGAGGGAAAGAATTTTGGTTGAAGCTCATGGATCTCTTTATGATATACATCTTGGTTCTACAAAGATGAGTAATGATCTTAAGTGGTTCTATTGGTGGAATAATATGAAGCGAGACGTGGTTAATTATGTGGCTAAGTGTAAGGTGTTTCAACAAGTAAATGTTGAGCACATAAGACACAAAGGTTTATACTAAAAGATAAACAATTCCTGAATGGAAATTGAAGGCAATTAATATGGATTTTGTTACTGGTCTACCTCTGTCTTGGTATTAGTGTGTTTCGATTTGGGCCATTATGGATAGGATGGCCAAGTCTACTTACTTCTTTCCTGTGAGGACTAGTTATTTGGAGGAGGATTATTCTATGTTGTATCTTATGCATACTGTAAAGTTGTATAGTGCTCCTATTTCTATCATTTCGAATCATGGTACTCCGTGCTCATCTCATTTTTGGCTATCATTTTAGAAAGCTTTGGTGTCTAAGGTGTGCCTTAGTACTGCTTCACCCAGAGTCGGATGGAAAAACAAAGAGGGACATTCAAACATTAAAATATATGCTTTATGCTTGTGTTATTGTCTATGGTAGTAGTTGGGTTGACCATTTGCCACTTATAGAGTTTGTTTATAATAATAGTTATCACTCTAGCATTGGTATGGCTCCTTTCAGGCATTGTTAGGTAAGAGATGTCATTCTCCTATTAGGAGGTATGAGGTTAGTAAGGGTAAGTTTTTTGGCCCTGATTTGGTTCACCAAGCCTTGAAAAATGTAAAGGTAATTTGAGATAGGTTGAAAGTTTCTTAAAGTCTCCAAAGCTCATATATGGATGTAAGGTGTAGGGAGTTAGAGTTTAAGGTTGGCGATTGGGTGTTCCTAAAGATGTGTCCCATGAAGGGAATGATGCATTTTGGTAAGAAGGGAAAGGTCAGTCTCTGGAATGTTGGTTCATATTTGGTTTTGAATAGGTTTGGTAATGTTGCCTATGTGTTGGAGTTTTCTTCTAGCTTGAGCTCCATTCTTTTGATTTTCCATGTCTCTAGGATGTGAAAGTGTGTTGGTGATCTTTCATCAATTGTTCTTTTGAAAGGATTGGGTATTTTGGATTCTTTATCTTATGAGGTAGTCCCGGTTGAGATCTTTGATCGTTAAATTCTTCTATTACAGATGAAGGATTTTGTTGGTAAAGGTTCTTTGGAGGAACCATAAGGTTGAAGAAGCTACTTGGGAGGCAAAAGAGGACATAAAGTCCAAGTATCCTCATTTTTTCCCCAATCTAAAAATTTATGTTTGTGGTATGTGTTGTTCTTCATATCTTTGTTTTATTTCTTTGATAAAGGAAATGGTCGCTCCTTAATGTCTTTTTTTCTAGTATTTTTTAAACAGAAGTTTGATGGGGAATAATGTGTTAACTCGTGCTTGTGCTTGCCTTTACCAGTCATTCGAGGATGAATGATCGAAGTGGGGGAGAATTGAAATACCCTAATTTTGACTCTTTGAAAATTCTTGATTTTGAGCTCTCTTGACATCATATGACTTGTGCATACTTGTAGTTTGATGTGGATAAGTTTTAAAGTCCTTGGTCGTATGATACTCAGTATGAAGTTGGTTGGTTTCTTTCCAAGGTACGAATGGAAAGTATATTAGTCATATTTGGGTACGACAAGTATAGTGCCAAACCTTATGATGTCCTAGGTCTATCCTAGATGATTCTGCCTAGGGTAAGGTTTATGGGTAACAATTGTATGTCATGGATATGAGTTTTTCCTTGGGGTCATATGTTGGACAGTGTTAGAGTCCAATATTCTGTCTAAGGTATATGTGGTGGGAACTACTCATATATTATGTGTATAAGTTTGGGGGGATACGTACCCTCCTGCGTATATTTTCACCTTTTTAGCTGAGGACATTTTAGACATTCCCACCCCAAAAACCTTAATACCCCATATCTTAAAACATATTATAGCCTCTCATAACACACTTTGAAAGATCAAATCACTACAAAAACTATCTCTATACTCTCTCTTAAAGATTGGGCTAGGGTTTCTACAATTTGTTCATCTAGAGGCTCAAAAGTCAAGTATTTTCTGTGAATCATCGTGAATAAGGAATGTGACTCTTTCGTCATTGTTAGTTCATGAAAATCATGTGTTTAAGGCTTTGCTTATGATTCATTATTAATGGTGATTTTTAAAACCAATGTTGAGCATATTGTTGAATATTGCTTACTCTTGGATTTAATTGTATTTGTACATGTTTTAAGGATGGTTTTTCTTATGTGGGTACTTGGTATTTGTGGTTTAACAAGTGTGTCATGGTTAACCCTAAACTTGATGGTTTTTACCTTGACTTTGGTCTTGATAATGGTATACCCTCAACATGTTTAAGAAAATATCTAAGAGAATAAACAAGTCACATGTTAAATGGTGTTTTGAACTAAGGTATTGGCCTAATGAATATGAATGGATAGTAAATGATATTATAAAGGCCTTGTGGGCCATGTAATTATTTAAATGGTAACCTTGGTTTTTTAATTAGCAAAATAGGTTTTAGTCCTAGACATTAAATTGATTTATGCCTTTATTATAGAATGGGTTCGAGTCCCTAAACTTTGAATTTAATTGGTGTCTTTGTTAGACAATAGGTTTGAGTCCTAAAGTCAAATGAATGACTAGTTGATTGATAATGATATTGGCATGTTGTACGCTTGCAAGTGGTGTTGGTATGACAATACAAATGAAGTACCATTGGTAAGGAATTGTCTTAATGGTTTGTGTATGTGCAATGATGGTTTTAAATTAGGCTTTAAAGCGGGATGTGTAGCTGAGCCGTGAAAATAGAGTTCGAAGGACTAACACTAAAAATCGAGCTAGTCGGTGCGGGTGTCTTTGTGATCGGGTAGTTTGTGTCACCTGAATAAATATTTAAATGGGAGATTCGAGTCCCCCATAAAACATGTGTTGGTGCTTAAGTCAGATTGACTATGCCGGGAGGATCTCGTCTCCTATATAGGCATATACGGTTATGGATATTCTCTGGTTCATTTAGCTAAATGCTCTAGGGCTTTCTGGCTAGGGGAGACCTTGTCCCATATAGCTTGTACTATATGGTTTTGAACTGTCGGTATTGTACTGTCGGTATTGTACTATCCTTATTCTTGAGTTACATACTAGTGCTCCAACCACTACCCATCTTCGATGTTGTATCCCCATGCAATGTAGGGACTGGTCATACTATCATACTTTCTACTCAGTGACTTGGATTCGGGGATAGCTTGCGTTGACTTAAAATGGTAAGCGTCCATACATCGAAAGGCTCCATTTCTTGCTTTGAGTTTTCTTATGTCTATATTGGTATAGACTTAGATATTGGTTTTGGCTATGGTCGGGGGCATGTCCCAACCGGATATTCTTGGATTGTTTTAGAGGCGTTGTATGGATAAACTGTGGACTTGGGTATGTTATGGAATAGTTATGGATTTTGTTATTATTTTGTGATTTGATGATTGGCTAGGTTGGGTAGCGGGGGTGATCTCAGATCCTTCTTGGACTTAGGATGCCAATTACGACATGCCCTGGTTTGGGTCGTGTCAACCTACTAAGTACAAGTGGACCATACTCATCCCAACTATGCCCTTCCGATGCAGAATCAAATATGAGTGCGCCACATGGAAAGCTGATTCGAGCAACTTTTAGAGTGTTAAAGGTAGCGGACGTCTTATGCTTCATGAGGTTGCCTACTGCCTCTTTCGAACTATTACATGTCTTATTTTATATTCAGAAACAGAGTCTTGATTCTCTTTGGACTATTATTGTATCTTTTGAAATTTGACATGTATTTATTAGTTCTTACAATGTGACCAGATTTTGGGATTTATCTCTGCTTTTATCATATTTGTGTGGTTTGGATTCGTTCTAGAAGCCTCGCCTTGGGTATTAGTGTTATTTTCCTTTTCGTATTAGTTTGGGTGATAGTCTTACTTGTCAAGATTTTTTGTGACAAGTACCATCATGACCCGTTGTTTTTGGGTCGTGACACTATCAATCGGT
The DNA here is from genome assembly GCA_030864215.1 of Capsicum pubescens. Lineage (NCBI taxonomy): Eukaryota > Viridiplantae > Streptophyta > Magnoliopsida > Solanales > Solanaceae > Capsicum > Capsicum pubescens. The sequence goes on along the minus strand of CM061545.1, from coordinate 179,172,894 downwards.
CATAGAATAATCTTTGTTATATCAAAATATCGTCGGTCTGAGATAATCGGTGGCAGTGGCTCTAAGGTGCTTCCATACCAGGATCAAAGACTCCATTGCATGCCCATTTCTGACTAAGTTGGTTCTTTCACATATCAAATTCTAGTTGATCCATTTGTCAAGTTTGAATTCACCATATACATGTATAAGATAAGTAATTATTCCTATTCTATTTTTTCCTTACTAAAATCCACAATAATCTATTTAAACCTGGGACTTTGATCCATATTAAGAAAGTTTATGATCATAGCATTTAGACCCCAACTTAAAGTTTTGATTCGAAATTGATGTTTGTTTATGAAATCTGAACAAATTTTCAATTCCAATTCCAATTCCAATTTCAAATTCTATAAAAAGTAAGATTTCAAACTTCATATTTTAATATTAATTTTTTCATATAAAACTTGACCCATAAATTTGTATTTATCAAAAAGAACCCATAATTTTAATCATTACAAAAAAATACTTATGACTAACCCAAAGAGATCATATGTACCATATGGGAGGATTAAATAAAAAATAGTATTACAACTACATTTGATTTACTGAACTAGAAAAATTTTGTAAACTTATGTATATTAGAAAGTCTGCTGCGATAATTCAAAATGAAGAGATTTAATTTTGTCTTGCAGGATTCTTATATTTTCTAGAATCTTTTCCTTTTCAGGTATGACACTCTTTTTTCTTGGTTAAGGTTTTCATTTGTGTGGTTTAGTCTCTTGAAAGTCTCTGTCATAGTTGAATAATGGTCACAGAAAATTATCTTGTCTGTGTCTTTCCTTTTATTATACGGTGGAATTTTTTGAGTATTTGGTCTAAGAGTTAGGATAATTAATAGTTAGGTCCTAGATTCCCTCTAGGGTAATCTAATGCTTCTGTAAGATCATTAAAGCCTTTGAAAAAAGGTGATGTATGGTCATTTATTGCGTCTATTACCACTATACATGTCTGAAATACTATCTGCATTTGTCCCTTTATAACAACATAAAATTTAAACCTCTTGTCCTGATTTTTATCTGTAAAATTATAGCTTAATGCATTTAATACTGAAATGAAATAACTGTAATCTCGGGGTGTTTTATTATAAGATATCCATAAGTTGTCTATCAAGAATATCGGTTGCTTATCTATTCTTGCATCAACTTTGAGTCTGAAAGTCATATTGGATGGTGGATAACATAATTAACTTTTTGTACCAAACCACATCCTTTCTAGTCTTTGTTGTTCGAGCATTGTCTATGGTCTAAAATGTGTATTACTCAATAAGGTCTGTAGATACTTGTCTTTGGTATAATTGTCTTGAGAAGGCAAAGTCTCAGCCTTGTCTTTTCCATTCCCTGCGTTTATGCTGAAATAAGAAATGTTAGTTATTCTGAATAATTAGTCTACTAAGCTGATCTGCCAGGTTGTTATCTTTTCCTTTAATATGTTCTAATACAATGTTATAGATTGAGGTGGCGTCTAAGAAATTTAGCCATCTTCTTTTACTAATATTATTTTCATTTTTATTTTTATAAAATTTTAATAAAGCTTCAGAATTTGTTCTTACTAATATTTTTGGTTTATTTAGTATATAGAGTCTAAAGGTATTTAGCCCATAAATTATCTCTAATATATCTGCATCTCTACTACCCATATTTCCTTTTATATTTACCACTTTGCTAAGCACAAATCCTTTCATCCTTTTTATTACTATATTTGTTAGTTTTTTCTTTTAACGCAGCTCCCTATCCTTCGAGGCTTCCATCTGTCTCGACTATTAAGTAGTTTGTTTCTAGTGGCATAGCCAAATCTAGAGTTTCTTGTATCATTTTTTTAAGTTTTTGAACTAATTTTATGTCTTCTGTATTAAAATATTTCTGTGTTGTGGATCCTGTTCTAGAATATAAAGGGTCATCTATCTTTCCTAAGTCTTTAATAAAATTCCTTGCATAATTAGTAATCCTAAAAGTCTTTGTAAATCTTTTATTTTATCTAACTTAGTCCTCATTCCTAAAACCTTTTTTGCTATCTGAGGTTGTAATCGTATTCTTCCATCCCCAATAACTACTCCTAGAAAGTTAATACTACTTTTACATAACTCCATTTTCTTTTTACTAATTATGCCATTATGTACAAATAACTTAAAAACCTTTTCCAAATGCCCTAAATGTTCTATCATATTATTGCTAAAGATTAGACTGTCATCTACATAGAACACAATTAAATTCTTATAATTTTCAAAAATACCATCCATTTTTCTTTTGAATATTAGGGGCGCTGTCTTTAGCCCAAATGGCATGACTAACCATTCAAAGAGTACTTCAGGACAAGTAAAGGTCGTCCATTCTATACTTTATTCATGTATTTTAATTTGCTAATATCCAGATTTATCGTCAAATTTACTGAATATTTTTCATCCTTGAATCCTATTTATTAGTTCTATTTTATTTGGTAGCTTATATCTATCCATTTTTGTATTATCATTGGGTCTCTTATAATTAATTACCATTCTTAATTTTCCTCTTACTATTTCACTATGGTTTCTTACCATGAAAGTTGCTGACCTGTGTCTTGATTTTGACCTTCTAATTACTCCTAATTCTAATAGTTCTTTAATTTGTTCTTCAAAATCTTTTAAAACTTGATTAGTTGATTCTATTGATGTTGCTTTTATTGTATATTCTGGATTAATTATTTATAATTTGCAAGTTATTTTTGTTGGAATCCCAGTGCTTCAAGGGCTATTCCCCATTTATTTCAAATTCATCTAAAGCTTGTATTATTTTTTCTAGATCTTTTTTATCTTTTGTTATTCCTAATTGTTGTAGACCTTTCTTAGAATTATATAACTCTGTATCTATCTATATTAGAGTGTACTCCTTTTCTAATTCATCTATATTTAATAATTCTTGTATTTCTTTATGTATTGATATTTTTTTGCTATTTTTACACTTACAATTTTCTCCTTTATCACATTCTAATGGATTATTAGGGTCTATTTTGTTTGATTTATTTATTTCTGATTCAATTGGTCTCTCTTTAAGATAGTGGTAATTAGTTGGGGTAGGTATTGTTGTTATCAGGATTTGAGTTATATTTCTAGATAATACCACTACATCCCGAGTTAGAAGACAACTCTTATTATTCTATAATAAGAAGTCTAATTCTAACACAAAATCCACTCTTATATTTAAATCTCTTACCCATATTCTATCAAGCTTGTATGAGGGCTAGTAATAACTATCCCAAGTATTAACAAAACTTATCATTGCTCTAAGTACATAATGTCTATAAATATTAAAATATCCATCCATCTACATGAATATTTTGTAGTTTGGGTAGTTCTTTGATCAAATTTTCTGGTAAGACTCTTTTATGTAGTATGCTTTTCGTACATCCTGAATCAACTAAAAGCTAAAGTCTCTATTTCACAAACTTGAAATTTTTAGTCTTGCTAAAAATTTTATGGTACTTATCTTTTTTTCTTCATTACAAATCAATCCAAATCCCTCGAACGAGGTACTCATCAGCTCTTCTTCTTCAGTAACTATTTCTTTTTTATTATTTTTCTTAATTTTATTTCTAGCTTGTTTACTCTTTCTTCTAATTGTAATATTCTTATTTCTATTGAATTACTTATAAGTGGTTTATGACCTTCTAAAGTTTCTTTAACTAGATTATCTCCTATTATTTTTAATTTTGAGATTTTTTCCACCCAAGGAATACATCCTTCTATGTAACAATTCCTATATTTCAATCTTCTGCTTTTACTTGGATACCAATGGCACATAAAGCATTGATTACTATCCAATCCTCTACCCTTTTCAAATTCGTGTTCACAGTCCTGTATAATATTTTGATTAAGTCATGATTGTCTAATTTTTTAAAATCAAAATTTTCTAATCCTATTGCATTTATTAATTCTTCTACTTCGGAATCTAAGGAGTTTTGTTTATATTATTCTAATGTGTCTATACTTATTATGGAATAAATGCTTTCGTTATCTGACATATTTCCATCTACATTTATTAGAGTTTCTTTCAAATCTTGTATTAATTATGCATTTCTTGTCCTGCTATTATTTCTTTTTGGACAAATATTTGCCAAATGCTCTATGCTTCCATATGTAAAGCATTCAAGTCCAATTTTATAATTTCTATTGTCATTAAATTTTCTTACATGTCTTTGTTTTTTAAGTATGGTTTTCTTGCTGATGATTTTCTTAAATAATATTTTTTCTTAGGATGATAATATCTTTAAGTTTTTTATTGTTTTTCCTTTAGTGATAATCTTGATCATAATTCCGCATAGAATATATACTTTAACAAAAATTTGTCTCATTTTTTTTAATTATTTTTGTATTTGTATGTTTGTACTTTTTTATTGCAATACTTCCATTAAATGTTGTATTTTTTATCCTATTGACCATTTTTCATCTAAATTTAGTATTACTCCTTCTATTTTATACCATTTTCTTCTATTTCTCTACCTAAAGCTCCTGGTAATTTATTAAAAAATTTCTTTCCAAAATTTTGACCGAAAGCATTTCCACCAATAGTACAATAGTTGAAATAGTCATTTAAAAATTCTTTGATCATAAACCAACTAATTAAACTTAATTGTTCTAGTTTTATTAGCGAATTCTTTTGTAGGGTTCCTAGTCCACTATTTGTATATTCTCCCGTTATTAAACTATGTACTTTATTTGAAAATTATATAGATTGGCTCCCATACTTACTAATCCTTGAAAGTCTTCTATAAATTCTAGCTTATATGCTTCCTACAAACCTTTAGTGGATTCTCCTAAAAATGTTCCCATATACCTATACATGGTTTTTGCATCTAGTTCTTTATTAGATCGTATATAGTCTGCTACAACTATACCTTTCCATATATCTATTACCGAGTTTTATAACTGGGGATCATGTGCTGCTATATTTAAGATTTTTCCTTTGTTTCCACCCTCTTGTAGTCTAATAGGTTCTTCTATTTTCATTTTCCATCCTTTGGGTTTTATATTCTCTGTATTTTCATCAGGATTTATTGTATATACCCTATGTCTTTGTAAATTACCTATACTATTTTGTACTCTCTGCATTGAGGTTGTTCTTTGGAAAGGGCTTGGACTACTTGATGCACTTTTCACTAGTTCTTTCATACTTTCTACTTCATCTATACAAAAATTATTTCTAAATGATTTTCTTTCTGTACTTCCTTCATCATATTATTTCTATATCCATAATTGTCTATTCTTAATTCACATTTTACAAATTGTTCTTTCATTTGATTCAAATCTAAAATTTCAATTTTATAGCCTTTGCATTTAAATTTTTGGTCGTTATTTATCTCATACATGGCTTCTGCTTTTATTATAACATTGTTTACCTCAAATGCATCTTTTTATATCATTTCTATATTCATGTATTCAGTATTTTTTCTTTCTTCAAATTCTTCATCAATTTCTTTTTCATTTGTATATTTATTGACCGTAAATCTAAGTGAGGTATGTCCTTTATTAGTTGTATGCATCAAATGATCATTATGCTTAAGTATATCCATTGAGCTAAATTTCTCTAAATTTCATTCTAATCCCGCATATTCTTCTGAACTTATTTTTAATGGTTTCATTACTCTTGTATCCTTATTTCCCATTAGGCTTACTACGTCTTCTACTTTATGTTTAGATTTAGTATCGCTATTTGTAGCAAGTTTACCTACACAACCTATACATGCTAATAAATTATTTTCACTATTCATTTCTTCATATCCTTTAGTCCGTATACCTAGTTTAATATATTTTCAAAATTCTAAATTTTTGTTCTTTTTAGTAATTTTTGTTCTTTCTTTTTGAGGGATTACTTCTATTCGTTTTAATTGCTCAATTAATTCATTTATGTTTTTGTCTTGGCTAATTTATTTTTCTAACTGAATTTTTCTTTAATTAGTTTTTTCTAACTTTTTATTAATTTCTATTAATATGAGTATTATAGTGTTAATTTGTTTTATTGCTGTTGCATTTGTTCTCCCTGGAGGTTGGTAACTTGATAGTCCTTTAGGGTTTGGCTGAATTTGGTCTATTTTCTTTAAAATAATTTGATAAAATGGATCATTCATGAGAGAGCTATTTTCTTTATTTGATCAATATCTTTTCTTATTTCTTGTAATTCTTTTTCAAGATAATTTATCTTAGGATATTCTATAATAGTTTTTTCTTTACTATTCAGGGTTTGTATTTTTTATCTATTTCTGATTGTTGAATCTTTATAGAATCAAAATTTTGTTCAAATTTGTCTAAAAGTTTCTTTTGTTTAATCTGTAGGTCTTCAAAGATTTCTAGTGTTTTTAATATTCTCGTATTATCTTTTTGAATGACTTCTCCCAAGTTTTTTATAATGTCTGTAATAGTATTTAGCTATTGATTATATCCTTGTAACACATGTTCTCCATTATTGAAATTGCACCTAATAACCGAATTATCCTTTAGACGTCTATATTTTCTTTCTGTTTGTATTTTTAAGTCTAAATAACCTAGTTTATTTAGGATATCTATTCTAATTAACTTTATCCTAATGGAATATTTATCTTACACTATTCTCTTTGAAATTTTACTCGTTTGGTTAAGTATTTTATGTCATTTCTAATTCTTTGTAACTCCCACCATAGGGCACCTATATGGTCTGTATTAATTAATTATCTTAGTGCTATGTTTTCAGTCTTTCTAGTAGCTCTTGTGTTTCTAATACTTCTAAATAATTGCTTAAAACCTTTTCTATTTTTAAAAATTCTTCTTTTCTTTTTATTTTTTTATATAGGTACCAATAATGTATTTGTATTCTTCTAGCAAATCTAGCAAAGCTATGTCTTCACATTTATATCTTTTTATATTGTTTGATGATTTTAGATGACCTACCAATTTATATTCTAGTATATATATTATGATGATTAGATAATTTAATCGTTGAGGATCTTCTTTTGAGTTATTTAGTCTTTTATATTTTAGGTATAAACTATTTAGTTCTTGTTTTATTGCTTTATAAGTCTTTATACTTTTTAAATGGCTTCTCAATTAATATAGGTGCCCGAAGATCATCACACTCTAATACCAATAATAATCAAGAAAATAAAATAAGTAGGAAAATAATAATAAGCAGGAAAATATACAAGAAAAAGAGGAAAATAGTAGATTGTTGTTTTTAAAATAAAATAAAGTAAGTAAGCCATAATTTAGTGTGGGTTTTCAAATATGATGTAAAAATCCTACTCAATACTCCCTCTTTCAAAATCCTCGGTCATGTGTGGTACTAAGATGAATGTATTTTCTCCTATTTAACACTCTTTTTTAATTTTAATTTAATACCCCGTTCATCTCTTTCTCTTCAGTCTATATATTTAGCAAATCATTCTTTAAGCACACCCTGGCAAATCAACTTATTAGACAAATTATACATAAGAACTAACATTTCTTATTTCAGCATAAACGCAGGGAAGGGAAAAAGCAAGGTTGAGGCTTTCCCATATCATGACAATTATACAAAAGATAGGTATCTACTGACCTTATTAAGTAATACACATTTTAGACCATAGCCATTGTTCGAACACCCAAGACTAGAAAGAATGTGGTTTGGTACACGAAGTTTATTATAATATCAACCATCCAATATGAATTTATGACTCAAATCTGATGCATGAATAGATAAGCAACACACATGCTTGATAGACAACTTATGGATATCTTATAATAAGACACCCCGAGATAATAGTTATTTCATTTTAGTAATAAATGCATTAAACTATTATTTTATAGACAAAATGTAACTCCCCGAGTCTGTACCCCAGACGCTACATGGTGTTTACGACCCCGGAGGACCACAAGCTACTCCATGACTGATATCTTCTGTGAGCACTGAATAATAATACTGAAAATAATGCGGAAAATAGGAGGAATTGCCATAAGGTTCTAAATCTGAAATACTGATAAAGAATATCAACTGTAATAATAATCTGCAAAATTGAATACTGTCTGAAAGTCTAGTCTGAAAAGTCTCTAACTGAACTGTTTGAATGTGGAGTTGATAGGACAAGCCCCCAACTAACTCTGACTACTGAAATACTGAAGCTACTGAAAATACTGAAATAAAGCATATCCTCGATAGATGAGGACTCACTACTAAATCTAATACTGCTGGCTGAATCTGTCTATGCGCGGTCGTGAACCTGAGCATCCGAACCTGTGATATAAGACATCATATAATAAAGAGAAAGTATGCATCAGTACGTGGAATGTAATTCTATTCTAGATGAGGTAAGGATGAATGCAAGAGTTCATATGCATGAACAATAACTGACTGATGATATTGAATAATTAAATATGAGAGTACATGGATAACTGAACTGCTGTAAATATTGAGTATGCAATACTGTGCATATACGTGAATATTGTATCTGGAATTTTTTTGAAGCTGAATACTGAGTTCTAATAACTGAGTAACTGGTATCTAAAGTTACTGATAACTGAATTTCTGATAATGATTAACTGTGTCTGGCAGTCCTGAGTTTGTAGAACTGAACTGAGACTGAAACTGTAGAAAGTAATTATCTAACCGACATGCCCTAAATAAGATAACTGAGGTCCAACCTGTAACCCTAGCTAGAAGGGTTTCAGTGCCATGCCATGAGTAAAGAAAAGATGAAGAGTTACCCTCATCTGGAAGGTACTCTAATGAGAATGGCGGTACCCTCAACTGGCAGGTAGAAACACCTCATCAACCCTTAACTGGCAGTTTGATGTCTCAACCTACGCTGTCTACATAGTTCTGGAATGCAAGGACTGCTTCTAAGGATCACACCCTCTACTGGCAGGTGAGACCCCTTCCTTGGATTCACTCGGTGCAGAATCCTACTCCAAACTGAATAGACACTGAACTGATTATACTGAGCTGAGCTAGACTGATACTGAGTTTCACTGAGTTCTGTAACTGACTAAGTTTACTGATTGTGATACTAGTGAGACTATTATGTAACTACGGTAGCTCTAGGTAAACAACTAGATTTTCGGGATTAGATACCCCCAGGACTCGATTGCGTGAAAGTAAAGCATAGCATGATCTTGAAAAGCATAACAATGTCCACTTGTTCATAATTCATTCATAGAGACATTTTATCAAACATTTGTAGGGCATAAACTTGTACATGATTGGGAACACATAATGACATGTCATGATTCCACTATCTACTTCACATAGGCATTTTAGCAAACACTTGGGGAGCATGGCTTATTTCAAATGATAATGGCCAACACATAAACATCATGAATACAATACTCAATGCCAAATTCATATAATTCATCACATAAACTATTTTAATTTTATGAGACTCATACAAAATCATGGACTGAAACCCAATTAATGTCATGAACATGAATACAATCAATTTCAAGCGTGGAATTCATAATTTTGAGATCTTCTAAGTTAAAAAAAGAAAGGATTCTTCGACTCTATGGGTGAAAGGAACCCATAGATGAACACCTAACATACCTAGAAATATTAGTTCTTGGAGAAATTCTTGAGCTTGTTCTTGATTTTTTGAAGCTAGGGTTTTACCCCCTTTTAGAGAGATTGTTTTAATCTTGAGAGAAAGTGAGGAAATAATGATATAATAAGGTATTTCGGGCTTTAATCCCGTGTTTAGGATGATTAGGGATTTTAGGAATTGACCAAACAGCCCTTGAATTCAAATCACGGAATAAAAAAATCCATATTTTGCATGCTGGCATGATGCAGTGGAATCATGCCAGCTCACTGGAAATTGGACGACTGAGAACTGGAGATTTGGCGCGACGCGGTGCCATCACGCCGTCTCAATGCATGGGAATTTACCCCGTGGTGCGATACGCCATGATCGCTGAGCAACACTGGAAAATGACATTTAGGAAATTAGTTGGTGGCACGATGTGGTGGTATCGCGTTTTCTCACTGGAAAATGACCATTGTCATTTGGCTGGTTTCCGCGATGCACTGGGCGCTAATTTGGTACACTATTTTATAAAATATACTATAACTTCTCACCCGAGTATTTGATTTGGGTGAACTTTACAACGTTGGAAAGCTGACTGAATTTCCTATGCATTGGCAAGCTCTAAACTGAAAAATACTAATTATTTCAAAAATATTGAATACTCATGTACTGAGATTTAAATTAAGCAAGATAAATACGAGGTATTACAATATCTCCCCCTTGGGAAAATTCATCCTAGAGTGAGACTGATTAAGCTGAGGATCACTGTAGACGGAGCTTACACACTGACCATGCATATCTGATTCATGAAATACATGCCTGAAGCTACAGATAAGCTAAGTTTTCATACTCAACATGCATATTTGATGCATGAGTACATGACTGAACTAATTCATGAATGCATGACTGAATATGTATTGGCAAAGAATACCAAGTTTATAACTGTAACTGAACATGGAACTGAGTAAACCTAGGGAAAATTGTTACCTTAAGCTGAAAATACTGATGAACCCGAGATTATTTACTGAACACACATGGACAAGGACATAACAACATAACTGAGTCTGAAACATACTACATGAACTGAATATCATGAACTGAACTAAGCCCTTGAATACATGTCACTCAGCTGAGATTAGAGTAAGAGGGTCAACTTATGAGTACCCATTACTCTAAACTGGATTTATTATGTAAACAAAAATTGGAAGGTTTAGGAGATGAAAGCTCGGGGGGTTATAGTTCATCTCCCCCTTGGGATATTATGTCACCCGAAGGATGCTAACTTGGCTGAGATACTGAGGAAAAGTTGAGATGATGCACGGGGCACCTACGAACTAAATCTTGACTAAATATCTGGGATCTAAAATAGAGGCATGATACTTAAACTGAGCTGAACTTGCAACTACCAGGATAATCCATCTTGGAATGGTCATATTCATGAGATTTCAGATAGAATGATTGGGTGGAAAAATGGGAAACCATACGGACTTGTCCGCCTGACTGCTAAACTAAATTGTTGGCTTTACGGACTAACTCATACTGAAAACTTATACTCAACTGGAGCATTTCTTGACACTTTTTATATAAATTTCTAATGACTTTAGGGAGAAAGGAATATTGGCATGGTCTAAAATAGACATCTGAATAAAAAATCACAACGTGGCTCCAATTCTGTAATATGGAGTAAATACTATGAAACATAATCTAAGATAGAGTTACTAAGCCTTATTCACTAAAACTACTAACTTGCCATCTTAGCCACATTCCTCAACTATTCCCTCAACTGTAATTTCTACTTCAACATCGCATTTTACTTGAGGCTACTGAGGTCTGAGATGGACTAAATTCTTCCACAATGTTCAAGCATACTCAAATCTCCGAAATGCATTTATCCACTTACACATCACCATGACATTCAAGCCTATCTTCTTAACTACAATCTCGTGCAAAACAAGAATGCAACAATCTTTTCTTAACATAAAACATTTACTCTCTACCATCTATAAAATTGCTCATCACTACATCATGTCATAAGGAGAGTTCACTAAAGGTTAAAACACGATGACCAGAAGCATGAATGGACAATATGCCAAACTTGACACTAAACTGAGGCTTGAGGAAAAGAATATCAATATCATGGATTTATCAAGAGGTCTAAACTGAAGATATGCATGACATAGTCTGAATTTAGCTGATCATTAGGAGTGTAGTATGATTACTAAAACTGAACATTCTACAAAGCATGAGTACATGAGTCATCAGCTACATGACCTGAGTTTGGAATTTCTATATTCATGGAACATAATTTGTTACACTGAGTGAATTGGAACTACTTATACTTGGAACTGTAAGTTTACATGATTTTTTTTATAACGTGCATCAATATGAGATATGATCATAGAGTCGACGTGTAGGGCGTCAGTAGATATCATGATAGCTGAAGTACAAAACTTTGCACTGAGGTAAAGACAGGACTGGGCTTCATCCCTTCCCACTACTTTTCTATACATACTGATAGTACTACTAAAATTTGAAAGCCTAACTTGGTTACTGGTTCTAACATCTCCCCCTTAGCTTAAAGCCATTATTCTAAATCTTTAAACCACTTAATAAACTCTAAATCAAACTGAAACCATGTTACTCTAGAGTCTGAGATATAACAATACTCATAAATACTAAACTCATTCTGAAAGACTATACCTAATAATGTAGGGTCCACTACTAGTACTTTCTATTGATACACGATTCTTAGCTTTCTATTGCCCCCAACAATTATCATATTGTACCTCAATACTGACTAACTTAGAATTCTCAACTCTTCTTTCTACTAGTTCAATCTTCATAGATTCAAACTTAAATCAACTAAAACTGAGGTACTACCTCTTCATTCCATGATTGGTACATCAGGAAACTGAAATGGAACAACTCTATTACTGAAATCAACTGAAGGGATTTTCTGGAATACCGTAACCAAGCAATTTCTGTATACTCATCTTGCTGGAATAGATTTACCTACTAGGGTAGGCACTAACAAAGGTTGTATTAAGATTTCTAATATTACTTAAAAGTTGGCTGCTATGTAAAGAGTTATAAAAGACAGAAAAGCTCCTGGATCTAACAAGGCATAAACATGTAAATGAAAGATCTGTAGCGTACCAATGAGCACATCAAGAGAGCTTTCCTGATCTTTTCTGGACTGAAGTACATAAAGCCTATTTGGGTGTTGCCCACTGGTGGTACTAGAAGTGTCAACCTACTGATTTGGGCGATCGAACGGAGCTGAAGGACGATTATACAGACCCTGAGAACCTGACTGGGGACAATCTCTAGTTTTGTGGCCCGACTTGTGATCTTGGGTGTATTTATACTCCTAAGCACAATAGATTACCCATATTTTAGCAAAGTTTGGAGAACAAAGTTCCTAGTTTCTTATTTTCTTACTCTACTTCTATGTAATTGAGCTAACCGATGTGATTAGCATAATTTTAAGAATTAATGAGGTAGATGGAGACATAATGGGACTATGGAATGCGGATGGCATATGAAACAAGAGAAGGTATCAGTCTGTACAAAATGTTGTGCCTAAAAACTATGTCCAAGACTAATTTGTCATCTAGAGTTAGTCTAGGGACTTAGAAGAAAATTATAAGAGAAAAGTTATTAAAACTACTATGCTGAAAAGTCACATATTATTCATTATTTTGTATCATTTTTCCACTGAGAGTGGCGGCTTAGAACTAAGGGTGAAACACAACTTCTTCTTCTCCACCACAAATTGTGTTCACTTTTGGGCATGATGGATATTTCTATTGTAATTTTCGTTTTACTCATGAGTAGCTAAGTTTATTAGTTAGGGTTATGGAAGCCTTGTAGCATACAATCTATTACTTTGGGTTTTGAATTCATTATGCACTGATTTGTTTACATCATACTCTCTTCGCTTATCTTGAATTCTCGTGGTTGCAAACATAGAGTATATGACTTAAAACTTAACTTGTTCGATAGAAAGGTTGATGTTCGGAAAAGAGAGTAGTGATAAGAAAATAGGATTTTCAACCCCAATTTTATATGTTAATGCCTTTACAGGATTAACTACTTGGAGATTTCGTATTGTTTTTGTAAACACTTTTGATTCGAGAGAACTGAAGTGAATTAGTCCTTGATGGTTGATAAAAACTAGGATTATGTTATTAAAAGCAATACGTTTCTATATAAGCATGATGCATGTATGAACTCGTAAAGCCCATAACTAAAAAGTTTTGAAAACTACAAGGTGGACATAACCCTAGTTTGCTATTTCTCTAGATTCAAATACTATACATCTCTCATCTTGTTAATCTGAAACTATAAATTTGTGAACTGAATCAAACCCTCTATTTATTTTATGGAAATGAATGATTAAAAGTCAACTAATGTAATGACCCAAAATCACCTCTCGGGATGTCACACAGTGCTTAAAGATACAAGTAGCCCCAAGCTAACCCTTAGAGCCAGTTTCTACACAAAAACACCCAATTTAAGATAAGGATAGAATTAAACACTCACATAGTCATATCACAAGAAAGGATAATTAGTTCATATGACCACAACATAGAGAAATCTCAACAAAAACATAATACCGATCCCTCTCGACATATCACAATTCTGATACTAGTCTAACAAAGCCTCTATGAATCAAAATCTAGAGAGCCATTAGGGCAGGCCCCAACTGACTCAAAATGAACTGAAGATAAAACATATTCTCTCAAGTAAGGTAAATATTCAAAGATCAGTCCTCGAATCATGAGGACTCACTATTGTAGAAAACGTAGGCAAGGTACTCAAAGAATCACGGGCGAGGGTGGGACTGAGCACCAGAACCTATATTATGACACAATGTAGCACATAGAAATATATGTGGATCAGTACTTTGAAATGTACTAAGTATCTGAGGGTGCATGCATATATATAAAGTAGCAACGATATTTTCTTTAATGAAATCATGTATGCATAACGAGATGACTCACATAGCTTGAACAAGTGTAAAATATGAAACTCATAAGTCATGTAGAATGAAGCATGTAACACAATCTCGCGAGTCATCATTATTTAACTTCAAAATCGGAAACCTTCTCTTACTCTCAATGACCAAAGGCTAAGGGATTTCAAACCACACGTTTAAGTCATGTATATATTTCAAGAGAGTAAAAGTTCTTCAATGCTCAACACTTCACAATTATTTAGAAACTCATATACTTTGAATTCGAAATCAGAAAACTTGAAAACATACTTAAAGGCATTTCATTCACTTTAGAAAATATCTCATCTCAAATCAATACCTTGATTAGGGAATATCTTTGCAATTCAGCCATTTAGGGAAAATAGCTTATAGGGAAGGAAAATAAGCATTTAAGTTTGAAGTTCGAAAGTCAAGGGAGGTTCTCGTAACCGACATAAACCTTGTGAGCTACATAGAGTCCAACATTTTATCCTCTTAAGGAAGAGACCGCACGTTGGAGAGGAACCTCATACTCTTGCCAAGGAGTATAACCTAGATCTAGTGATAACTAAACAAAAATCAGCCTCGAGCCCACATAATCAAATCGTCCTCAGGCCCACTCATAATCATAATATAATCAGCCTCATTCTCACATCCTACGGTGGCACGTAGTTTTTGGGGTAAGAAACCATAGTAGCTGACCCGCTCGGTGATAAATACTACTCCCTTTAGATTACTTGTGCTCATCTCATAAAAGTACACTTTTAGAATAATCACATGGTTCACCACAAACCCAATAATCAAATCGATAATCTCATATAGTGAAGTGGATTTGAAAGCATTCGGACCATTAGGTCAATTCAATTTTAAACCATCTCAAAATACTCAAATCATGGGTCCTTATAGCACGAGAGTTCATAATTTCATAAGTATCGAATAGGGGTTACTAACCCATAGTTCAATTTTAAGTTAAAGCTTATCAAAAACGTAATATATAGCATATAGATTCATAAATCATGTTAAAATCTGGAAATTTCAGCAATTCATCTCAAAATCTCAATGTAGTCATATTCTTCAATATCTCAACGTTTCAAATATAAGCTTCTCAAAGAGTAAAGTCATGGAGTTTATCCAGCTGTAAAAATTCAAGAAAATATGTTAAAATCAGGCCATTTAACTCTCAATTCATGAGAAATATCAACATAATGCATTCAATAAATATGGGTGAAAACTCCAACTCAAACTCATGTAAAAACCTCATAATTTCAGCAAAATTATGATGTAAATAAATATTTTGGGCACAAGGGTGAAAGGGTTACCCTTGTTCAAAATCCCACATACCTTGAATTTGAAGCTTTTGAAGAACTCTCACTTTTGGAACTTTACTCTTGCTCTAGAATGAGGGTTCTTGAGACCCTTCACATGGGAACCTAAAATGTTGACTCAATTTATAAAATCCATGGTGGATGCTTGAGATTCTTGGAATAGGTTTTGAGTATTTAGGGTTCTTGTTGAGAGAAAAACTTGATAAAACCCTTATATGATGCTTGCAAATGGCTTTGATTTAGTGTTTCCACGATTTTATAGGCTTGGAAAAAGTCCAAAATGCCCTTTTAAACATTTGTGCGAAACTGGAAAAATTAAACTGGACCCCAATTTTGCTGGCCTCCGCGACACGCCACTAATCGCGTTGGCTCCTTGGAAAATGGCAATTGGGAAATTGACAGCCTCCGCGATGTGGAGCCATGTATTTTCCTACTGGTTGGGACCTGGGACTCCTCCACGATGCGCCACTATTGCGGAGTCCCACTGGAAATTGACAATTGCTAAATGCACCCTCTCCGCGATGCGCTAGGCTCTCAAATGACGCAGTTTTTACGATGAAGTCTTAAATTGGCCATAACTTCTTACCTGAGTGTTCAATTTAGGAAAATCTTATATCGATGGAAATCTTATCATATTTCCCATGTGATAAAAAATTGAAATTAGGGAAATTCTACATGGTTAGCATGATACTCTCTTAGGAAGACATTTCTCAATCTTTTAGGGTCAAAAACACTTCTCACTCGACACGCCCTAAGGCTCAAACTATGAGGGAACTTTTCAGGACCTTACAATATATCCCCTTTAGGAACATTCATCCTCGAATGTCAGTAGTTAGGCTCGGAATACAGGAAAACCTGAGTACACATAGCCGAAACAATTCCTAAAAGATTCAAGATCTTCCAAAACTCATGACCACTCCGGATATCTCAAGAACACATACAAACATGGATGCATAGCTGAACTTTAGACTAGAAAAGCTTTATCTAGAAAGAATAGTACCTTCGAATTAATCTGAACTTACGGAAAAAAGGAGCGGGTATTTGGCTCGCATATTTGCTTCTGCCTCCTAAGTAGCACCCTCAATAGATTGGTTTCGCCACAAAACTTTTGACCAAGGGAACTTCTTTGTTCCTTAGTCTACGGATCTGAAAATCTAGGATCTCCACGGGAATCTCATCGAAGCAAATGCTATCCTGAATATCAACACTCTCTAAAGGATAAACCACAATGGAATCACCAGTATGCTTCCTAAGCATGGAGACATGAAAGATAGGATGAACGGTGGACAACTTCGAGGGCAACTCAACCTCATAAGCCACTTTACCAACACGACTCAAAAGTCAATGTGGGCCAACATAACGGGGACTAAACTTCCCTTTCCAACCAAACCTCTTCACCCCTTTCATGGGTGAAATCTTCAAGTACACCAAATCACCTACCTTAAACTCAAGATCTTTTTTTCTCACATCGGCATAAGACTTTCGACGACTCTGAGCGGTCTTCAACCTTTCTCTAATCAACATAACTTTCTCCATAACTTCGAACACTGCATTAGGGCCACATGCAGCAGCTTCACCCAGTTCAAACCTACCTATGGGTGATCTACACCTCCTACCATACAAAGCCTCAAATAGTGCCATCTCAATGCTAGCTTGGAAACTATTATTATAGGAGAACTCTATAAATAGCAAATGCTCATCCAAACTTCCTTTGAAATCAAGAGCGCACACCCTCAACATAGACTCTAGGGTATGAATGGTTCTCTCAGGCTGACCATCTATCTACAGGTGAAAAGCTGAACTCAAAAGAACTTGGGTGCCAAGACCCTGCTGAAATGCCCTCCAAAACTGAGAAGTAAATTAAGTACCTCTATCCGAAATGATAGACAAGGGAACTCCATGTAGTCTGACCAACTCCCAGACATACAATCTAGCATAATCCTCAGCTGTATAAGATGTATGCATGGGCAAGAAATGTGCAAACTTAGTCAACCTATCCATAACAACCCAAATAGAATTATGATGACGACGTAAAAGGGAAACCCAGTAATGAAGTCCATATTCACCATCTCCCACTTCCAAGTGGGTATACTAAACTCTTGTATTACACCACCCGATCTTTGGTGCTCTACCTTAACCTGTTGACACGTCGCACACTTTGCTACAAACTCGGCGATGTTTTTCTTTATGCCGTTCCACCAATAGATTTCTTGTAAGTCGCGATACATCTTGGTAGTACCGGGATGAATAGAATAATGCACGTTATGTGCTTCACCCATAATCCTCCGACTCAAATCATCAACACACGGAAAACAAAACCTACTATGCACCCTCAACAAACCATCTCCCCCTTGGGAGAAAACCTCGACCTTTTGATCCTTAACTGACTCCTTCAGTTTGACCAAACTAGGATCCCTATCCTGCTTCTCCTTCATTCTGAAACTTTCAGAACTACTCTGCACCAACTTACTCCCCTACGCTGAATCAAGAAATCTAACACCCAACCTATCCAAACAATGAACATCATGAGCTAATTCTCTCTTACCTTCCTCAATATGTGGAACACTGCCCATGGATAATCTTCTAAGGGCATCCACCACTACATTGGCCTTTCTCGGGTGATACAACACTCTAATATCATAATCTTTCAACAACCCTAACCATCTCCTCTTCCTAAGATTCAACTCCTTCTGGGTAAATATGTACTGCATGCCTTTATGATCAGTAAACACATCAACATAGACACCATAAAGATAGTGTCTCCAAATTTTCAAAGAAAAAACCACAACAGCTAACTCAAGATCATGGGTCGGGTAGTTCTTTTCATGCGGATTCAACTGTCTAGAGGAATAGGCTATAAACATACCCTTTTGCATCAACACACAACCCAAACCAACTCTAGAGGCATCACAATACACCACAAAACTATCAGTACCATCAGGCAAAGTCAACACAGGGGCTGAAGTGAGTCGAGTCTTCAACTTCAGAAAACTCCTCTCACAGGAATTGGACCACTGGAATTTAACCTTCTTTTGGGTCAACCGGGTCATAGGAGAAGCAATGAAAGAGAAACCCTCAATAAAATAACGGTAATAGCCTACTAGACCTAAGAAACTTCTAATGTCAGATGGAGAGATAAGTTTAGGCCAATCTCTAATAGCTTCTATCTTTTAGGGATCAACTTTAATACCCTCAGTTGAAACAACGTGACCCAGAAAGGCTATATTCCTTAGCCAAAATTCACACATACTGAACTTTTCGAACAACTGGTGATCCCTAAGAGTTTCCAAGACAATTTTAAGGTGAGTTGCATGGTCATTCTTATCACGGGATTACACAAGGATGTCGTCTATGAAGACAATGACAAACATATCAAGGTATTGCTTGAACACTCGATTCATGAGGTCCATGAAAGTTGCTGGAGAAATGGTTAGCCCGAAAGAAATAACTAGAAACTCAAAATGACCATAACGGGTTAGGAAGGCTATCTTTGGAATATCACATTCTCTCACCTTAAGCTGATGATAGCCGGACCTAAGATGTATCTTGGAGAAATAACTTGCATATTGCAACTGATCAAATAGGTCATCAATTCTCGGAAGAGGATACTTATTTTTTACGGTGACTTTGTTGAGTTGACGGTAGTCAATTCACATACTTAAAGATCCGTCTTTCTTTTGCACGAACAAGACGGGTGCGCCCCAAGGAGAAATATTGGGCCTAATAAAACCTTTATCTAAGTGATCCTTCAGTTGCTCCTTCAACTCCTTGAGTTCTGCAGGTGCCATACGATATGTCATAATAAAAATAGGTCGAGTGTCGTAAAAGAAGGTCAATCTCGAAATCTATCTCTGTATTGAGAGGTACGCCTGGGAGATCTTCTGTGAAGATATCGAGGAATTCATTAACAACATCAACCGACTGGATGGCTGGAGTCTCAGATTTAGTGTCCTTGACCATAACTAGGTGGTAGATGGAACCTTTGGATATAAGCTTTCTGGCATTGATATAGGAGATAAAAGGACTCTTGGGAGATACCAAACTTGCGAACCACTCAAACACTGGTTCAGCAGGAAACTGAAACTTGACCATATGGTTACGACAATCCATATATGCATAACAAGAATGAAGACAATCCATACCCAGAATGAGGTCAAAATCTATCATGTCTAACTCTATCAAAATTAGCAAGTATGTCTTTATGAAGCATAGTAACAGGGCAATTTCTATACACTCGTTTAGCAACAACAAACTCTCCGACCTGTGTAGAAACTAGAAAAGGCTCAAAGATCTTTTCGGGACTCATTTTGAAATTCATAGCTACTAGTGGGATCACATATAAGAGACATGACCCGGGATCCAACAACACATACACATCAAGACAAAAGACACGGAGCATACCAGTAACAACATCAGGGGAGTCCTCTTTCTCCCGATGGGGTGGCAAGGCATAGAACCTGTTCTGGCAGTGATTGCCAGCGGTCCTAGAAAAAGTGGCCTGAGTAGGGGCGGGATGAAGTACTGGAGCTGGTGCACTAGTAGCCTATGCCTGAGGTCGGGCATCTCTGTTCCCCGGTCTGGCATGGGGGTAATCTCTAATTGTGTGGCCCTGCTTTCCACAACCAAAAAAACTCCTGAAATCTCTGAAGCACTCCCCAATGTGGTTTCTACTATATTTAGCACAAAAAGGATAACGGGGCCTGTTACCAACACTGTTCTGCGGCTAATACATGATAGGCCTACTACCTTGCTTTGGCTCACCTATAGGTGCGGGACCACTAGCTAATGAAGGACCTGGAATAGGTGGACGTCTCTAAAACTGAGGAAAGCTCCCTCCAAGGAACCTAGGTCGACTAAAGTCGAGATGATCAGATCTAGTTATCTTGTTACCCCTCAACCTATCTCTGTTTGTAAGCTTATACGCCTCCATTTGTTGGGCATGAGTCATCAACCTAGCAAGATCCATATCCTTATGCAATATTGCAGCCCTACACACCTTCAGTACCATCTCAGAAACA
Source organism: Capsicum pubescens (assembly GCA_030864215.1). Lineage (NCBI taxonomy): Eukaryota > Viridiplantae > Streptophyta > Magnoliopsida > Solanales > Solanaceae > Capsicum > Capsicum pubescens. The sequence goes on along the minus strand of CM061545.1, from coordinate 179,152,039 downwards.
CCAGTCACAAACTTACCCATACCAGCCCGAGTGTTAGAAATCAAATTTGGAGCATACTTGGCCAACTAATTGAACATCAAGGAATATTCCTTAACAGTAATGGAGCCTTGCCTCAAGTTCATGAACTCCTCAATATTAGCCTCACTCATCTCAAGAGGAAAGAACTGATCCAAGAAGGCATCTTGGAATAATTACCAAGTCATAGGAGCGGCATTCTCACCTCTACCCTTCTTCCACGATAAAACCCAATCATAAGCAATATCTTTCAATCTATAGAATACCAACACAACACTCTCTTCTTCTAAAACCTACATTACATCAGTGATCTTCCTCACCTCCTCCAAGTACAACAGGGGGTCCTCGTCTGTCTTAGACCCATTGAACTCAGGCGGATTCATCCGCACAAAGTCACGAATCCTAGATGTAGCTACATCACCACCCTGCGACTTAGCAACTGGGGCTTGGTTATTGGTCCTAATATTTGCGGTGACCACTTGGGCTAACGCCTGAAAGACCGCCCTAAACTCAGCATGGGACGCCGTCTCATTCAAAGGATCAACAGGTGGGGGTTTCTCATCATTGTTCCACGGACATTCGATCTTCGAGAAGGAATTTTTCGAAAATAGAAGAGCATGGATCATTAGATAAGAGGGACAACTATAGGCACGATAGAATCTGAAAGAAGAAATAACTTTTTCCTAAAACAACTGATAGACTCTTGCTCACAGGTGTGGCGTGCTACACAACGATGATCAAGATTCTACTAAACGCGGCTTGTCAGACTCCCTAGGACTCCTTAGAAACCTTAGGCTCTGATACCAAGTTTGTAACGACCCAAAATCGCCTCCCGGGACGTCACACGGTGCTTAAGGCTACAAGTAGCCCTAAGCTAACCCTTAGAGCCGGTTTCTACCCAAAAACACCCAATTTAAGATAAGTATAGACTTAAACACTCACATATACATACCATAAAAAAGTAAATAAGAAACGATAATTGGTTCATATGACCACAACATAGAGAAATCTCAACAAAAACACAATATTGATCCCTCTCGACATATCACAAGTCTGATACTAGTCTGAGAAAGCCTCTATGAATCAAAATTTAGAGAGCCATTGAGATAGGCCCCATGTGACTCAAAACAAACTGAAGATAAAACAAAGTCTATCAAGTATGGTAAATATCTAAAGATCGGTCCTCGAATCACGAGGACTCACCACTGTAGAAAATGTAGGCAAGGTACTAAAAGAATCATGGGCGAGGCTGGGATTGAGAACCTGAACGTATATTATGACACAATGTAGCACATAAACATATATGTAGATCAGTACTTTAGAATGTATTGAGTATGCGGGGTGCATGCATATGTAAAATATAGTAACAATATTTTCTTCAATCAAATCATGTATGCATAATGGGATGACTCACATAGCTTGAACAAGTATAAAATATGAAACTCATAAGTCATGTAGAATAAAACATGTAACACAATCTCGTGAGTCATCATTATTTAACTTCAAAATTGGAAACCTTCTCTTACTCTCAATACCCAAAGGCTAAGGGATTTCAAGCCACATTTTCAAGTCATGCATATATCGCAAGAGAGTAAAAGTTCTTCAATGCTCATCACTTCATAATCATTTAGAAACTCATATACTTCGAATTTGAATTCATAAAACTTGAAAACATACTTGAACGCATTTCATTTACTTTAGAAAAAATCTCATCTCAAATCAATACCTTGATTAAGGAATATCTTTACAATTCAACCATTTAGGGAAAATAACTTATAGGGAAGGAAAGTAAGTATTTAATTTTGAAGTTAGAAAGGAAAGGGAAGTTCTCGTAACTGACATAAACCATACGAGCTACATGGAGTCCAACGTTTTGTCCTCCTAAGGAAGAGACCCCACGTTGGGGAGGAGCGTCATACTCTTGCCAAGGAGTATAACCTAGGTCTAGTGATCACTAAATGAAAATTGTTCTCGGTCCCTCATAATCAAATCGGCGTCAGGCCCACTCATAATCATAATATAATCAGCCTCAGGCTCACATCCTACGGTGGCACGTAGTTTTTGGGGTATGAAACTGTAGTTGCTTACCCTCTAGGTGCTAAATACTACTCCCTTTAGATTACTTGCGCTCATGTCATAAAAGTACACTTTTAGAATAATCACATGGTTCACCATGAACCCAATAATCAAATCGATAATCTCATATAGTGAAGCTAATTTTAAAGCCTTTGGACCATTAGGTCAATTAAATTTTCAACCATCTAAAAATACTCAAATTATGGGTGCTTATAGCACGAGAGTTCATAATTTCATAAGTCTCGAATAGGGGTTACTAACCCATAATTCAATTTCAAGTTAAAGCTTATCAAAAGCATAATATATAGCATATAGATTCATAAATCATGTGGAAATCTGCAAATTTCAGCAATTCATCTCAAAATGTCAATGTAGTCATATGCTTCAATATCTCAACATTTCAGATATAAGCTTCTCAAAGAGTAAAGTCATGGGGTTTATCCAGCTGTAAAAACTCAAGAAAACATGTAGAAATCATGCCATATCACTCTCAATTCATGAGAAATATCAACATAATGCATTAAATAAATATGGGTGAAAACCCCAATTCAAACTCATGTAAAGACCCTATAATTTCAGCAAAATCATGATGTAAATAAATATTTTGGGCACAAGGGTGAAAGGGTTATCCTTGTTCAAAACCCCACATACCTTGAATTTGAAGCTTTAGAAGAACTCTCACTTTTGGAACTCTATTCTTGCTCTCAAATGAGGGTTCTTGAGACCCTTCACTTGGGAACCTAGAATCTTGACTCAATTTAGAAAATCTATGGTGGATTATTAAGATTTTTGGAAGAGGTTTTGAGTATTTAGGGTTCTTGTTGAGAGAAAACTTGATAAAACCCTTATAGGATGCTTGCAAATGGCTTTGATTTAGTGTTTCCACGATTTTATAGGCTTGGAAAAAGTCCAAAACGCCCATTTAAACATCAGTGCGAAACTGGAAAAATTAAACTGGAACCCGATTTTGCTGGCCTCTGCGACACGCCACTAATCGCGTTGGCTCTTTGGAAAATGAAAATTGGGAAATTGACAGCCTCCGCGACGCGCAGCCATGCATTTTCCCACTGGTTGGGACTTGGGACTCCTCTGCGACGTGCCACTATCGCGGAGTCCCACTGGAAATTAACAATTTCTAAATGCACCCTCTCCGCGATGCGCTAGGCTCTCAAATGACGCAGTTTTTATGACGAAGGCTTAAATTAGCCGTAACTTCTTACCCGAGTGTTCGATTTGGGAAAATATTATATCGATGGAAAGCTTATAAGATTTCCCATGTGTTAAAAAGTCGAAAGTAGGGAAATTCTACATAGTTGGCATGATACTCACTTAGAAGCCACTTCTCAATCTTTTAGGGGCGGAATCACGTCTCACTCGACACACCCTAAGGGTCAAACCTCGAGGGAACTTTGTAGGACCTTACAATATCTCCCTGTTGGGAACATTCATCCTCGAATGTTAGTAGTTAGGCTCGTAATACAAGAAAAATAGAGTACACATAGACAAAATAATTAGTAAATGTTTCAAGATCTTCCTAAACTCATGACCATTCTGGATATCGCAAGAACTCAGACAAATATGGATGCATAGAAGAACTTTAGATTAGAAAAGTTTTATCAAGGAAGAATAGTGCCTTCGGATTGATCTGAACTTTCGGAAAAAAGGTGCGGGTATTTGGCTCTCATGTATGCTTCTACCTCCCAAGTAAAACCCTCAACAGATTGGTTTCGCCACAAAACTTTGACCAAGGGAACTTCTTTGTTCCTTAGTCTACGAATCTAAAAATCTAAGATCTCCACGGGAATCTCATCGAAGGAAAGACTATCCTAAATATCAACACTCTCTGAAGGATCAACCACAATGGAATCACTAATGTGCTTCTTAAGCATGGAGACATGAAAGATAGGATTAACGGCGGACAACTCCGAGGGCAACTCAACCTCATAAGCAACTTTACCAACAGGGCTCAAAACTCGATACGGGCCAACATAACGTGGACTAAGCTTCCCTTTACTACCAAACCTCTTCACCCCTTTCATGGGTGAAATCTTCAAGTACACCAAATCACCTACCTTAAACTCAAGATCTCTTCTTCTCACATCGGCATAAGACTTTTGATGACTTTGAGCGGTCTTCAACCTTTCTCTAATCAACTTAACTTTCTCCGTAGCTTTGAACACTGCATCAGGGCCACACGCAGTAGCTTCGCCCACTTCAAACTAACCTATGGGTGATCTATACCTCTTACCATACAAAGCCTCAAATGGTGCCATCGCAATGCTAGCTTTGAAACTATTGTTATAGGCGAACTCTATCAATGGAAAATGCTCATCCCAACTTCCTTTGAAATCAAGAGCACACGCACTCAACATATACTCTAGGTTCTGAATTGTCCTTTCAGCCTGACCATCTGTCTGCGGGTGAAAATCTTAACTCAAAAGAACTTGGGTGCCAAGAGCCTGCTGAAATTCCCTTCAAAATAGAAAAGTAAATTGAGTACCCCTATCCGAAATGATAGACAAGGGAACTCCATGTAGTCTGACCAACTCTCGTACATACAATCTAGCATAATCCTCAGCCGTATAACATGTATGCATTGGTAAGAAATCTATGGACTTAGTCAACCTATCCACAACAACCCAAATAGAATTATGATGATGACGCGAAAGAGGCAACCCGGTCACGAAGTCCATATTCACCATCTCCCACTGACAAGTGGGTATACTAAACTCTTGCATCACACCACCGGATCTTTAGTGCTCTACCTTAACCTGTTGACACATCACACACTTTGCAACAAACTCGGCGATGTCTTTCTTCATGCCGTTCCACCAATAGATTTCCAGCAAGTCGTGATACATCTTTGTAGTACCAGGATGAATGGAATAACGTGTGCCATGCGCTTCAACCATAATCCTCTGCCTTAAATCATCAACAAACGGAACACACAACCTACTATGCACCCTAAACACACCATCTCCCCATTGGGAGAAAACCTAGAACTTTTGGTCCTTAACTGACTCCTTCAGTTTGACCAAACTAGAATCCTTATCCTGCTTCTCTTTCACTTTCGAAACTAAAGAAGATTCGGAGATACTCTGCACCAATGTACTCCCCTCCACTGAATCAAGCAATCTAACACCCAACCTAGCCAGAAAATGAACATCATGAGCTAACTCACTCTTATCTTCCTCAATATGCGCAACACTACCTATGGAAAGTATGCTAAGGGCATCTGCCACCACATTGGCCTTGCCTGGGTGATACAACACACTCATATCATACTTTTTCAACAACTCTAACCACCTCCTCTTCCTAAGATTCAACTACTTCTGGGTAAGCACGTAATGCAAGCTTTTATGATCAGTAAACACATCAACATGGACACTATAAAGATTGTTTCTCCAAATTTTCAAAACAAAAACCACAGCAGCTAACTCAAGATCATGGGTTGGGTAGTTCTTTTTATGCGGCTTCAACTGTCTAAAGGCATAGGATATAACCTTACCTCTTTGCATCAATACACAACCCAAACCAACTCTAGAGGCATCACAATATACCAAAAAACCATCAGTACCATCAGGCAAAGTCAACACAGGGGCTGATGTTAGTCGAGCCTGCAACTCCTGAAAACATCTCTCACAGGAATTGGACCACTAAAATTTAACTTTCTTTTGGGTCAACCGGGTCATAGGAGAAGCAATGGAAGAGAAACCCTCAACAAAATGATGGTAATAGCCCGCTAGACCTAAGAAACTTCTAATGTCAGATGGAGAGATAGGTCTAGACCAATCTCTAACAGCTTCTATCTTTTGGGGATCAACTCTAATACCCTTGGCTGAAACAACATGACCCAGAAAGGCTACAGAACTTAGCTAAAATTCATACTTACTAAACTTGGCGAACAACTGATGATCCCTAAGAGTTTGCAAGACAATTCTAAGGTGAGTTGCATGGTCATTCTTATCACGGGAGTACACAAGGATGTCGTCAATGAAGACAGTAACAAAAGTTTCAAGCTATTGCTTGAACATTAGATTCATGAGGTCCATGAAAGCTGTTGGGGCATTGGTTAGCCCAAAAGACATGACTAGAAACTTAAAATGACCATAACGGTTTTGGAAGGCTGTCTTTAGAATATCACATTCTCTCACCTTTAGCTAATGATAGTTGGACCTAAGGTCTATCTTGGAGAAATAACTTGCACCTTGCAACTGATCAAACAGGTCATCAATTCTCGGAAGAGGATACTTATATTTTACAGTGACTTTTTTGAGTTGACGGTAGTCAATGAACATACGCAAAGATCCATCTTTCTTTTGCACCAACAAGACGGGTGCGCCCCAAGGAGAAATACTTGGCCTAATGAAACCTTTATCAAAGAGATCTTTGAGTTGCTCCTTCAACTCCTTGAGTTTTGCAGGTGCCATACAATATGGGGGAATAGAAATAGACCATGTGTCAGGAAGAAGGTCAATCCCAAAATCTATCTCACTATCAGGAGGTACCCCTGGAAGATCTTCTGGGAAGACATCGGGGAACTAATTAACAACATCAACTGACTAGATAGTTGGAGTCTCGTACTTAGTGTCCCTAACCCTAACTAGGTGGTAGATGCAACCTTTGGATATAAGCTTTCTAGGACTGATATATTAGATAAAATGACTCTTGGGAGATACTGAACTCCCAAACCACTAAAACACTAGTTCATCAGGAAAATAAAACTAGACCACACGGTTATGATAATCTATAGATGCATAACAAGAATGAAGACAATCCATACCCAGAATAAGGTCAAAATCTATCATGTCTAACTCTATCAAAATCCGCAAGTATGTCTCTATGAAGCAAAGTAACAGGACAATTACTAAACACTCATTTAGCAACAACAGACTCTCCGACTAGTGTAGAAACTAGAAAAGGCTCAAAGATATTTTTGGGACTCATTTTGAAATTCACAGCTAAAAGTGGGGTCACATATAAGAGACTTTACCCGGGATCCAACAATACATACACATCAAGATAAAAGACACAGAGCATACCAGTAACAACATTAGGGGAGTCCTCCTGCTCCCGACGGGGTGGCAAGGCATAGAACCTGTTTTGGCGCTGACCGCCAGCGGTGCTAGAAAAACCGCCCTAAGCAGGGGCGGGATAAAGTACTGAAGCTGGTGCACTAGCAGCCTGTGCTTGAGGTCGGGCATCACTTTTCCCCGATCTAGCATGGGGGAAATCTCTAAGTCTGTGACCCTGCTTGCCACAACCAAAATAACTCCTCAAATCTCTGAAGCACTACCCAATGTGGTTCCTACCATATTTAGCACAAGAAAGATAACGGTACTTGTTACCAACATTGTTCTGCGGCCCAGACATTATAGGCCTACTACCTTGCTCAAGCCTAACTTTAGGCGCGAGAACACTAGATGGTGAAGAAAATGAAGCAGGTGGACATCTCTGAGATTGAGGGCAGCTCCTTCCAAGGAACCTAGACCGGTTAAACTCATGCTGATCAGATCTAGTTCTCTTGTTACCCCTCAACCTATATCTCTCTCTAAGCTTATCCGCCTTTATCTGTTGGGCATGAGTCATCAACCTAGTAAGATCCATATCCTTATGCAACATCACAACCCTACACTCCTTCAGTACCATCTCAGAAACACCTATCACAAACTTACTCATACCAGCCCGAGTGTCAGAAATCAAATTCGGAGCATACTTGGCCAACTGATTGAACTTCAAGAAATACTCCTTAACAGTAATGGAGCCTTGCCTCAAGTTCATGAACTCCTAAATCTTAGCCTCCAACATATCAAGTGAAAAGAACTGATCCAATAAGGCATCTTGGAACAATTGCCAAGTCTTAGGAGTAGCATTCTCATCTCTACCCTTCTTCCACAATACAACCCAATCATAAGCAATATCTTTTAATCTATAGGATGCCATCACAACACTCTCTTCTTCTAAAACTTACATCACATAAGTGATCTTCCTCACCTCCTCCAAGTATAAAAGGGGGTCCTAGTCTATCTTGGACCCATAAAACTCAGGCGGATTCATCCGTATAAAGTCACAAATCCTAGTCGCGGCTACATCACCACCATGCCGATTAGTAACTAGGGCCTGGTTATTGGCCCTAACATTTGTCGTGATCGCTTGGGCTAATGCCTGAAAGACAACCCTAAACTCAGCATGGGACATTGTCTCATTCAAAGGATCAACAGGTGGAGGTTTCTCACCATTGTTTCCGCAGACATTAGCTCTTCGAGGAGGCATTTTTTGAAAATGGAAGAGGATGGATCATTATATAAGAGGGACAACTATAGGAACGATAGAATCTGAAAGAAAAAACAATTTTTTCCTAAAATATCTCGTAGCCTATTGCTCATAGAAGTGGCGCACTACACACCAATGAGAAAGATTCTACTCAACGCAGTTTGTCAGACTCCCTAGGACTCTTGAGAAACCTTAGGCTCTGATACGAAGTTAGTAATGACCCGAAATCGCCAATCGAGCTTAAGGCAACAAGTAGCCCAAAGCTAACCCTTAGAGTTGATTTCTACCCAAAAACACCCAATTCAAGATAAGGATAGACTTAATCACTCACATAGCCATACCACAAGAATGGAAATAAGAAAGGATAATTGGTTCATATGACCACAACATAGAAAAATCTCAAGAAAACCATAATACGGATCCTTCTCGACATATCACAAGTCTGATACTAGTCTGACAAAGCCTCTATGAATCAAAATCTAAAGAGCCATTGGGACAGGATCCAACTGACTCTGAATGAACTGAAGATAAAACAAAGACTCTCAAGTATGGTAAATATCTGAAGATCGGTCCTCGAAGCATGAGGACTCACCACTGTAGAAAACGTAGGCAAGGTACTCGAAGAATCACGGGCGAGGCTGGGACTGAGCACCTGAACCTACATTATGACACAATGTATCACCTAAACATATATGTGGATCAGTACTTTGGAATATACTGAGTATGCGGGGTTGCATGCATATGTATAAAGTAGTAACGATACTTTCTTCAATTAAATCATGTATGCATAATGAGATGACTCACATAGCTTAAACAACTGTAAAATATGAAACTCATAAGTCATTTAGAATGAAGCATGTAACACAATCTCGTGAGTCATCATTATTTAACTTCAAAATACGAAACCTTCTCTTACTCTCAATGCCCAAAGGCTAAGTTATTTCAAACCACACTTTCAAGTCATGCATATATCGCAAGAGAGTAAAACATCTTCAATGCTCAACACTTCACAATCATTTAGAAACTCATATACTTGGAATTCGAAATCATAAAAGTTGAAAACATACTTGAAGGCATTTCATTTACTTTAGAAAATATCTCATCTCAAATCAATAGCTTGATTAGAGAATATCTTTGTAATTCAACCTTTTAGGGAAAATAACTTATAGGGAAGGAAAATAAGCATTTAATTTTGAAGTTCGAAAGGAAAGGGAGGTTCTCATAACCGACATAAACCATGAGAGCTACATGGAGTCCAACATTTTTTCCTCCTAAGAAAGAGACCCTACATTGGGGAGGAGTGTCATACTCTTGCTAAGGAGTATAACCTAGGTCTAGTGATCACTAAACAAAAATCAGCCTCGGGCCTATATAATCAAATAATCCTTAGGCCTACTCATAATCATAATATAATCTACCTCAGGCTCACATCCTACGGTGGCACATAGTTTTTGGGGTAAGAAACCGTAGTAGCTTACCCGCTCGGTGTTAAATACTACTCCCTTTAGATTACCTGCACTCATGTCATAAAAGGACACTTTTAGAATAATCACATGGTTCACCACGAACCCAATAATAAAATCGATAATCTCATATAGTGAAGTGGATTTCAAAGTTTTTGGACCATTAGGTCAATTCAATTTTCAACCATCTCAAAATACTCAAATCATGGGTACTTATAGCATGAGAGTTCATAATTTCATAAGTCTCGAATAGGTCTTACTAACCCATAGTTCAATTTTAAGTTAAAGATTATCAAAAGCATAATATATAGCATATAGATTCATAAATCATGTGGAAATCTGGAAATTTCAGCAATTCATCTCAAAATCTCAATGTAGTCATATGCTTCAATATCTCAACATTTCAAATATAAGCTTCTCAAAGAGTAAAGTTATGGAGTTTATCCAGTTGTAAAAACTCAAGAAAATATGTTGAAATCATGCCATTTAACTCTCAATTCATGAGAAATATCAACATAATGCATTCAATAAATATGGGTGAAAACCCCAATTCAAACTCATGTAAAAAACCCATAATTTCAGAAAAATCATGATGTAAATAAATATTTTGGGGACAAGGGTGAAAGGGTTACCCTTGTTCAAAACCTCGCATACCTTGAATTTGAAGCTTTAGAAGAACTCTCACTTTTGGAACTCTACTCTTGCTCTAGAATGAGGGTTCTTGAGACCCTTCACTTGGGAACCTAGAATCTTGACTCAATTTAGAAAATCCATGGTGGATTCTTGAGATTCTTGGAAGAGGTTTTGAGTATTTAGGGTTCTTGTTGAGAGAAAACTTGATAAAACCCTTATAGGATGCTTGTAAATGGCTTTGATTTAGTGTTTCCATGATTTTATAGGCTTGGAAAAAGTCCAAAATGCCCTTTTAAACATCTGTACGAAACTGAAAAAATTGAACTAGAACCCGATTTTGCTGGCCTCCGCGATGCGCCACTAATCGTGTTGGCTCTCTGGAAAATGACAATTAGGAAATTGATAGCCTCCGCGATGCGGATCCATGCATTTTCCTACTGGTTGGGACCTGGGATTCCTCCGCGATACGCCACTATCGCGTAGTCCCATTGGAAATTGACAATTGCGAAATGCACCCTCTCCGTGATGCGCTAGGCTCTAAAATGAGGTAGATTTTATGATGAAGGCTTAAATTGGCCATAACTTCTTACCCAAGTGTCCGATTTGGACAAATCTTATATTGATAGGAAACTTATCAGATTTCCCACGTGATAAAATGTTAAAATTGGGGAAATTCTACATGGTTAGCATGAGAATCACTTAGGAATACACTTTTCAATCTTTTAGGGCTGGAATCACGTCTCACTTTATATGCCCTAAGGCTCAAACTACGAGGGAGATTTGCGGGAACTTACAACTAATCTGCATACAACTTTATTAGCACCATATTCCCTATGGGATTCGACCCCAACCTAGTTGGGTTATGTATTTGGCAACGACCGCTTATACTCTTGTAAGAGAGTTGTAATTTAGGCCTATCAAATTTTGGCGTCGTTGCCGGGGAATACGACTGTCGATTGAGTTTATGTGTGTTAATTGACTGTTAGTCAAGTTTTCTTATTTTACGTTTATTTGTTGTTTTTGTTCATTACAGGCTCATTATTGTTTATGCCACGAACCATAAATTTAGGAGAACCATTATTACCCTTCAATCCTGAACCTCATCTCATTAAAATAATAGCTAACCAACAGGAAGCTGAAAGATTAGCCAATTTTTCTAATGCTCAATTAAATTAATAGAATGCAGATAACCCAGGTTGGGTACCTAATCTAGATAAAGAGGACCTGGGAGAGTATGATTTAATTAACCTATCTAATATGAGATGTGTAGTGGGAGTAGTTTCACCTGTAAATTAAAATTAACCATTCAGATAAAGACTAGACCACCAAGATGTTCAGTTTGATATTAACAATGATGAGGATGATTTAGATAGAGCTAGATCTACAGGGGAAATCATTCTACCACCACTATCTCCTGGGGTCAAATTCAACATCACCAGTACTGTGATCCATCAACTAAATTTGAAAGGACTCTTTGGTGGATTACCAAGTGATGATCAAAAACTACATTTAGTAAATTTCATCAATATTTGTAAGTAATTTGATAATCCTATAGTGGGATAAAATGCTATTCATTTGAGATTGTTCCCACTGTATCTGTCTGGAGAGGCAACTATGTGGTTGAATAAGCTGACTGCTGATTCTATAACAAACTACAGGCAATTGAAAGGAGATTTCCTAGAAAGGTTCTTTCCGCACTCCAAAATGTTACAGTTGAGGGATGAGATCAACAACTTTAGGAAATTGGCTAATAAAGCTTTTCTTGAGACTTCGGCGAGGTTTAAAAAGAAGTTAACTCAATATCCAAACCATAAAATGACTGATGAACACTTTATGGAATCACTCTATATTGTTTTGAACTCACTTACAAAGCCAATAATGGATAATGTTATAGGAGGAGATTTTATGGAGCTCACCTTTACTGAGGCTATGAATATGTTAGTAAGAATGACTAAGACAAGTAATGCTTGTCATACCAGATATTCTATAGTAGCAAGCAATACTGGGTCTAGTTTAATATCAGCAGAGCAACGTGGGATAAAAGAGGAGCGTGATCAGGATATGGCTCACATGAAAACCCAGATGGATCTGGTCACAAAAAATTTACTATCAGGGAATATAGAAAAGGTAAAAGGTGTGGGGTCCCACAATAAGAGAGTTGAATGAAACACCGAGGAAAAGGCTATCTACTTGTATAACTAGGGAGGTTTCCACACCGATGGTCAAGAAAACCAAGGTTGGAACCATCAAGGAGATTGGAATAATAAAAGTGATACGAATAGACTGTATGTACCTCCTGGAACCCGTGATAACGCTGCCACCAGTTCAGGAAAAATATCCCTGGAGAACTTGATGGAGAAACTATTAAAGGGAGTTAAGGCGACCAATTTTGGGGTGACTACGATGAAGAGTGAAATATCTTTCATGAGTCAACTAGTAAATTCGCACTCAACTGCTATTAAATAACTGGAGCAGCAAATGAGACAATTATCCATAACATTCAGAAAAAGATAGAATAGGACTCTACCAAGTGATACAGTTTAGAATCCGAGGACTGATGGATCTTGTATGGCTATTACCACTAGAAGAGGTAAGATGTTATCTAGTCCAAGATTGGGAGCATCCTCTCATTTTGATACGGTCAAAGTGGATTGGGAGATGTTTGATGAATCTTTAGTGGTACCTGTAGAGTTGGGAGGTTCAGAAAAAAAGTGTGCGGTAGTGGAACAACCACCTAAATTGAAGCATGTTAGTGATGTGGAGCAAGGCATAAGAAAAGAGGTAAAAGTTGCTCCATTTGAAATCCCAAGGACACCACCCCCATTTCCATAATGTTTAAAGAACAAAGAAGATGAAGGCAAGTTTAGTAAATTTATGGCTATGTTAAAGCAATTGATAGTGAACGTGCCTTTAGTTGAAACACTTGACCAGATACTAGGATATGCTAAATTTATGAAAGATCTTATGACGAAGAAAAGAGTGGTAAGCTATGAACCAATGATAATCTCCATTATTATAGTGCTATTTCTATAAGGTCACTGGTGTAGAAGAAGGTAGACACATGATCATTCACCATCCCTTGTACGATTAGGTCTCTGGATTTTCTAAGGACTTATGTGATCTGGGAGAAAACATCAATCTGATGCTGCTAGCTGTTTATAAGAATTTTTGTTTGGGAGACCCCAAACCCACAAACATGCAACTTTTAATGGTGGAAAGATCGGTGAAAAGGCCGGTTGGGATTCTACATGATGTACTTGTAAAGGTGGCCGATTTTTTATTTCTTTTCAAATTTGTAATTCTTAATTGCAAAGTTGAATTTGAAGTACCCATAATTGTACGAAGTCTATTCTTAGAAACTGGGAGAGTGTTAGTTGACTTGGAGTTGAATGAGCTAAAATTTAGGCTCAACGAAAAAAACGTTAGTTTTTAAGTTTGTAAATATATGAAACTTACATCATGTTGTAGGAGGAGATTTTATGGAGCTCACCTTTACTGAGCCTATGAATATGTTATTAAGAATGACTAAAACAAGCAAAGCTTGTCATACCAGATATTCTATAGTAGCAAGAAATACTGGGTCTTGTTTAATATCAGCAGAGCAACGTGGGATAAAAGAGGAACGTGATCTGGATATGGCTCACAAGAAAACCCAGATAGATCTGGTCACAATAAATTTACTATCAGGGAATATAGAAAAGGTAAAAGGTGTGGGGTCCCACAATAAGAGAGTTGAATCAAACACCGAGGAAAAGGCTATCTACTTATATAACCAGGGAGGTTTCCACACCGATGGTCAAGAAAACCAAGGTTGGAACCATCAAGGAGATTGGAATAATAAAAGTGATACGAATAAACTGTATGTACCTCCTGGAAGCCGTGATAACGCTGCCACCAGTTCAGGAAAAATATCCCTGGAGAACATGATGGAGAAACTATTAAAGGGAGTTAAGGCGACCAATTCAGGGGTGACTACGATGAAGAGTGACATATCTTTCATGAGTCAACTAGTAAATTTGCACTCAACTGCTATTAAATAACTGGAGCAGCAAATGAGACAATTATCCATAATATTCAGACAAAGACAGAATAGGACTCTACCAAGTGATACAGTTTAGAATCCGAGGACTGATGGATCTTGTATGTCTATTACCACTAGAAGAGGTAAGATGTTATCTAGTCCAAGATTGGGAACATCCTCTCATTTTGATGCGGTCAAAGTGGATTGGGAGATGCTTGATGAATCTTTAGTGGTACCTGTAGAGTTGGGAGGTTAAAAAAAAAAGTGTGCGGTAGTGGAACAACCACCTAAATTGAAGCATGTTAGTGATGTGGAGCAAGGCATAAGAAAGGAGGTAAAAGTTGCTCCATTTGAAATCCCAAGGACACCACCCCCGTTTCCATAATGTTTAAAGAACAAAGAAGATGAAGGCAAGTTTAGTAAATTTATGGCTATGTTAAAGCAATTGATAGTGAACCTGCCTTTAGTTGAAACACTTGACCAGATACCAGGATATGCTCAATTTATGAATGATCTTATGACGAAGAAAAGAGTGGTAAGCTATGAACCAATGATAATCTCCATTATTATAGTGCTATTTCTATAAGGTCACTGGTGTAGAAGAAGGTAGACACATGAGCATTCACCATCCCTTGTACGATTAGGTCTCTGGATTTTCTAAGGCCTTATGTGATCTGGGAGAAAACATCAATCTGATGTTGCTAGCTGTTTATAAGAATTTTTGTTTGGGAGACCCCAAACCCAAAAATATGCAACTTTTAATGGTGGAAAGATCGGTGAAAAGGTCGGTTGGGATTCTACATGATGTACTTGTAAAGGTGGCCGATTTTTTATTTCTTTTCAAATTTGTAATTCTTAATTGCAAAGTTGAATTTGAAGTACCCATAATTGTACGAAGTCTATTCTTAGAAACTGGGAGAGTGTTAGTTGACTTGGAGTTGAATGAGCTAAAATTTAGGCTCAACGAAAAAAAGGTTAGTTTTTAAGTTTGTAAATATATGAAACTTTAAAAGGAGTTGAGTGCTTTCTCGATAGTTTAAATATTCTATGAAAATGAGGTACAAATAGTATCATCAATGTTTCTTGACGAAGCCTGAGTAGTCACGATAATCGAGTCGTGCTGTGATGTTAAATCAGGCGCTGCATGGGAAGTAACCCATGATTTTATTCTCATATTATCATGTTAAATAAAAATTCAAAAATAATAGTCGTTCCATGACAAAAACTACGGGTCTTGGTGGGAGGAAACCCATCCTTCTAATTATTTTTAGTTGTTTATGATTAAGTATAGGTGCATAAAGTACTAAGGAGGTAATTGGAACCAAATTCAGTTTATAATTGAGCCATATCAACTTTGGTAAATTTAGGAGTAACGGGAACGTTACAAGTAAGTTGGATTGGTCAAATGTTAAAGCTCGAGTCATGATTCGCGTTAGAGTTGTAACTCGAATTATGTTAATTTGACTTTAAAAGTTCTACGGTATGGACCTTTCTCAATGTTTTATATGAAGAATGGGGTGCATAGCATCCAATTTTAAAGGTACTACAGGGTGTGTGGTGCCTAAGTTTACATAGGCTATGGCAAAGACGTCGCCTAAGAAATAGCCTAAGCTCACTGCATCACATAGGCATTACATTGTGTGGCGCCTAAGTCAACTTTAGCGCCAGGCTTTGCGGTGCACACCTTAATTTAGGTGATAGTTTATGTATCGCATACCCAACTGCATACCTTCACTGCCTAAGGTAGGTGATCACTTGTGCAGAACATACTTAACCTTGTGCGATAACATGTTCGATGCCAACCATACCGCATAGGCTCACTGTTTTACTTGTGCGATGCAAAATGCGACGCACACTTAAACATGTTCCATTCATTATGCATCTCATACCCAACCCACGTCAATATAACACTCAACCTTAGACTGGGTCAACCAACTCGGATTTCATTATTTAAATAGACCTCAACTTCAGCTAAATCCCTAAATTCTCTCTTATTTCACCACAAAACCGTGCCTTCAACACACTGTTTGTCCCACAAGATTCTTCAAAACATTTAAAACCCAAGAACATCCACTCTCTTTCTTCAATCTTTTATCATCAAGGTAAATATTCTTTTCTTAATCCTTAGGTGTTGTGACTTTCTGTTGTAGTTGTTAATTGATTTCTTGAGGATTATGAATTAAATTCTTGCCATGGCTATGTCAAAGAGAGGTTTTGAGCATTTTGGGAAGATAAACATCATTGTTGTAGTAGACACCATTGTTGTAGTACTTTGAGTTTTTGCATGTGATTGAATTGTTCATGACTAAGGTAGTTTAGTTGTGAGGCCATTATTTCACAACATACTTGATGGAACATGGTGTTGGTTAAATCGTGTGAATGTGATGGTGTTTTGTGTATATTGATATGTTAAAGCTCTAAGGCATAATTTTGTTCAAAAATTATTTCATTGAAGTAAAATTGTTGGAATTAAAGTGAGTGAATTGCATTATGACTAATGTTGAAGTGTATGTCGGCGAAGTCAGAGTACCCGACAATAATACTTAATTGATTTATACTAACAAATTAAGTGTAGGGTGGTGACTTCACCACCTTCATCTTAATTATTGTTAGTTTCATTATGTGTGGCTGACGTGGATGATGTGATAAATATAGGAAAAATGGCTCCGATAATGATCTCCATACAGGTGGAATGACTCCTAATTTGGGTGAGCAGTACTACTAGCTAGGTTTTTTATCTTGTTATTTGCACTGGGGATAGTGCTTATCTTGAGTGTGGGGTGGGTAGTTACTTTGCCAGTTATTTTGTAAGAAAATAGTACCTTCTCCTTCGTATATTTCTGTGATAGGATTTGTTATTTTGTTTATTTTTTTTCTTGTTAGATTTTTTTTTTATTTTGTCATAATTAGGTGCTTTTTTCGATGATGGATGGATAACAACCGTCTTGAGAGAAAATTAGTCATTTACTTGCATGTAACTGTTCTTCTGGATCACATGACATTATAATATAAGTATGTGATGGATCATTATGTTTGAAACACCTAGGCTCTAGTTGTGACTCTTGTTGTGATTGTTGGTTTTATTTGAATTAATTTAATTATTGGGTCGAGAATGTATAATGCTCTTAATTGAGTTGACCATGTGCCATGAGTGTGTAAGACTATTGTATATTCCTTATTTCAACTGATGCTAGAACTTGCCTGGTGTGTGTGCAAAACGAGATAAATATTGTGAGTTTAAGAGATGATATAGGCATTTCTTTGATAGCCTTATTTTTACCTACCCTTGTGCATTATCTTAGTTAACCCCATTGAGCCTTTATCGTGTTCTTTTTTATCCTCATATGTAGCCTAACCCATTCTTTAATAGACCGTAATTTGATCCAAAAGCTCCCAAGTGCTTTAATGTAAAATCAATTTGAGTTAGGAGTTTGACAATAAGAGAAAAAAGGTGAAATTTATGCCCCAAAGTCTAGTTATTGGTGTGTGCAATTAATTTGGTTGGGAGTAGCAAAAATTGTTGAAAAAGTTCTAAAATTTATCTCGGTCATGTTATAATGAACCTATTTTAGCCCTGGTCCTTCTTAGACACTATGCACCTCAACTAAGGAAAATCTCTTAAATTGAGGGCAGCTATCATAGGGGTGCATAATGTGAAATGGGTGCAAAAAGAAAAAAAAATATTTGAAAGGGTTTCATACTCCCACCATAGTGTTATTAATTGAGTTTAATGTGATGGGGTTAAAACAAAAGATTGGATAGATGAAAGTTGTGTAAATTGGTTGTTAGAAATTGGTATTAGTTGCATAATGCAGTGTATTAAAGAGCTTAGGGAAGATAGTCACTATTTCTAGCAAAAATAGTTCCTACCCTTTCTTTAGCCTGCATTACAACCCGTAAAAGACGTATTTGATCCTAATCTTATCATTCTGATATTAGTGGAGCATTATACTAAGGGCAAGCATATGGTCATCAGTTGTAATTTGAGAATTCTTTGTTAGAGTGAGCGCAACTTGATTCTTGTACCTATTTTGTTAGAAATTGCATGATTGTGAGTGATTATGGGTAACTTTCTTGTTGTGAGGGCATATGGTTGATGAAGGTTGCGTAATTTATATGATTTCTTCGCTTAGACGGTATGCATGAATTTGCCAACTTAATGAGTCTATTCTTGAGGTAGGTTGTCTCTAGTAATGATCCAGGAATTTACTTCATGTTCATAATTATTGTGTGAGCCTATTTGAGCATCTTGTTTTTCCTTCGTAGGTGTTAAGACTCGAGTAGTATGCATAAATGGATAAGTTGTTCGAGGATGAATAAAGTTTTAAGTGTAGGGTGGTGATCTTAGGTGTGTTTATACGCCTAAGTACCATAACTTACCCATATTTTAGGTAAGGTTGGAGAAGAAAGTGCCTAGTTTCTTATGTTTTTACTCTACTTCTATGTAATTGAGCTAACCAATGTGATTAGAATGATTTCATTTATTAATGAAGTAGATGGAGACATAATGGGACTATGGAATGTGGATGGCATATGACACAAGAGAGAGTATCAGACTAGACCAAATGTGGTGTCTAAAATCTATGTCCAAGACTAATTTGTCATTTAGAGTTAGTCTAGGGACTTAGAAGGAAAAAGTTATTAAAACTACTTGATGCTGAAAAATCACGTATTATTAATTATTCTGTATTATTTTTGCACTGAGAGTGGTGTCTTATCACTAAGGATGAAACACAACGTCTTCTTCTCCACTAAAAATTGGGTTCACTTTTTGGTATCATGGATATTTCTATTGTGATTTTCGTTTTACTCAAGAGTAGATAAGTTTATTAGTTAGGGTTATGGAAGCCTTGTATCACACAATCTATTACTTTGGGTTTTGAATTCATTATGAATTGATTTGTTTACATCATACTCTCTTTGCTTATCTTGAATTCTCGTGGTTGCAAACATAGAGTATATGCCTTAATACAAAACTTGTTCGATAGAAAGGTTGATGTTCAGAAAAGAGAGTAGTGACAAGAAAAGAGGACTTCCAACCCCTATTTCATATCTTAATGCCTTAACAAGATTAACTACTTGGACATTTCACATTATTTTTGTAAACATTTTTTATTCGAGAGAACTGAAGTGAATTAGTCCATGATGGTTTAGAAACACTAGGATTATGTTATTAAATGCAATACATTTATCTGTAAGCATGATGCATGTATGAACTCATAAAGCCCATAATTAGAAAGTATTGATAACTACAAGGTGGACATAACCCTAGCTTGCTATTTCTCTGGATTCAAATACTACACATCTCTCATCTTATTAACCTGAAACAGTAAATTTGGGAACTGAATCAAACCACTTATTTATTTTATGGAAATGAATGATTAAAAGTCAACTAATTTGCATACAACTTAATTATCACCATATTCCCTGTGGGATTCGACCCCAACCTTGTTGGGTTATATATTTGACAACGACCACTTACACTCCTGTAAGAGAGTTATAATTTGGGAGTATCAGCTTGCCACACCCAAAACAAACATCACTACCAACTATGAACACACCCATATTGTTCTTACCACATTCTCCGCAAAGTGGATGGGTACGACCACTATTCATACTACCCTGGGTTTTAGAGCCTGGCACCCCATCCCGGCTGTTATTCCTGAAATTTGGTACTGGCGCACTAGCTAAAAATGGAGCTGGAACTGAGGATTTTGGGAAAAATTGGGTACGGTAACCTCCCTCTGACTTAGGTTGATTAAAATTAAAGCTACCTGTTTTATCTCTCTTGTTCTCCCTCTCTATTTCCCTTTATTCTTCTTCTATCTGCTGAGCATGGACCATGAGCATAGATATGTCCATCTCCTTAATTAACATCGTTGTTCTGCACTACTTAACCATACTTTCTGATACCCCAGATATGAACTTGGTCATTCTGGACCTACTGTCTGCTACTACGTAGGGAGCATACCTAGATAACTGAGTAAACTTGAGGAAATACTCTTTCACACTCATACTACCTTGCCTGAGATTGATGAACTCTAACACCTTGTCTTCTCTCAGCTCTAAGGGAAAGAATCTATCTAGAAATGCAGTAGCAAACTCTTCCGTTCTATGGGCTCTGTATCTATGCCCCTGTCTACTGTAATACCCCATATTTCTCTAGCCTGGATTAACCCTTAGTACATAGGTTATCCTAAATAATTTTTTTTGGAATACTTAGTATTTTTTAGATTAGAGCCTATCAATGCATAGGAAATTCAATTAGCTTTCCAACAATATAAAATTAGCCTGAATTCGACAACCGGGTAAGAAGCTACGGCGATTTTAAGTTTCAGTCTTTAAACATCGTTATTCAGGCCAGTAGCGCATCGCGGAGTGAGTCAAAATAGCAATTGTCAATTTTTAGTGTACCAATGCAATTCCACCACATTGCAATGCACTTCCATTTTACAAACAAAGTGGCAACGCCATACCACCGCATTACGCCACCATGCAATCTCCCAGTTGTCATTTCTAGTAACACGACGCGATAGCGCCGCGTCGCGCCAGGGGTCCATATCAGGAAAATTACACAAAAAATTAAAATTGTTCCCAGGGTTAAAACAGTTTATTCCCATGATTTTATTCTGCCCAGATGTGGGATTAAAGCCCTAAAAACGTGTAAAATCCTTTATTATTCACTTTTCCCAAAAATCAAAATGTAGTTCCCTAGCAAGAAACAAACCCTAGCACTAAAGAATCATGATCAATCCCAAGAATCTCTCAAAGAACTCATCAAATTGAGGTATGTCAGATGTTCATCCATGGATCCTTACCTTCCATGGAGTCCAAGTATCCTTTTTTAAAAAATATAAGATTTATGATTTATGATTTCAATGTTTGAATTAGATTTAATTCATGTCCATGTTGTATTTTGAGTTTTAATCCATGATTTATATTACAATTTCTAAGAATTAATTCTAGTATGTGTTGAATTACATGATATTTATGATAAACCCTTCAATTTGCAAGTTGATTGTTGTAACCATGTTAACCTTAAGAATTTAAGATTTAATGAACCAAGTATGCTTATTATGTGTTTGATAAATTGTCTATGAGAATGAAATAATGTCATTATAGCATGCTAACATGTATTCCCCATCCATGTACAAGTTAATGCATTACAAGTGTTTGATGAAATTTCTCTATGAATGAATTATGCCCAAGTGAACATTGTTATGTTATTCAATATGACTTTTCATTCTATCGAGTCCTGGGGTATTTAATACCCGATAATTTAGCTGTTTACCTAGAGCCAGTGTTAGTGACAAAATAGTATCATTCATGTTATGATCAGTAGTACTCTCAATTAGTTACAGAACTCATTAGAATTCATTCAGTTACAGAACTTAGGAAAACTCAGTAATCTGAGTATTAGTCCAGTCCAATTCAGTATACTCAGTTTAGTGTTTTTTAGTGAGGAGTAGGAACTAGAACCAAGAGAGTGTGG
Source organism: Capsicum pubescens (assembly GCA_030864215.1). Taxonomy (NCBI): domain Eukaryota; kingdom Viridiplantae; phylum Streptophyta; class Magnoliopsida; order Solanales; family Solanaceae; genus Capsicum; species Capsicum pubescens. The sequence goes on along the minus strand of CM061545.1, from coordinate 179,130,066 downwards.
AGGTGATGACTTCTCCCGTCAATCATAAAGAGTCATTAGTAGCAGTCTCACACTACAAAACTACGTAAACAACATAGGATGTGAGAAGTCACCCATCAGATTAAGGCTTGGCTACCTCCCAGAGGTCACCCGTCAAATTAGGCTCGACTCCCTGTTCAGGGTCACCCGTCAAATAGGATTAACCATAGTAGTGTCTTTATCCGTGGCATGGTACCGGCACCCTTCCAACTGGGATTATAGGTTGGACTCACTTAGTTTACTCAGGGACATATTGGTTAAGTGAGAACTTCCACAGTTTCAGTTTCAGTCTATGTTATCAGAATAGAACTCAGTTCAGTTCTACAGAATCAGGACTGTTAGATACAATCACTAAGTTATTAATGATCTCAGATTATCTTTATATTCAGTTATCAGTTATTAGATTCAGTTCTAGTATACTCAATTACAGTATGTTCAGTAGTTACAGATCCTCCATGTATGCTAATCCAGGTCTTGCATATCATTCAATTAGTTATTGTTCATGTATATAAACCCATGCATTCAGCCTTACCTCATTATGCATACCAGTATATTCCCACGTACTAATCGTATACTCGTTTCTTGTGCTATGATGTTTCATATCATAGGTTTGGAAGCTTAGGTTCCTGACCGCGCTTAGCAAGATTCAACCAGCATTAGCACATTTAGAAGTGAGTCCTCATCTATCGAGGATATACATTTATTTCAGTAATTCAGCTAAGCAGTATTTTAGTAGATGGAGTTAGTTGGCGGATTTTCCTATCGACTCCACTTTCAAATAGATTCTGTTAGAGGCTTTTACGACTAGATTTTCAGACTATAGTATTTTAGATAGTTGTTCTGTATTTTAGTATTATATTCAATTTTGATTATAGTATTTTTAACATTATGGAATTTCAATCCATCTTCTGCATTATTTCAGTATTATTGTTTAGTAATCACAACAGATATCATTCATGGGTTAGCTAGTGGTCATTTGGGGTCACAAGCACCGTGTGATAACTAGGGGGTAGTCTCAAGTCATTACATCTACCTTTAACTACTTAAACTATGTATGAGCTATATCCTATAGCTGATAGGTAGCTAACTCCACATTCACATTGGAAGTCACTCCCATGATATATGTGACTTACTGAACCTGATCGAGGAACTCCTATGGATCTGCTTCTGACTTAGATCCTAAAAATAGGGGAGGATTCATTTAGGTGAAGTCCCAAATCATGGCTACAGTATTATTGGACACTGGGTTGGCCTTAACAGGAGTTGTCCATTCATTTTGAGCTGCTACTGAATTGGCTAGAGTAGTAAACACACCTCTGAATTCTGCATGGGAAATTTGCTCGTCCAGGGGATATGCCTGAACGGGATGAGGTGCTAATTGGTTTCCAGTTCTTCTTCTGTTAGTCTTTTTGGGAGGCATGTTCTGTAGATATAAGGAAGGAATAAATTAGACTGATAGTTTCACTTGATCTTATGCTCTCTTTCACGACATGAACACTTAAAGAAGGGAAACTTTTATTAAAACATCTCATATTCTCCTGTCCATAAGTGTGGAGCGCTACACACATATGCACAAGACTCTACTTGACGTGTCTTTCAGACTCCCTAGGACTCTGTTGAACCTTAGGCTCTGATACCAAGTTTGTAACACCCCGATTCTGTACCCCAAATGCTACACGGTACTTATGACCTTAAAGGACCACAAGCTAACCCATGACTGATATCTGTTGTGAATTCTGGCTAATAATACTTAAAATAATATGTAAAATAGGCTAAATTGCCATAAGGTTCAAAATCTAGAATACTGATAACGAATATCAACTGTAATAACCATCTGCAAAACTAAATACTATCTGAAAGTCTAGTCGGAAAACCTTCTAACTGAACTGTCTGAATATGGAGTTGATGGGAAAAGCCCCCAACTAACTCGGACTACTAAAATACTGAAGCTACTGAAAATACTAAAATAAAGCACATTCTCAATATATGAGGACTCAATACTAAATCTGATATTGATGGATGAATCTGTCTATGCACCGTCGGGAACCTAAGTGTCCGAATATATGATATAAGACATCATAGCGCAAAAAGAAAATATGTGTCAGTACGTGGAATGTACTGGTATGCTAGATGAGGTAAGGATGAATGCAAGGGTTCATATGCATGAAAAATAACTGACTGATGATATAGAATATTTGAATATGAGAGTACATGGATAATTGAACTGCTATAAATACTGAGTATGCAATATTGTGCATATACGTGAATACTATATCTGAGATTTTATTGAAGCTGAACACTGAGATCTGATAACTGAGTAACTGATATCTTAAGTTACTAATAACTGAATTTTTGATACTGATTGACTGTGTCTGATAGTCCTGAATCTGTAGAACGGAACTGAGTTCTATTCTGAGTGTGAAACTGACACTGTGGGAAGTAATCACCGAACCGACATGCCCCAAATAAGATAACTGGGGTCCAACCTATAATCCCAACTGGAAGGGTGTTAGTATCATGCCATGGGTAAAGACAAGCTGAAGAGTTACCCTCATCTAACAGAAACTCTAATGAGAACAGTGGTACCCTCAACTAGCAGATAAAAACACCTCATGAACCCTTAACTGGCATGTTGATGTCTGAAACTACACTGGCTAGGTAGTTCTAGAACATAAGGACTACATCTAAGGATCACACCCTCTACTTGCAGGCGAGCCCCCATTCTTGGGTTCACTCGGTGCTGAATCCTACTCCAAACTGAATAGACACTGAACTGATTATACTGAGCTGATCTAGACTGATACTGAGTTTCAATGAGTTATGTAACTGACATAATTTACTGATCGTGACACTACTGAGACTATTCTGTAACTACTATAGCTCTAGGTAAACAACTAGATTTTTGGGTATTCTATACCCCCAGGACTCGATAGCGTGGGAGTAAAGCATAGCATGATCTTGAAAAGCATAACAATGTTCGATTGTTCATAATTCATTCATAGAGACATTTTATCAAACACTTGTAAGTCATAAACTTGTACATGATTGGGAACAACTAATGACATGTCATGATTCCACAATCGACTTCACATTGGCATTTTAGCAAACACTTAGGGAGTATTGATTATTCTACAAGATAATGGCCAACACATGAATATTATGAATACAATACTAAATGTCAAATTCAAGGTTTAAGCATGCAATTCATCATATAAACTATTTTAATTTCATGAGACTTATACTAAATCATGGATTGAAACCCAATTGATGTCATGAACATGAATACAATCAATTTCAAGCATGGAATTCATAATTTGAGATCTTGTAAATTAAAAAAAAAAAGAATTCTTGGACTCTATGGATGAAAGTAACCCATATATAAACGCCTAACATACCTGGGAATATTAGTTCTTGAAGGTTCTTGGATAAATTCTTGAGTTTGTCTTGATTTCTTAACGTTAGGGTTTTGCCTTTTTTTAGAGAGAGTGTTTTAATCTTTAGAGAAAGTGAGGAAATAATTATACAATAGGGTATTTAGGGCTTTAATCCTGTGTTTAGGCTGATTAGAGATTTTAGGAATTGACCAAACATCCCTTGAATTCAAATCACAGAATATAAAAATCCTAATTTTTCATGCTGGCGCAATGCGGAGGAATCGCGCCAGCTCACTGTAAATTGGACAACTTGAAACTGGAGGTTTGGGACAAATGGAGGGAGTATTTCAGACATGGATGGTGGTAGTAGATGCAATAAAAGACCATACAACATCTCTTTTCAAAGGCTTTAAAGATCTTACAGAAGAATTAGAACACTAGAAGGAATCTAGGACCTAAATGTTATATTACCTGTAATAATTTGAGACTACCCCCTAGTAGTTACACACTGCTTACAGTCCCAAAGGACCACAAGCTAACCCATGAGCCGGTACCTGCTGTCAGCACTGAATAACATAATCATGAATACGGAAGAATAACTGAATTGCCAAAAGATTTTAATAATGAAATGACTACTGAATTATGAATCTAGCACATTATTGAAATCTGAATAATCCGAATAGCTAACTGTAGTGTCTAAAAAGCCTCTAAAATAAATTCTATGAGTTGATAGGATAGGCCCCCAACTAACTCTACTAACTCTACTAACTACTGAGATAAAAATAGAAATTAGTATAATCTATCCTCGGATGAGGACTCACCACTGCTACTGTACTGCTAATGATCTGAGGGACTAAGCACAATCTGAGAACTGAGCGTCAACACCTATGATATAATATATCATAGCGCAAAGAAATGGTATGCAATGTATACTTTGAATTTACTGGTATGCTAAATGAGGTAGGATGATATGCATGGTTTTATGAACAGAACTAATATTTAACTGAATATGCATGTAAACATGGAGTACTAAGTATAGAACATGGAATCTATAGATACTAAAAATATGGAGAAACTATAAATATCGAGTATGCATGACAGTCTATAAATACTGAATATACGTGAAAATTTGTAGACACTGGAATGTATGAACAAGCATATAACATGGACTATGTAAAATCTGTAAACTAAAACACTAAAAAATACTGATATCTGTATGCTTTGGTCAAGCAACTCTAAGATTGCGTAACTGAACTAAAATTGTAACTGGGACTATATCTGAGACTGTGGGAGGTATCATCTAACTGACATTCCCCAATTTGAGCTAATCTGGGTCCAACCTTTAACCCGAGTTTGAAAGGTATTAATACCATGCCATGGGTACTAACGATGGCTATATGGATCCACTAAACTGATATAATATCCAAAGGACTAAGGGTGTCAATCCTGAGCTGACGGATGACCCCTGCGAGATAGTCAAACCTGATCTGATGGGTGTCTCATGCCCTATGCTGGCTAACTTTCTGGAGTTTAGGGACTACTACTAGCGACACTGCCTATATGACAGGGAAGCCTTCATCCCTACACTCGCTCAATGCAAAATCCTATTCCCAACTAAATGACTCTGAAACACTAGACTGTTCTGAGTTTAACTGACTGTTTTGCTAATGCTCATAATATAATCTGAAGTTATTCTGAAGATACTGAAATGAGACTACGTAAATAGCAATGGGTTTTTGGGTATTCAATACCCCCAGGACTCAAAACAATAATAGTAAAATTACACTAAAACTTAGAGATCAAAACATGAAGGCACTTATTAAATAAATCACTCATGTAGACATTTTATCAAACACTTGTAGTTCATTGTTTAAAACAATCATAGGAATTCCATGGAACTAGTAGGAATAGCATGAATTCATCATAATAGAATTTAATCATGCTTTAATTCAATAATTAATAATATTAAAATATGGAGTATTGAATAATAACAATAATCTCATTGTAACATGGTACAAAATCAATAGTACATGGAGATTAATGGATAAATCATAATTTAAAATCTAATAACTTGAAAAGATTAAAACTTGAAATTTCAATAGGTTACTTGGACTCCATAGATGAAATGAATCAATGGATTTACATCTAACATACCTTATTGGATAATTTCTTGAAGTTCATGGTGAGTTCCTGAAGATTGGTCTTGAATTTGAGAGCTAGGGTTTCTTGTTCTTGGAAAAGGGGATCTTTAATTTGAGGGGAATTGAATAATGAATGATTATTTAGGTCAATTGGGGATAAATTTCGTGTTTTAGGATGAGTTTAGGGCCTATGAAAGAGACCAAATTACCCTTAAATGGATTTAAAACGTAAGCTGAAAACTGACCATCCCAATTTTTGGCCTTGGCGTTACGCGTCACTATCGCGCCAAGCCACTAGAAATAGATAATTGGGACCTAGACAAACATCATGATGCGAAGCTATCACGGTAAGCCTTTGTAATGCCAATTTGGCCACCTCTGCAACACACCAACATCTTAGAGGCCAACTGGGAATTGCCAAACTGGAAATTGGCCTGCTCCGCGATGCGCCAACATTGCGGAGTCACACTGGAAATTAACAATTACCATTTGGACTATCTCCAGGACGCTCTAAGGGTTAAAATGATGATTTTGAACGACTTAAACTTTAAATTTCCATAACTTCTTATCCGGTTATCGGATTTAGGTGAATTTTATATCGTTGGAAAGCTAATTGAATTTTCTATGCAAAGGCAAGCTCTAAACTAAATGATGAGTGTTTTGAAAATTTTATTTATGAATACTCATACACTGGGAATTATATTATTCTAGGAAAATAAAGGGTGTTACAATATCTCCTACTTGGGATCATTCGTCCTCAAATGAAACTGGTTAAGCTGAGGAAAGCTATTGGGCTGAGCTTATACACTGAACATACATATCTGATGCATGGAATGCATGGATGAACTGAATTTGTAAATGAATGATTGACATGAACATGATGTGCAACTGAAACTGGGCATGATAGAGAGAAATCTTAAGAAGATTAGTACCTTATACTGAATCTAATTTCGCGGAGAAGAGGTGAGGGTACTTGGTCCGCATATCTGCTTTTGCTTCCTATGTGGCTCCCTCAACAGAATGATTCCGTTAAAGAACTTTGACCAATGGGATTTCTTTGTTCCTTAGTCTACAAACTTGATGATCAAGAATTTTGACTGGAACTTCTTCAAAGGAAAGACTGTTCTGAATATCTACACTTTCTAAGGGAACAACTATAGCTGGATCACCAATACACTTTTTCAACAATGAGACATGGATAACTGGGTGTACTGAGGCTAAATCTGAATGCAACTCAAGCTTGTAAGCTACCTTTTCAAAATGACTGAGAATTCTGAAGGGGCCGACATATCGGGGAATGAGTTTCCCTTTCTTGTCGAATCTCTTCAATCCTTTCATGGGAGACATTTTAAAGTACACAAGGTCATGACTTCAAACTCGAGACCTTTTACCTCATATCTGTATATGACTTCTATCGTCTCTAGGAAGCCCTAAGGCTTTCTCTAATCAACTCAACCTTGTCTAACACATCTAATACTAAGTCAGGCACTACTACTGTAGCCTCACCTACTTCAAACCAACCAATTGGAGATCTATATCTCCTACCATAGAGAGCCTCAAACAGAGCCATACAAATACGAGAATAATAGTTGTTATTATATGCAAATCTAATCAAAGGTAAGTGGTCATCCCAACTATCTTTAAAATCAATTGCGCATGCTCTCAGCATATCCTCAAGAGTTTGAATAGACCTTTATGATTGATCATTTGTCTATAGGTTGAAGGCTGTACTGAGATAGATTTGGGTACCAAGATCCTTTTGGAATGCTTTCCAAAAATAAAAGGTAAATTGTGTACCTCTATCTGAGATGATAGATAAAGGGACACCGTGCAACCTAACCAACTCTTTAAGATAGAGTTTGGCATAGTCCTCGGATGAATAAGAGGTATGGAATGGCAAGAAATAAGCTGATTTGGTTATCCTATCTATGATAACCCAAATAGAATCATGCTAATGACGGGTATGCGGAAAGCATGTCATAAAGTCCATGTTCACTTCATCCCATTTCCACATATGAATACTAAACTCCTGTATAGACCCACTAGGCTTCTGGTGCTCAATCTTAACTTGCTGGCATGTAGAGTACTTAGCCACAAAGTTTACAATATCCCTCTTCATCCCACTCCACTAATAGCTCTTTCATAAATCGTGGTACATATTGGTGTACCCTAAATAAATAGAGTAATGCTCACAATGCTCCTCTGCAAGAATTCATTACCTCAAGTCATCTACACCAGGCACACACAATCTACCCTGACAGTGCAACACACCATCTCCCTCTTTAGAGAAAACCTCCACTTTCAGTTCACTTACTGATTCTTTCAAATTAAATAGATGGATCTCTATCCTGCTTTTCCTTCACCTCGGAAACTAGAGATAATTCTGAGATACTCTACACCCACACACTACCTTATGTGAGTCGACTACGCGGATACCTAGTCGGGCAAGCTGATGGACTTCCTAAGATAAGAACTTCTTACTATCCTCAACATGAGCACACTACCCATAGATATTCTACTGAGAGAGCCACTACATTGGACTTGCCCTTATGATATAGAACACTCATGTCATAATACTTCAATAACTCTAACCTCCTCCTCTGACGCAGATTTAAATCTTTTGAGAGAACACATATTGAAGGCTTTTGTGATCTGTGAACACATCCACATGAACATCATAAAAGTAATGCCTCCAAATCTTTAAGGCAAACACTATAGTTGTTAGCCCAAGATCATGAGTCGGATAATTCTTATCATAAGGTTTAAGTTGTCTGAAGGCATAGTCTATGACCTTACCTCCCTACATAAGGACACAACCCAAAACAACTCTAGTTGCATCACAGTACACAACAAAACCATCTAAATCGTTTAGTAGAGTCAAAACTGGAGCTGAGGTGAGTAGAGTCTTTAACTCCTAAAAACTCTTCTCGCATGAATATGACCACTTAAACTTAAATTTCTTCTGAGTCAATCGGGACATGGGGTATGCAATAGAAGAAAACCTTTCAACAAACCGATGGTAATATCCAGCTAAATCTAAGAAACTCTTGATATCAAATGGAGAGATGGGTCTAGGCTAGTTTCTCACCACCTCGATCTTTTGAGGATCAACTCTAATTCCATTTCCATAAATAATATGGCCAAGGAAAGCTACTAATATTAGCCACAATTCATACTTATTGAATTTAGCGAACAAATAATGGGCTCTAAGAGTTCGCAACACTATTCTGAGATGGTCTGCATGATTATTTTCGTTACAGGAGTAAACAAGAATGTCATCAATGAAGACTATGAAAAACATGTCTAAGTACTGCTTGAACACTCGGTTCATCAAGTCCGTAAAGGCTGATGGGCAATTTGTAAAACCAAAGGACATGACTAGAAATTCAAAGTGACCATACTGAGTTCGGAAAGCTTTTTTCAGAATGTCACATTCTCTGACCCTGAGCTGATGATAGCCTAATCTAAGGTCTATCTTGGAAAAATAGCTACCACCTTAAAGTTGGTCAAACAAGTCATTTATTCTAGAAAGTGGATATTTATTCTTGATTGTGACCTTGTTCAACTGACGGTAGTCAATACACATTCATAGAGAACCATCTTTCTTACTTACGAATAGAATAGGTGCGCCCCATAGGGAAATGCTGGGTCTGATGAATCCCTTATCTAAGATATCATTCAACTGTTCTTTCAATTCTTTGAGTTTAACTGGGGCTATTTTGTATGGCGAAATAGATATAGGCTGAGTATCTGGGAGAAGGTCTATTTCAAAGTCGATTTCCCTTTTGGGAGGAACTCTGGGGAGATCTTCAGGGAACACATCTAGAAATTCCCTGACTTCTAAAACTGATTCAAGGGTTGAAGTTTTTGATTTAGAGTCTTTGACTCACACAAAATGATAATACACCCCTTCGATATCATCTTTCTGGCACTAAGGTATGAAATCAACTAACCTCAAAGAGTTATGGTACTACCCCTCCATTCAAGGACTGATTCATTTGGGAACTGAAAATGAACTATTCGATTTCTATAGTCAACTATGGTATAGCATGAGTGGAGCCAATCCATGCCGTGAATAACGTTAAAATTCATCATCTCTAACTCTACGAGATCAACTGTGGTAAATTTCTTGGATATTGTGATCAGATAGTTCCTATATACTTGCCTAGCTATAATGGAACACCTACTGGGGTAGACATTGAAATGGGCTCTACTAGAGTTACGGGACTGACTCCAAAGTTGACGGTTATAGATGGAGTTACAAAAGAAAGAGAAGCCCCAGGGTTTAGTAAAGCATAAACATATTAGTGAAAGACCTACAACGTACCAGTAACTACGTCAGGAGAATTTTCCTGATCTTGGTGGGACTAAAGAGCATATAATCTATTTGGACGCTGACCACTGGTAGCACTGAAAGCGGTACCCTGCTGAGTCGAGCGATTGGGTGGAACTGACGACTGATGGGATAGGCCCTGTTGGCATATATACATACCTTTCTGAGAAACTAACTGATACTCCCCACTCTGATTGCCTGGCTTGCCACACCCAAAGCACACATCACTACCTACTCTATACTCACCTTGATGGTGTCTGGCATATTTTTGACATAGAGGATTTGTACGAGCACTGCTAACACTGACCTAGGACTTAGAACCTGGTACCCTATCCTTATTTCCATTTCTGAATTTGGGTACGGGATCACTAGCTGAAGAGGGTGTTGGGGTTGAAGACCTCTAATGAAACTGAGGACGGTTACCACCTTCTAACTTGGACTGATTGAAACTATAAATACCCATCCTAGCCCTTTGGTTTCCCCCCTCTCTCTCTCTATAATCTTCTACTCCTCTATTTGTAGAGCATGAACCATCAGCCTAGAAAAGTCTATCTCAATAATCAACATTACGGTCCTACACTCTTTGACCACACTATCAGACACGTTAGACATAAACTTACTCATCTTGGACCTGTTATCAGCTACCACATAAGGATCATACCTAACTAACTAAGTAAACTTGAGGCAATAATCCCTCACTCTCATACTATCCTTCCTCAAGTTAATAAACTCTAACACTTTGGCCTCTCTTAACTCCAATGGGAAGAATCTGTCTAACAAAGTTGTGGCAAACTTCTCCTATTTTATAGGCCCCGCATCTATACCCCTATCAACCTTTCACTACTTAAACCAAGTATGAGATATATCCTACAACTGATATATAGCCAAGTTAGCACTCTGACTAGATGTCACCCCCATATCTTTCATTACCTTTTGAGCCATATCTAAGAATTCCTATGGATTCTCTTCAGACTTGGATCCCGTGAAAGAAGGAGGATTTATCTGGGAGAAATCCCAAATTCTAGTTGTAGTAGTATTGGCCACTGGGCTAGCTAGAACAATAGCTAGCCGTTCATTTTGGTGCTGCAACAAAATTGGCTAGAGTAGTGAATGCAACTCTGAATTCTAAATAAGAGGCGTGCTCGTCCAGAGGATCTTCCTGGGCGAGCCGAGGGGCTGGCTGATTTACTGTTCTTCTTCCATTCTTCTTGGGAGGCATGTTCTGTAAACGGAACGAAGAAATAGATTAGACTGGTAGTTTAACTTGAGCTTATTCTCAATCGCAAGACATAAATACTGAAAGAAGGGAAACTTATTCCTAAATGCCTCACATCCTCTCGTCCATAAGTGTGGCACGCTACACACCCATGCACAAGACTCTACTTGACATGAATTTCAAACTTTGTAGAACATTTCAAAACCTTGGCTCTGATACCAAGCTTATAATGACCCGAGACTACCCCATAGTTGTTACACGGTGCTTACAGTCCCGAGGGACCACAAGCGAACCCATGAGCTGGTACCTGCTATGAGCATTGAATAATATAATCATGAATATGGAAAAATAATTGAATTTCCAAAAGGTTTTAATAATGAAATGACTACTGAATTATGAATCTAGCATAATACTAAAATCTGAATAATTTTAATAGCTAACTGTAGTGTCTGAAAATCCTCTAAACTAAATACTATGAGTTGATGGGATAGGCTCCCAACTAACTGTACTATCTACTGAGATAAAGAGATGAAGTAATATAATCTGTCCTCGGATGATGAAAATTCACCACTGCTACTGTACTGCTCATGATTTGAGAGACTAAGAGAGATCCGAGAACTGAGCGTGAGAACCTATGATATAATACATTATTGCATAAAAGAAAGGTATGTGATCAGTACTTTGAATGTACTAGTATGCTTTATGAGGTAGGCAAATATACATGGTTTCATAAATAGAACTAATAGTTAACTGAATATGCATATAAAACATGGAGTACTGAGTAGAGAACATGGAATTTGTAGATAATAAAAATATGGAGAAACTGCAAATATCGAGTATGTATGACAGTCTGTAAATACTAAATATACATAAAAATCTGTAGATACTAGGAATTCATGACCAAGCATATAACATGGACTAAATAAACTCTGTAAACTGAAACACTGAAAAATACTAATTTCTTTATGCTTTTGTCAAGCAACTCTAAGACTGCGTAACAGAACTGAGATTGTAACTGAGACTATATATGATACTGTGGGAGGTATCATCTAATCGACATTCTCCAATTTGAATTAATTGTGGTCCAACATTTAACCCCAGTTGGAAGGGTGTTAATACTATGCCACTGGTACTAACAATGGCTATGTGGATCCACTAAATTAAAATAATTTCCAAAGGACTAAGGGTGTCAAGCCTGAGCTGATGGTGACCCCTGCGAGATAGTCAAGCCTGATCTGACGGGTGACATCTCATGCCCTGTGCTAGTTACGTAATTATAGAGTTTAGTGACTTCTACTAGAGACTCTGCCTATCTGATGGGTAAGCCTCCATCCCTACACTCTCTCGGTGCTAAATCCTACTCCCAACTGAAAAAATCTAAAACACTAGACTGCTCTGAGTTTAACTGACTATTCTGATAATGCTCATAATACAATCTGAAGTTATTCTGAAGATACTGAAGTGAGACTAAGTAAAAAGCTATGGTTTTCGGGTATGCAATACCCCCAGGACTCAAAATAATAATAGTAAAATGGCACAAAAACTTGGAGATCAAAATATGAAGTCTCTTATTAAATAAATCACTCTTGTAGGCATTTTATCAATCACTTGTAGTTCATGATTTAAAACAATCAAAGGAATGGCATGTAGCTTGTAGGAATAGCCTGAATTCATCATAATAGCATTAAATCATGTTTTAATTTAATAATTAATAATATTAAAATATGGAGGATTGAATAATAATAATAATCTCATGGTAACATGGTACAAAATAAATAGTACATGGAGATTCATGGATGAAATCATAATTTAAAATCAAATAACTTGAAAAGATTAGAACTTGAAATTTCAATAGGTTACTTGAACTCCATGGATGAAAGGAATCCATGGATAAACATCTAACATTCCTTAATGCATGAATTTTTTGAAGTTCTTGGTGAGTTCCTGAGGATTGGTCTTGAATTTGAGGACTAGGGTTTCTTATTCTTGGAAAAGGGGATCTTTAATTTGAGGGGAATTGAATAATGAATGATTATTTAGGTCAATTGGGGATAAATTTCATGTTTTAGGATGATTTTAATTCTTAGGAAAAAGACCCAAATAACCTTAAACGGATTTAAAACATAAGCTGAAACTGACCATCCCAATCTTTGGCCTTGGCGTGACGCGCCACTATTGCGCCAAGCCACTGAAAATGGATAATTGGGACCTGGATAAACATCGCAACGTGGATCTATTGTGGTAAGCCTTTGGAATTCCAATTTGGACACCTCCACGATGTGCTAAAATCGCGGAGGCTTAATGGAAATTGGCCTTCTCCGCGATGCGCCAACATCGCTGAGTTACACGGGAAATTAACAATTGTTATTTGGACTGTCTCCACGATGTGCTAAGGGTTAAAATGATGATGTTTAATGATTGAAACTTTAAATATCCAAAATTCCTTACACGGTTATCAGATTTAGGCAAATTTATATCATTGGAAATTTAATTGAATTTCCTACACATAGGCAGGCTCTAAGTTGAAAAATCATGAGAGTTTCAAAATTTTTATTTACGAATACTCATACACTGGAAATTAGATTATGCTGGGGAAATACGGGGTGTTACATTACCCCATCTCTTAGACCAAATACTCAAGAAATTCCCTAGTAAAATTTACAAAAAGACACAGATAAGATAATTTTTTGCGACCATTGTTCAACTGTGACAGAGGCTTTCAAGAGACTAAACTATGCCAATGAAAACCTTTACTATGAAAAAGAGATTCTCATTCAAGAAAAAGAAAAGATGCTAGAACATATAAGAATCCTGCAAGAAAAATTTAAATATTTTCATTTTGAATTATCCCAACAGACCCATAAAACCTAGAAAATTGTTTCAAGGAGTTCTCTATCTTATTCAAAAATTGATAAGAAGGGTGTGCATTTGCCAACGAATGCAAAAAGATCAACTGTATCAAATAGAGATACAACTAGTCCAATTCAAACTATAGTCAGTAAAGATGCATCAAATCCATTAAAGATTGGAACTTTGCCAAAAAGTGTATGAATTCTCCGAGCTAGTTTTCAGGCAATGGAAGAAACTACATCCAAGCCAGAAAAAATAATAGGTTTTTATTTAAGGAAAAAGAAAATCGATAAAAAAATGCAACAGATGATAACAAAAATAGTTAGAAGACTTTTAAATAAAATAACAAATGAAGTGATATTGGAAAATCTAGAACCAGAGCAAAGACTAGGATGACCGATTTAGAAAATGAGGAATATGATCCCTCAATGGATAAATTCGCCCAAGACCCAAACAAATATTACGACTAAGGAATGAGTTTTGACTCAGTAGCATTACACAATTTATACACTTGAGACAATTTTATGTAAATGATGCAAGACGAAAGAAGACAAAAAAATTGCGTAAGCAGTGACGTAATAAAATGAATAATTGGTATAAAGTGGACAACAAGTGGATGATAGATAAGAATAATATTTTAAAGTCATGTGTTGATGGAGCCAACAAGTGTACTAACAGGCTAAAACATTCTTCAAGCAATTTGAAATTCTCTGAATGCCTATAAATACCCAAGCTATTAAACAGAGCAAGACAAAGCGAAAAGAAGTTAGAGTATAAACATATAGTTCTAGCACAAGTGTTCTTATTCTTGAAGTTTGTTCTTATTTTATCAGTTAAAGAAAGTGTGAGTAATAGTGTGGATACATTTCTAAATTTCTACCAGTAGCTAACACCTTTCAAGGGAAATACTGAAAGGAAAACCTCTCTTCGTCCTAAGTCATGTAAGTAGTTATAAAGATCATTTTACTTTCTCCCTAATATTTAAATATATATATATATATATGATATTTATTATTGATATAATCATTGTATTTTATTTTATCTCTTTACCCCTAGTATATGGTCAGTCTTTTGGTGTTTGTTAATAACTATGGATTAATCTGTAAATTCCTAGGGAATTAAGAATGTCCTAAGAGATTAGAAAGGACTTTTGTGTTTTCCCTGGGTGTGACGACCCTTGAAAGTCTTTGGGAAATTCTACATTATATGTTTCCTACAACCCTTTGGTTAATTCTCATAAAAATATTTTCATATACCTATACATGGTTTCTGTGTCTGGTTCAGGATTAGACTTCTTATTACATAATAATCGGAGTTGTATCCTAACTCAGGATGGAGTGGTATTATCTTGAAATATAACTCAAACCACGGTAACAACAATACCTACCCAACTAAATACTGCTATCTTAAAGAGTGACCAATTGAATTAGAAATAAAAAACTCGAATGAAATAGACCCTAATAATCCATTAGAATGTGATAAAGGAGAAAATTATAAGTGTAAAAATAGCAAAAAAATATCAATACAAGAATTATTGAATATAGATGAATCAGAAAATGAGTAAAATCTAACAGAGATAGATACAGAGTTATATAATTTTAAGAAAGGTCTACAACAAATAGGAATAATAAAAGATCAAAAATAACTAGAAAAAACAATATAAGAATTAGATGAATTGGAAATAATAGGGGAAAAAAACTTGAAGCACTGGGACTCCAACCAAATGACTTGAAGATTGGAAATAATTAATCTAGAATATACAATAAGAACAACATCAATAGAATCAACTAATTAAGATCTAAAAGATTTTGAAGAACAAATTAAAGAACAATTAAAATTAGGAGTAATTAGAAGGTCAAAATCAAGACACAGGTTAGCAGCTTTCATTGTTAGAAACCATAGTAAAACAGTAAGAGGAAAACCAAGAATGGTAACTAATTATAAGAGACTCAATGATAATGCAAAAATGGATAGATATAAGCTACCAGATAAAGTAGAACTAATAAATAGAATTCAAAAATGAAAAATATTCAGTAAATTTGATAGTAAACCTGGATATTGGCAAATTAAAATGCATGAAGAAAGTATAGAATGGACAAGATTTCCTTGTGCCGAAAGCCACATTGAATGGTTACTCATGCCATTTAGGATAAAGACAACGCCCCTAATTTTCTAAAGAAAAATAGAAAGTATTTTTGGGAATTATTAGAATTTTATACTAGTCTATGTAGATGATATTCTAGTTGTTAGCAATAATATGAGAGAACATTTAGGACATTTGCAATAGATTTTTAAGTTATTTGAAGATAATGGAATTATAATTAGTAAAAAGAAAATGAACTTATGTAAAAGTACTATTAACATCTTAGGAGTAGTTATTGGGGATGAAAGAATACAATTACAACCTCATATAGCAAAGAAGGTTTTAGATATGCCAGATAAGTTAGATAAAACAAAAGATTTACAAAGATTTTCAGGATTAGTAAATTATGCAAGGAATTTTATTAAAGACGTAGGAAAGGTAGATAGCCCTTTATATTCAAAAATAGGATCCATAGGAAAGAAATACTTTTAAAAAGAAGACATAAAATTGATTCATAAACTTTAAAGGATGATACAAGAAATCCCAGATTTGGCTATGCCACTAGAAATAGACTACTTAATATTTGAGACAAATGGAAGCTTCGAAGGATGAGGAGTTGTGTTAAAAGAAAAAACTAACAAATATAGTGATAAAAATGATGAAAGAATTTGTGCTTATCAAACTGGTAAATATAAATAGAAAGGAAATATGAGTAGTATAGACGCAGAGATACTAGCGGTAAGTTATGGGCTAAGAGGATTTATACTTAATATACTAAATTAACCAAAAATATTAGGAAGAGAAGATTGTGAAGCTATAGTAAAAAATTATTAAAAAAATAAATGAAAAAATAGTAGTAAAAGAAGAAGGCAAAATTTCTTGGAGGCTACCTCAATATGTAACATTGTACTAGAACATATTAAAGGAAAAAGTAATAACATGGCAGATCAGCTTAATACACTAATTATACAGAAGATCTACCATTTCTTATTTCTGCATGAATGTATGGAAGAGAAAAGGCAAGGCTAAGGCTTCTCCTTCTCAAGATAATTATTCCAAAGATAGGTAACTACGGGCCTTATTGAGTAATACATATTTTAGACTACAGACAATGCTCGAACACCAAATACTAGAAAGGATGTGGTTTGGTATGCAACGGTTATTATTCTATCCACCATCCAATACTCAGGTCGTTATTTATCTCAAACATAGCTTCTGCTTTTACTATAACATTGTTCACCTCAAATTCATCTTCTTCTATCATTTCTATATTCATGTATTTAGTATTTTTTTTTCTTTAAATTCTTAATTTTTATATTTGTAGTCCGTAAATCTAAATGAGGTTTGTCCTTTATTATTTGTATACATCAGAGGATCATTAGGCTTAAGTATATCATTTTTCCTAAATTTCTCTAAATTCTATTCTAATCATGCATATTCTTCAGAATTTATTTTTAATGGTTTTATTAGTCTTATACCTTTATTTCCTATTAGTCTTATGTAATGCCCCAAATCTGGTACCTAGAACGCTACACGGTGCTCATGACCCCGAAGGACCACAAGCTAACCCATAACTAATATATGTACCTGTATACTACATTAAATACTTTATAATATGGAAATATGAATTGATAGGACATAAGGCTCAATAATGAACATGATATAAAAGATTTAATGTCTGTGTGGGGTAATAGAATACCCAAAAAAAAACTAAAAATACTGAAGTTTGAAACATGATAGTCTAGAAAGCCTCTAACTGACTAAACTTTCTGAGTAATGATTTGATAGGATATGTCCCAAACTAACTCCAACTAATAGTTTAATTACTGAGATAATGGGGAAATAATCGTGTCCTCGGAAGATAAGGACTCACTTCTAACTCTGTGTACGAATATCTGGAATCTACTGTTGATCTGGAGTTCGTGTCTCTAAACCTATGGTATAAGACACCATAGTGCAAATGAGTTAGTACTTTGAATGTACTGGTATGCATGTGAGGTAGGCTAAATGCATGGGGTTCATATGCATGAACAATAATAATAACTGACTAACTATCATGAGCATGAGAATACATGTATGAGACATAACAACTGACACTGATACTATGATAACATGTTTGCTAAATTTGGATATAACTAATAACATAAGTGACTGTATCTGAAAGTCCTGAATCTGATGGAACTATCGGAGTTCGGTTCTGTATATGAGTCGACTGTATCTGACAGTCCTGAATTCTAAAGAACTATCTAAGTTTTTTTACTGAGAATGATACTGAGACAGTGGGAGGTAGTCATCTAACCGACATGCCCCAAATGATGCATTATAACTGAATTGGGGTCTAATCTATGCCCTAATTGGAAGGGTATCAACACCACACCACTGGTAAGGACAACATGTGAGTGACACTAATATAACAGGTAACTCTAGTGAGAACGGTGGGAACCCTCATATAGCAGGTTAAGCCGTCTCATCTACCCTCATATAGCAGGATAAGATGTCTCAACCTATGGTGGCTACATAGTTCTTGAATGCAAAGATTTCTTCTAAGAATCACATCCTCATATAACAGGTGAGTTCCCATCCTTAGGTTCACTCAGTGTTAATTTCTACTCCCATCTGAAAAGACACTGAACATAATTTGCTAAACTGAACATGGACTGAGTTACTAAATTCCATTGACTGACAGAATATTACTGATATCTGACAACTGACTGAGTTCATGAGATCATGAAGATTTCCTGAGTCATAAGACTATCTGAATTCTAAGGATTCATAGATTAACTAAGAGTATCGTGGAAACATGACATGGCTCAAGGCACATAACTAATATTTCGGATACAAGTACTCCCAAGACTCGATGGAAGGAAAACTTACCAAGCATAACTTACTTGAACCTATAACTAAAATAATAATCCATAATACATTTATAGAAGCATTCCATCAAAACATGTGATAGGCACAGCTTGTACATATATAGAGATTTTATGATATCATACTAGTTAGGCATTGTTCCTTCATCTAGGCATTTAATCAAATACATGGTAGGCATAGTACATGTAGACAACATTATACAACAATTAATCATCATGATTCATCTCTAATTTCATCATCTAAGGTTTATTCATAGGTTCACATGAATATATATCTATACAAATCAATTCCACATAAAATTGATCATCCAACATGGATTTGAATTCAATTGATCATTCTTAACATAAACAAAACAAACCCAACATGAAATACAGAAAGAAATCCATAAACTTAAACTTAGAAAAGAGATTCTTGTGCTTCATGGATGGAAAGAATCTATGAATGAACACTATGCATACCTTGGTTCGTGATTTCGTGAAGATTGACGGAGGAAATTCTTGATTCTGAATCTTCTATGAAAACCCTAGTTTGTTCATGAGAGGTTTTGAGAGAAGATAGTGTATTTTGGGTGAAAAGTGGATGAATCACGTGTTAAAGGTGTTAAATAGGGGTGGGAAGTTGACTCTTTTAACCCTGGAGGCATCATTTAATTTCAGTAAAATTTTCCCAAACTGAACCCCTGGCGCGACGCGGCGCTATCGCGTCGTTTCACTGGAATTTGACAATTGGGAAACTAAGGGATGGAGAGACATGGAGCCATCGCATTGCCCCCTTCTTTTATGACCTGGAACTTTGGCGGGACACGGAGGAAATTGCGCTAAGACACTGGAAAAAGAACAATTCTGAATTTGGGTCCTGGCGCGATGCTCCATAATCGCGGACCCCTACTGGAATTTGCCAAATGCCATTTCCTCTTATGGAGCAGCGCCCCACTGACTAATATGGCACTGTTTTATGATGGAAACTTGAAAAGTCATAATTTCTGACTCGGTTATCAAATTTGGGCAAATCTTATGTCGATGGAAAGCTTATTTAATTTTCCACACGACAAAGAGAGAAAATCTTGAAAATTCCTTATGGAATAACCATAATTAAACTTAAAAGCTAATACTAGACATTCTTGAGATAAAATTATCTAGGAAAAGTATGGGGTATTACAATATCTCCCCCTTGAGAACATTCGTCCTCGAATGAGACTGACTGAAAGGGTAGAAAAGACAACTGACATACATACTGAACTTGAATAACTGGAGCATAATCTCATGACTGACAAGCTGAACATATAATATTGAACATGCATATCTGATGCATGTGTAACTGATTCATGAAAGCATGACTGAGTGTTCTGAAGAACTAAGTTTCTCACAATGAGAATACATGTCTGATGCATAATTACATAACTTAACTGATACATGAGTGCATGACTGAATGTGCAATGGTACTTGACACCAAATTTATAATGGGAACATGAGCATGAAACTGCATACCAAGTTTTTGATGAACATTGAATATAAAACTGAGTAAGCTTAAGGAGAACCGTTACCTTGAGCTTGATCTGAGTTAGTGAAGAAGAGGTGAGGATACTTGGTACGCATGTCAGCCTCTGCTTCCCAAGTAGCTCCATCGATGGAATGATTTTGCCAAAGAATCTTAACTAGAGGGACTTCTTTGTGCCTCAATCTACGAGTTTGATAGTCTAAGATTTCGACTAGAATCTCTTCATAAGAGAGAGTGTTATAAAAATCAATGCTCTAAATAGGAACAACAATTGATAGGTCACCTATGCACTTCTTAAGCAAAGAGATATGAAAGACTGGATGAACTGAGGCTAGATCTGAAGGAAATTCGAGCTCGTAAGCTACCTCGCTGAATCGACTGAGAATCTTGAAGGGACCGATGTATCGGGGTTGAGTTTCCCTTTCTTTCCAAACTGCTTCACTCTCTTCATCGGAGAGATCTTTAGATAGACATAGTCACCAATCTCAAACTCGAGATCTTTTCTATGAACATCTGCATAAGACTTCTGTCGGCTCTGAGTATTCCAAAGTCTTTCTCTGATCAACTGTACTTTTTCTAAGGCGTCGAATACTAAGTCAGTCCCTATGACTGACACCTCACTAACTTTGAACCAACCAATTAGAGATCTACATATCCTACCATAGAGAGTTTCGAATGGATCCATCTGAATAATGGAATGATAAATGTTGTTTTATGCAAACTCAATCAAAGGTAAGTGGTCATCCCAACTTCCCTTCAAATCGATTACACACGCCCTTAGCATATCTTCTAACGTCTGAATGGTCCTTTCTGCTTGACCATCTTTCTAAGGATGAAATATTGTACTAAGATGAACTTGGGTATCAAAACCCTTTTAGAATGCTTTCTAGAAATGAGGGGTGAACTGGGTACCTCTGTCTAAGATAATGGACAATGGAACACCGTGCAATATGACCAACTCCCTAATGTAGTGTCTAGCATAATCCTCTGCTGAATAAGAGGTATGAACTAGAAGGAAATGAGTTGATTTGGTCATTCTGTCTATAATGACCCAGACTGAATCATACTGATGACGAGTTCGAGGCAAACCCATCACGAAGTTCATGTTCATGACTTCCCACTTCCAAGTAGTAATACTTAACTCCTACATGGACCCACTAGGCTTCTGATGCTCTATCTTAACTTGTTGGCATGTAGAGCACTTAGCCACAAACTCTGTAATATCTCTCTTCATCGCACTCTACTAATAGATGTCCCGTAAGTCGCGGTACATCTTTGTTGCCCCTGGATGAATAGAGTAACACACATTATGTGTTTCTACAAGAATTCTCTACCTTAGGTCATCTACACCTGGAACACAGAAAAGGCCCTGACAATGAAGAACATTATCTCCCCCTTGGGAGAAAACCTCTATTTTCTCATCCTAGACTGATTCTTTCTACTTGACAAGGCTGGGATCTCTATCTTTCTTTTCTTTCACCTCGAAAACTAGAGATGACTCTAAACTACTCTGAACCCATATATCACCCTCATCTGTATCGTCTAAGAGAACCCCTGATGATAGGCGAATTTACGCGCCTATATCAATATATTTTGCCCATATTTTAGCCTAGTTTTGAGAACAAATTATATATTTCATGCACTTTTAGTCCCTTTTCCTGTAAATGAGCTAACGAACATGATTAGTAAAGTTTCAGGTATAAATGATGCATAATTCAGCATTTTATGGATTACTTGACGCTAAAGAAAGCTCACGAAGGAAGGGAAGGGAGTTTACACGCCTAAGGACCAAAACTGCTGCATGGAAAATCTGTCCCGGGCTAAAACAGCATTTCTGAAGACTTTGGGGGACCAAAACTGCTGCATGGAAAATCTGTCCCGGGCTAAAACAGCAATTCTGAAGACTTTGGGGACTTACAGACACAAAGCTGGATTTTGACAATGATACATTAACCTAGTACAATTAGGTTATGTATTTCATTATTTTATGTGGATTATGATAATGTTACCTTAACCTAGTACATTTGGGTTAAGGATTTCATTAGTCTAGTAGGATTTGGTTATTTATTTCATTAGCTTAGTAGGATTAGGATATGGGTATTATAAATACCCTATCATGCTAGAGATTTTAAAGAGGAACAAGGAAGGAGGGAGGAAGGAGAGAGAACACAATACTTCCTTCCATCCCTCTCATCTTCTATCATCTTTTTACATCTTCTAAACTCTTCTAATCTTTCCATTAATTCTATTTTTCTTCTTCTACTCTTCCATTCTTAAATTCCACAACAAGAGAATCGTTACTTGGCCTAGGAATTCACGCCTCACGCCTACCACCTAAGCTACACGAAATTACTCAATCTTGTGGTATAACAACAATGTCAATCGTGATCTCCTTCGCATTCATGGGTAACTAAACTTCTCTGTTGGGGTTATGGAAGCCGTATGAGATACTATCTATTGCTGTGAGTTTGTGAATTCGAGGCACGTATATTGCTTATATCATTATTCTCTTCATCTTAATCTACATTCTTTGCGGTTGCAAACGCAAGAATACGCCAGTCTAACATTTAACTTGTTCGAGAGAAAAGTTCTTTGTCTGGAAAAGAGATAATGTCAAGGTAGTAGGACACCCTTTCCTATTAAAAAGCTAGTGCCGTAACTGGACTAACCTCTTGGAGAATTCGTACCGTTAGATACGCTTTAAGCTCGAGAGAGTTAAAGTGAAATAGTCCTTGTTTAGGTCGAGAGACGCTTGGATTTACCATCGACTACAATCCTCTATAAGCAATTGCATGTCAGAATTCTACACACTCATAGCCAATAGAGACGTATACCTCAGAAGGTGGACATAACCCCAACGCTTCAATTCTCATTATTTACAACCAACGTAACATTCTTTCTCTTTTTACTTTGCTATTGCCGTTTTTAGATCTTATTTTGTTCACATTACTTGCAAGAAAAGAATCCCCCCTTTTTACGAGACTTGCACTAAAAGTCTAGTAATCTTTACTTACTTGTTGACCAAGCTATTCCCTGTGGGATCGATACCCAACCCAGTTGGGTTCTATATTTGCTAACGACCGCTTTACACTCCTACGAGAGCTGTAGATTGAGCGTTATCAAAAATTGGCGCCGTTGCCGGGGAATACAAGTGTCAATTAAGTTCGTAATAATTACTAGACCCTTTGGTCAAAGACTCTCGTACTTTTACTTTTAGTTTTTGTTTTTGTTTACTGCAGGTTTTTTGTTCAGTACATCAATGGATGCACAACGTGAGATACCGTTCGATGCTGATGATGATGATCTTGATGGAGCTGGTGCCACTGGAGCCATTATTCTTCCGCCATTAGCCCCCGGAGCCAAGTTCAACATCACGAGCACCATGATTCAGTTATTGCAACTCAAGGGATTATTTGGTGGACTAGCAGGCGATGATCCGAATATGCATCTCATCAACTTTATTTCTACATGCAAGTCATTTGACAATCCTGGAGTTGGTCAGAATGCAATTCGGTTACGCTTATTTCCATTGTCTCTGTCTGGGGAGGCAACTCTATGGTTGAATGGGCTGACTCCTGATTCTATTACAAATTGGAGGCAATTGAGAGACGCTTTCCTAGAAAGATTCTTTCCGCCATCCAAAAGAGCACAATTGAGAGATGAAATCAGCAACTTTCGTCAGCTTCCAACTGAAGCTCTTCATGAAACATGGGAGAGGTTCAAGACAAAGCTAGCGAGGTGTCCAAACCATCATATGACTAATGTTCACCTAATGGAGATACTATACAGAGCCTTGAATTCAATAACTAAACCAGTGGTGGATAATGCGGCTGGAGGATCTTTTATGGACCTCACCTTTGGTCAAGCATGCAATATGCTAGATCGCATGACGAAACAAAGTAGAGCTTGGCATACCAGGGATTCCGAGGTAGCAAGCCCCACTTTATCTATAGGCATTACTGCAGACCAAAGAAGAAGACAAGAAGAACGTGATCAAGATATGGCGCACATGAAAACACAGATGGATCTTCTTACAAAGCATTTATTATCAGGGAAGACCGACAAAGTAAAAGCTGTGGCGCTAAAAGGAAGAGACGAATCTGATTCGGAAGAAGAAGCCAACTACTTGAATAATCAGGGGGGTTTCCGAGGGAATGCCCAAGGAAACCAAGGTCGGAACTATTATGATAATTCTGGAAACAAGGACCAAGGTAGTTGGAGAAAAAACAATGAAAAGAGTGGTGTTTATGTTCCCCCTGGTAGGCGTGATACCACCACATCTAATTCTGGAAGTATGGAAGACATGATGGCTAAATTATTAAAAGGAGTGGAAACAACGAGCGCGGGAGTTACTGAGGTAATCAATGATTTGTCTTCCATGAAACAACTAGTTGATTCTCATTCCACTTCAATCAAGCAAATAGAGCAGCAACTGAGCCAACTTTCAGCAGCACTCAATCAAAGAAAGGCTGGCACTTTACCTAGTGATACTGTGCAAAACCAAAGGAATGATGGGTCATGCATGGCCATCACTACCCGAAGTGGTAAGGTGCTGGAAACCTCATCTAAGGGCAAGCAAGTGGTTGACGAAGTAGTGGACATTGATGATACGGCGAAAGGGGAAGATGCCGCAGCAGCTGATCCTGACGTCCATAACGTCACCCCTCACGATTTGCAACCTGAAAAAGCTGAAAAACGGAAGCAAGAGGAGAAGAAAGCCGTGGAAAGAACAATTCCATACCCACCACCACCTTTTCCTCAAAGATTGAAGAAGGTGGCGGATGATACAAAGTTCAGCAAATTCATGACCATGTTGAAGCAGCTGACCATTAATGTTCCGTTGGAAGAGGCACTAGAAAAAATGCCTGGGTATGCTAAATTCATGAAGGACCTATTGACAAAGAAGAGGGCAGTAAGCTATGAGCCGGCAGATAATATTCATCATTGCAGTGCAATTGCCACAAGGTCCTTAGTACAGAAGAAGGCAGACCCTGGTGCTTTCACTATTCCTTGCACGGTTGGATCTATGAATTTTGCTAAGGCATTGTGCGATCTGGGTGCTAGCATCAATTTGATGCCACTATTCGTCTACAAGAAGTTGGGGCTAGGAGATCCAACACCAACCAATATGAGGCTCGTGATGGCTGATAGGACGGTAAAACGACCTGTGGGTATCTTGAATGATGTGTTGGTGAAGGTATCTTCATTTATCTTTCCTGCAGACTTCGTTATTCTGGATTGTGAGGTGGATTCTGATGTTCCCATAATCTTGGGACGCCCCTTCCTCGCAACTGGAAGTGTGCTTATTGACATGAAAGATAATGAGCTTTTGTTTCGAATTAATGACGAAGTGGTCCGCTTTGATATATGCAAAGCGATGAAGCAGCCAAAAGATATGGATGTGTTCTCTGTAGCTGATGTTCATTATGAAGGTAAGAAAGCATTATCTGTAGAGAAACAGCCTACTGTTGAGCCATTGTCTACTGCGCTGCTGAATGTTGAGCATGAGGATGCTAAAGAATATGAAGAACTTATGGGTGCTCTAACAGAAATAGAGTCCTATTCCCATACTCCTAAGAAACCGGACCGTGATCTTAAGAATCAACCGTCACCAACAGCGAAGACTTCCCTTGAAGAGCCACCAATGCTAGAATCGAAAGAGCTCCCCAATTATCTAAGGTATGTGTTCTTGGAAAGTATAAAGATACTTCCGGTGAGTGCGGATGATTTAAGTAAACAGCACGTAGACGCTCTCATCTCTACTCTGAAGAGATACATGAGAGCTATGGGTTGGACTATTGATGATATAATTGGTACCCCTCCTACAAGTAAGCCTCATTGTCGTCTGAATCCATTCAGAAAACGATCCACCATCTATCTCGACGAATTCTAAGTACTCGAGGTAACTATGTCGTGCCGCGACAATAAATCAAGCGCTAGATGGGAGGCAACCCATCATTTATCGTTTATCGTTTTTTCATTTTTCATTTCGTTCTAGTATGTGTTTTGCCTTTTAAAAATCCAAAAATAAGAGTCGTGCCACGACCAAAACTAAGGCGCTTGGTGGGAGGCAACCCATCGTACTAATTGTTTTCATTTGTTTGAGCGAATATAGGTGCAAGAAGTAGTCAACGAGGAGATTGATTTCAATTGACGATTTGGACGCATTGTATGGTAAAGTTGGTAAGTTAGGAAGGGTGATGCATAAGGCTATGGATTGAGCCTTTCTCACGCCAAAATAGGCTTCGAGGAAGGCTAGGCCTTGGTAAAACTAGGCCACGATCGATGCACAACCTATCCTATAGCCTAAGGTCTCGGAATCCAGTGTGTTATACACTATGCGCCGCCTATTCCTAGGTATGCTTTTGACTATGCGCCGCCTATGCTATGGCATTTGGTCTCAGTATCTCATATGCCATAGACTATGCGGCGCATATGTCTACAAATGCCATAGACTATGCGGCGCATATGTCCCATTATGCCATAGACAATGCGCCGCATATACCATGACTATGCCAAGCATTATGCGCCGCATATGTAGCATTTTTGTCTCCAAAACCGATTGTAAATGGGTCAAAACCCGACCCATTCTCTTCCTATATAAAGGAGACTTAGTCTTGAAACACAAACACATTGAAAACTTGACCTAGGCGCCGCATATACTCTCCAAATCATCTCAAAACTTTTCTTTTTGCTCTCCCACTTCACAAGAACATCTCCAAAGGCTTCAATCACGTAAGTACTCTCTTGTTCTTCATCTATTTTTCGTAAGTACTACGTTGCTATGTCTATTATGAATTTCTATATCTTGAAGAAATATTGGTGATGTTAATGTGTTTGAATTGTTGATACAAAACCAAGTGAGTGAACATGAACGTTAGGATACTCTTAACTTGTTTCCAACTAGAAATTGATTTTGATGCATTGTTATACTACTTGCAGAATTGCTATAGTAATGAACATTGCATAATCTTGTCACTTGAATACTTACATGTTAGAATATCCCGTTCATCGGAATAAGACTTATAACTGCCTACCGACATAGGAGGTTCAATTTATTGATAGAAACGATACCATGATGTAATCCCTATGTAGTAGTCTTGTTATACCTAACATGAAAGTATTGCAAAGGTTGCAAGAAGTGATATATCTCTGATTTTTCTCGTTGGAATATAGCTCCTAAAATGCATGTCGATGAAGTCTAAGTAATCGACCACTTTCACTTCACTAATTTGTAGCAACAAACTAAGTGTGGGGTGGTACCCCTACTGCTTGTGCATAGATTGTATCCATTGATATTGTGCTACCACTAACACTATTTCTAGTCTCAGGTACAATGGCACCTAAAGCGAGACAAGGCAAGGAGAAGGCTACCACCTCCCAAAAGGGCAAAAAGAGAAGTCGCAAGGACCAAGGAGAACCCTCCTCGCTGCAAATACCTCGACTCACGCTTGGAATTAAGTGGGATACTTATGAGGAACTTCTGAGGATGACGACTCTGATGATGATTCCAATGCAAGGGGTATGACCCCAGACATAGAGGATAAGTCCGACCAACCAGGTTCTTCGTATTTATTTTCCACTGAGGACAGTGTCCCGACTAAGTGTGGGGTGGTGGTATTGCATGCTATACTTCTCTATTCGCATCTATGTTTGTTTGCTTTTGTTTCATTTTTGTTTCGGTTTTTTTTAGTAGTAATAGTAGTAAACTTTTTCTAGCTTCGCATGAAATTATTTTGATAGGCAGCATGAGATTATAACAAGAGTATGTGCTACAATTGTGACTATTGAGACGTTTAGGCTCTAGTTGTGACTCAATATGTGATATTGTGTGATTCAATTCCTTCACTTGTTGGGTCGAGAGTCTATATTACTTCCAATCAAGTCGACCATGTGCCTTGTGTGTGAGAGATAATAGTATATTCTATGTATGTGGCTGATGCTAGAACTTGCCTGGTATGTATGCAAAGCGAAAATAAGGAGTGTAAGTTTAGGATATGATTTAGGCATTTCTTTGGCAACCTATACATGTTTACCTTCAGTTTTACCTACCCATGGACATCATCTTAGTTAACCCTTTTAAGCCTTTAGCCTATTTCTTTGACAACCTTGTATGTAAGCCTAATCCATTTCTTTCAAGACCGTAATTTGATCCCAAAATCCCTAAGTGCTTTAAAGTGAAAAAGTCATGTGACAACATAAAAGGAAATTGGGGGAGTATAATGCTATAAATTGGAATGGTTCTTGAATGTGTTATGAAAAAGAAAAAAAAATGCTATCATAAGAGGTATGTTGTGAAAAGAAAAAGGAAAAGAAAGCTGAAAAGCGAGTTGTGCTTAAAATTGAAAAAACAAAATAGGAGAACAAGGGTGGTATAACAAAAGAAAGAAGAAAGGTTGAAAAAAAAAGTGTCAATGATACAAAGTGATGTATTAAAGCGCTTAGGAACTTAGTCACTATTCCTGGCCAAAATAGTTCTACCCGTCCCTTAGCCTACATTACAACCATCAAAAGACCTACTTGATCCTAATCTTAACATTCCGACATTTAGTGGAGTACTACATTAAGGGCAAGCCTATGGTCATCAGTCGCTACATATGAACTCTTTGTGAGAGTGAGAGCAAGGACATTTTGATACCCATGTTTGAAAAATATGCTATATTTGTGAGTGATTATGGGTACTATATGGTGAGACACACATGGTTGATGAGTTTTGGATAGTTGTATATGATTCTATGCACCTTAACGTTTGCATGCGAGTCGATCACCATCACGAGTCTACGCTAGAGGTTAAACTGTTTCTACTTATAATCGGAAAGCTACTCTTTGTTGATAATTGTTGTGCTTGTCTTGAAGAATGTTTTGTGTTGTTTCTGTAAAAACCTTAAGTTGATGCTTAGAAGGACATGATATGTTGTTCGAGGACGAACAAAGCTCTAAGTGTGGGGTGTTGATGATAGGCGAATTTACGCGCCTATATCAATATATTTTGCCCATATTTTAGCCTAGTTTTGAGAACAAATTATATATTTCATGCACTTTTAGTCCCTTTTCCTGTAAATGAGCTAACGAACATGATTAGTAAAGTTTCAGGTATAAATGATGCATAATTCAGCATTTTATGGCTTACTTGACGCTAAAGAAAGCTCACGAAGGAAGGGAAGGGAGTTTACACGCCTAAGGACCAAAACTGCTGCATGGAAAATCTGTCCCGGGCTAAAACAGCATTTCTGAAGACTTTGGGGGACCAAAACTGCTGCATGGAAAATCTGTCCCGGGCTAAAACAGCAATTCTGAAGACTTTGGGGACTTACAGACACAAAGCTGGATTTTGACAATGATACATTAACCTAGTACAATTAGGTTATGTATTTCATTATTTTATGTGGATTATGATAATGTTACCTTAACCTAGTACATTTGGGTTAAGGATTTCATTAGTCTAGTAGGATTTGGTTATTTATTTCATTAGCTTAGTAGGATTAGGATATGGGTATTATAAATACCCTATCATGCTAGAGATTTTAAAGAGGAACAAGGAAGGAGGGAGGAAGGAGAGAGAACACAATACTTCCTTCCATCCCTCTCATCTTCTATCATCTTTTTACATCTTCTAAACTCTTCTAATCTTTCCATTAATTCTATTTTTCTTCTTCTACTCTTCCATTCTTAAATTCCACAACAAGAGAATCGTTACTTGGCCTAGGAATTCACGCCTCACGCCTACCACCTAAGCTACACGAAATTACTCAATCTTGTGGTATACCATAGACTATGCGGCGCATATGTCCCATTATGCCATAGACAATGCGCCGCATATGTAGGAATTTTGTCTCCAAAACCGATTTTAAATGGGTCATAACCCGACCCATACTCTTCCTATATAAAGAGGACTTAGTCTTATAAACACAACCACAATAGAAACTACCCTAAAGGCGCCGCATACTCTCCCAAATCCTCTAAAATTTTTCTTCTTTTGCTCTTCCAATTCACAAAACCATCTCCACAAGCTTCAAGCAAGTAAGTGCTCTCTTATTCTTCATTTATTTCTCGTAAGTACTACGTTGCTATGGCTATTATTAACTGCTAAATTATATAAGATTGTTGGTGATGTTCATGTGTTTGGATTGTTGTCACAAAATCATGTGAGTGAACATATACGTAGGTAAATCTTGACTTGTTTCCGACTTGAATTTGGTTTCAATAGCATTATTATGATATTTGCGGAATTGCTATGGCTATGAATATTGCTTAAGATTGTTGTTTGGATACTGACATGTTAGACTATCCCGGCCATCGGGATAAGACTTATAGTGCCTACCGACTTAGGAGGTTGTGATTGTTGTAAGAATAACGATAACCCCCATGTAGTAGTGTTGCTATATTTACCATGAAAGTAGCCCAATGGCTGCAAGTAAGTGATGCATTACTGATTTTCTTGCCGGAATGCAATCCTTAAACGTATGTCAACAAAATCTGAGTAAATCAACTACTTTCACCTCACTGATTTGTGATAACAAAACTAAGTGTGGGGTGGTACCCCTAATGCTTGCTTATAGATTGTATCAAGCGAAACTGTGCTGCAACTAACACTATTTCTAGTCTCAGGTACAATGGCACCTAAAGCGAGGCAAGGCAAGGAGAAGGCGACCACTTCCCAAAAGGGCAAGAAGAGAAGTCGAAAAGACCAAGGAGAATCATCCTCAGCACAACCACCACGCAGAATGTTCGGAATAAAATGGGTTCTTGAGGAAGAAGCCAAAGCATGGTACAGCAACAACAAAGAAAGAAAATATGTGCACGTCGACTTGATCAACAAGGATACCTTAGCAAAGAAGGAGCCGCGTATGTTGGCAAAAATAATGGCTTTGAAGTTGGATTTCATCTTCCGCGACATGGGAGAGTGCAATCTGGATCTAAAAGAGAGTTTTATGCCAACTGGTCGCCAAACACAACAGGCAATGAAGTCAAAATTCGGGGCCAGGTGTTACAGCTCACCGCGGACTGGATCAACTCTTTTCTTGGCTTACCTTCAATCGACGCAGCACCATTCAAAGAGCTGTGCAGCAGGCCTCCTTATAGAGCAATACGACACACGCTTTGTGGAAGCAGATCAATGGCAAGGTGGGGCAGACATAAAGAAACAGGCCGACACAACACCTTTCCCTATGCTCCACTAAATAGGGAAGCAAGAATCTGGATGCGCATTGTCAACTCATGTCTTATTCCTGGGACTCAATACACCAAGATATCAAGAGATAGAGTGTGTTTGGTCTATGCTTTGATGACGAATGTCCCAATCAACTTTGGGGCAATCATTCGATCCACTATGAGGAAGGCCAGACTACACAAAAGGTCCCATTTCACATTTGGCAATTTGTTGACAGCAATATTGCGGAAGGAGGATATCGAAGAGGAACCAGCTGATCATAAACTCCCACACAATCCGAAGAAGGTTGACCTCACAAAGGTCAAAGATGCTGAATCAACACATGGCATAAACCTTACTACGGCAGAGAGACATGCTCGGGATGAGAGTTTCTCCCGCCATATGTACGGCATGATGAGGTTTACAATGATGAGCGGAGGTCGTATTCCAACTGCTGCAGAGCTCCAACAGCTGGACCACGATTATCCCATGAACATGCATGCACGGGAGATGTGTGGAGTGGGCGTATACTTTGAGGAACCTCTAGATGATGATGTGCCGACGGATGACGATCGACGCTTACCAGACTCTGACGAGGAGGAGAACTCTGACGACGACTCTTATGATGATTCCGACGAAGGGGGTATGACCCCCGACAATGAGGAAGAGTCCGACTAACCAGGTTCCTCGTATTTATTTCCACTGAGGGCAGTGTCCCGTTTAAGTGTGGGGTGGCAGTATCGTATGCTATACTTCTCTATTGCATCTATGTTTGTTTGCTTTGTTTTTGTTTCGTTTTTTTCATTTTTTTTAGTAGTAAATTTTTTCTAGCTTCGCATGAAATTATTTTGATAGGCAGCATGAGATTATAACAAGAGTATGTGCTACAATTGTGACCATTGAGACGTTTAGGCTCTAGTTGTGACTCAATATGTGATATTGTGTGATTCAATTCCTTCACTTGTTGGGTCGAGAGTCTATATTACTTCCAAGCAAGTCGACCATGTGCCTTGTGTGGGTGAGATAATCGTATATTCTATGATTGTGGCTGATTCTAGAACTTGCCTGGTATGTATGCAAAGCGAAAATAAGGAGTGTAAGTTTAGGAGGTGATTTAGGCATTTCTTTGACAACTTATATTTATTTACCTTCAGTTTTACCTACCCATGGACATCATCCTAGTTAAACCCTTTTGAGCCTTTAGCCTATTTCTTTGACAACCTTGTATGTAAGCCTAATCCATTTCTTTCAAGACCGTAATTTGATCCAAACTCCTAAGTGCTTTAAAGTGAAAAAGTCACGTGACAACATAAGAGGAAATTGGGTGAGTATGATGCTATAAATTGTAATGGTGCTTGAATGTGTTATGAAAAAGAAAGTGCTATCATAAGAGGTATGTTGTGAAAAGAAAAAAGAAAAGAAAGCTGAAAAACGAGTTGTGCTTAAAATTGAAAAACAAAAGAGGAGAACAAGGGTGGTAGAATAAAATAAAGAAAGGTTATTTGAAAGAAAAGTGTTAATGATACAAAGTGATGTATTAAAGCGCTTAGGAACTTAGTCACTATTCCTGGCCAAAATAGTCCTACCCGTCCCTTAGCCTACATTACAACCATCAAAAGACCTACTTGATCCTAAGCTTAGCATTCTGACATTTAGTAGAGTATTACATTAAGGGCAAGCCTATGGTCATCAGTTGCTTCATATGAATTCTTTGTGAGAGTGAGAGCAAGGACATTTTAATACCTATGTTTGAAAAATATGCTATATTTTGTGAGTGATTATGGGTACTATATGGTGAGACACACATGGTTGATGAGTTTTGGATAGTTGTATATGATTCTATGCACTTTAACGTTTGCATGCGAGTTGATCACCATCACGAGTCTATACTTGAGGTTAAATTGTT
The DNA here is from genome assembly GCA_030864215.1 of Capsicum pubescens. Lineage (NCBI taxonomy): Eukaryota > Viridiplantae > Streptophyta > Magnoliopsida > Solanales > Solanaceae > Capsicum > Capsicum pubescens. The sequence goes on along the minus strand of CM061545.1, from coordinate 179,096,628 downwards.
TCTACTTATAATCGGAAAGCTACTCTTGGTTGATAATCGTTGTGCTTGTCTTAATAAATGTTTTGTGTTGTTGCTGTAAAAACCTTAAGTTGATGCTTAGAAGGACATGATATGTTGTTCGAGGACGAACAAAGCTCTAAGTGTGGGGTGTTGATGATAGGCGAATTTACGCGCCTATATCAATATATTTTGCCCATATTTTAGCCTAGTTTTGAGAACAAATTATATATTTCATGCACTTTTAGTCCTTTTTCCTGTAAGTGAGCTAACGAACATGATTAGTAAAGTTTCAGGTATAAATGATGCATAATTCAGCATTTTATGGCTTACTTGACGCTAAAGAAAGCTCACGAAGGAAGGGAAGGGAGTTTACACGCCTAAGGACCAAAACTGCTGTATGGAAAATCTGTCCCGGGCTAAAACAGCATTTCTGAAGACTTTGGGGGACCAAAACTGCTGCATGGAAAATCTGTCCCGGGCTAAAACAGCAATTCTGAAGACTTTGGGGACTTACAGACACAAAGCTGGATTTTGACAATGATACATTAACCTAGTACAATTAGGTTATGTATTTCATTATTTTAAGTGGATTATGATAATGTTACCTTAACCTAGTACATATGGGTTAAGGATTTCATTAGTCTAGAAGGATTTGGTTATTTATTTCATTAGCTTAGTAGGATTAGGATATGGGTATTATAAATACCCTATCATGCTAGAGATTTAGGGGGATCTGCTACTCCTCTCTTATTCTACAATACAAACAATTCTACAACTCTTCTACTCTTTCCATCAATTCTATTTTCGTCTATTCTTATATTCTTAAATTTCCGCAACAAGAGAAACGTTACTCTACAAGAAATCACACCTAACGCCTACCACTCTTGGGCTACACGAAATTGATCATTATTGTGGTATAATAACAATGTCAATTGTGGTTTTCTTTGCATTCATGGGTAACTAAACCTCTCTGTTGGGGTTATGGAAGCCGTATGAGATACTATCTATTGCTGTGAGTTTGTGAGTTCGAGGCACGTATATTGCTTATATCATTATTCTCTTCATCTTAATCTACATTCTTTGCGGTTGCAAACGCAAGAATACGCCAGTCTAACATTTAACTTGTTCGAGAGAAAAGTTATTTGGCTGGAAAAGAGATAATGTCAAGGTAGTAGGACACCCTTTCCTATTAAAAAGCTAGTGCCGTAACTGGACTAACCTCTTGGAGAATTCGTACCGTTAGATACGCTTTAAGCTCGAGAGAGTTAAAGTGAAATAGTCCTTGTTTAGGTCGAAAGACGCTTGGATTTACCATCGAATACAATTCTCTATAAGCAGTTGCATGTCAGAATTCTACACACTCATAGCCAATAGAGACGTATACCTCAGAAGGTGGACATAACCCCAACTTCTCAATTCTCATTGTTTACAACTTACGTAACAATCTTTCTCTTTTACTTTGCTATTTTCAGCTTTTATTGTTTTGGTGACACATTACAATCCCCCCTTTTTACGAGACTTGCACTAAAAGTCTAGTAATCTTTACTTACTTGTTGACCAAGATATTCCCTGTGGGATCGATACCCAACCCAGGTTGGGTTCTATATTTGCTAACGACCGCTTTACACTCCTACGAGAGCTGTAGATTGAGCGTTATCAAAAATTTTTTGATAACGCTCAATCTACAGCTCTCGTAGGAGTGTAAAGCGGTCGTTAGCAAATATAGAACCCAACTGGGTTGGGTATCGATCCCACAGGGAATAGCTTGGTCAACAAGTAAGTAAAGATTGCTAGACTTTTAGTGCAAGTCTCGTAAAAAGGGGGGATTGTAATGTGTCACCAAAACAATTAAATAAAAGCTGAAAATAGCAAAGCAAAAGAGAAAGATTGTTACGTAAGTTGTAAACAATGAGAATTGAGAAGTTGGGGTTATGTCCACCTTCTGAGGTATACGTCTCTATTGGCTATGAGTGTGTAGAATTCTGACATGCATATTGCCCCTAGTCTGGAAAGTTGGTGGACTTCCTGAGATAACTTCTTTTTACTGTCCTCAACATGAGAAACACTACCCATGGGTAGTCTACTGAGAGCGTTATCTACTGTATTGGCCTTGCCCAGATGATAGAGGACACTCATGTCATAATCTTTCAAGAGCTCTAACCACCTTCTCTGATGAAGATTGAGATCTTTCTGAGAAAAGACATACTGAAGACTCTTATGATCAGTGAACACATCTACATGAACACCGTATAGATAATGCCTCCAAATCTTTAACGCAAAGACTAAGGCTGCTAACTTAAGATTATGAGTATGATAATTCCTATCATAGGGCTTAAGTTGTCTGAAGGCGTAGGCTATGATCTTATCATGCTGCATGAGCACACAACCCAAACCTACTCTGGATGCATCATAATACACTATGAATCCATCTAAACCATTTGGGAGAGCTAAGATTGGAGCTGAGGTGAGTCAAGTCTTCAACTCCTAAAAATTCTTCTCGCAAGGATCTGACCACTGAAACTTGGCTTTCTTCTGAGTCAATCTAGACATAAGGGATGAAATAGAAGAAAATCCTTCAACAAATCACCTGTAATAGCCAGCTGATAACGCTCAATCTACAGCTCTCGTAGGAGTGTAAAATGGTCGTTAGCAAATATAGAACCCAACTGGGTTGGGTATCGATCCCACAGGGAATAGCTTGGTCAACAAGTAAGTAAAGATTACTGGACTTTTAGTGCAAGTCTCGTAAAAAGGGGGGATTGTAATGTGTCACCAAAACAATTAAATAAAAGCTGAAAATAGCAAAGTAAAAGAGAAAGATTGTTACGTAAGTTGTAAACAATGAGAATTGAGGCGTTGGGGTTATGTCCACCTTCTGAGGTATACGTCTCTATTGGCTATGAGTGTGTAGAATTCTGACATGCAATTGCTTATAGAGGATTGTAGTCGATGGTAAATCCAAGCGTCTCTCGACCTAAACAAGGACTATTTCACTTTAACTCTCTCGAGCTTAAAGCGTATCTAACGGTACGAATTCTCCAAGAAGTTAGTCCAGTTACGGCACTAGCTTTTTAATAGGAAAGGGTGTCCTACTACCTTGACATTATCTTTTTTCCAGACAAATAACTTTTCTCTCGAACAAGTTAAATGTTAGACTGGCGTATTCTTGCGTTTGCAACCGCAAAGAATGTAGATTAAGATGAAGAGAATAATGATATAAGCAATATACGTGCCTCGAATTCACAAACTCACAGCAATAGATAGTATCTCATACGGCTTCCATAACCCCAACAGAGAAGTTTAGTTACCCATGAATGCGAAGGAGATCACGATTGACATTGTTGTTATACCACAAGATTGAGTAATTTCCTGTAGCTTAGGTGGTAGGCGTGAGGCGTGAATTCCTAGGCAAAGTAACGATTCTCTTGTTGTGGAATTTAAGAATGGAAGAGTAGAAGAAGAAAAATAGAATTAATGGAAAGATTAGAAGAGTTTAGAAGATGTAAAAAGATGATAGAAGATGAGAGGGATGGAAGGAAGTATTGTGTTCTCTCTCCTTCCTCCCTCCTTGTTCTCTAAAATCTCTAGCATGATAGGGTATTTATAATACCCATATCCTAATCCTACTAAGCTAATGAAATAAATAACCAAATCCTACTAGACTAATGAAATCCTTAACCCAAATGTACTAGGTTAAGGTAACATTATCATAATCCACATAAAATAATGAAATACATAACCTAATTGTACTAGGTTAATGTATCATTGTCAAAATCCAGCTTTGTGTCTGTAAGTCCCCAAAGTCTTCAGAATTGCTGTTTTAGCCCGGGACAGATTTTCCATGCAGCAGTTTTGGTCCCCCAAAGTCTTCAGAAATGCTGTTTTAGCCCGGGACAGATTTTCCATGCAGCAGTTTTGGTCCTTAGGCGTGTAAACTCCCTTCCCTTCCTTCGTGAGCTTTCTTTAGCGTCAAGTAAGCCATAAAATGCTGAATTATGCATCATTTATACCTGAAACTTTACTAATCATGTTCGTTAGCTCATTTACAGGAAAAAGGACTAAAAGTGCATGAAATATATAATTTGTTCTCAAAACTAGGCTAAAATATGGGCAAAATATATTGATATAGGCGCGTAAATTCGCCTATCATCAACACCCCACACTTAGAGCTTTGTTCTTCCTCGAACAACATATCATGTCCTTCTAAGCATCAACTTAAGGTTTTTACAGAGTCAACACAAAACATTTATTAAGACAAGCACAACGATTATCAACCAAGAGTAGCTTTCCGATTATAAGTAGAAACAATTTAACCTCAAGTATAGACTCGTGATGGTGATTGACTCGCATGCAAACGTTAAGGTGCATAGAATCATATACAACTATCCAAAACTCATCAACCATGTGTGTCTCACCATATAGTACCCATAATCACTCACAAATATAGCATATTTTTCAAACATGGGTATCAAAATGTCCTTGCTCTCACTCTCACAAAGAGTTCATATGTAGCAACTGATGACCATAGGCTTTCCCTTAATGTAGTACTCCACTAAATGTCGGAATGTTAAGATTAGGATCAAGTAGGTCTTTTGATGGTTGTAATGTAGGCTAAGGGACGGGTAGGACTATTTTGGCCAAGAATAGTGACTAAGTTCCTAAGCGCTTTAATACATCACATTGTATCATTGACACTTTTTTCTTTCAACCTTTCTTCTTTCTTTTGTTATACCACCCTTGTTCTCCTCTTTTTTCAATTTTAAGCACAACTCACTTTTCGGCTTTCTTTTCCTTTTTCTTTTCACAACATACCTCTTATGATAGCATTTCTTTTTTTTCTTTTTCATAACACATTCAAGAACCATTCCAATTTATAGCATTATACTCACCCAATTTTCTTTTATGTTGTCACATGACTTTTTCACTTTAAAGCACTTAGGGATTTTGGGATCAAATTACGGTCTTGAAAGAAATGGATTAGGCTTACATACAAGGTTGTCAAAGAAATAGGCTAAAGGCTCAAAAGGGTTAACTAGGATGATGTCCATGGGTAGGTAAAACTGAAGGTAAACATGTATAGGTTGCCAAAGAAATGCCTAAATCATATCCTAAACTTACACTCCTTATTTTCGCTTTGCATACATACCAGGCAAGTTCTAGCATCAGCCACATACATAGAATATACTATTATCTCACACACACAAGGCACATGGTCGACTTGATTGGAAGTAATATAGACTCTCGACCCAACAAGTGAAGGAATTGAATCACACAATATCACATATTGAGTCAAAACTAGAGCCTAAACGTCTCAATAGTCACAATTGTAGCACATACTCTTGTTATAACCTCATGCTTCCTATCAAAATAATTTCATGCGAAGCTAAAAAAAATTTTAACTACTAAAACGAAACAAAAATGAAACTAACAAAAGCAAACAAACATAGATGCGAATAGAGAAGTATAGCATGCAATACCACCACCCCACACTTAGTCGGGACACTGTCCTCAGTGGAAAATAAATACGAGGAACCTGGTTGGTCGGACTTATCCTCTATGTCTGGGGTCATACCCCTTGCATTGGAATCATCATCAGAGTCGTCATCCTCAGAAGTTCCTCATAAGTATCCCACTTAATTCCAAGCGTGAGTTGAGGTATTTGCAGCGAGGAGGGTTCTCATTGCTCTTTTCGGCCTCTTTTCTTGCCTTTTTGTGAAGTAGTCTTGCTTTGGGTGCCATTGTACCTGAGACTTAAAAAAATGTTCATGTTAGCATCATCTCGATGGATACAATCTATAAACAAGCAGTAGTGGCACCACTCCACACTTAGTTTGTTGGTACAGACTAGTGAAGTGAAAGTGGTCGATTACTCAGACTTCATCGACATACGTTTTAGGGGCTATATTCCAACAAGAAATTCAGATATGTAAAACTTCTTGAAATCTTTGCAATACTTTCATGTTAGGTATATCAAGACTTCTTCATAGGGATTACATCATGGTATAGTTTCTATCAATAATCACAATCTCCTATGTCGGTAGGCAACTATAAGTCTTATTCCGATGAGCGAGACATCCCAACATGTAAGTATTCAAGTGACAAGAGCATGCAATGTTCATGACTATAGCAATTCCGCAAGTAGTATAACAATGCATCAAAATCAATTTCTAGTTGGAAACAAGTTAAGAGTATCCTAACGTTCATGTTCACTCACTTGGTTTTGTATCAACAATTCAAACACATTAACATCACCAATATTTCTTCAAGATGTAGCAATTCATAATAGACATAGCAACGTAGCACTTACAAAAAATAGATGAAGAACAAGAGAGTACTTACGTGATTGAAGCCTTTGGAGATGTTCTTGTGAAGTGGGAGAGCAAAAAGAAAAGTTTTGAGATGATTTGGAGAGTATATGCGGCGCCTTTAGGTCACTTTGCAATGTGTTGTGTTATAAAACTAAGTCCCCTTTATATAGTAAGAGAATGGGTCGGGTTATGACCCATTTACAATCGGTTTTGGAGACAAAAATGCTACACATGCGGCGCATAATGCTTGGCATAGTCATGGTATATGCGGCGCATTGTCTATGGCATAATGGGACATATGCGCCGCATAGTCTATGGCATTTGTAGACATATGCGCCGCATAGTATATGGCATATGAGATACTGAGACCAAATGCCATAGCATAGGCGGCGCATAGTCAAAAGCATACCTAGGAATAGGCGGCGCATAGTGTATAGCACACTAGATTCCGAGACCTTAGGCTATAGGATAGGTTGTGCATCGTTCGTGGCCTAGTTTTACCAAGGCCTAGCCTTCCTCGAAGCCTATTTTGGCGTGAGAAAGGCTCAATCCATAGCCTTATGCATCACCATTCCTAACTTACCAACTTTACCATACAATGCGTCCAAATCGTCAATTGAAATCAATCTCATCGTTGACTACTTCTTGCACCTATATTCGCTCAAACAAATGAAAACGATTAGTACGATGGGTTGCCTCCCACCAAGCGCCTTAGTTTTGGTCGTGGCACGACTCTTATTTTTGGATTTTTCATTTATCAAAATCAAAGCAAGTACTAGAAGAAACGATAAAACGATAAAACGATGGGTTGCCTCCCATCTAGCGCCTTATTTATTGTCGCGGCACGACATAGTTACCTCGAGTACTCAGACTTCGTCGGGATAGATGGTAGATCGTTTTCTGAATGGATTCAGACGACAATGAGGCTTACTTGTAGGAGGGGTACAAATTATATCATCAATAGTCCAACCCATAGCTCTCATGTATCTCTTCAGAGTAGAGATGAGAGCGTCTACGTGCTGTTTACTTAAATCATCCGCACTCACCGGAAGTATCTTTATACTTTCCAAGAACACATACCTTAGATAATCGGGGAGCTCTTGCGATTCTAGTGTTGGTGTCTCGTCAATGGGAGTCTTCGCTATTGGTTGATTCTTGGGATCACAATCCGGTTGCTTAGGAGTATAAGACTCTATTTCTGTTAGAGCACCTATAAGTTCTTCATAATCTTCATTATCCTCATGCTCAACTTTCAGTGGCGCAGCAGACAATGGCTCAACAGTAGGCTGTTTCTCTATAGATAATGCTTTCATATCCTCATGATGAAAATCAGCTATAGATAACTCATTCATATCGCTGGGCTGCTTCATGGCTTTGCATATATCAAAGCGGACCACTTCGTCATTAATTCGAAACAAAAGCTCATTATCTTTCATGTCAATAAGCACACTTCCAGTTGCGAGGAAGGGGCGTCCCAAGATTATGGGAACGTCAGAATCCACCTCACAATCCAGAATAACGAAGTCTGCAGGAAAGATAAATGAAGATACCTTTACCAACACATCATTCAAGATACCCACAGGTCGTTTTACCGTCCTATCAGCCATCACGAGCCTCATATTGGTTGGTGTTGGATCTCCTAGCCCCAACTTCTTGTAGACGGATAGTGGCATCAAATTGATGCTAGCACCCAGATCGCACAATGCCTTAGCAAAATTCATAGATCCAACCGTGCAAGGAATAGTGAAAGCACCAGGGTCTGCCTTCTTCTGTACTAAGGACCTTGTGGCAATTGCACTGCAATGATGAATATTATCTGCCGGCTCATAGCTTACTGCCCTCTTCTTTGTCATCAGGTCCTTCATGAATTTAGCGTACCCAGGCATTTTTTCTAGCGCCTCTACCAACGGAACATTAATGGTCAGCTGCTTCAACATGGTCATGAATTTGCTGAACTTTGTATCATCCGCCACCTTTTTCAATCTTTGAGGAAAAGGTGGTGGTGGGTATGGAATTGTTCTTTCCACGGCTTTCTTCTCCTCTTGCTTCCGTTTTTCAGCTTTTTCAGGTTGCACGTCGTGAAGAGTGACGTTAAGGACGTTAGGATCGGCTACTGCGACATCTTCCCCTTTCGCCTTATCATCAATTTCCGCTTCTTTGTCCACCACTTGCTTGCCTTTTTCTGAAGTTTCTAGCACCTTACCGCTTCTGGTAGTGATGGCCATGCATGACCCATCATTCCTTGGGTTTTGCACAGTATCGCTAGGTAAAGTGCCAGCCTTTCTTTGATTGAGTGCTGCTGAAAGTTGGCTCAATTGCTGCTCTATTTGCCTGATTGAAGTGGAATGAGAATCAACTAATTGCTTCATAGAGGACAAATCATTTATTACCTCAGTAACTCCCGCGCTTGTTGCTTCCACTCCTTTCAATAATTTAGCCATCATGTCTTCCATACTTCCAGAATTAGATGTGGTGGTATCACGTCTACCAGGGGGAACGCACAAACCACTCTTTTCATTGTTTTTATTCCAACTACCTTGGTCTTTGCTTCCAGATTTATCATAATAGTTCCGACCTTGGTTTCCTTGGGTATTCCCACGGAAACCCCCCTGATTGTTCAAGTAGTTGGCCTCCTCTTCCGAATCAGATTCGTCTCTTCCTTTTAGCGCCACAGCTTTCACTTTTTCGGTCTTCCCTGATAATAAATGCTTTGTCAGAAGATCCATCTGTGTTTTCATGTGCGCCATATCTTGATCACGTTCTTCTTGTCTTCTTCTTTGGTCTGCAGTCATGCCTATAGATAAAGTGGGGCTTGCTACCTCGGAATCCCTGGTATGCCAAGCTCTACTTTGTTTCGTCATGCGATCTAGCATATTGCTTGCTTGACTAAAGGTGAGGTCCATAAAAGATCCTCCAGCTGCGTTGTCCACCACTGGCTTAGTTATTGAATTCAAGGCTCTATACAATATCTCCATGAGGTGAACATTAGTCATGTGATGGTTTGGGCATCTCGCTAGCTTTGTCTTGAACCTCTCCCATGTTTCATGAAGAGCTTCAGTGGGAAGCTGACGAAAGTTGCTAATTTCATCTCTCAATTGTGCCCTTTTGGAAGGCGGAAAGAATCTTTCTAGGAAAGCGTCTCTCAATTGCCTCCAATTTGTAATTGAATCAGGAGTCAGCCCATTCAACCATAGTGTTGCCTCCCCAGACAGAGACAATGGGAATAGACGTAATCGAATTGCATTCTGACCAACACCAGGATTGTCAAAAGACTTGCATGTAGAAATAAAGTTGATGAGATGCATATTCGGATCATCGCCTGCTAGTCCACCAAATAATCCCTTGAGTTGCAATAACTGAATCATGGTGCTTGTGATGTTGAACTTGGCTCCGGGCGCTAATGGTGGTGGAATAATGGCTCCTGTGGCTCCGGCTCCATCAAGATCATCATCATCATCATCATCATCGAATGGTATTTCGCGTTGTGCATCCATTGATGTACTGAACAAAAAACCTGCAGTAAACAAAAACGAAGACTAAAAGTAAAAGTACGAGATTCTTTGACCAAAGGGTCTAGTAATTATTACGAACTTAATTGACACTTGTATTCCCCGACAACGGCGCCAATTTTTGATAACGCTCAATCTACAGCTCTCGTAGGAGTGTAAAACGGTCGTTAGCAAATATAGAACCCAACTGGGTTGGGTATCGATCCCACAGGGAATAGCTTGGTCAACAAGTAAGTAAAGATTACTGGACTTTTAGTGCAAGTCTCGTAAAAAGGGGGGATTGTAATGTGTCACCAAAACAATTAAATAAAAGCTGAAAATAGCAAAGTAAAAGAGAAAGATTGTTACGTAAGTTGTAAACAATGAGAATTCAGGCGTTGGGGTTATGTCCACCTTCTGAGGTATACGTCTCTATTGGCTATGAGTGTGTAGAATTCTGACATGCAATTGCTTATAGAGGATTGTAGTCGATGGTAAATCCAAGCGTCTCTCGACCTAAACAAGGACTATTTCACTTTAACTCTCTCGAGCTTAAAGCGTATCTAACGGTACGAATTCTCCAAGAAGTTAGTCCAGTTACGGCACTAGCTTTTTAATAGGAAAGGGTGTCCTACTACCTTGACATTATCTCTTTTCCAGACAAATAACTTTTCTCTCGAACAAGTTAAATGTTAGACTGGCGTATTCTTGCGTTTGCAACCACAAAGAATGTAGATTAAGATGAAGAGAATAATGATATAAGAAATATACGTGCCTCGAATTCACAAACTCACAACAATAGATAGTATCTCATACGGCTTCCATAACCCCAACAGAGAAGTTTAGTTACCCATGAATGCGAAGGAGATCACGATTGACATTGTTGTTATACCACAAGATTGAGTAATTTCGTGTAGCTTAGGTGGTAGGCGTGAGGCGTGAATTCCTAGGAAAAGTAACGATTCTCTTGTTGTGGAATTTAAGAATGGAAGAGTAGAAGAAGAAAAATAGAATTAATGGAAAGATTAGAAGAGTTTAGAAGATGTAAAAAGATGATAGAAGATGAGAGGGATGGAAGGAAGTATTGTGTTCTCTCTCCTTCCTCCCTCCTTGTTCTCTAAAATCTCTAGCATGATAGGGTATTTATAATACCCATATCCTAATCCTACTAAGCTAATGAAATAAATAACCAAATCCTACTAGACTAATGAAATCCTTAACCCAAATGTACTAGGTTAAGGTAACATTATCATAATCCACATAAAATAATGAAATACATAACCTAATTGTACTAGGTTAATGTATCATTGTCAAAATCCAGCTTTATGTCTGTAAGTCCCCAAAGTCTTCAGAATTGCTGTTTTAGCCCGGGACAGATTTTCCATGCTGCAGTTTTGGTCCCCCAAAGTCTTCAGAAATGCTGTTTTAGCCCGGGACAGATTTTCCATGCAGCAGTTTTGGTCCTTAGGCGTGTAAACTCCCTTCCCTTCCTTCGTGAGCTTTCTTTAGCGTCAAGTAAGCCATAAAATGCTGAATTATGCATCATTTATACCTGAAACTTTACTAATCATGTTCGTTAGCTCATTTACAGGAAAAAGGACTAAAAGTGCATGAAATATATAATTTGTTCTCAAAACTAGGCTAAAATATGGGCAAAATATATTGATATAGGCGCGTAAATTCGCCTATCATCACCAGCCAAACCCAAGAAACTCCTGATATCTGATGGAGAGATAGGTCTAGGCTAGTTTCTTACTGCTTTGATATTTTGATAATCTACTCTAATGCCATCACCAGAAATGATATGACCAAGGAATTCTACTGACCTTAGCTAAAACTGGCACTTACTAAATTTGGCAAATAGCTAATGATATCTGAGAGTCTGAAGTACCGTCCTGAGATAGTCTACATAATCACACTCACTATGAGAATATACCAGAATATCATCTATAAAGACTGACGAACATGTCTAAGTACTGCTTGCACACACAATTCATCAAGTCCATAAAAGTGGCTAGGGAATTGGTATGACCAAATAACATGACTAGGAATTCGAAGTGACCATACTAAGCATGGAAAACTATTTTTGGAATGTCACATTCTCTAACTCTAAGATGATGATAGCCGGATCTGAGGTCTATCTTAAAGAACTAACTGGCACATTAAAGTTGGTCAAACAAGTCATCATTTCTGGGAAGAGTATTCTTGTTCTTGACCATGACCTTATTGAGTTGATGGTAATCAATACACATCCTGAGAGATCTGTCTTTCTTGTGCACAAATAAGACTAGTGCGCCCTACGGGGAAATGCTGGGCCTAATGAATCCCTTATCTAAGAGATCCTTCAATTTATCTTTCAGTTCTTTGAGTTTTGCCGGTGCCATTTTGTATGGAGGAATAGAGATAGGCTGAGTATCCGAAATAAGATCAATACCAAAGTTTATTTTCCTTTCAGGAGCAATTCTTGGAAGATCTTCGGGAAAGACATCTAAATATTCATTCACTACTAGGACTGATTCAAGACTGGGTGTCTCAAAACTAGTGTCCTTAACTCAAACAAGATGATAATAACATCCTTTAGATATCATTTTCCATGCCCGAAGGTAGAAAACAAGCTGACCCCTGAAAGCGGATACACTACCCTTCCACTTAAGGATGGGTTTATTCGGAAACTGAAAATGGACTATTCTATTTCTGCAGTCAACTATGGCATAGCAGGAATAAAGATAATCCATGCCGAGAATGACATCAAAATAAGTCATCTCTAATTCGACTAAGTCTGCTGAGGTGACTTTCTGAAATATCATAATCGGGCAATTCCTGTATACCCGTCGGGCTATGATGGTTTTACCCACTGGGGTAGAGACTGAAAAGGGCTCAGCTAGAATTTTAGGACTGACTCCAAAATCAACTTCTATATAAGGAGTGATAAATGACAAAGAAGCTCCGGGATCTAGCAAAGTGTAAATATGCACATGAAAGATCTATAATGTACCGGTAACCACATCAGGAGAATTTTCCTGATTTTTTAGGGACTGAAGATCATAGAGATAATTTGGGTGTTGCCCACTAGTAGCACTGGTGGTGGCACCCTACTGATTTAGGAGACAGGACTGAGATGAGGAGCAATTCTGTTGACCCTAAGGACCTGGATGAGGACAGTCTCTGACTTTGTGGCCTGGCTTATCACATCCAAAAAAAATACCACAGCCAGCTCTGAAAATACCCTGATAGTACTTGCCACAAGTCTGGCAAGGAGGATAGGTACAGGCACTGCTAACACTGCCCTGGGACTTAGAGCCTGGCGCTGTCTTTTCTACCCTCTCTGAACTTAGGAACTGGAGCACAAGATGAAGAAAGAGCTGGAAATGATGACTTAGGATGAAATTGATAACGGTTTCCTCCTTCTGACTTAGGCTGAGCGAAGTTGAAACTACCTGTCTTAGACCTCTTATTCTATTTCTCCCTCATCATAATATTTTGCTCATCAATCTGCTGAGAATGATTCATAATCCTAGCTAAAGTCATGTCACTATTTAGCATGGTGGATCTGCACTCATTAACCACGCTATCATTCTTCCCTGAAACATACTTACTCATCCTTTCCCTGCTATCTGCAACCACATGAGGGGCATATCTAGCTAATTGAGTAAACTTAAGAGAATACTCTTTCAGTGTCATATTTCCCTGCCTCAAGTTGATGAATTCTAACACCTTAACTTCCCTAATCTCTAGGGGAAAGAATCTATAGAGGAAAGCAGAAGCAAACTCTTCCCACTCAACTGACCCTACACCATCTGCCCTTTCTGACTTCCACTGCTTGAACCAAGTGTGAGAAATATCCTGCAACTGATATGCAGCTAGCTCAGCACTCTCAACAATAGTCACCCCCATGATATCTGTCACCTTCTGCACCTGATCTAAGAATTCATAAGGGTCCCCATCTGTCTTAGACCCGAGAAAGGACATAGGATTCATTCAGGTGAAGTCCCGAATCCTAGCTACGGTTGAGTTGGCCACTGGGTTGGGTAGAATAATTTTGGTCATTCATTCTAAGTAGCAACTGAGTTATCAAGAGTAGTGAATGCAGCTCAAAACTCTGCATGAGAAACATGATTGCCCAAAGGATCTTCGAGCTGAGGGGCTGACTATTTTCCGTTTCTTCTTTTAGGAGGCATGTTCTATAAAAGGAAGGGAGAAATGGATTAGACTGTGAGATTGACTTGAGATTATGCTCACTGTCATGACATGAATAATGAAAGAGGGAAAACTATTCCTAAAACATCGTATAGCCTCCTATACATAAATTTGGCGCGCAACACACCCATGTACAAGACTCTACTAGATGCGGCTTTCAGACTTCCTTGGACTCTATTGAACCTTAGACTCTGATAGAAAGTTTGTAATGCCCCAAATCAGGTACCCATAATGCTACACGGTGCTCATGACCCCGAAGTACCACAAGCTAACCCATGACTGATTTATGTACTTGTATACTGCATAAAATACTTTATAATGTGAAAACATGAACTGATAGGCCATAATGTTCAACATTGAACATGATCTGAATGATATAACATCTGTGTGAGGTAATAGAATACACAAAATAAAATTAAAAATAATGAAGTCCGAAACATGATAGTCTAGAAAGCCTCTAACTAACTAAACTATCTGAGTAAGGAGCTAATGCGACATGTCCCCAACTAACTCCAAGTAATAGATTAATTACTAAGATAATGGGGAAATAATCATGTCCTTGAAAGATGAGGACTCACTTCTAACTCTGTCTACAAATATCTGGAATCTACTGTTGATCTGGAGCTCGTTTCTCTTAACATATGATATAAGACATCATAGCGCAAATGCATCAGTACATTGAATGTACTGGTATGCATGTGAGGTAGGCTAAATACATGGGGTTCATATGCATAAACAATAATAATAACTGACTAACTATCATGAGCGTGAGAATACATGCATTAGACATAACAACTGATACTAATATTGTGATAACATGATTAGTAAATCTGAATAGAACTGATAACATGAGTTACTGCATCTGACAGTCTTGAATTTGATGGAACTATCTGAGTTCGATTCTATATCTGAGTCGACTGTATCTGACAGTTTTGAATTCTAAAGAACCATCTGAGTTCTTTTATTGAGACTGATACTAAGATTGTGGGAGGTATTCATCTAACCGACATGCTCTAAATAATGCATTATAGTTAAATTGGGGTCCAATCTATGCCCTAATTGGAAGGGTGTCAATACCGCGCTACTGGTAAGGATAACATGTAAGTGACCCTAATATAATAGGTAACTCTAGAGATAACAGTGGGAACCCTCATATAGCAGGTTAATCCAGCTTATCTACCATCATATATTAGGCTATGATGTCTCAACCTATGGTGGCTACATAGTTCTGGAACGCAAGGATTGCTTCTAAGAATCACAACCTCATATAACTGGTGAGTTTCCATCCTTAGGTTCACTTGGTGCTAATTTCTACTCCCATATGAATAGACACTGAACATAATTTACTAAAC
Source organism: Capsicum pubescens (assembly GCA_030864215.1). Lineage (NCBI taxonomy): Eukaryota > Viridiplantae > Streptophyta > Magnoliopsida > Solanales > Solanaceae > Capsicum > Capsicum pubescens. The sequence continues at coordinate 179,081,283 of CM061545.1, read as the reverse complement.
TGAACATGGACTAAGTTACTGAATTTCGTTGACTGACGAAATATTACTGATATCTGACAACTGACTGAGTTCATGAGATCATGGAGATTTCCTGAGTCATAAGATTGTCTGAAGTCTAAGGATTCATAGCTTGACTGAGAGTATCGTGGAAACATGACATGTCTCTAGGCACAAAGCTAATATTTTGGGTACAAGTACCCTTAAGACTCGATAGAAGGAAAACTAACCAATCATAACTTGAACATATAACTATCATAATCCATAATACATTTATAGAAACATTCCATCAAAACATGTGATAGGCATAGCTTTTACATACATGGAGATTTCATGATATCATACTAGTCGGGCATTGTTCCTTCATCTAGGCATTTAATCAAACATATGGTAGACATAGTACATGCAGACAACATTATACAATAATTAATCATCATGATTCATCTCTAATTTCATCATCTAGGGTTTATTCATAGGTTCACATGAATATACATCTATACAAATCAATTCCAAATGAAATTGAGCACCCAACATGGAACTGAATTCCATTGATCATTCTCAACATAAGCAAAACAAACCCAACATGAAATTCATAAAGAAATCCATAAATTGAAACTTAGAAAAGAGATTCTTGGGCTTCATGGATGGAAGGTGTCCATTAATGAACACTACGCATACCTTGGTTCGTGATTTCGTGAAGATTGACGGAGGACATTCTTGATTTTGAACCTTCTATGAAAATCCTAGCTTGTTCTTGAGACATTTTTAAGAGAAGAGAGTCTATTTTGGGTAAAAAGTTGTTGAATCACGTGTTAAAGGTCTTAAATAGGGGTGGAAAGTGGACCCTTTTAACCATGGATGTGTCATTTAATTCCAGTAAAAAAATTCCAAACTGAACCCTTGGTGCAACGCAGCGCTATCGCATCGTGTCACTGGAATTTTACAATTGGGAAACTAAAGGATGGTGCGACATGGAGCCATCGTGTTTCTCCTTCTTTTGCGACCTGAAACTTTGGCGCGACGCGGAGGAAATCGCACTAAGACACTGGAAAAAGGATAATTCTTAATTTTGGCCCTGGCGCGACGCGCCATAATCACGAATCCCTACTGAAATTTTCCAAATGTCATTTCCTCTTGTGGCGCGGTGTGCCACTGACTAATATGGCATTTTTTTATAATGGGAACTTGAAATAGTCGTAACTTCTGACCCGGATATTGGATTTGGGAAAATCTTATGTCGATGGAAAGCTTATTGAATTTCCCACATGACAAAGAGAGAAAATCTTGAAAATTCCTCATGGAATAACCATCATTCAATTTAGAATCTAATACTAGATATTCTTGAGATAAAATTAGCTAAGAAAAGTATGGGGTACTACAACTTACTACATCTTCTACTTTAAGTTTAAATTTAGTATCTCTATTTGTAGCAAGTTTACCTACAAAACCTATACAAACTAAAAAATTATTCCAATTATTCATTTCTTTATATCCTATAGTATGTATACCTATTTTAATATTTTTTCCAAATTCTAAAGAGTTTATCATATAATCTGAGCTACAGTGGAACAATTCTCCATTTCCTGACATATCTACCTCTGTTATTCCTATTATAGATATTTTCGAGTTTGACCATCTATTATCTTATATTGTAACTAATACTTTAATTCCTACATTTTTGGTAGTTGTCCTTTTAGACCTATTACTATTAACCCCATGTGCATGAGGCTCATATCTAATATTTTACTTTCTTGTAAAGAATCTTGACTTATTAAGTTTATGGTGCTACTATTTTCTCTAATAATAATTATTTATTCTTCTCTATAATGCCTATATAATTTTGCTTGTGAGGAAAAAACTCCTGCGTTATATAATATATTAGGGTTTAGTAAATTTTATTTATTTTGTTGGAAATTTTGTCTATCTTTGTCTATTTTTATTACTTATAACTACTTTTTTGAAGTCATTTTTGATGTATTCATTAACCGGCCTAACATGTTATTTCTTAATCTGATTGGGTAAAGTTTGTCCTTGACCTGTCTGTGAATGTTGGGAAAAGGTCCATGGATGATTCTTTTTTGTAATTTTTATTCTTTCTTTTTAAGAGGTTACTTCTATTCGTTTTAATTGATCAATTAATTCGTCTATGCTTTTGTCTTGGCTAATTTGTTATTCTGACCGAATTTTTTCTTCAATTAGTTCTTCTAAATTTTTATTAATTTCTAATAATAAGAGTATTGTAGTGTTATTTTGTTTTATTGCTATTGCGTCTGTTCTCCCTGGGGATTGGTATTTTGATAGTCCTTAGTGGTTTGGCTGAATTGGTTCTGTTTTCTTTAAAATATTTTGATAAAATGGATCATTCATGAGAGAGCTATTTTCTTTATTTGATCAATATCTCTTCTTATTTCTTGTAATTCTTTTTCAAGATTATTTATTTAGGATATTCTTTTAATTTTTTTTCTTACTATTTAGGGTTTGTATTTTTCTATGTATTTTTGATTGTTGAATCTTCATGAAATAAAATTTTTGTTCTAATTTGTTTAAAAGTTTCTTTTGTTTAATCTGCAGGCCTTCAAGTATTTCTATAGTTTTTAATATTCTCTTATTATCTTTTTGAATGACTTTTCTCAAGTTTAATATAAGGTCTATAATAGTAATTAGTTGTTGATCATCTTCATGTAACACATGTTCTCCATTATTGAAACTAAACCTAATAATCGAATTATCCTTCAGTCGTCTAAATTTTCTTTCTGTTTGTACTTTTAAGAATAAATAATCTAATTTCTTTAGGGTATTTATTGTAAATAACTTTATCCTAATAGAATAGTTATCTTACACTATTCTCTTTGTAATCTTATTCATTTGGTTTAGAATTAAATATCTCTTCTAATTCCTTGTAACTCCCACCTTAGTGCACTTAAATGGTCTATATGAATAAATTCTCTTAGTGCTAAGTTTTGTAGTTTTTCTGATAGCTTTTGTGTTTCTAATACTTCTAAATAATTGCTTAAAGCCTTTTCTATTTTTAAAAAATTCTTCTCGTTTTTTATTTCTCTATATTGGTACCAATAATTTATCTGTATTCTTCTAGCAAAGCTATGTCTTCTAATTAATATCTTTTTATATTGTTTTTGGTTTTAAGATGTCCTACCAATTTATATTCTAATCTAGATATTATGGTGATTAGATGATCTAGTCATTGAAGATCTTCTTTTGAGTTATTTAGTCTTTTCTAATCTAGGAATAAACTCTTTAGTTTTTGTTTTATTGTTTTATAAGTCTTTATATTTTTTAAAGGTCTTCTCATTTAATATAGGTTCCCAAAAATCTTCAGGCTCTGATACCAATAATAAGCAGAAAAATAAAATAAGCAGAAAAATAATAATAAGTAGGAAAATATACAAGAAATATAGGAAAATAGTAGATTGTTGTTTTTAAAATAAAATAAAGTAAGTAAGCAATAATTTAGCATGGATTTTCAAATATGATGTAAAAATCCTACTCAGTACTCTCTCCTTCAAAATTCGCAGTCATGTGTTTTACTAAAATCAATGTATCTTCCCCGATTTAACACTTTTTTTAATTTTAATTTAATACCTCGTTCATATCTTTCTCTTCAGTCTGTATATTTAGCAAATCTTTCTTTAATCATACCCTGGGACAACACCAAAGTCCTTTCTAGTCTCATAAGACATTCTTAATTCCCTAGGAATTTATAGACTAATTCATCGTTATTGCCCAACACTGAGAGACTAGCCATATACTAGGGGTAAAGAAAATTTTATGTCTTCTGTATTAAAATGTTTTTGTCCTGTGGATTTAGAAATAATTTTTAGTATAGATGAAATAGAAAGTATGAAAGAACTAATCAAAAATGCATCAAGTAGTTCAAGCCGGCTGATTCTTTTGAGTAATTTTTGTTCTTTCTTTTTGAGGGGTTACTTCTATTTATTTTAATTGCTCAATTAATTTGTCTATGTTTTTGCCTTGCTAATTTGTTTTTCTGACTGAATTTGTTCTTTAATTAGTTTTTCTAAATTTTTATTAATTTCTAATAATAAGAGTATTATAGTGTTATTTTGTTTTATTGCTATTGCATCAGTTTTCCTTGGGTGTTGGTAACTTGATAATCCTTTGGGGTTTGGCTGAATTTGTTGTGTTTTCTTTAAAATAGTTTGATAAAATGGATCATTCATGAGAGAGATTTTTTCTTTCTTTGATCAGGAAAATAAAATAAGAAAGAAAATCATAATAAACAGGAAAATATACAGGAAAAATTGGAAAATAGTAGATTGTTGTTTTTAAAATAAAATAAAGTAAGATAATAAGCAGGAAGATAAAACAAGTAGGAAAATAGTTGATTGTTGTTTCTATAATAAAATAAAGTAAGTAAGCAATAATTTATCATGGGTTTTCAAATATGATGTAAAAATCCCACTGAGTACTCCCTCCTTCAAAATTCACAGTCATGTGTTGTACTAAAATCAATGTATTTTCTCCCATTTAACACTTTTTGTTATTTAAAATTAATATCCCGTTCATCTCTTTCTCTTCAGTCTATATATTTAGAAAATACTTCTTTAATCACCCCTAAGACAACACCAAAGTCCTTTCTAATCGCTTAGGACATTCTTAATTTCCTAGAAATTTACATATTAATCCATTGTTATTGACAAACACCGACAGACTAACCATATACTAGGGGTAAAGATATAAAGCAACATACAATGATTATATCAACAATACATATCACAAACATATATATTAACATATTAGGGAGAAAGTACAATGAACTTTATAACTACTTACATAACTTAGGACGAAGAGAGGTTTCCCTTTTGGGAGTTCCCTTGAAAGTTGTTAGCTATTGGTAGAAATTTAGAAATTTATACATATTAGGTATAATCTATTTAATTCTTGTTTTATTGCTTTATGAGTCTTTATATTTTTTAAAGATCATTTTATACACACTATGCGTCTTTACCAGTTACCATTTGAACTGGACTAGCTGTATCTCTATCCGAGACAATGGATCTTTCTGCATTCGTTGGGAAATGAACACCCTTCTTACCAATTTTGGAATGAGATAGAGAACTCTTTGAAATAATTTTTGGGGTTTCACCTTAAGAAAATATATTATTTAACAAAATCATCAGCAGGAAAACTATACTGGGTTTGAGTTATATTTCTAGAGAATACCACTACATCCTGAGTTAGGAGAGGGATTTTCCCCAATTATTTTTAATTCATCTAAAGCTTATTTTATTTTTTCTAGATCTATATATATATGTATGTATAATACGTAAATTTTAAAAATTATCTAAACTAATTATGGTGATCTCAATAGTCAAGTTTCAACATTGTCAATTGGGTAAAGCATCGACAATGCTTCCCGAAGTTCTTTCTGTAAGACTAAGAGATTAAATAATTTTTAATATTACATGTTGATACATAGGTCTCATTTGTTTTTATTAAAATTGAAATATTTGAATTTAAATGTACATATGAATGATTAAGATATTCTCTCTACATTAAAATTAAAATATTTGAATTTAAATGTACATTCGAATCATTATGATATTCTCTACATTTAAACACTAAATTACTAAGATTGTTTGTTTTTCAACATCTAAATATGCATGATTTATTTATCTGTAAATATAATAAGTACATAATTTAAATAATAAAATAAAATTATTATTGGATAAAAAAGTAAAACTTTTATGTTTGTAGTGATGGTGAAGATGGTTTGTAATGATGTGTTAATGATTGATGTTTGTGTCTAGTAACAATGGTAGTGATAGTTGTGATGATAAAGGCAGTTGGTATTATAGTCTGGCGTGATGGTGATGGTTGATAATGGTGGGGGTGGTTGTGATGGTAAATTTGATTGATATTAATAGTTGTCAATATTTATGGTGGTGGTTGAAGAATTGTGTTGGTTGATTATACGTTTATAGTAGTTGCTCCCTATGCTAGTTATAAAGATGGAGGTGTTGGTAGAATGGATTGATCTTAGTACTGGAAGTGGTTGATAGTATTGGTATAGATGTTGACGGTTGTTATCATGGATCAAATTATAATGATGGAGATGGTAAATGTGGTAGCGATTTAGAGTAGTAGTTGGAAGCAGTGGTAGCTGACAGTGGTGATAGTGATGACAGAGGTGTTTGGCGTTTGACGATGATAATGGTGGTTGATAATAGTGGTGATAGTAGTATATATAGTTATTGATAGAGGTGGTAGTTGTGGTAGTAACTTATAATAGTTGTTGATAGTGGTGGTTATTGTGATGATAGAGGTGGTAGTTGTGGTTGCGATGGAAGAGATAGCTGGTGACCAATGGTTGACAACGATAATGGTATGGTGGTTATGATAACAAAGGTGGTTAGTGGTAATGTAGATGATTTTCATAGTGTGGTAGTAAAAATTATTTCACAGAAAAATACTTCTTAATTATACTAAGATTTTTCTTAAAATATTAATGATTAAGGCACATTGCGTCAAATAAGTACTTAAATTTTAATGAAAATAAACGCACTTAATGAGATATTAAGGTCTGAACAATTTAAATTAGGACCATCATTTAATGCAAGAAAATAAGGTCATATATATATATGAGATGTTACAGAAGGAATACAAAATCCTAAAGTATAAGGACTCTACATAAAGATATCAATAATAAAGGGTAAAAAAATGAAGAAGTTGTTGACTCTGCTTAGCAGACTGTTAAGAAGTGGTTGACACTGGTTTATAATATGTTTTATCGATATCAAAGGTACCCTTAGGTACTTAGAAAGGTAGTTCACCTTTCACAAAATCTAGGATGAAAGTAGTAAGAGATGGGTTAATTACTCTTTTTCGAATTGGTAGTTGACTTGCCCAAGATGATAGCCAACTACTCAACTACTGAGACAGTAATGTCACATTAAGAAAATAAAGTGTTGAAAAATAAATTAAATCATATATTTTATATTAGTTAGGATCTCTAATAGGTCATACTCCATTCCCCTTGGGTTGCCAGGTGTTCTACTAGTTCTTTGTGAATAAAATTGAAGTACAAGAACCGAGTCAAGTGTTTTGGCTATGACTCACTCTCTTTTTCTTTCTTTCTCACTTTGATACAATGCCTCACTAATTATGTGTTTCTCTTCTCTCTTTTTTAATACACATTAAACCTCAAGAGAATACAATACTTTAATAATGTAGAGAAAACAACTAAAGAAGGTTGAGATAAAAGTATGTCTCTTTCTTTGTGTTTCAATGCTTTAAATACTAGTGATTGGACTACTACTAGTTGTTGGAAGATAGAAAGAAACCCAGACGTTGTGCTTCTTGGAAATGAGAGAACATGATCTTATTTCTAAGATTAACTAAATTCTACAAATATAAAGTAAAAACCTTAAAGAAGGTATGGATAATCTACACAATGAAATAGGAAGTGATATTCCCTTACTTTATTGAAGAAGCTATATTAAATGCTGAGGAGGGTTAATTTTTTTCCTTTAGAAGTTGATACTCCTTCCTTTTTCGAAGTGATTAGCAAAGAATCTGTATTATTTTTTCTTAATTCCTGCAAGAATATCATCCATTAAAATTAGAAATTATCAATCTCTCCCTTTTTTATTGATGATAAAATAAAAGAAACAATACAGTCAGTCAACTTTCCTTTCATAAGTGATGTAGTAAGCATTACTTTTGTTCTCCCTCTGTATAGTTGACTTGTTGAATATTAGATCCTCTTGAGTTAATACATTTTAACTAGTTTACTCGATCTATCAGAAGTGTAAGTACAGCCTCTCCTCCTTTGACATCATTAAAAAGAAAAGTAGAGATAAAAAACTAGGATAAAAAACTAAATAAATAGAGCATTCATGGGCTTATGCCCAGATACACACACCAAAAATTATCAAAGTCTAAACAAGTGTTCAAATAGTAGGATTAGGGGGATGTTCATTGAGCAGTAGCATCCTTTGGATTCGAGAACTGAGTTGAGATAAAGGTTGAAAGAGTTTTGTAGCTTGAGTTTTAGGGGAAATTTTTGTTAATTCCTTCAACACTTGATCTAGTCGTACTCATGGATAGGAAACATCAATTCTGTAACACCCTGGATTTCATTCCTTGGAAAATTTCCTGTGTTTTGAACGTACTGACTAAGATACGACCCACCTTATGAGTCCTGATATGTCAATACAGGTCATAGGACCCCAAATAATAGGGTGAACAGTGTAGTTTCCCAATGTGTCTATTTTTAGTACTACTAGACTCAACAAGTTGGCAAGACGCTAAAAGAGTTGTATAATGACTTTCGTATCCTAACTAGTATGGTACCCAAATATTTATGCTTTGACAGTGCCCAGAATATATGAGTTGTAAGGTCTAGGTACGAGTTGTAGGGTATGACTCATAGTCACACTAGTATGCATGCCCCATGATACTGTCTAGACTACAAGTCTAAGGAACGACTCGTAGCTAGTCGTCATGTGACCCATAGCTATTGGGCGACCAATTTTCAGTACTTTATTAAGGGCATTCTAGTTATTTCCCCTTAAAACATCAAAAAGGAGTTACTTCTCATTCTTTATCATATCAAAATACTCTTAGACTTTCTTAATTCCCCAAAGCAAGAACAAGCTAGGGTTTCCCAAGATTGATCAATTATAGCTCACAAGGGTGATTTCTTATTGTAGTTGTGATACTTTCAGGAATATTACTCTTCCACAAATCTTATTTTATGTAAAAAAATATGTTTTAAATAGTTTATTTATATGGATTTCAATGTGGGTTTCAATATGGGTTGAGGGTTTTAGAATGGTTGATCGTTGAATTATTTTACCATGGATTTTAATAGTTGTTCATGCTTTGAATTATCTATTTTTGAAACTAATGGGGTGCATAGGTATGGGAATTTAAGTGGGGTTTTAGGTAATCCCCCACATTGAAGTTTTAACGTGGAATTGATTTTGAATAATTATATTCCCTTAACCCGCTTGTGTAAATGGCTTTGAATTGTGGATTTGTCACTTTGTTTAACTTACTCACCTGTACTATTGCATTTCATAAATGGTTAATAATGAACATGGATTTTGAAACCCTTGTTGGATATGTTTTGATTTAACGAACAAAGGAGGTTGAGGTATTCCCCCAATGTGATTTGAAAAACTAAAAGAGATCGAGGCATTCCTCTAACTTTATTTAATGAACAAAAGGGATTGTGGTATTCCCCCAAGTTAATGGAATTATGATGGCATAATTATGATCTTACAAGTAAAGTGTTATGACGATACTTGTGGTGTACTTTAATGTATAATCCTATGGTTAATAAAAAGGTTATATAAAACTTGTTTAAATTGGGGTACTATGGGTTATGTAGCTAAGCTGTGAAGGTGTGGGTCTCGAATAACTGATACAAAAATTCATGTTTGCTGATGTAAGGTTTGGTCTTAATGACCATGTGCATGGTTCACACTATTGATATATATGTATCTATGATTGACGTGGGGTTGGGGCATTCCCTCATCTTCCTTTATACCTATGGTTCATGCAGATAATGCATACTTCAGCCTTTTCAGCAGTGGGAGCTTAACCCATATATCCTGTGGATGCGTGTTTCTGATGCTTGAGCTAAATAGTCCAGGATAATATTTTACTGGCATGTTAAACCTTGTTCCCGATCCCAGTATTTTATATCTATATGTATGTACAATGTGTGCATGAGGATTTTTAATATGATTTTGACTTGGCATTATGTTATCCCCTTCGCGAGTTACATGCTAGCACTCAACTAGCTAACCATCTCCGGATGTTATATCCCAATATGATGCAGAAATCATAGACACTTTTACTTTTTTTGTGTAGTGATAGGATTTTTGAGTTGTCACCAATCATCTTTAATTCGTGAGTCTACTTCTTTTGAAAGTTCATTGCTTCTTCATTTATCTATTATCATAGACTTTTCTTTGAACTTGTTTTGGCTATCATCGGTGGCATGTCCCAACTTAGATTGATTTGGTTTTGTTAGAAGCTTTATGGATTACTGTGGACTGGGTATTGTTGTTGCTATTCTTAGACACTTTTGAGATTGCATTATTCTATCTTGTTATATGTTTGGAATTCATCCACTGCTAGCTGTATTATGTTCTATTTAGATTAGCAAAGGGGGTGGTCTCTGGTCCTCGATGGACTTGAGATACCCCTCACGGTCATGCCCTGGTTTGAGTTATGAAAAACTAGGTATCAAAGCTCTATGTTCATGGTAAATTGGGTGTCCATAAATCCATGTTAAGTAAATTCTCATTTATGGGTGTGTAGTACGCCATACTTATAAGGGACAGGCTACGAGCCATTTAGAAATGTTTCCCTTTTTTGTATTCTAATTTTGGACTATAGAGTCTAAGGTCATGAAACTCCTCTAATATTTATTTGTTTGTATTTCAGATCATCCCACCCTAAAGATATGATGCTTGTGGAGCTTCTTTTGTCCTACCTAAGGACAATATGGACGGAACTCATCCTACTTATGAAGTTTAGAACTTATGGAGTTCAGAACCAGTCTAGGGTTCTGATTCCTAATTGTATTGCCCTTTGTGGAGTTCCACCAGTCCCTACTAGTCCTCCATGAGCTGATGATGTTCATGCCCCACCGCCCCAAGGGGATAACTCTTTTGTTGAGTTCTATCGGTCTATTCATTTATTGATCTTGTTGCTAACTTCTCAGTCTTAACATCTTTATCCTGTTAGTTCTGTTGCTCCATCTTTTGAGGCCACTAGCATTTTCAAGTTTATGATGTTGTATCCCACAACCTTTGCTGGATCTAAGGTTAAGGAGGATCCTCAAGGGTTCATAGATGAGATGGAAATGATTTATCGAGTGATGCATGCTTCTGAATCAGAGGGTGTGGAGCTTTTCGCATATCACTTGAAGGATGTGGTATATTAGTAGTTGAGAGATTTATCGAGTGATACATATTTCTAAACCATAGGGTGTGGTTCTTTTCGCATATAACTTGAAGGATATGGTATATTAGTGGTATGAGGAGTGGAAATAGTCAGGAGATGATGTTGATACAGCTATGTGGGATGACTTCTATGGTGCTTTGTTGATCACTTACTATGTTAAGAGTTGAGGGAGGTAAAGGCTAAGGATTTTGTTAATCTGAAAAAAGGTAGGATGACTATGAAAGAGTTTTCCCTAAAATTTCATTAGTTGTCCCATTATTCTCCTGAGCTAATGTATAGCATGAGGGCTAAGATGAGAATGTTTTCTTTGGGCTTGTCTCAAGACTTGTTATTGGTGTGCAAGGTCACTTGGCTGAATAATGACATGTATATCTGTAAGCTTGTGGTATACATACAAAAGGTTAAGGGGGAAAAGTAGAAGCAGGCAAAAGTAGGGGAGAGGCAAAGTATGAAATTCGGGTATTCTGAGTAGGGTAGAGGTCACCAGAATAGTGGTAGAGATGACAGGTAATGGTCTAAGAGAAAGTGGGTAAATTTTTGTTCTTATTCTATGGATAGTTCCCTATTTCCTAAGTTGTCTGGTGATCATGACTTTCAGAGCAATAGTGTGTTTAAGGCATAAGGTGCCCAATCTCAAGCCAGTAGGGCCCAGTCAGCTTCATCACATCCTCCTTGTTGATTTACAAATAGTTACGCCATGAATTTTGTGATGAGGGGACAAAATAAGTGTTTCAGACATGGCTAGCCTTACCATATTTGGAGGAATTTGTCTTCAGGTAAAGTTTCTAGTAAGGCTAATATGACCCTTGTTTCTACTTCTTCAGCTCCAGCACCAAAGGTTGCTACTTCGGGCTCCGATACTGGTTCGAATCATATGTATGCTCTTTTCACCTGTCAAGAATCTGAGGCCTCTCCTAATGTTGTCCTAGTATGTTACAACTTTTCACTCGTGAAGTGTATTGCTTACCTTATTGGCTATTCATTTTGGTTTTGGTACTGATTGTACTCCTAATCTTTTTTTTATTTATCTACCCCGATGGGTGACACTATTTTGGCTAAAAAAAGTCTATAAGGGTTGTGCAGTATTTATCTATGGTTGGAAGACATTGGTGGATTTGATAGAGCCAGATATATTAGACTTTGATGTTATCTTGGGGATCGATTGGCTCCATTTGTGTTATGCATATCTTGACTGTAGGTATCGAAGGGTCAGTTTCCAATTCTAAAATAAACCAGTGAAACAATGGGAAGGGATTTCCCTAACTCCTAAGGGAATGTTCATTTATTATCCTAGAGCCTGGAAGTTAGTTTCCAAAGGGTGTCTTTATCATTTGATACAAGTTTTAGAATATAACTCGGAGGGTCCTCCTTTGCAATCCATTCCCATGGTTAATGAATTTCTCATGGTAATTCCTGATGATTTTCCAAGTATTCCTCCTAATAGGGAAATAGACTTTGGATTTATTTTTTCTTAAATGCTCATCCTATCTTTATCCCTCCTTATAGAATAGCTCCGATAGAGTTGAAAGAACTTAAAGAGCAGTTGAATGATCTTCTTGATAAGGGTTTTATTCACCCTAGTGTTTCTCTATGGTGTGCTCCTATTCTTTTCATGCATAAGAAGGATGGGTCCCTTTGGATATGTATAGATTATTATCAGTTGAATATGGTGACAGTAAAGAATAAGTATTCTCTTCCTAGGACCAATGACCTATTTGACCAACTTTAGGGTGCTAGGTACTTTTCTATGATTGATCTTCAGTCAGGTTGTCAACAGTAGAAGATTATGGAGGTGGATATCCCTAAGACTGCTTACCGATATGGCCATTATGAGTTCATGGTCATGTCTTTTGGGTTGACTAATGCCAAGTGGCATTTATGGATCTTATGAAAATGATATTCTATTAGTTTCTGGATCTATTTATCATTGTTTATTGATGACATATTGGTGTATTCAAAGAGAAAGGAGGATTATGCCAATCACCTCCATAGAGTATTGTATACTTTGAAAGATCAATAGTTGTACACCAAATTTTCTAAGTATGAATTCTAGTTGAATGTTGTGAGCTTTCTTGGCATGTTATTTCTAGTTATGGGATCATGGTTGATTCACAGAAAGTTGAGGCGGTGAATAAGTAGCCTAGACCCACAACTCCTATTGATATTCAGAGTTTCATAGCTTTAGTCAGATTTTATAAGAGGTTTGTGGAGAGTTTCTCTTTGATTATTTCTTCTTTAACTAAGTTGACTTAGTAAAAGGTAAAGTTTCTATGGTCTTATGCTTGTGAGGGTATCTTTAAGAAGTTGAAGGATAAGTTGACTTCGGCTTTGGTTTTTACCCTACCCGAGGGTACTGATGGGTTTGTTGTTTATTATGATGTGTCCTATGTATGACTTCGTTATGCATTGATGCAATATCATAAGGTTGTGGCATATGCTTCTAGGCAGCTTATGGTGTATAAGAAGAACTATCTGACTCATGATTTGGAGTTGCTAGTTGTGGTTTTTGCTTTGAAGATTTGGTGCCATTATTTATATGGGGATTATATTGATATCTTTTCAAATCATAAAATCTTAAAATATGTGTTCACCTAGAAGAAGTTGAATCTCAGGCAGAGGAGATGGCTTGAGTTTCTAAAGTACTATGACATGAGTCTCCATTATCACCCAGGAAAGCTAACTTAGTTGTTGATTCTCTTAATATGTTGTCCATGGGAAGCTTGGAGTTTATTTTTTGGATTGAGGTTTGAGGTGTTATCATTCAAGAGGTGGTGAAGTCATCTCTTGGTACCGAGGTAAAAAAGAAACAGGTTTTGGATCCTATTTTGATGTCAATCAAGGATGATTTAGGTCACCAGAGAGTGATGGATTTTGAGATTGATGGGTTAAGATATCTTGAGGTACAAAGGTAGATTTTGTGTGTTCGTGATGTTGATGGGATGCGAGAGAGGATCTTGGATGAGGCTCATAAGTGGAGGTACACGGTTCACCCTAGTTTGATGAAGATGTAAAATGATTTAAAAGAGATCTATTGGTAGGACATGAAGATGAATGTGTCTAATTGTTGTCCAAGTGTATGGTTTGCCAGCAAGTGAAGGTGGGGAACTTGAGGCCTCGTGGTTTGTCTCAGGAGATTAATTTTTCCATGTGTAAATGGGAAGTTGTTAATATGTATTTTATTACTGGTCTTCTGCTATCTCGTAGTCAGTTTGACTCAATTTGGGTCATTATGGATAAAATGACTAAGTCCGCTCATTTCTTGATAGTAAGGACTAATTATTCTATAGAAGATTATGCTATGCTTTTCATTGAAAAGATCATCAAGTTGCATGGTATGCCCGTTTCTGTTATATCTAATGGAGGCACGCAACTCTCTTCTCATTTTTGGCATTTTTTTCAAAGAAGTTTGGGGACTAGGGTGAACCTTATCATCTCTTTCCATTCTCAAACGGCTGGTCAAGTGGATAGGACTATTCAAACTTTGGAAGATATGCTAAGGGCTTGTGTAATTGACTTTGGTCATAGTTGGGTTGATCATTTGCCTCTCATAGAGTTTGCATATAATAGCATCTATCACTCAAGTATTCAGATGGTTCCGTTAGAGGTCTTATATGGTAGGAGGTAAATATATCCCACTAGGTGGTTCAAACTTGGTGAGACTAGATTATTTGATCCTGACTTAGTTCACGAAGCCATGCAAAATGTTATGGTTATTCAGGGATAGTCTTTAGAATGGCCAAAGTTGCCAAAAGTCCTACACGGATGTGAGGCGTAGGGATTATAGTTTGATGTCAGTGATTGGGTTTTCTTGAAGGTTTCTTCCATGAAGGGAGTGATAAGGTTTGGAAAGAAGGGAAAGATTAGACCTCGTTATATTAGCTAGTACTTGATTTTGAAAAGGGTGGACAATGTGTCATATGAGTTGGAGTTACCTTCGAGGTTGGGTTCTATCCATTCAGTGTTTCATGTTTTGATGTTGAAGAAGTGTGTGGGCAATCCTTCCCTGGTTGTTCATTTGGAGAGTGTTGGTTTTTGGATTTTTTATCTTATGAGGAAGTCCCAGTGGATATTTTTGATAGTCAAGTCCATCGTTTTAGGAACAAGGATGTTCCTTCGGTGAAGGTTCTATGGAGGAATCATAAAGTTGAAGAAGATACTTGGATGTTGAAGAGGAGATTAATTCCAAATATACATTCTTATTTTCTACCATGGATAATTGTGCTTAAGGTGTGTGTCTTTCTTAATATCTTTGTTTTATTACTTTGTTCAAGGAAATTATAATTGTGTTCTGCGTTAAATCATGCTAAGGATGCCTTGCTTCATCATGCAGGGACAAATGATCCTGGGGAGGAGGGGAGAATGTAACGCCCTGGATTTTGGTCCTTGGAAAATTCCCTGTGTTTTGAACTAACTACCCAAGATATGACTCACCTTATGAGTCGTAGTGTTTCTATATGGGTCATAGAACCCTAAATCATAGGGTGACTAGTGAGGTTTCCCCATGTGTCTTTTCTGAGTACGACAAGACTCAACGAGTTTTCAAGACACTAAACGAGTTGTATAGTGCCTTTTGTAGCCTAACTAGTATAGTACCCAAATATTTATTCTTTGACAACAAATAGATTATATGAGTCGTAAGGTCTGAAAATGAGGTGTAGGGTACGACTCGTAGTCTGACCAATATGCATTCCCCATGATACTATCCATACCACGAGTCTAAGGGGCAACTTATAGACAGTCATTACGAGTCATCATATGACCAGTAGCGACTGGGTGGCAAATTTTAAGTCTTTTATTAAGGGCATTCTAGTCATTTCCCCTTTTCTCCTACTTAGATCCCAAATCCATAAAACATCATGAAGGGGTTATTTCTCATTCTTCATCACATCAAATATACTCTTAGACTCTCTCAATTTCCCAAAGAAAAAAAAACTAGGGTTTCTCAAGTTTGGTTAATTAGAGCTCTCAACGTTGATTTCTCTCTATAGTTGTAATACTTTTAGGCATGTTACTCTTACCAAAATCTTATTTTATGAAAAGCATATGTTTTAAATGATTTATTTATATGGATTTGAATGTGGGTTTTTATATCTGTTGAGGTTTTTAATGGTTGATCCTTGAATTGTTTTTCCATGGTTTTTATGAGTTTTTCATGCTTTGAATTGGATGTTTTTGAAACTAATGGGATCCATTGGTATGTGAATCAAAGTGGGGGTTTAGGTATTCCTCAAATTTGATTTTTGAACTGGGAATTGGTTTTGAATATTTGTGTTCCCTCAACCCGCTTGTGTAAATGGCTCTGAATTATGGATTTGTCACTTGGTTTGACTTACTCACCTATACTATTGCATTTCATAAATAGTTAAAATATGAACAAAGGTTGTGAAAGACTTGCTGGCCATGTGTTTATTTAATGAACAAAGGTGGTCGAGGCATTCCCCCAATGTGATTTGATAAACTGAAAAAGGTAGAGGTATTGCTCCAATTTGATTTAATGAACAAAGGAGATGAAGTCATTCCCCTAAGTGAATGGAATTGTGATGGCATAATTATGACCTTTCAAGCCAAATTGGATGAAAATACATGTGGTGTGCCTTAATGTATAATTCCTTTGTTAATAAATGAGTTATGTGAAAGTTGTTTTAATTGGGCTTAGTGGGGGGTTATGTAGCTAAGCCGTGAAGGTGTGAGTCTCGAGTGACGGATACTGGAAACTTACGTTTACCGATGTGAAGTTTGATTTTAATGACTGTGTGCATGGTACACACTATTGATATATTTATATCTAGGATTGACATGGATTCGAGACATTCCCTAATCTTTATTTATACCTCTGGTTCATGAGGCTAAAACACACTTAGGACCTTTCATCTAGGGAGATGAACCTATATAACCCGTGGGTTCCTGTTTGTGATGGTTGGATACATAGTCAAGCCTAATGTTTTACTTTCATGCTAAACCTATTTTTGTATCCCAACATGTTATATCTATATGTATGTACAATGTGGGCATTTGGACTTTTACTTTGATTTTGACTTAGCATTATGCTATCTCGTTCCCAAGTTACATGCTTGCGCTCTACCCGCTAACTATCTACGGACGTTGTATCCCCACGTAATGCAGGAACTATAGAAACTTTTATTTTTCCTGCATAGTAATAGAATTTCTGAGTTGTCAGCAGTCAGATTGAAGTTGTGACAGTTCCAGTAGCCCGTTGCTTCATTGTTTATCTATTATCATTGATTTTTCTTTGGAGTTGTTTTAGCTATCGTCTGGGGAATGTCCCAACTTAGATTGATTTGGTTATCTTTAGGGCTTTATGTATTACTGTGGACTGGGTATTGTCATTTTTATTCTTTGACTCCTTTGAGCTTACATTATCTATCTTGTTATATGTTCGGAATTCATCCGCCTCTAGATGTATTATGTTCTTTTTGGCTAGGAAAATAGGGTGGTCTTCGATTCTCGATGTACTTGATATACCCGTCACGGCCAGGCCCTGGTTCGGGTCGTGGAAAATTCCTACTTCTTTGGTGACATCTTTGATTTTGTCAAGATAAAAGTGTGTTGAAAGAAAGATATCTTTGATAGCATCGAGCTTAGAGTCAATATCTATCATACAATGAAAAATATCAAGAGAAGGATAAATACCATAGGAGGAGAATATGCTTTGGATTTTAGAGAGGAGGAAGTGCCAGTAGAGCATCCTTAAGGCTTAGGCACACGGGCATCATCAACCAGGACATATCCCATACTACCAAAGGATTTGGAGTTATACAATGCTTCCCAGAGACTACGAGGACATTATTATGAGAAATTTTGTTAGCCACTAAGATACAAGTTATGATCAACCCATAAGGCATACTGAAGGGGTCAAGCGACGCCTCAATTTTATAGTTAATGATGAAGGAGGAAAGCTAAATTTTATGCTAAGATGCAATACAGTAAGTGAGATGAGTATCATATTAAGATAAGGTGGAAAGAGACCCATCACAAGGAAAAAATGTTGTAGAGAATGTGAGCGATAACATAATTTTCAAAGGACAAGTTCTTAGGGCCAAGGGAAAAGGTAAGAGAATCAGAGTTCTCAAGAGTAATATACTGCTTAGATTGATGAAATATAACATCAAAATCAGAGGTCCAAGGGTTCTTAAATAAAGTAGCAAACCCATAGAAATTAATATAAAAAGTCGCAATGAATATAGCACAGTCAAGAAAAATCTGCTTACCTATAACAAGAGTTTTCAATTCACCATTACTAAGATACCTACGATTAACATAAAATAGGATAATGAGATGTTCATAGGCATTCTTAAGAGTAGAAGAGAAAATATTTTCCCATTCTTGAAAAAAATAGAGATTTAATAGGGAATGAAGTTTCTCAAGAAGGTTAAGATCCACTTTTCTACCATGAACAAGAGAGAGTTCCTTTGTAGAATGAAAGAGCAATTCCTTTGAAAGTCTTCAAAACCCAGATTTGATATTTAGAGCACTATCAAAAACAAAGTTTACTTTCCTGTTAGAGAACTAAAAAGATCAGGTGTAAAAGGATGCTTACTTATTAAAGAGAGAGAGAGTAGTCAGATAATTCGTGATATTGATTTGGGTTGGAGAAATCATAATCGAGAAGGATCGGAGAAGAGGCCTTACCATTTTCTTTGAAGTTAGAGATTTTCTTATTTCCTATGAAATAATTTTTAGAAGCTTTAGCTATGACGAGTGAGGGAGAAATAGAGCAAACAAAAAACAAGGAGAGAGAGAATTGCAGAAGGCTTGAGAAAATATAAAGAGAGGGAAGAAGATGAATAGATTGCAAGATAGGAAAAGTCACCTAAGAAGACAGAAAGGTAACATAATTAGTAAACATGATTCATTGTGTCAAGAAGAAAAAAGAAAAATCAATAAATGAATGTACATCAATCAAATCAATTAATTAATGAGGGCTCATAGCATATAAGAATTATCGCCAAAAAAAGAAAAATTAACACTTGTAAAAAGGTTTTGCAATAATAACAAGAGATTTTCTAAGGTAGCAAAATATTTCTACTAATAAGGGTTTAGTGAAAATATCTTCTTATTTAAAATAAGTTCTAACAAAAGATATATCAATGTCAACTTTCAAAACATTATCCCTAATAAAATGATGCTTAATATCAAGCTGTTTAGTTCTAGAATGATGTACAGGATTTATAGATAAACAAATAACACTAGAGTTATCACAAAAAATTTGCATAGTTTTAATAGATATATCGTAATTACTGAGTTGATGAGTCATCCATAGAATTTTTGCATAACATAATCCAATATAAATATATTTAGATTCAGTAGTTAATAGAAAAATAAAATAAAATTCTTGCTATTCCCAGATATGAGAGAATTTCCCATAAGTTGGCAAGTGCCACTAGTGTATTTTCTATCATTCTTGTCACTTGCATAATCTGTATCTAAAAATCCTTTTAGTTTAAAATCACTTTACTTGTTATAAAAAATACAAATAGATGTAGTTCCAATCAAATATATCTGATAAAGTGTTTTACAACAGACAAGTGTGACTTTTTAGGAGCACTGAAATCTTTCGCATTTTCAAACACTGAATAGAATATCTGATCAACTGGCGGTAAGATAAATTAGGGATCCAAACATGCCACAATATATAGATTTTTCAAAAGACTTACTACCATCATCAGACATAAGAATACATATGGAACTCATGGGAGTGCAAGAGGATTTGTCATCCTTCATGCAAAAATTCTGTACAAAATATTTAGCATAATTACTTTGACAAATGAAGGTCCCTTTAGTTTACTGGTGGATTTTCAATTCGAAGAAGAATGTCAACTCACCTATCATTCTCATTTCGAATTTACTTTGCATTAACTCAGAAAAGTCCTTGCACAGTTTAGTTTTAATAATTTCAAAGATAATTTCATCAACATATATTTGAATAATAAGATTATCATAAGAAGTCCTTTTAACGAAAAGAGTTGTATCAATTTTTCCTTTAGTAAAGTCATGATTTGTTAAAAATTTGTTCAATCTATCATACCAAGCTTAAGGAGCTTGTTTTAGACCATAAAGATCTTTATAAAGTTTATTAATATTAAAATCAAATTCAGGATTATCAAACCTAGGAGGTTGTTTTACAAATACCTGTTCATTAATAAAACCCTATAAGAAAGCACTTTTGACATCCATTTGAAATAGTTTAAGACCTTTATAAGATACATAAGCAAGAAAAATCTGAATAGATTCAAACCTTGTCATAGGAGCAAATGTTTCATCATAGTCAACTCCCTCTTGTTGTGAGTAACCTTGAGGAACTAGACGAGCTTTATTTAAAACAACCTTACCCCATTCATCCATTTTGTTCCTGAAAACCCACTTAGTTTGCATGACTGAGGGGTTCGCAGATTTTAGAACAACAACCCATAAATTATTTTTGTCAAATTACTCAAGTTCTTCTTTAATAGATTTTACCAAGTTGTCATCTTCTAGATCCCCATTGACTTTCTTGGATTAAGATTGAGATATAAGAGCTACATTTGCATTTCTTTCATTAGACACTTTGTCTTCATGACTTTTTTTGGATAATCAATAATAAACTTCTTTGGATAATTAGGTCATTCTCCATTCATTTATAATAGTTTTTATAAATTAATCTGTAATACCCCATATTATTCTTAGCTCAATTCAGCTTCTAGTTGCATACATAAGGGGCTTAAGGCCTAAATATTTCACCAAGTTTTGGGGTCTTAGTCATTCTTAAGGATTCTAAACTTGGAGGATTTTTAACTTGGTCTTCCCGATCCCAAGATGTCAGTTTTGAGTTAATTCATGTTTGGGGAGGTAAGGAGCATGTATCAGAGAAGTTTTGAATTTTTTGGATAAAGTTTGGGGCATGTTTGGATCACAAAACTAGAGGATTATCGCGATAAGCCCGTGTCGCGATGTTATTCCCATTGTCATGCAGACTGTGTTGCAGTGAGGGAAATGAACTGTCGCGATAAGGCTGCATCGCGGTAAGCTTGTTTAATCCAGTTTTGAATTTAAATTCCTGAAGAAAAATTGGGTCTTTTCCCCCTCAACCCATTCATCCATAACACGAATTGGGACATCATTTAGGTCATTGATTGCCCTTCTTCTCCAAATCCTTCTAAACAAAACCCTCCCTTCTTCCCCAAGAACACAAATTCAATACCTTTCTCCCAAAGAAATCAAGAATTCAAGTTCCCCAAGTTTGAGAACCTTCAAGAAAGCATCAAGATTGGTGTTTCTCTTTAAAGTTAAGGGTTTAAGGTATGTGGGGTATTCATTCATGTGTTCCTTTCACCCATGGTGCCCAAAAACCCTTTTCTTTCAATTAAAGAGTAAATTTTCTATCATTATGATATTTTATAAGTTCAAGAAAGATTGAATTTCATATTTTTATGGTGATTTTAATTAAATTCAGCCCATGTATGATCCTATGCAAGATTTTGAATTCCTCATGCTATGAATTTAAGTTTCCCATGCTTTATTCAAGTGAATTCCATGATAGATCCTAAACTCATGATTTTTAGCAACATTCCCATATTTTCCCCATGTTTGATGAAATGTCTATGCTTATGGATTTTGTATTATGATCCTTTACTACAGGTTTAAGCTTGTCATTACATTCAGTGATTATTCAGTGCTGGTGGGTTATGAACACCTAATACCTACGTATTTTACATTATTTTTAGATTTTCAAGCATGAATTAGTTAAACAATGATTATTCCTATTCTTTCAGTTATTGTGATCATAATAAGAACTATCAGTCATGAAATAATATTTAGTTAAAATCAATCCTGTTTTAGTTCCAGTGTTAGTTCAGTTGCGAGTAGGATTTAGCACAAAGAGAATGTACAGGTGGCGACTTCCCCAACAGTTAGGGAGAGTCCCTAGTAGCAGTCCCTGCATTCATGAACTACGTAGCCAGCATAAGATATGAGTAGTCACCCATCTTTTTAGGCTTGACTTCTTCTCAGGGGTCACCCGTCAATTTAGGTCTGACTCACTGGTCCTTCGAGTCACTAGATTTATGTATCCACATAGCCAGTTTTAGTACCTGTGGCATAGTACTGACACCCTTCCAAATTGGGTTACAGGTTGGACCACAATTAGCTCAGATTGGGGTATGTCAGTTAGATGATACCTCCCATAGTCTCAGTACAGTATTTAGTGTATTTTCTATTTAGATTTGCTTCACTAAGTGTACAAACTTTTAGATATTCAGTTTTACAGCTTTCAATCTTTCAGATTACATATTTGTCTCCATAACATAACAAATATACACTTAGTCTTGCATTCTTAGATATTAAAGTTTTAATGCATTAATGTTTAGTTAACGCATGCTATTCTGTTAGTTCTTCTTTCATATGCAAAGTACCCTATAAATATCATCTTGTCCTCGTCTGATAGACCAGTACAATCAAAGTACTGATCACATACTCTTCTTTGTGATATGATGTCTTATATCATAGGTTCAGATGCACAGTTTCTTAATTGCAGTTAGACAACTTAGTGTAATCTAGCAGCCGTAGTGTTGAGACCTCATCCATTGAGGACATGTTATAATTATTTAGTTATTTTAGTATTTCATTTTATTCAATCAGTCAGAGTTAGTTGGGGGTCTTTACTATCAAATCCTCAGTCAGTTTAGAGGCTTTCAGACATTCAGATAGTTAGTTCTACAGATAATCAGTTTTATCAGTCTTATCAGATGTTTCAGAATTATGATTCATTCGTATTTTAAGTAGTCAGACTTTAAGGCTTTAAGTTATTTTCCGCACATGTCCATTATTAATTTTTTATTCAGTGCTCTTAGTAGGGACCAGCACATAGGTTAGCTTGTGGTCACTTATTACCATAAGCACCATTGTCAGGACTAGGGGGTAGCCTCAGGTCATGAAAAAACTTGGTATCAGATCCTATGGTTTTGAAGTTTCCTAGGGAGTCTGAATGCCGCGTTGAGTAGAGTATTATACATAGCTGTGAGCATGCCATACTTACGGATAAGAGGCTACGAGATATTTTAGGAAAACTTTCCCTTCTTTCAGTATACATGTTATGCGAATAGCATGAGCTTTATTTAAACTCTCTTTCTAACTAATCCTTCATTCCTTTTATAGACAATGCCTCCCAAAAGAAATAATAGAAGAAGGAACGGGACCAGCCCGCACCATCACCTGTTCAGGAAGATCCCCTAAATGTGTATGTCTCCCATATCAAATTCAGTGTTGCATTCACTACCTTAGCGCACTCAGTAGGTTCCCAGAACAATGAGTAGGTTAACTCCCCAGCTAATGCAGTGGCAAATATAGCTGTAGCTAGGATTCAAGATTACATCTGAATGAATCAACCTTTGATTTAGAGATCTAAGTCTGAGGAGGATCCGTAGGAGTTTCTTGATAGGGTTTACAAAGTGAGAGATATCATGGGTGTCACTTCGAGTGAGAGTACGAAGTTGGCTACATACTAGTTGTAGGATATAGCTCACACCTAGTGTAAATAGTGAAAGGAGGATAAAGGAGTTGAGTGACAGTGCCCAAGCACACATGCATGTGTACGTTGTCTACCAAGTAATATAGTGGCCTTCAACAAAGCTGAATAAAGATCCCAAGGGGAATTGTTGTAACAACTATTCAATTCTAGTTCATAATTTAGGTTAATTGATGCAAGCATAACCAAAATAGAGTTTTAAGTACTGTTAATTTCTAGTAAAGTAAATAATGCATAAAATAAAGGTCTTGATAAAATCAATAGGAGAATACCCAGGGTTAAAGCACTTCGAAAAATCATACTATGTTATTGAATTTCATTCGTTAAATAGCTTATCTTGGTTGTTAATTATAGGGTTAATCGCAGATCATGGTCTCCCGACCTCTAATCGTTTACCTAACTTGGACATTACAATTACATTATTGAGCAGGGATGTAATAATACAATTAAGTGTTTAACATTAACATCCTACATGTGAATCAAGTAAGGCTTCTAGGTACATCCCTATCCTAGACGCTAATTTGAATTCCGTATTTTATAAAAGAATACAAACCCTACTTTGTTTGTCCCCACGTTCTATCTCCCTATTCCCTCTCCCGAGATCAAAAGGTCGATAATATATAATTCTAAGGGTCATCAATACTTAAAATAATTAAAATAATACTAACAAGCAACCAAATATGATAAGAAAATTAAACGAAATTAATCCAAAACAATAGTAGTCATGTTCTTGGCTTTAACCCCAGAAAGGGAGTTTTTATCCACTATATTCATAAACATGATCCAAATAATTGAATACATGTTATGATATAATTAAAATCTAAATACAAAATGTAAAAAACTAAATAATGTAGTAGCAGCCTCCTCTATAATCTCCAAGACATTTCAAGATACCAAGATTCTCAATAACGTGTGCAATGTAATGTATTTATAGTGGACCAATCCCTAGTCATGTAGGACAAGGATATTGCATTCATGAGAGAATGGGAGTAGAGGGTGATACAAAGGCATGGATACAGTGAAATGGAGTATGCTTTATAGGAATGAAGCATGTGATGCACCTTTTAGTGCATGGGTATAGAGTATGGGACGTACCCTTAGTGCACCGAAATAGAGGTTGCTGAGTGGGCATATCACACGCCTTCACTGGAAGTTGTATCTCACAAATTTATCTAACGCAAAGAAGAAATCTATAGATCCTGTGTCGCATTCATTGCTCCTACATCTACTGAAAATTGCATCAAAATTATTCTCTAAGTGTTTAACGTTCCGCTTGCCTGTTGACGTTACTTAGCCTTCCCTTCCAAACTTTTGGTTTTGTTTTCACTATAATTTCCACCATTTTAGACATCCATATATCACCATAATCAACAAAAAAAGCATCCTACATCATCAAACACAATGGATTAGAGCTCAATACAATACAACGTTCACAACGACGAGTAAGAAACATGAGCTAAGACTACGCTTGCTCGCTTAATCCTTAGCATTTTATTTTGTCTCTTTACTTGATTTGATTACACTTTGCACATTACAAACAAGTTGTTAAACACATAATTACACAATTAAACCACTAGGAACTCATTTTCCACATTATAATTCACCGTGAGAGACTAAAACATCACCTATCTTAAACTAGTAAAACTATTTTTTCTCGCCTAAACTCTAATTGAATGATTTAAACCCGCACTTGTTTAAAAACACTATTAACCATTGTAAACATGGCCTTGAAAACTTATATGCTTTTTTATACCATTATTCACTTATTAAGCAAATGAATTATCCTCAAAATAAGACTAAACAAGCTAAAATAGTAACACTAAAGTGCATAAATACAGCCAACATCACCACCTCACACTTAAAGCCTTGTTCGTTCTCGAACAACTCTTAAATATAAGCATCATAAAATGAAGAGACTTTATACTTCTACTGCTATAGGACACTCAAGTTAGAACTACAATGACTACACAGAATACAAGTGTCAAACTTATGCATATTGATCAACAAGTTAAACAACACTACTCCAAAACATCCTAGCCTGAATAATTGACTCAATAAGTGGTAAACTTATGCATATTTCTCAGTCAAGGACATCATACAAATCACCCATATTCATCGAACATGTGCCCTTACAATAAGAGAGTTACCCATAAACACTTATATAAATGCAATTTGATACACAATGGGTACAAGAATCAAATTTCACTCACTATCACAAGGAATTCACAAGTTACACATTATTAACCATAGGTTTTTCCTTGGTGTAGTACTCCACTAATATCAGAGTGATTAAACTTAAGATCTAATAGGTCTTTAAAGGTTGTAATATAGGCTAAGGGATGAGTAGAAACTATATTGACTGAATAGTGACTATCTTCCCTAAGCTCTTTAATATATCACTTTATACAGTTAAAACCAATCTCCAATAACCAAATTTCATGACTTTTGTCTACCCCTTTTGTTTGTTTGCACCCCATCTTATTAAGCTCATTCACAAACACTATGGTGGGAGTATGCTAAGCACATATCCTTCAATTGATCCTATTTTTGCACCCACTTTATGTTACAGACCCCTATGATAGTCACCCTTAACTTAAGCTATCTACTTTAGCTGAGGTGCACTATGTCCAAGTACGACCAGGGCCAAAATAGGCTCGTTGTATCACAACTGGTTTAAAAATAGGAACTTTTTTCCGATAAGTTTTCTAACTCCCAACAACAACACAATAATTTTTTCACACACCAATAACTATTACTTTGGGGATTTACTTTCACCTTGTTTTTCTTAAATTTCTCACTCCTTAACTCAATAATTTTTTCATTAAAATGTCTAAGAGCTTTGGATCAAATTAAGGTTTATTAAAGAAAGAAATAGGCTATATATGAGGCTGCCAAAGAAAAAGCTAAAGGCTTAATGGGGCTAACCAGGATTAAGCACAAAAGGTAGGTCAACAGAAGGCATACAACATGGCTATCAAAGAAATGCCTATATCATCTTCTAAACCCATACTCTTTATTTTGCTTTGCACACACCAGGAAAGTTCTAGACATCACATGCAAAAAAGAATATACAATACCTTACAAGCATATGGCATATGCTTAACTCATGTAGGATCATCTTAGAAACTCAACAATACAATAGCATGAATTCAAATTTCAAGCCAACAAGTACAAGAGTCATAAACATGAGACTAAGAGTCACAAAAGTAGTAATTCACACAATCAACATGATCTTACAACTAAAACACTTCCATTATGTAGTCGAATATAGCACGAACAAGAATATCTCACTCATTCCTATCCTAAATTTTTTTAAAATTTACCCTAAAATTGGGAATTTCCCCACCTCACACTTAAAAATCTACTTCTCCCTAAAGTATACTTAAAATTAGAGATAGAAATACTCCTTGATGCCTCTAGGCCTAGATAGTTGCATCTTTATATATAAAGAGGGTTTGGGGACCCCACACTTAGTCTTCACTATGCTCCTTAGCTCAGGTTCTCAGTACTTAAAATTCCCATCAACCAGTGACTCAACAAAATAAAAACTACATGAAGTAAAAAAAATTCAAAAAAATAAAAAATAAAACATACCTACTTAACTTTTGTTTCCTCTAAGCAGTGCTTGATTTAGTGTCGTGACACGACCCAACTCAACTTAACCAAGTTCCTTCATCTTCTTCCTCACACTTGGAGGTTATCTTTTTATTCTTTTCTGACCTCTTGAGTATGAACTCTTAAGGTCATCAACTTTTTCAACTATAGCCTTTTCAAGCTTATCAATCAGCATCATGTAAGTATTAGGTGGTTATGGCTTAGGGTGCTCAATGAGGGTGTTCGAAGAGGTCTTTTGTGGAATATGATCTACCACCCCACACTTATCCCTTTCAATCACAGTAATCATACATAAGTCTTTGTAGTGGGATAGTGTGTTAAAAAGTTTATACACTTTAAAAACTTCCTCTTCATCCTCCAACCTCATTGTAAGCGTACCCTCTCCCACATCAATTAAAAAACCTCCCATCGCTAAAAATGGATGCCCCATGATAATTGGTACCTATTTGTCTACCTAAAAATATAAAACAATAAAGTCAGCAAGAATAATAAATTTACCAACCTTTATGAGGACATCCTCTATAACTCCTTCAGGATGGGCTATATTCCCACTTTCCAAATACAGTAGCACAGAGCTTGGTCTAGGCTATCCCAAGACCAATGTGTTGAATAAATATATTGGAATTAATTTGATACTTGCCCCTAAATCACTAAGTACCTTAACTACCTCATTGTTTCTAATCTGAATGGGGAGAGTAAACTTCCTAGGGTTTTATGATTCTTGGGCATTTTTTTATTAACCACAAAACTACACTTCTCAGTGAGTGCAACCGCCTCCACATCCTTCTACTTAACTTTGTTAGAAACCACATCTCTCAAGTACTTAGCATACTTAGGCATTCCCAAAAAAATATCTAAAAGAGGTAAGTTAATATGTAGTTCTCTGAACGTGTCAAAGAACTTCTTGAAGCACACATCTTCCTTTGTCTTTATATGCTTCTATAGGAAAGGTAGTTGTTGGATCTTCTTCACTTCTTCAGCAAATTTTTATTTCAAGTACTCAGACTTCCTCAACTTTTCAACAACTTTGTCAGTAACATATTGGGGATTCAAATCTGCATCTACCTCCTTAGTTTTCTTAGCACTTTACCACTCCTCAACGTGATTACCATAACTTATTTTGGATTTTTAGTATCTCCTGGAAAACCACCTTACATCCTAGTATTCAGAGTCTATGATAACTGTCCTAACTGCAACTCTAAGCTTCTTATGTCCACTTGTTGGTTCTTTACATCTGCAACAAATTATGTTTGATTAGATAGAATTTGTTTCATCATCTCTTTCAAGTTACTAGATGACTGATTTCCTTGTTCCTGTGGTTGTTGAATTTGCTATTGCTGAGCATTCCAAGACTAATTCAGTGGATGAGTCTGCCACATTATGTTATAGGTGTTCCCATAATTTTTCCTTTGAGTATTTCCCACATACATCACAGATTCGGAATTTGTAGCCCAAATAGCCATTGAATGACCACTGTTGTCACAAACCACACACCAACCACTTCTTCCTGAAGTGCATTAACAGCTATTTCAGGTTGTGTAGATCCCATTTTTAGACTGCTGAATTGATTGTTTATAAAATTTTGAAATACAAAAACTTGAGCTGATAAAGCAGTGTATTGGTCCACTTGCAAATTTCTTCATGGTACTCCTAGAATAACCATGCCACTTTGGATTTACTTGTGAGATGCAGTTCAATAAGGTGTACAACTCATCATAAGTCAACTACAACGTTTGACCACCTACAGTCTCAAAAATATTTTGTTTTGTGGTCAAGTTCTTCTATAAAAGAATGAGCAAGTACCTTATTGGAATGTTGATGATGTAGAAAGTCTCAAAGAAGTGCCTTGAACTTCTCCCAAGCATGATAGAGGTTCTTATCTAGCCTTTGATTGAAGCTCATTATCTCACTATAAATTTTAGCTGTCTTTCCAGATGGAATGAATCTGATGAGGAACTTTCGGGGTAAGCCATCACATAATATGATTGAATTAATTCGCTCAATATTCAACCACTTTTTGGATTCCCCAATAAGTGAAAAGGGAAAGAGTGTAAGCCTCTCATAATCAGCATTCACATCTATTGGAATCAATGTGTCAGTGAGCTCAATTAAATTCTTCAAGTGGACCTATGGATCTTTATGTTCAAGCCCTGTAAACTGTCCACTGCTAATCAACAGTTGCACCATATTATTCATAATCTCAAACCTTCTCCCAGTAGTTGGTTTCTAAAAAGGTGAGGTTGGATTTATCAGAAGTGGGATTTCCACTTCTCTAACTGTCCTGCGGCCTGCTTGTTCATCTGCCATGATACCAGGATTATCTTGATCTTCTTCGATTTGCAGAACACACGGGAGAAGAATTGCTTCTCTTCTTCATTGATGGAAGATTTGCTCAGGTTCGAGGCTTGGTTCAACCAATTCTCGAGCCCATTCCTACTTACTACTTTGAAAAACCTATTTCCTGCAAATACAAAACCAAGATCAAGCATAAAAAACCAAACTAATCCAAAAAGCAAAACTAAAAATAAAATAGTTGCCAAATTATAAGTCCCCAGCAACGGCGCAGAAAACTTGATAGCGCCCAAGTGCCCAGATAAGTGTTCGTGGTCTACCAAGTAATATAGTTCCCTTCAAGAAAGCCAAATATCAATCCCACAGGGACCTGTTTTAATGACTATCCAATTCTAGTTCACAATTTAGATTAATTGATGTAAGCATAAACAAAATAAAGTTTTGAATATTTTAAATTGCAATGAAAGTAAATAATGTGTAAAATAAAGGTATTGAGACAATCAATAAGAGAATACACAGGTTTAAATCACTTAGAACAATCATACCCTTTTAATCTGGTTGTTGATTTGTAGGGTTAATTGCATGATTATGGTCTCCCGACCGCTAATAGTTTACCTAACTTGGACATTACAACTACATCGTTGAGCGGGAATGTAATAATCTGATTAAGTTCTTAACATTATCATCCTATATGTGAATGAAGTAAGGCTTCTAGGTACATCCCTATCCTAGAAGCTAATTTGAATTTCTTATTTTATAAAAAAATACAAACCCTACTTTTTTTATCCCCATGTTTTATCTCTATATTCCCTCTCCCCAGATCAAAAGGTCAACAATATATGTATTCTAAGGGTGATAAATCCTCAAAATAATTAAAATAATAATAAACATGTATTCAAATATGATAAGCAAATTAAAAGAAAATAATCCAAAACAATAGTAGTCATGTTCTTGGCTTTAAGCTCGGAAAGGGAGTTTTTATCCACTAATATTCATATTCATGATCAAAATAATTGAATACATGTTATGATATAATTAAAAGGTAAATAAAGAATGTAAAACCCTAACTTATTTAGTAAAAGTATCCTCTTTAATCTGCAAGACCTTTCAAGATACAAAGATTCTCAATTAAGTGTGCAATGTAATATATTTATAGTGGAGCAATCCCTAGCCGTGTAGGACAAGGATATTGCGTGCATTAGAGCATGGGAGTAGAGGGTTCTACGCAGGATTGGCTGCAATGAAATGGATCATCCTACGCTGCATAGAAATAAAGCATGGAATGCACCCTTTAGGGCATAGCTATAGAGCATGCGATGCACTCTTAATTGCTCTGAAATCGAGGGTGCTACGTGGGCACATCGCACGTCTTCACTGGAAGTTGTAACTCACAAATTTCTTTCAGGTGAATAAGCAAGATATGGAGCTTGTGTCATTGCACTTAACCTGTAACAATTGGAAATTTCATTCAAATTATTTTCCAAGTGTTCAACGTTCCACTTTCTTTGTGACGTTACTTTGCCTTCCCTTCAATGCCTTTGGTGTTGTTTTACCTTAAATTTACATAATTTTCGACATCCATTTATCACCATAATCAACTCCACAAGTATCCTAAATCATCAAACACCATGTATTAGAACTCAATATAACACAACCTTTACAACAATGAGTAAGAAACATGAGCTAACACTGGGCTTGCTCGTTTAATCTTTAACATTTTATTTTGGCTCTTGACTTGATTCTATTATACTTTGAACACTACAAAAAAGTTGGTCCACACGTTATTACACAATAAACCCACTAGGAACTCATTTGAAACATTATAATCCACCGCAAGAGACTAAAACATCACCTAGCTCAAGCTAGTAAAACTAATTTTCTCGCCTAAACTCTAATTGAACGATTTAAACCCATACTTTATTAAAAAAACTTTCAACCATTGTAAACACGTTCTTGAACACTTATATTATTATTTATACCTTTATTCACTTATTAATAACACAAATTATCCTAAAAATAAAACTAAACAAGCTAGAATAGTAACACTATAGTGCATAAATACACCCAACATCATTTAGGCAGGGCTTGTAGAGTGGGATAAGTTTGCCATGACTTTCTTAGACAGGTTCTTTACTTTAGAGTTTAGGGAAGATAAGATACAGTATTTTGTCAATTTGAAGCAAGGTAATATCAGTGTGTAGTAATACTCGATTAAGTTCACAAAGTTGGCGAGGTATGCTCCTTCGATGGTGGATGATAATAGGTCTAGAAAGAGTAAGTTTGTTTCTGGTTTATCTGATAGTGTGGTCAAGGAGTGTCAGACTGTTATATTTATTAATGAGATGGGCCTATCTAGGCTTATGGTTTATGCTCAATAGATTAAGAAAGAAAAGCTTAAGGAGAAAGAGAAAGAGAATAAGAGCACTAAAACAGGTAGTTTTAACATTTCTCAGCCGAGGATAGAGGGTGGAAACTATTCTAAGTTCCGTCAAAAGTTCTCAGTACTAATTCCATCATCATCTAGTGCGCCAGTGCCAAAGTTTAGGTATAACAGTCAGAATAGAGTGCTAGGCTCTAAGTCCTAGGGTAGTGTGAACAAGGTTCATATGAATCCGCTCTGTGGGAAGTTTGGTAGGAATGACCAAGACATGTGTAAGGCTAGTAGTAATGTGTGCTTCGGATGTGGCAAGCCAAGCCACAGGATCTGATAGTGTATGGTGGTGACATAGATGGGCAAAAATGATTGCCAATAGGGCCAAAATACTTCTTCCTCAGCACCAGCAGGTCATCCGACCCAACAGGGCACTACTTCCAGTGCCACCAGTGGGTAGCGCCAGAATATATTGTATGCACTCCAGTCTCGACATGATTAGAAAAGTTCTCCTAATGTGGTTAAGGGTACATTACATATTTTTAATCTTCATGTGTATATTTTATTAGACTCCGGAGCTTCACTTTATTTTGTAAACCCCTATATAGCTGTCAATTTTGATGTTAGTCTAAAAATATTAGCAGAGCCTTTATAAGTGTCTATCCCAGTAGGTAAATCTATTATAGCTAGACGGGTATACAAAAATTTCCTGGTTATAGTATCTCAGAAAATCACTTTAGTAGATCATGTAGAGTTAAAGATGACTCATTTTGATGTCATCTTCGAAATGGATTGTCTCCATTAATGCTATGCCTCAGTGTATTGTAGAAATTGAGTTGTTCAGTTTCTGTTTCCCAATGAACAAGTTATTGAATAGAGGGGTAGTACTTCAGTAGTTAGGGGTCAAATTGTTTCTTATCTTAAGGAAAGAAAAATTATATCTAAGGGTTGCATGTATTATCTTGTTCGAGTCAAAGACTCTAGTTCTGATAATACCAGTCTCGAGTCAGTTTTAATCGTAAGGGTATTTCTAGATATGTTACCTGAAGGCCTTCCCGGAGTTCCACCTAAAAGGGAAATTGACTTTGAAATAGATCTCCTTTAAGATACCCAGCCTATCTCTATTTTGACCTATAGAATGGTTGTAACTGATCTTAGGGAATTGAAATAATAGTTGAAAGATCTCTTAGATAAGGGATTCATCAGGCCTAGTGTTTCCCCATAGAGCGCTCCGGTCTTATTTGTGCGTAAGAAAGACGATTCTCTCAGAATGCGAATCGATTACCATCAGTTGAACAAAGTCACAATCAGGAATAAATATGACCTCCAAGGATTGATGACTTGTTCAACCAACTTTAGGGTGTAATTTATTTCTCTAAGATAGACCTCAGATCCGTCTATCATCATCTTAGAGTCAGAGAATGTATATTTCGAAGAAAACCTTCAAAACTAGGTATAGTCACTTTAAATTCTTATTTATGTCTTTTGGACTAACAAATGTCCAACAACTTTCATGGACTTTATGAATGTAGTGTTCAGGCATTACTTAGATATGTTCATCATTGTCTTCATTGACGATATCCTTGTCTATTTTTGTAGTGAGAATGATCATGCAGACCATTTAAGGATTATGTTGCAGTCCCTTAGATCTCATCAGTTGTTTGCCAAATTTAGTAAGTGTGAATTTTGTCTAAGATTAGTAGCTTTTATTTTTCATATTATATCTGGTGATGGCATTATTGTTGACCCTCAAAATACCAAAGTAGTGAGAAACTAGCCAAACCCATCTCTCAATATAATATCAGGAGTTTCCTGGGTTTGACTGGATATTATTGAGGGTTTGTTGAAAGGTTCTCTTCTATTTCATTCCCCATGTCTTGATTGACTTAGAATAAAGTCAAATTCCAGTGGTCAAATTCATATGAGAGGAGTTTTCAGGAGTTGAAGACACGACTTACCTCATCCCTAATCTTGACCTTGCCAGATGGTTCAGAGGGATTCATAGTTTCTTATAATACTTCCAGAGTTGGTATTGGTTATGCATTGATGCAGAGAGGTAAGGTCATAGCCTATGACTCTAGACACCTTAAACCCCATGAAAAAAATTATCCTACCCATGATCTTGAGTTGGCAGTTGTTGTTTTTTCCTTTAAAATTTTGAGGTACTATCTTTATGGGGATCATGTTGATGTGTTCATGGATCCCAAAAGTTTGCAGTATGTATTCTCGCAGAAAGATTTTAATCTTCATCATAGAAGGTGGCTTGAGTTGTTAAAAGATTATGATATGAGTGTGTTGTATCATACAGGCAGGGAAAATGTCGTGGAAGATTCCCTTAGTATATTGTCTACGGGTATCATTGGTCATGTTGAGGAGGATAAGAAGAAGTTAGTCTAGAAAGTTCATCATCTTGCTAGATTAGGTTTTCGTTTGGTTGATTCAGTTGAAGGTAGTATATAGGTCAGAATGGTTTGGAATCTTCTTTGGTTTCCAAAGTAAAGAAAAATAAAGATAGGGATCCTAGTTTTTTTAGGTTGAAGAAAATAGTTGGAGATCAGAAAGTATAGGTTTTATCTTAAAGGGGAGATGGTGTGCTTCATTTCACCATAGGTAATGTGTTCCATATGTTGATGGTTTGAGGAAGCGAATTTTGGCGGAGGCGTATGGTGCATGATATTTCATTCATCTAGGATCCACTAAGATGTACCATGACTTGTGGGAAATCTTTTTGTGGAATGGTATAAAGAAAAACATTACAAAATTTGTAGCTAAGTGTTCAAATTATCAGCAGGTTAAAGTTGAGCACCAGAGACCTAGTGGTGAATAACAAGAGTTCAGTATCCACACTTTGAAGAAGGAAGTGGTGAACACGGATCTTGTGACGGGTTTGCCTCGCACTTATTTCCAACATGATTTTATATGGGTTATTGTGGATAAAATGACTAAATCTTCTCATTTCTTGCCCGTTCATACTTCATATTCATCTGAGGATTATACCATGCATTATATTATAGAGTTGGTTAAGTTTCATGGAGTTCTACTTTCTATCATATCAGATAGAGGTACCCATTTTACCTCTTAATTTTTAAAAGCTTTTCAAAAAGGGCCTTGGTACCTAAGTTTATCTCAGTATAACTTTTCATCCTCAGATAGATGGTTAGGTAGAGAGGAACATTCAAACATTTGAGGACATGTTGAGAGCATGTGTTATTAATTTTAAAGGTAGTTGGAATGACCACCTACCTTTGATCGAGTTTGCCTACAACAACAGCTATCACTCCAGTATCCAAATGGATCCGTTTGAGGATCTCTATGGGAGGAGATGTAGATATCCTATTAGTTTGTTTGAGGAAGGTAAGGTTGCTTTGATAGGGCTAGATTCAGTGTACGATGTGATGGAGAAAGTTCAGTTCATTAGGGAGAGGCTGAAGACAACCCAAAGTCATTAGAAATCTTACACATATGTAAGAATGAGAGATCTTGAGTTTTTTATTGTTGACTTAGTCTATTTAAAAATCCATCCCATGAAGGGAGTGAAGTGATTTAGAAAGAAGGGGAATACATGTGTTCAGGATAGCCTTTCTGTCGAAGAAGTTCTAGTTGAGATCCTAGATAGTTAGATTCATAGACTAAGGAACAAAGAAGTTCTCTTGGTTAAATTTCTATGGAAGAATTAGTCTGTTGAGGGAGCTACTCTGGAAGAAAAAGCAGATATACATGCCAAGAACCTTTATTTTTTCCCCGCAAACTCAGACTCATCTTGAGGTAACAGTTTTTCTTAGATTGACTCTTTTCCATTCTCAATTGCTGCTATATAACTATTCTCATCTCATTGCATGCATTCACAAAATTAGTTTAGTTTATGTATCATATTACAGACTCAGTTATGTAATCATGTTTCAATTCATACATGTTCAGTATGTGATCTCAATTGCCTTAGTTTAGTACTCTAAGTCTAACCAGTCTTATTCAAGGACAAATATTACCAGGGGGGATATTATAATACCCTGTATTATTCTTAGCTCAGTTCATCTTCTAGTTGCATGCATAAGGGGATTAAGGCCTGAAAATGTCACTAAGAATTGGGGACTTAGTCATTTTTAAGGATTCTAAACTTGAAGGATTTTTAACTTGGTTTTCCCGACCCCAAAATATTGGTTTTTGAGTAAATTCATGTTCAGGGAGGTAAGAAGCATGTCTTGGAGAAGTTTCAGATTTTTCAAACTAGGTTTAGGTGATGTTTGGATCACCAAACTAGAGGATTATCGAGATAAGCCCACGATGTGGTGTTGTTCCCATTGTCAGGCAGACCATATCGCGGTGAAGGAAATAAACTACAATGATAAGGTCGTGTTGTGGTAATCTTGTTTCGTCCAGTTTTGAATTTAAATGCCTGAGGGGAAATTGGGTCTTTTCACCCTCAACCCATTCATTCATAACATGAAATGGGACATTATTTAGGGTATTATTTTCTCTTCTTCTCCAAATCCCTCTCGAAAAAACCCTCCCCTTTTCCCCAAGAACACAAATTCAGTTCCTTTCTTCCCAAGAAATCAAGAATTCAAGTTTCCAATGTTCAAGAACCATCAAGAAATCAGCAAGATTGTTGTTTCTCTTTCAAGTTAAAGGTTTAAGGTATGTGGGGTATTCATCCATGGTTCCTTTCATGTATGGAGCCTAAAAACCCTTTTCTTTCAATTAAAGAGTGAATTTTCTATCATTATGATATTGTATATGTTCAAGAAAGATTGAATTTCATGTTTTCATGGTGATTTTAATTCAATTCAGCCCATGTATGATCTCATGCATGATTTTGAATTCCTCATGATATGAATTTAAGTTTCCCATGATTTATTCAAGTGAATTTCATGATAAATTCTAAACTCATGATTTTAGAAACATTCCCATGTTTTAAATTATGTTTCCTCCATGTTTGATGAAATGTCTATGCTTATAGGTTTTGAACCATGATTTTTTACTCTGGTTTTAAGCTTGTTATTACACTTAGTGATTATTCAGTGCAGGTGGGTTATGAACACCCTATACCTACGTGTTTTACATGATTTTTTGATTTTTAAGTATGAATCAGTTAAACTATGATTGTTCCTATTTATTCAGTTATTATGATCATAATGAGCACTATCAGTCATGAATTAATGTTTAGTTATACTCAGTCCAGTTTCAGTTCCAGTATCAGTTTAGTTGGGAGTAGGATTTAGCACTGAGCAAATGCAGGGGTGGCGGCTTCCCCGACAGTTAGGCAGAGTCGTTAGTAGCAGTCCCTGCATTCAAGTACTATGTAGCCAGCGTAGAATATAAGTAGTAACCTATCAGTTTAGGCTTGACTTTCTCTCAATGGTAACCTGTCAATTCAGGCTTGAAACCCTAGTCCTTTAGGACACAATATTAATGGATCCAAACAACCAGTGTTAGTACCCGTGGCATGATACTAATACCCTTCCAACTAGGGTTATAGGTTGAACCCCAATTAGCTTAGATTGGGGCTTGTCGGTTGGATAATACCTCCCACGGTTTCAGTACAGTATTTAGTGTAATTTTAGTTCAGATTTTCTTAACTAAGTGTACAAACTTTTAGATATTCAGTTTTACAGCTTTCAGTCTTTTTGATTATAGAAATATCTTAGTAACATAACAGATATACATTTAGTCTTGCATTCTCAGATATTACAAATTTCATGCATTCATGTTTAGTTATCACATGGTATTCAGTTAGTTCTAATTTCATATGCATAGTACCCCATGCATATCAGCTTGTCCTCATCTCATATACCAGTACATTCAAAGTACTCACCGCATACTCTTATTTTCACTATAATGTCTAATATCATAGGTTCGGACACATAATTTCCCTACCATAGTTAGACAACTTAGCATAATCTAGTAGCCATAGTAGTGAGTCCTCATCCTTCGAGTACATGTTATAATTATTCAGTTATTTCAGTATTTATTTTATTCAGTCAATCAGAGTTAGTTGGGGGTCTGTCCTATCGACTCCTCGGTCAGTTTAGAAGCTTTTAGTCATTCAGACAGTCAGTTAGACAGATAGTCAGTTTTATAAGTTTTATCAGATGTTTCAGACTTGTGATTCATTTGTATTTTCAGTATTCAGACTTTATGGCTTTATCAATTGTTTGCCGCACATATCCATTATTATTATTTTATTCAGTTCTCTCATCAAGTACCAGAACATGGGTTAGCTTATTGTAACTTGTGACTGTAAGCACCATTTCACGACTAGGGGTAGCCTTGGGTCGTGACATAATCATTTGAAGAAATTATTGCCTGACCAATCTCAATGTCAATTGACTTTTGAGGGGAGTCAACTTTAGTAGGAGTTGCTTTACCTCCCTATACCTATTAAATATCATCATCTATAGAACTAACATTTTTCACAATATGGTTAGTATCATAAAAAATGACATGCAAAGAATCTTCAATACAAAGAGTGAATTTATTAAAAATTCTATAGGATCTACTAGAATTAGACTATTCCCTGAAAATACCTTCAACACTTTATGTATCAAACTTACAAATATTGTTCTTACGATTTATATGAACAAAGCCTTTAGATCTAAATACATGTAAGCAGCCAATGTGGGGTCTCTTGTTGTTCCAAAGCTCATAGAGAGTTTTTTTTCATTATGGGTGTGATGACATACTTATTCAAATCATGGCATACAATACTAATAGGTTTTGCCCAAAATTTATGGAGGAGAAAATGTTCACAAATCATGGTCCGGGCCATATCTTGAAGACTTTTTTTCTTTCATTCAACTACACCATTTTGCTGAAAAGATCTTAAAGTTGAGAAGTTGTGATTGTAACCTTGATTGTAACAAAATATTTCAAAATATTTGTTCTCAAATTCTCCTACATGACACTCCTAATAGCAGAGATATAGAAACCTTCGTCTCTTTGAACTTTTTCACAGAAAATGTGAAAATACTTTAATGTATCATCTTTGTTAGAAAGAAATATAACCCAGGTAAATCTAGATTAGTCATCAATAATTACAAAGCCATACCTTTTTCCACCAATGCTATAAATTCGAGTAATAAGGAAAAAATTGTAGTTTGCTTACCAAGTTGCGAAGCATAAAAAAGGTGAGACCTTTTGAAATCAAGCTTTGGAAGACCAGTAACAAGTGCATATTTAGTTACCTTTTAAATTTTTCTCATGCTTCCATGACCAAGCTTTCTATGCTAAATCCAAAGATCTTTACAGATTGAGGCAATACATATTTGTCATTCTATCTTTTTGAAGGAGTATAAAATGTATTTATTTTTATGTCTATTTCCTACAAGAATTTATCTTCCATACCTTTCAATTATATATCCATCGTTCTTAAATCTTACCTCCAAACAGGTATCATACATCTGACTTATGCTCAACAGATTGTATTTCAAGCTTTTGATCAAATAAGCATTAGTGATATCACAATATTCATTAAAGAGAGTATCAATATCTATTACTTTGCCTTTGAAATTATCTCCAAAATTTATCTCTCCACCATTAAAGTCATCTACTATTTTAAATAGACCTTTTGTTTCCTGTCATTTGATTTGAACATCCACTATCAAGATGTCATTTCCCTTTCTATTTTGAGTCGAGTTCTTTCAAAATAGATATATCACTTATTTTTTGGTACCCAAGCATTCTTGAGTCCTTTGAGTTTGTACTTGGATTTGTAGACCTAGTTTTAGGTTCCCAAACCCTTTGATAGGATTTCTAGGATGAAATCTGCAATTATAATATTTATGACCAGGTTTAACAAAGTGATACCAAGAATTAAAGTATTGTTCATTGGTAGTATAATAGGTATTATGACTGTGACTAGTTCCTTTAGTCGGCTGACTGGATTTAATTGACTGTTGAGATCTATCACAACTATAATAATTTTTATTATTGGTATTATGTTTATGATTTCTCCCTTTAGTCGACTTACTTGATTTAATTGACCGTTGAGATCCTCAACAATTATAATATCCATTATCATACATATCACTATGAAATTTATTAGTAGACTTAATAAAGTTAGTAGACTGATTTGACCTGACAATACTGTGACTAAAAGATTTTACAAAATATTGTTTTTGACTTTTAATTCATCAACTTCATCTTGCAAAAAGTCTTTTTCAATTTCACAATTTTCTAGCTTAAGTTCCTAGTCTCTTATTTTATTTAATAAATATCTCTTTTCATCATGAGCTTTATTTAGATCGGCTATGGCAAAATCTCACAATTTTATAATTTAGAGCATTCATTGCGATAATTAATCTTACCTGACTAGATTCTCCAAGTTTCATGAAACAATAATCTCCAATGGTATTATTTTCATGATTTTATTATTCTTTATCACCCCAACAGCTGAGAGCCTTTTGACTTCCTTTAGAGGGTCCCCTTCTAGCTTCCGAAAAATCATAAGCACTATGACCATCCTACCACAATTATAACACTTACCTTTATTCATGTTAAAGTCGATATTTTTCTTTCCTTTTGAGTAATTTGATATTCCCCTTCTCTGATTTATTGATCTTCTATAAATATCAACAACTATTCTGGTGATGAGTGCAAGTTCATCTTCATTAATGGCATCATCTTCTTCTTCATCTATAACTTTGAAAGCCATAATTTTTTTCTTATCATCTTGTGTAATACCCCGTATTTTCCTAGCTTAACTTAACTCTTAGTACATGAGTAATCCTATATAAATTTTTCTAAATACTTAGTATTTTTTAGT
Organism: Capsicum pubescens; assembly: GCA_030864215.1. Taxonomy (NCBI): domain Eukaryota; kingdom Viridiplantae; phylum Streptophyta; class Magnoliopsida; order Solanales; family Solanaceae; genus Capsicum; species Capsicum pubescens. Next base: position 179,040,765 of record CM061545.1, on the reverse strand, counting down.
TTAGAGCTTACCATTGCAAAGGAAATTCATTCATCTTTCCAACGATATAAAATTTTCCCAAATCCGAAATCCGGGCGAAGTGTTAGAGCCATTTTGGTAAGACAGTGTGCCAACTGTCACTTCACCGTGTCGCGGAGACCACCCAAATGGTATTGGTTAGTTTTCAGTAGAGCTCTGCGATAATGGCGCGTCGCTCCAATGTCCCAGTTCACAATTTTCAAATTCCAGTAAGGCTTCGTGATTGTACCACATCGCGCCACAGGTCAAACTCCCAGTCGTCATTTTTAAATAAATTGTAGTGGAATTCCAGTAGCATGGCGCGATGGTGGCGCATCGCACCAAGGGCCCGAATCGGGAATTTTTAGTAACAATTTTTAAATCTTTTCCATGGGTTATTGGATATTTTTCCATGACCCAAATCAGCCTTTAACATGAAATTTACCCCTAATTAACCTAGTTACATCATTATTCACCTATTCTTCTCCAGATTAAAAACATTCTCTCTCAAAGGGGCAAAACCCTAGCTTCTAGAAAATTCAAGAAAAAACTCAAGAATTCCTCCATGAACCTTTAAGAATTAATATACCCAGGTACGTTAGGTGTTCATTCATGGGTTACTTTTACCCATTAAATCCAAGAACGCTTTTTAAAATTACAAAATCTCAGATTTATGAACTTCATGCTTGAAATTGATTGTGTTCATGTTCATGATAGTAGTCGTGTTTCAATTCATGATTAATTATAAGTTTCCATGAAATTCAAATATTTATGTGATGAATTATATGAATTGCATACTAAACCCTTGAATTTGAAATTGAGTATAGTCTTCATGATGTTTATGGGTTGGCCATTACCATGTGAAATAATCCATGTTCCCCAAGTGTTTGCTAAAATGCCTATGTGAAGTAAATATTTGAATCTTGACATGTCATTGTGTGTCCCCAATCATTTATAAGCTTATGTCCTACAAGTGTTTGATAAAATATCTCTACGAATGAATTATGAACAAGTGGACATTGTTATGACTTTCAAGATTATGCCATGCTTTACTTTCATTCAATCGAGTCCCGGGGGTATTCATTACCTGAAAATCTAGTTGTTTACCTAGATCTACAGTAGTTATAGAATAGTCTCAGTCATGACATGAACCAGTAGTACTCAGTCAGTTACAGAACTCAATATCATTCTAGTTCACTTAGTATAATCAGTTCAGTGTCTATTTAGTTTGGAATAGGATTCAGCACTGAGTGAACCCAAGTATGGGGTCTCACCTTCTAGTAGAGAGTGTGATTTTTAGAAGGAATCCTTGCATTCCATAACTACATAGACAGCGTAGGTTGAGACATCAACCTACTAGTTGAGGCTTATGAGGTGTTTTAACCTGCCAGTTGAGGGTTCCACCATTCTCATAAGAGTACCTGCAAGATGAGGGTAACTCTTTAGCTTGTCTTTACCCATGGCATGGTAGTTACACCCTTCCATCTAGGTTTACAGGTTGGACCCCAGTTATCTTATTTAGGGCATGTCGGTTAGATGATTACTTCCCACAGTCTCAATTTCAGTTTCAGTATAGAACTTAGTTCAGTTCTACAGAAACAAGACTGCAAGATACATTCAGTCAGTTTTAGTAACTTAGTTATCAATAATCTCAGATATCAGTTACTCAGTTAGCAGAACTCAGATTTTAGATTCAGTAAAAGCTCAGTTATAGTATACAGGTAAACGCACAGTATTGCATACTCAGTATCTACAGAAGTTTAAGTTATCTATGTACTCTCATATTTAGTTACTCTATAAATTCAATTGGTTATTATTCATGCATATGAACCCTTGCATTCATCCTTAACTTATCTAGCAAACCAGTACATTCCACGCACTGAAGCATTCTCTTTCTTTACGCTATAATGTCTCATATCATAGGTTTGAATACTCAGGTTCCTGACCGCGCATAGAAAGATTCAGTTAGCAGCAACAGATTCAGTAGTAAGTCCTTATCTATCAAGGATGTGCTTTTATTTTAGTATTTTTAGTATCTTCAGTATTTCAGTAGTCGAAGATAGTTGGGGGCTTGTTCTATCAACTCCATATTCATACAGTTCAGTTAGAGGCCTTTCATTCTAGACTAGTTCATACAATATTCAGATTTCAGATATTTTATCAGATATTATTATTTACCAGTATTTTAGATTCTGAACCTTATGGTATTTTAGCCTATTTTTTGTATTATTATTCTGTTCTCACAGAAGATATCAGTCATGGGTTAGCTTGTTGTCGTAAGCACCGTGTAGAGTCCATGGTATAAACTTGGGGCATAACAAACTTGGTATCCGAGCCTAAGGTTCAATAGAGTCATAGGGAGTCTACAAGCTATGTATATTAGAGGCTTGTGTATCTGTGTGTAGCGCACCACACTTATAGGAAAGAGGCTATGAGCTATTTTTAGGAAAAGTTTCCCTTCTTTCAGTATTTATGTCGTGCGAGTAAGCATGAGCTCAAGTTAAAATCTCAGTCTAATCCTTTCTCACTTTCGTTTATAGAAAATGCCTCCCAGAAATGCTAATGGAAGAATGAATGAAAACCAATCAGCACCTCAGCCCATTCAGGAAAATCCCCTAGATGAGGATGTCTCCCATGCAGAATTTAGAGTTGCGTTCACCACTCTAGCCAATTTGGTTACAGATCATAATGAATGGCTAAGTACTATTTAGGCCAACCCAGTGTCTAATACAACTGTAGTTAGGATTCAGGACTTTACTCGAATGAATCCTTCCCTATTATCAAGATCTAAGTCAGAAGAGGATCCATAGAAGTTCCTCAATCAGGTTCAGAAAGTCACAAATATCATAGGAGTGACTTCTAGTGAGAGAGCTGAGTTAGATGCCTATCAGCTACACAATGTGGCTCCTACATGGTTTAAGTAGTGGAAGGTAGATAGGGGAACAGATACAGAGCCTATAGAGTGGGAAAAGTTTGCTACTACTTTTCTAGATAGATTATTCCCTTAGAGCTGAGAGAAGCCAAGGTGTTTGAGTTCATCAATCTCAGTCAATGCAATATGAGTATGAAAGATTATTCCCTCAAGTTTACTCAGTTAGCAAAGTATGCTCCCCATGTAGTAGCAGACAATAGGTTTAGAATGAGCAAGTTCATGTCTGGGGTATCAGAAAGTGTGGTTAAGGAATTCAGAACAGTGATGTTAATTAAGGAGATGGACATATCTAGGATCATGGTCCATGCTCAGTAGATAGAAGAACCTAATAATAAGGAGAGAGAGATGAAGAACAAGAGAGCTAGAATAGGTAGCTTTAATTTCACTCAGCCTAAGTTAGAGGAAGGTAATTGTTCCTAGTTTATCCCAAAATCTTAAGTTCCATCTCCGTCATCAGCCAGTGCTCCAGTACCTAACTTCAGAAATAGTAACAAAGATAGGGCGCCAGGATCTAAATATCAGGGTAGTGTCAGTAGTGGTCAAACAAATCCTCTTTATCAGAAGTGTGGCAGAAACCATTAGAGTATCTACAGGGCGGACAGTGATGTTTTTTTTGGGTGTGGCAAGCCAGGCCATAGAATCAGAGATTGTCCTCAGTCAGGTTCTCAGGGTCAGTATAATCGTCCCCAAGCTTAGTTCGATCACTCGAATCAGCAGGGTGCCACTTCTAGTTCCACTAGTGGGCAACACCTTAAATAGGATTTATGCACTTCAGTCCTGACAAGATCAGGAAAATTCTCCTAATATGATCACGGGTACGTTATAGATCTTTCATTTATAAGTTTATGCCTTTCTATATCCAGGATCTTCTTTATCTTTCGTAACTCTTTATTTAGCCATTAACTTCAGAGTCAGTCCAGAAATCCTAGAAGAGCCTTTCTAAGTCTCTACCCTAGTGGATAAGTCTATTATAGCCCAGTGGGTATACAGGAACTGTTCAACTATGATATTTCAGAAAGTCACTTTAGCAGATCTAGTAGAGCTAGCGATAGCGGATATTGACATCATTCTTGGTATAGATTGGATCCATTCATGCTATGCCTCAGTTGATTGTAGAAACAGAATTGTCATTTTCAGTTTCCAAATGAACCACTCTTTGGATGAAGGGGTAGTACCACAACGCCTAAGGTTCAGTTGATTTCATACCTTAGAGAGAGAAAAATGATATCCAAGGGATGTGTCTATCATCTTATGTGATTCAAAGACTCTATTTTAGAGACTCCCGGTCTTGAGTCAGTTCTAGTAGTAAGTGAATTCTCAGATTTATTTCCCGAAGATCTTCTTGGAGTTCCTCCCGAATGGGAAATTGACTTTAGAATAGACCTTCTTCTGGACACTCAGTCTATATCTATTCTGCCATACAGAATGGCACCAACAGAACTCAAGGAATTGAAAGAAATTTTAAAGGAACTTTTAGATAAGGGGTTCATTAGACCCAGTTCAAGAAAAATCAGTGAAGAAAAATTAAAAATTGAAGAAAAATTGATGAAAGAAATTAAAAAATAAAACTTAAATCCATGAAGAAAAATTAAAATCAGATAAAATAAAATAAAATCAATTAAAAAATTAAAAATTAATTGGTGGGGTAGGTGGGGTGGCGAGCAGGTGGGTGGGTGGGGTAGAAGGGGTGGCGGGATGGGTGGACTGGTGGGGTTGGGGTGGGTGGGTGGACTGATGGGGTAGGTGGTGGGTGGGGTGTTTGAAGAAGAAGGTTGGTGGGGTGGGTAGGTTAGGGGAGGGGGTATTTTTTTATTTAAATTAATTATTTATAAATTATTTGAGTATTTTTTATTTACAATTAATTATTGAGAAAAGGGGTGATTATTGATTATTTTAAAAAAAAATAATTAATGATTTTAAAATTATTTTTTACAGAAATGATACGTGTTAGCATATTATTTGTCACTTTCCATATCATCAGGCGCGTGTAATACACTCACACAATATAAATTTGTTGATTCAGCAAAAGGTGCCAAAGTGGCACACTTGAAGACCACTTGAGGTGCCAAAAATGAAACAATGTCCACTTGAGGTGCTTAAGTGAAAGATGGTGCGTACTTGAGGGACCTGTGTATGTATTCTGCCGGATATTTTTGATATTTCATGAGTAAATACATAATTACCCCCCTGATGTTGTTTGAGATTTTCAAAAAGAGACCTAAACTTTAAATTCGACCTATTACCCTACGATTCTTCTTTATTACGTTGAAAACACACCATTTTGGACCTCTGTGTATATACAAACGCCACAAGCGCATGAAAGGGCTCAAATTTGACTTTTTGACCAATAAAAACTGTCACGTGTAAATAATTAATATATAACTTTTTTTAAAAAAAAAATATTTATTTACTTTTAAAAAGTATCCCTATCCCTCTCCGCACCCCCTCCCCCACCCACCACCCACCATTCTCTTCTTGATTTTCATGTTCCATTTTCATTCTTAACAGATACAACAAGCATGAAAAGATCTAAAAAGAAAAAAAACACTCAAAATTTCAAGATATTGGTATTTCACACACACAAAAAATGAGCTATAAATAACTTAATTGAAGGGATTCAACAATGGTGGTGTCTTTGTTTTCTTTCATTTTCTATCTTTTTTTTTATTTCTACCTTCTTTTTCTTCTTCTTCTCCATCAATCTTCATTAATAGTGTCTTTATTTTTTCTCTTCTTCAACATGGATATATAGAGTTGCGGATTTCAGAAAATTACTCAGTACTAATGAGTAATGAGAGTTCAACAACATTGTCTTCTACAACTCCTTCATTAAAGCTCCATTAATGGAGTTTTATGATTCAAATAAATGGTATTGAAGACGAAAAAAATAATCACAAAAAGAAAACTTGATTTCACAACTTTTAAACAAATTAATAAGAAATTAAAGTTATTAACATGATTTTTTATCCCACTAGTTTGATTCATAAATGAGAAATTTTTTTTCTTTGAAATTTCCTAGCTTCAAAGGAGAATTGGGGAAAAAGAAGAAAAAAAGAGAGTAATGGCTATTAATGGAGAATTAGGGAGAAGAAGAGATGATGGACGGGTGATAAGTGAAATTAATGGAGATTGAAGATTGATTAATGAAGAATTGGGGAAGAAGAAAATTGATTAATTGATAAATAAAATAAAAAATGAAAAGTTTATTAAAAAAATAAAATATGAAATTAAACATATTTACACGTGGTAGCACCTGATTGGTGCGTGTATTCACTCTCTTTGTTGTGACTGAGATTCAGCGAAAAATGGTGTATTTTCAATGGATTAAGTACGAATCGTGGGGTAATAGGTTGAATTCAAAGTTTAGGTATCTTTTTGAAAAACTCAGCCAACATCAGGGGGTAATTATATATTTACTCTTATTTCATATATATTTCATTTTAATTGTCAAAAAATATATGTCAAGGTTTATATTCTGTCCGTTTCATTTTATGTGTCGGTATTTTCTTTTTATTCCCTCTAAAAAATATTATTTTTTCTTATTTGACAACTATTAATGACAACATCCTCAATTTATTCTTATTGGGTCTCACTTAGTAAGAAAAGACAACTAAAAAATAAATATTAATGTGACTTTAAGAGGGACAATTTTATAAATTCTATGAAGTCACTATTTATTTCTTAAATATATGATTAAATGACGACACATAATATACAAGAATTATTTCTCTACCACATGAATATTTATCCATGTGTCTATTGCTTCCACCATATGTACATTACATGTATTCGGAGACCTCTAGATATTGGGGGATTTGAAAAGTTGTCTCCCATAGAAGAATTAGAAAAATTGCTTAATAAAAAAAATTTTGATTTAAATATTAAACCCATTGATTTATCTAATGCATTTGCTGTATATTTTAAGGCTTTGTATGACAGAGATCACTGCATTATTTGATGTAAATACACCCTTCGCATAACAATGAAAAAGTTTTTTTAGGGATGAACAAATCGTTGATAATTGAATTCATTCATCTCTTTGTCATTATTACAGTGTTGGTGTTTTGATGATCATTATCGAATAGTACGATTTTGATTGTTTTGAAGCTTTTTTTTATTTGGATAGTCTATACTGTTGCTATTTGTTGTAGTTATCATATTGGCCTGAGGAACATTTATTATTTTGTACAAGTACCTTCAAAATATATATTTAAATTATAATGATTAGTATCTAGATGAATTAGATCAACCAAATTGAGAGCAACTAAAAGAATGAAATGGCTTAGTATTAATATACTTAAAACTAAAAGGCTATGTTTGTTTGAGTATCATAGTTCTTCTATTTTTTGATACAAAATGAATATTCTTGTGAATGTATAACTACTTTCTGTAGCACATGAGTCGATTTATCTATGTATGTGACTTACAAATGTGCTTACCATTGTGACAACTAATGTATGGTACTACATTTTTGAGGTAGGTGTTTTTTTATTATTTTAAAAATTATGCAGAACAATGTGTTCAAATTGTGAAGGTCAATGTGTTGTGAGAATACTCGATTAATCATCTAAAATTATCTATAAAATAAATACTTACGCTAAAATTGTGAATGAGTTTCTTTAATCAACAGTTCTATCTAGAAAATTAGAATGAATTTTCATAGCTTGTTCTTTTTTTCATTTTATAAATAAAATATGGAAAAAAGTATAGTAGTTAGAAGATTTAATTGCAACGTGTAAGTGTGTATGCTTCTAGGCATGGGTTTATGTACCTTTTGATGCTTATAATGTTTTTAGGTTGGCATCTTTTTTTAGGCAGCTAATAGCCTATTACATGAAGTTTTAATGGATAATAGTATTCTTCAATAAAACTCTTCTTCTTTAATTGAAGATTTTGGTTCTTTCTTTTCAAGTTTTCCTTGAATTATGTGTTGAATAATATCTAAATTGAGTTGAATAAGGATCTTATTTTCTTTATAATTACTTTTTTACATTTTTAGATCTTACATTCAGTCCCCTTTAGGGCATCAGACTTGCCCTTTTTAGATTCTTACTTTCAGAATTGAAATAGAAAAACGTTGCAAGAAATATAAGGTACAATTAGAAGAGACAGTTTAGTTTTAATTAAAAGTTGAAATATTGTTCAAAATGAGTGTGTTACAACATATCACATATGCAAGATTTTATGGAGGAATGTGTGTATAACCTAGAATTAATAACAAATAAATGTATAACTAAACCATGAGCGAACATAATATTGCCTTAATCTATTTTAAGATTTATGTTTATGGCAGCTAAATATATAAAAAGTTTGAAATCATGTGATCTTTTAATAATGATTAATATTGTCTTTTACGCCAGCTAAAATGATTAATATTGCTTTTTATGCCAGCTAAGTTGTAGTAGTGAAATCTTAGTCCCTGGATAAGGTATTATGCCCCTATAACCATTGAAACTTATACGAATCATTCCTGTTTGATTTTCAACTAAATTTGAAGCACGGTAGGCTCAATTATTCAGCCATAACACCTCAACTTACAACTATGACTAAAACTTAAAATGTGAGGTGTAACATCATCTCCCCTTGGAATCATTTGTCCTCGAATAAAGGTCTTGCATATAAGAAAACACATGAGTTGAAACAATTTATTACTGTTGCACTATACTCATCGATCTAGTTAAGCGGTACTTATGACAAAGGTTTGATAACCAAGTATTAAGGAATTCAGAATCACAAGTTATAAATGCAAGAATTATCACACTAAGGACATGAAACATGTGTCCATAGAATCAAAGATTCATATACATGAAAAACTACATATGAACATGGCCTTGAGTATCGGTTCCATGTAATCTAATGTTACATAACGAGAATCAAGGATGCGGTGAACATAGTTGGATCATTATTTCCACCATAGATGCTATGACAGATAACCCTTTATCTTAACAAGATTTCTTAACTATGTTTTCTCCTCTGAATACAACACATCATCATTTTCATTTATAATCCCCATACGAAGACATAACTGCTAGAGCCTGAGTCTAACCAAATATTGTTTTTCAATTCAAGATAAACCTAAAAGTACATTAGGCACGGATACTTCATATATTTATCACAAAAATCATGAAATGTGAGTCATTCTGGACATAGATAATGAAATAACATGAGTTTAAAACATATCAAAAAGCGTGAGTTCATAGATCTGGGCATACTGAAATTCATTTATTCATTAAGTAAGTCTGGGATAATTGAGTGAAGATATTACTTTAATTCTAAGTACTAAGCATGGATGTAAAGTTGTATGAAGTAAATAATCCTAGACCATGGGCATGATGCTAATACGTGGGATATGAGTACAATATCATAATGACAGAAGTACAAGGAATATTCTAGGAGAAGATCTTTTCTGGAACTCATTATGTTACTATTTGTATCCCAAGATCTGACTTTGTTCTTCATCCTATCATCACCCCCTTTGCTCAAAAATTGACGTTCTAAATTTGTTGACCTATTATCTTAAGTGATCTTATCATTACCTTACTATTCATCGTCGGGGTATCACTATATACATGAATGCTAAACTCTCCTTGATAAAATATATTTATAGATACTTAATCTTTGATGGGACTTCTTTCTAAGATACTTCTCTAAACTTCTTCTTGACTCTATATGGACATCACTCTATAATTTATGCTCCTACTGATATATATAAAGAATTCCTCTAACATTTATAGAAAATTGATTTTTCTTATTAGTCTACAATCATCACACCTCTAAATTTCTATCCAGCCAATTTTATAGAATTAAAACTTATATTAAGAGACTCAACATTGCATTGTCTTATCAATAATCTAATGATTCAAATAGTAAGTATACAATATAATTCATTCCTGAAATCTCTCAACCTTACACAATATCAAGTAATAAACTAGGAACATACCATACGTAGAAGCGTAGAATCTCATCTACGATGTATATTTCATGTTTTCTTATAATTCTTAAGGTTTTCTCATTATCAAATGTTTTAGCCTCTATTCACTTATCCATATAGAGCCCTCATATATCACACTTACACTTTCACACTTTTCACAAGTTAACAACTTAATTTCTCACATACGTTAATATATCAAATCATAACTAATATTATCACTCTCATACTACCCTTCTTCTTACCACAATGATCATCTATGGTAAAGCTTTACGGGCTAGTACTAAAAAAAGATAACAACACTAATCCACTTATACTACTCAGAATTATTACTACGAAAGAGAATTATTAAACAATATATCATTGAGGGCTCATGACAAAATAGTGAATTTTTAATATAATCTCACAACCTATCTAATTACAATCTATCCGCATATTTTCTTCACACACTATTACAACTTATTCAATTACCTACCTATACTATATTCATAGCTCTAAAAAAATTACAGCTACTCTCATTAAAATACAAAGGGTAGCCTAAATTTTTCAATTCCCGACCACTCTATCTTCTTGTTCGCAACATACACTTTATCTTTAGTAACACCATGTCACGTCATCCTAACATGCTTCCTAGTTCAAGTATACTTCTAATCCATCGTATCCAATAATCCTTGCTCTAATTGCAACTATTAGAATCTATACAAAACTTACACTGTAGCCAACACCTAAGGACATATCACCCCATCAATCACTTAATAGGTACATGACTCTAGCTATATACTTCGATCAATTTACTATCTTCACATTTAGGCCACTACACATTGACTTCATAATTTTGGCTCTAAAATTCATTCTACTGCTTATGACTTACAATACCACAAACTACACTATCTGTTTGGTGAAAACACTACCCAAGCATTGAAATACATATTTTCACTTTTAAAGGTGTTATTGGTAATATGGTTTGAAAGGGTGTGAGAGAACATATTACAAAGGGACAAACAGAGCATTCATATGAAAAAGGGTGCATTCTAATAAAATAATGATATTATATGCATTGGTGAGCTCCCCTCGAAATTGGTATGGTCTTTTAGATTTCTGATGTCTATATTTAAGAGAAACACAATGATAGGAATCTAACAATTACAACTTTTATCACTTTAATAATAAGGTGAAAATGGAGGAGTTTGAGCCACACATGAATCTGAGTAATTTTCTTATGGAGCCGCACTATTGTAAGATCTAGAGTGTGAAAAAATAAGAAACATCTCCTAAATTCCCCGTAGCTACCTAATTTTAAATGTAGCATGATTCACACCCATAAAAAAGGCAGTACTAGACACAACTTCAAAGACACTCTAGGACACTTGAACTATGAGCTGTTATACCAAATTTGTCATGATCCGAGAAGAGGCCCTAGACGCAGAACACATCCGATACCATTGCTAGTATGAGTGAACGTTCTGACATATCACCCAAGCATATGTCTAATACAAATGAATAAAGCTAAAATAATATAAAGTTTATTTATGAATTCCTTAAGGGATAAAACTTCACCAAAGTTTATTTTTTTCGTACGATGTCCAACAATACGAATACTTACAATAAATAAAGTCTGAAAAATACATAGTAGTTTGAAAACTACACCAGCCTATGAAGCCTCCAATAAGTACCTACACTGGAAAAAAATTTAATATAAATAAGTCATCAATCTCATCCAACATCCTAGTAGGAAAGAGTCGCACTAATAGTAGAAGACAATGATCCTAATGAGGTATGTGATCACAGACTTGAGAACCAAAACCTATTCATGAAATGATGTAATGCAAAAGACGGTCAATACAAGGAATGTATTGATATGTAAAATCATTTCAAGAGGACAATACAATAAGATATTATAAATGACAATAAAATTCAAATTTAAGTGAAGACAACTATAAAGGAGAGAAAATATAAACTAAATTTATAATTGACCAAGTAAGGTAGATTTAATTTATTTGATTAATTGTACGAGAAAGCAGTGAAACATTATAAACCACCGCATGAGCACATGGAGTTTGATATCGACTGATCAGCTAAGTCATTCTATACTTTGTCGGGCATAGGACATGACATGACATGATATAATTTGCTAGAAAGTATCGATAGTCCCTTTAGGGGATATATAAAAAAAGAGTCATCTGACTTGTGGAATAATTTCTATTAGATGTTGGCAAATATAGTTTTGAACATTTTTTATTTAAACATATACGTTCACGGTCAACTAACTAAATCCCTTATGATCATGATGTTATCTTATTTATTTATGTTCAAATTATTAGTTTATTAGTCTCGTGCTCGTGGGTTACCTTTTAAGGCTCATGTACATAATTTAGCCCTTTTTGGGCTCATGTTGGGAACTCAACTACTTTGGGTTCATAAGATTATTATTTGATACCATTTTATAGCATTTTGGATAGTTAAAAATATATTCTGTTAAGGGTTCATGAACATGGATTCCACAACTCTTGAGGGATTATGTTTATAAGTTAACTGAAAAGAACGCAATTACTGTAACACCTCAAGACTATACCCTGGGCGTCATACGATGCTTTTGACCCCGAAAGACTTCAAGCTAACCCATGACTAGTACCTGCTGTAAGTACTGAATATAATACTAAAGTATATTTGCGAAAAAATGTAAAAATGACATAAGGTTCTCAAAATATTAAACTAATAACAGAGTATAACTGATAATAACATCTGAAAATAGAATAACTGACTATGCTAGTTTGAAAACCTCTAACTATCTGAATATGGAGAAGATGGGACAAACCCCCAACAAACTCCGACTAAAATAACTACTAAACTACTAAAATACTAAAATGGATAAAATTTATCCTCAAAATATAGGGACTTACCACTATAACTACTGGTGATAGCCTGAGCTACTAAGTACGGTCGAGAACTTGAGCGTCCAAACCTATGATATGAGAAATCATTGCGCAAAGAAAGAGTATGTGTTAGTACTTGGAATATACTGGTATGTTAAGTGAGGTAAGGCTATATACATGAGTTCATATGCATGAAATGATAACCAACAGAATGAACATCATAAAGTAACTGGATAAGAGTACATGCAAAACTATAACTACTGAACATACTAAATATGTTATACTGCACCTATAGGTATACCTCGTGTATCTAAGATTATACTGAAACTGAGTAATGAATTCTGATGGTTGAGTAACTAATAACTGATAGCCATGGTTTTGTAGAACTTGACTGAGTTCTTTACTGAATACTGAGACTAAAACTGTAACTGTGGAAGTGTTCATCTAACTAATATACCCCGATATAGATTGATTTGGGGTCAAACCTGTGACCCCAGTTGGAAAGGTGTTAGCACCTTGACACGGGATACTAACAATACTCGGTCAACCCTTATTTGGCAGGAAGATTCATGAAATATATATATATGATTTCTTCAACCCGAGTATGGCAAGAGAATGACTTACCCTACGCTGGCTTCATAGTTCAGTAATGCAGGGTCTCCTACTAAGGGTCAAATCCTCTGCCGACAGGAATGACCCCATCTATGGGTTCGCTCTGTGCTGAATCCTACTCCTAACTGAATCGACATTGAATAGATCACTAGACTATACTATGCTTGAATGAACTAAAACTGATCGTGTTGACTGACTGAACTGGACTTAGTTTACTGAGTTTTGTTATCCCTGAGTTCGCTCGGTGATGAATCCTACTCCCAACTGAATCGACATTGAATAGATCACTAAACTGTACTATGCTTGACTGAACTGATACTGATCGAGTTGACTGATTGAATTGGACTGAGTTTACTGAGTTCTATTACTGACTGAGTATTATTGTTCTTGACCTTTATTGAGACTATTCTATAACTACTATAACTATGTAAAAAACTAGATTTCAGGTAATAAATATCCCCAGGACTCGATAGCATAATAGATAAACTTATATCACAGCTTTAGAAACACAGTAATAGGTTACCATGAATAATTTACTCATATGGACATTCTATCGAACACTTGGGGAGCATGATTGTTATACATGAGAAATAAACACATAGGGAATCATAACTACAACAAGCACCTTGCAAATTCAAGGGTTTTGATATGAGAGATTCATAATTCAACATGCATGGTAACTTAATTTCATGGAACTCATAAATGATCTTAACATGAAATCCATACAACAACACAAACATGAGCATAATTCAATTCACAATATGGAATCAAAATTCAAGTTTTGAAAAGGATTCTTGAACTCCATGGGTGGAAGGAAACCCAAGGATGAACCCCTAACATACCTTAATTTTTTATTTTGTGAGAATTATCGGTGATATCCTAGGACTTAGACTTGATCTTTATTAAACTAGGGCTTTGTTCTTGAGATTATTTGTGAGATAATGAGTGAATTTTGCCCTTCGAGAGGTTTAATTCTGTGTTATGGCTGATTATTTCAAGGGGAAAATAACCTAATTACCCCTACAAACCCATAACTTAATACACAAAACTTGCCCAGTGATGCGATAGGCAATACGCCGTGTCGATGGGGTCGACGCGATCACCGATGCATCGCGTCGATTATCCCAATGTGATATCCAATGCAATGTATTATGATCGTATTGCTTGCTATTTTGGTCACCCAAACGTGGATCAAGCGATGTTCAAAAATTCTAAAACTCACCGAAGTTAACCTATAGACCCTGATCATGAATCAATTTAAAGATCAATAATCTAAATCTGGGAAGATCGTGAATGATACCATTGAAATATTGAGGCAAAAAATTAGACTAAGTGTGAACACTTAGCTGAAATTTTCTAAGTCTCAGACCTCTTAGCATGCTATAAAGGACAGAAATGACTAGGACTTTGTGTGGTCTTACAATTACACACTATGTAACAATTGGGATAAACAAAATCTGTCCAAAAATTGACTCTTAAGTAGTGGTTAATATCCTAACTAAAATTTAAAAAATTCTATGGAGCATTTCTTTAATTATTGAGGATATGAATAAATGTATCACAACTCTGTAGTACTTAAATAAAATACATTTATAGAGAAAGTAAATGTTCTTGCATACATCTGTGTAACATGATATTTGGTGCTATTGGAAGATTTGAGTTTCCAGATACCTTAAAAATTACCTAGGAAAGCAAAGAAAGACACTTAATCAAGACAAACATCGGGTTTCTAATCTACACGTTAAGTCAAAGAGCATCATATCAGCTAGTATGTTGAGGGATGGAAGGGAAATGTATAACTCATGACTATCAGTATGGTTTAGAACGGTGTCAGTGATATATTTTCCCATCTTAAAGAGGATCACAAAAACTCATCATTGGATATTTGAGAACTGAGTTATAGATTTGCAGATCTAGAAGCATAGCAAAGATGTTATTATAAGAAATCTACCGCAATATGAAAGTTGAGAGTTGACAAGACAATCCATATTAAGTTTTAAGAACACAAAATTTCCTTTATTTAGCAAGTTCATGGTAATAAATTCGATTTATTTCACAAGTTCAAAGAATTTCAAAGAAAGAGTAATCCTTCCTACTTGATAAGAATAAAAAATTTCAGCATGCAAACATATACCCAAACTAGATCGGACATCAGCTTAACAGACAAAAACAAGTTCTTCGTCTTTAATTAATCTTAACGTCTTTCAAGAAATTTAGAAACAGAAAATACTTATTGAAGATTATCGAGATCACCATTTTATTTACTAGATAGGATTCAAATTCTAGATTTAGGCACAATCTGTACATACATTATGAATACAGAAGCACTTGTTAAGATTTCAAGAGGAAATAAAGCTTAACAGGTTAAAGATTAAAGTTAATAGCTGAATACAAACACACAGACACCATAAATTTGGAAAGAAGATTAAAAAATAGAGATTTGGAGAATAGTAAAATATCAAAAAATGTGATCAAGAGATGATTCTACATACCTTAAAATATTTGAAGAACTTGAAATTGGAAGGAAGGAATTTAAACTAAATTCTTAAACCAATTCTCTTGTGTTCCTTAAGATGTGTATTTGAGACAAGGAATGGGTAAAAGTATTGATGGAAAACTTGTAAAAACTGATGAGGATGTGAGGTTTTTAGCATATAAACTTTGAAGAAAATATAGGAACTCTTTATAAAGCACCAAATTGATAGAAATAGAGGGTTTGATATTATTTTTATGTATGTGAAAATGTTGAAAGAAAATGGAAATTTATTTACTTAAATAAAATGTTCTTCTATTAAAAATAATGTTTAGAAGTTGAAGAATTAAAAAAGATTAAAAACTTAGGATAAGGTAAAATAAAAAAGATAGACTTTTCCTTAAAGGTACTTGGCAAGTTAACGAGCAGTGGCTCATTGCGTATTGTCTTTTCCATTCTCCTACACTACTGCTATGTTGAAGTAGTGAAATCTTCATCCTTGGGTATGGTTTTATACTTCTATAATCATTGAAAGCTATATGAATTATTCTAGTTTGATTTTAAACAAAATTTTAAGCACGACGAGCTCAATTATGTTGCCATAACACCTCAACTTACAATCATGACTAAAACTTAAAATGTGAGATGTAATAATAAATTATAGTGATTGTTGCCTATTTATATTTTTAAATATACTATTTAGAAATTCTACAATAGTAGATGTATTTTACTACTGTAATCAATCTCTTAAGAATTCATGATCAAACACATGTTAAATCTAGTCTAATGATTAAATTAGTTTAGAAGTTTAAAATCTGAGTATAAAACACATTGTTTTCATTAAAAGAATGCATCTCTTTCAAATAATGTCATATGCCCAGTAGGGAGCTTAATGCCCGCCAGTGTAGGTGGATAGAGTTGCTAAAGTACTATGATATATCTATCTTCTATCATCTGAGTAAGGAAAATATTTTGGTGGATGCCATGTATCGAAATGCAGTAAATATTGGTGGTTTGGCTTGTATTTCAGTTTCACAGAGGTACTTGGAAAGGGACATCCAATCCTTAGCAAATTTAATGGTTCGCCTCTATATTTCAGATCCTGTGAGGATTTTAGCTTCATTGGAGGTAAGGTCCTCCCTATTTGAGGAGATTTGTGACCATCAGTTCGAGGATAGTAAGATGTGTCTTCTTCATGATCGAGTGGTGAGTGGTTAGTCTAGGAGACACACCATGGATTCGGAGGGTATCTTGAGATTTTTGGGTCGTATTTGTGTACCCCAACTAGATGACTTGATTTAGTTAATTTTGTGTAACGCTCATAGTTCTAAATATTTTATTCATCCTGGGACACCACGATGTATAGAGATTTGAGGCAGTTATTCTTGTGGGACTGTTTGAAGAAGGATGTGGAAAACTTTGTAGCTCGTTGCCTATGTTGTCAATAGGTTAAGGCCGATCATCAATGTCCAGGTGAATTGACTTAGAGATTTCCCATTCCCAAATGGAAATGGGAAAGTATAACCATGGATTTCATTAGTGGATTGCCTCGTACTTCTTGTGGTCACGATGGTATTTGGGTTATTATGGATCGTTTGACCAAGTTAGCTCATTTTATTTCTATTTAAATGACCTTCAGTGCTGAGAGATTAGCCCAGATTTATGTTCGAGAGATAGTTCATTTGCATGGGGTCCTTGTGTCTATCATATCAGATCATGGTTCTTTGTTTACTTTGAGGTTTAGGAGAGCATTTCAGGATGAGTTGGGTACTCGAGTGGATTTGAATGCAACCTTTCATCCACAGACAAATGGTCAATCTGAGAGGACTATTTAAGTGCTTGAGGATATTCTTTGAGCTTGTGTTATGGACTTTGGAGGTCAGTAGGATCTGTACTTAGCATTGGCAGAGTTCGCCTACAACAACAGTTATTATTCGAGAATTGAGATTGAACCTTATGAGGCTTTATATGGTAGGCGGTGTCGTTCCCCTATTGAATGGTTTGACACTTCTGAGGTTAGACCCTACGATATAGATTTTCTTCAAGACTTGTTGGATAGGGTCAGGGTGATTCGAGATAGGATGAGAATGGCCCAGAGTAGGCAGAAGGCCTATGCCAACTGTAGACTCCGTGCCTAGAGATTAGGAGTTAGTGACCGTGTGTTCCTTCGTGTTTCACCAATGAGATATGGTGAGATTTGGGAGGAAGGGTAACCTTATCCCTCACTATATTGGTCCTTTTGAGGTTCTCTGAGTAGTTGGCGAGGTGGCTTATGAGTTGGTTTTAACTCCACACATCATTACTGTTCAATTAGTTTTCCATGTCTTCATGTTATGGAAGTATATTCCTAATTCTTCTCATGTGCTAAGGTGGGACTTGGTCCAGTTGGACAATCAGTTGACCTTTATGGGGGAGCCCATGCTTGTTTTGGATAGTGATATAAGGCGATTGTATACTAGGGAGATTTTGGTGGTCTAGATTCAGTTGAGGTATCACCCAGTAGAAGAGGATACTTGGGAGGTCAAGAGTGAGATGCAAACCCAGCTCCTTACTTGTTTGAGACTTCATATACTTGCTTGTCTTTAACTTTTGGGGATGAAAGTTCCTAAGTAGTGGATGTTGTAATGACCCTTCAGGTCATTTTCTACGTTCTTGCTTATTTTTGCTGATAGAATTCTGCATAGCCACCCCAAGTCATTAGTCACTTGCCAGAACTGATAGATCAGTTACCCAATATTTTATTTGGTTCCTTGAACCACTTCCTTAATTTGAATTCTTCGTTGGTCCTAATTAAGAACAAAGAAAAAACCTTGGTAAAACAGCCTCATATGCAGAATCTAACTTTGCCAATGCTTTCGAAACGTCAAAAACTATGGGGTTACATATCTTGTTTGTTTGAAACAGACCGCAAATGCATCTCAAGGCATTGGCCGAAGCTCGGAATGAGGTTCCAAGCTTCATCCATGCCTTGTATTAACCGAGATCTTGTGAACGTGATGGCTAGGGCATGACCGTGGTATTACAATCGTGGGTAGGTGGGTGGCGTGACCACGAGACCTGAGGGTTGGGAAAGCGTATTCAAAGGCTGTTTTCTTTATAATTTTGGCCATTTTGTGCCTCCCTCTTAACCTACAAATCCTAATGAAGTGTGAAATCTTTGAAGCAAGTCTTGTGGGTTGAATTGGAGCTTAATCAACTTGTGAATTTAAAACATGCTACAATCTAAGGTAAAATTTCTTTTAGTTTGGTATTACTTTCATGATTTCTTGACTCAAAACCCCTAAATCATTGAGGCTCAAGTGTATCCCCAAATTTTATTGATTGACTCAAATTCCTTAATTGTTATAACCCCCTAAAGGTAGTTAAACAATGGGTTGGTCTTGCAAACTCATTTCCAAAGGTGAAACCTACTTGGGGTTTTGGTTTCTCTTTGATCCCATGGAATAATGGTACCATAATTGGTATTGGCATTCTTGTTGTTATGCTTAGATTGTATTATTTATATCTTTGCTCATGGAAAAAAGAGGCTTCACCAAAAACAAAGAAAAAACTTGGTTCATGATTTTCTTGAACTCAAGGTAGGTTAGGCTTACTTATAGATAGATTGAGCTTGATTATAGTGTAATTGTTGATATCTTGTGAGATTGGGCGAGGTTTAGATGATAAATGGTCGAATGGTGATAATTGAGAATGGTTTGTTCTTATAGATTATTGAACTTGTAAGTTGTGATTCTTGACCCTTAGCCTAGAACCTTGGATAGTCTACTTGTAGTCTCATGAATAGTATGGTAATACTTTAGTTGCTCTAATAGATGAGAATTAAGTTGCTCCCTAACCTTAGGAGTATGTTGACCTTGCTAATGCTTAGTTAGGAAATAATCTTAGTGTTGGGTTGATTGAGGAAGAATACTTGTAGAAAATTTCCCCGATAAGCTTAGTAAGGATTGATTAGCCCTTATGATACGATTTAGACAAATTAGCCTAATCCGGTTAGATGTTAGACTTGTGATGGTGGACTTTGGCATTCTTGGAATTTAGGAGCAGGACTTGATGCACCTTAAGTTTGAACTATGAATTTTCTTTGATACCTAGATACTATATGAATGTCTAAATTACGTTGTTGAGCTTATTAATGGCTAAACCTTGGTTGTTAGGTTATTGATCTTGGGTGTATATATATGTCCAAACACCGCTATTCACCCATATTTGGACTTTTTTTTTGAAAATAAATTGTGTTAATTATATTGAATTGTAAGCAAAATTATGTTTGGTGGTTACCCGATGTGATTAGATATACAGGGTAAATTTCCCATAGATTTGGACGAAAATTGGATACATATAGTGAAGATATGGAAGACCATGTTGATAAAGTTCAAAAACATGCGTAGATTCACGAGAGCAAGGATAAAAAAAGGAGCTAAGGATTTACAAGAGTTAAGTGAAGAAATGAAGTAAAATTCCAGTGATGCGATGCTAACTCGACGCTTAGTGTCGACTGGTAAATGTTTTGCCTTAGACAAAATTTCATGAGCAACTTCCAGTGCATCGACTTGAAGTCAATGCGTCGCGTCGAGGTGTAAGTTTTGAGACTTAGTCGAAATTTGAGATGACAATTCCAGTGATATGTCGTGATGTTGACGCGTCGCATCGTGTGTTGAAGAATTAGACTTAGTCAGATTTTTAAAGACAAATTCCAGTACATCAATGCAATATTGACGCGACGTGTTGGTTTGATCAACACGATTAGCGATGTGCCGCATCAAGTGTGCAAATCTGGTGAAATTTTCCCAAGTATAAAAGGAACACATAAGCACAATTTCAAACACTTTTTGGCAAGCATAACAGCGGCGGAAAAACATAGAATTCTTTCCTTTAGGGTTCTTATTATATCTTTTGAACTTCTTTACTTTCGATTAATTTTGGGTATGATTAATTACTTATTTTGATGTTTAATTCAAACATGAGTGGCTAAACACCCTTGTTTTGGGGTTAAGGCCAAGAACATGATTACACTTTGATATTCTTTATAGTAGTTTCTTTTTGAATTATCATCTAGGTTGTTCTTAATTTCTTGAGCTTACTATTTTGATGAGTGGCCACCATTAGAATAAATCTATATTTCTATGTGAATCTAGGAGGAGAATCGTAGGATAGAACGAAGAAATTAAGGAGCAAGGTTCTTACCCTTTTTATAAAATAAAGGGCATAAATTAGCATCTAGGTTGGGGATATTCCTAGAAGCCTTGTTTTGTTCAATTGCAAGAAGATTACTTTATGAATCTAGAAGAATTGATGTATCTCTGAGGGAGTTGTAGCTGCATTATTCAATAGATAGAAGATTTGAGGTCGGGAGACCAAAATCGTAGCCTTAACCTTGCAAACCAACAACCCGATAGCCAATTAGACAACTATAAGAATAGAGATTTGTATGATTGTTAAAAAAAAGCCTCAACCCTGGAATTCTTATCATTATTATTTACAATCGTTGCTTGCTTTGCTCTAGTCATAAACTTTTAATTCTTATATATTAATTTACGTTTTTGTTCTTAATTTCAAAATCATCTTGATACTTTACAACACTTAATACTCATTGTCTAAAACTAAAACCTGGTTAAATTTCTAGTTGCTTAGTCCTCATGGGGTTGCTATCTGATTGTCAAAATCACTAATTTACTTGTACAATCACGTGCACTTGCGTGTGCGTTTGAGTCGTAACAAGTTTTCGGCGTCGTTGTCGGGGACTAATATAATTAGTGTATTGCTAAATTTTTGGTTTTTGATATTAATTTTTTAGTGTTTACAAATTGATCTTAACGGCTGAATTTTTGTAGGTTTAGCTCAATACAGGATTGGCGAGAGACAAAGAATTGGTAGAGCCTTTTGTAGAACCAGAATAGATCTTTCAAGCGATGAATGGATGAACAAAGAAATAAACCAGACGATCCAAATGTTGGAAATATCCCACCTCCAGTTATTCTAGTTGTTCCTTCTCAACCAGCTGCTAGACCTATTCATGAGGTTGAAATCCCACTCACAAACAATGTGACGAACAGTATTCGCAAGCTCGAACCAGGTCATCTATTTGAATTGAAGCAAAATATGGTGAAATTTTTTAATTCAACAGGGCAATTTCATGGACTTTCATATGAAGATCCATAGAAGCACATAAAGATCTTCCTAGAAATAAGCGATACTTACATTTCTGAAGGGGTGAGTTCTGATTATGTTAGATTGACACTCTTTTCTTTTACCCTAATGGGGGAAGCAAAAAGTTTGTTACATGCTGAACCACCACTCTCCATCACTTCATAGGAAGATCTAGCTCAGAAGTTCCTTATTTGATTTTTTCCATATGGGAAGACTGCACGCTTGAGGGGTGAGATCTTGAGTTTAAGGTAGAAAGACGGAGAGAATCTCTACCAAGCCTGGGAGAGATTTAAGAGTAGGCTTAAAAATTGCCCTCACCATAATCAGTTCAATGATGTTATTGTTCATAATTTCATTTAGGCATCAGATCCACACACGAAGATTCTCTCGGATTCAGCAGCAGATGGACAGGCTCTTGAGAAGACGTATGAAGAAGTGTACACACTGCTGAATTGGATTTCATAAAGGAATCCTGACTGGCATGCTGATTCGAGGAGTGCTCTTAGGAAGGTTGCAGGGGTATTGGAGGTAGACCAGTTCACTGCATTATAATCACAGATTGCAGCCATGCAAAATCATATAATTACTAAGCTTAATAATATAAAGTTAGGAGTTACGCAAATAACAGCCACAACTAATGCAGTCCAAACGATGAATTCTTGGTGTGAGGTTTGTGGAAGTGGTGAGAATGTAGCAGATGCTTGTACGGATAATCCAGATTCTATCAACTACATGGGAAATACAAATCATCAAGGATAGCAGAATTTTAGTAAAATGTATAATCCAAATTGGAGGAACCATCCTAATTTCTCATAAGGTAAAAATCAGGCGTAGAATGCAAATTAGTACAAGGGACCAGTGCAACCAAATCAATATTCAGTTTAGAACAATCAGGCTACTGCTCAAGCTAGAAATATAGAGGAGTTAATGTAGTTTATGGATCAGCAAGCATAGTTTGCAATAGAAATAAAGACTCAACAGGCACAGTTTGCAGCGGAATTAAAGAGTCAACAATTGCTTACTAGAAATCTAGAGTTGCAACTAGGTCAAATTGCAAAAACACAGAATATAAGACCTCAAGGAGCATTACCTAGGGATACAGAGGTAAATCCTAACCAGGTGAATGCAGTTACAACAAGGAGTAGGCTGCAAACTAAGGAGACAGTTCAGGAGCAAGTGAGTCCCACAGTCACTGATGTGGTTCTAAAGACAATACAGATAAAGAAGTCAAGGAAAAAAATAGCAAGTGATGAAATTCACATGGAGAAGAAGACTCTCCCTTTACCCTTTCCTCAAAGGGCGATGCACCAGTAGGAGACGAGTTATAAGAAGTTCTTAGATCTTCTAAAGCAGGTCTAAGTAAATATTCCTCTTGTTGATATTTTGCAGAGTATGCCAAAATAAGCAAAATACTTGATGGATATAGTTTCAATTAAGAACAAGTTGACTGAATATTCTACAGTTGCACTTACTGAAGAGTGCACATCCAAGATTCATAACAAATTACCCACGAAGCTGAATGATCCAGGTAGTTTTAATTTACAGATTACCATTGGGCAGATCATTAGTGCGCGTGGACTATGTGATTTGGGGGATAGCATCAATCTTATGCCTACATTGTGGTACCGGAAGATGGGTCTTGGGAGTCCCAAACCCACTACTATTGTTTTGCAATTGGCAGATAGGTCCCTTGCTAGGCCTGATGGTATTATTGAATATATTTTACAATTGGAAGATAGGTCCCTTGGGAGTCCCAAACCCACTAATATGTCTTGTTGCAAGTAGGATCCTTAATAATTTTGGTGGATTTTGTAATTCTTGACTTTGAAGAAGATATTATTGTTCCATTTATTTTGGGATGACCTTTCTTAGCAACAAGACAATCATTAATTGATGCAGTAGCAGGGAAAATGACAATGAGAGCGCATGATAAAGTAGAGGTTTTTGATGTGTATAAATCGCTAAAATTCCATCTATATATGAGGAGTTATCGGCTATATTTGTTATCGATCTCGAGTATGATCAGAGACTACTATAGTTAGATGATCCCATAGAGAGAGATTTGGTAGGTTATAATCTTTATGGATATGTGGAAGAATTAGCATTAGTCCAAGTCATGAATTCGGCGCTTATTGAAAGAATAAAAGTGCCTTTTGAGCCATTAAATTGGCTAATTGGTCCATCCCCCAAAACTTTAATTGATGAATCTCCAAAATTAGAGTTTTAGGTTCTTCCTCCTCACTTTAAATATGTTTACCTTGGTGATAATGATACCTTGCCTATTATTTTATCGACAGGATTATCTGATATACATGTACAAGAAGAAATGACAATGTTGAAAAGGAGAAAAAAGGCGATCGATTGGCAAATGCTGACATTAAAGGAATAAATCCAACTTTTGCATGAACATAATACACATGGAGAAAGGTTTCAAGCCAAGAGTTCAACAACAATGCAGGTTGAGTCCAGTGATGAAAGATGTGGTACTGAAAGAGGTTATTAAGTGGGTCAGTAATGGGATTGTTTATCTAATTTCAGACAGCAAGTGGGTGAGCCCAATACAATATACCCCAAAGAAAGGTGGGATGACCATGGTTACTAATGAATAAAATGAGCTAATCCCCACATGTCTAGAGACTGGATGGAGAATTTGTATCGATTATCGGATGCTAAATGAAGACATAAGGAAAGATCACTATCCTATTCTTTTCATTGATTAGATGCTAGATAAGTTCGTATGGTAGGAGTATTATTTCTTTCTTGATGGTTACTCAGGCTATAATCAAATCACCATTACTCTCGAGGATCAAGAGAAGATGACTTTTACTTGCCCATATGGTACCTATTCCTTCATACGTATACCCTTTGGCCTTTGCAATGCACCTGTGATATTTCAGAGATGTATGATGAAAATATTCTATGACATGGTTAAAGAATTTGTTGAGGTATTCATGGATAATTTCTCTGTTTAGGGTGATTCTTTTGATAAATGCTTGAAGAATTTAGGTTAAGTCCTAGTTTGATATGAAGAGATAAATTTGTTTCTGAACTGGGAGAAGTGCCATTTTTTGGTAAAAGAAGGAATTTTCCATGGACACAAAGTGTCATGCAGAGGACTTGAAGTAGATCGGGCCAAAATTGAAGTGATTGAAAAGTTGACACATGCAGTCACAGTGAATGGAGTGTGGATCTTCTTAGGGCATGCAGGTTTCTATAGGCATTTTATTCAAGATTTATCAAAGATTGCAAGACTTATGTGAAAATTGTTAGAAAAAGAGGCCAAGTTTGACTTTGGGGAGTATTGTAAAGAAGCATTGGAGAAGATGAAAAAGAAGAAGATTGAAGCACCTATTTTGATTTCTCCAAATTTGGAATTGCCATTTGAATTGATGTGTGATGCTAGTGATGTGGATGTAGGATCTGTTTTGGGGAAAAGAAAAGACAAGGTATTTCTCTCTATTTACTATGCTAGTAAAGTTTTGAACTATGCCCAAATAAAATATACAATCATTGAAAAGGAGATGTTAATGGTGGTGTATGCATTTGATAAATTTAGAGCATATTTGGTGGGCACAAAGGTTATTATTCTTACTAACCATGTGGACATAAAATATCTCTTCACTTAAAAGGATGCAAATCCTCAATTGATCTAGTGGATTTTTTTATTGCAAGAGTTTGACTTAGAGGTTCGTGAATGTAAAGGAGCAGAAAATCAAGTTGTAGACCATTTGTCAAGGTTAGAAACTCATGATCATGTGGTTGATGACTCTCTCTACAGTTTGGAAGAGTTTTCAGATGAAAAATTATTGTCTATAAAGGAGTGTAAAGTTCCTTGGTATGCGGACTTTGTAAATTTATTGGCAAGTAGCTTTTATCCTCCTGAAAGTACAATTCAATAGAGGAAGAAACTGTTTCATGATTATCGTGCTTTTATATAGGACGATCCTTGTCTTTTTAATCAGGGTTTGGATGGTATAATACGAAGATGTGTTCCGGAAGCAGAATTCACACAAGTACTACAAAAGTGTCATTCATCCCCTTATGGTGGCTATCATGGGGGTGAAAGAAATGCAAGAAAAGTGTTGCAATCCGGTTTCTTTTAACCAACATTGTTTTAAGATGCAGTAGTATTTGTAAAGAGCTATGATCAATGCCAAAGGTTGGGATTGATTTCAAGGCATCATGAGATGCCCCTAAACATATCCTAGAAGTAGAAGTATTCGATGTTTGGGGGATTGATTTTATGGGACCATTACCACCATCAAATAGTAATTGTTACATCATAGTGGTAGTTGATTACGTATATAAATGGGTGGAAGCTACAGTTTGTCCTACTAATGATGCAAGAGTAGTGATGAAGTTCGTGAAGAAACAAATATTTTCCACGTTTGGCACTCCTACAGCTATAATCAGTGATAGAGGTATGCACTTTATTAACACTTGGTCTAAGAATTTTTTAGCTAAATATGGTGTTAGGCATAAGGTGGCCACTGCGTATCATCCATAAATGAGTGGACAAGTTGAGGTTTCCAACTAGGAGATCAAGAAAATACTACAGAAAATAGTTAATAGGCAACGAAAGGATTAGGCTGAGAAGCTAGATGATGCATTGTGGACATATAGAACGTCTTATAAGACGCCTATTGGTACCTCCCCATATCATTTGGTATATGGGAAAATATGTCATTTACCTATTGAGCTTTAACATCAAGCTTACTGGGCTATTAAAAAGTGAATCTTGAGATGAAAGCCACAGGAGAGAAGAAATTATTACCGCTTATTAAATTAGATAAATTTTTCCTCAATGCTTATGAGAACGTAAAGTTGTACAAAGAGAAAACTAAGAGATGGAATGATAGGCAGATTCATGATAGAGTGTTTAAACCCGGACAACTTTTTTTACTACTTAATTTGAGATTAAAGTTGTATCCAAGCAAATTATGGTCTATGTGGTGTAGACCTTTCAAAGTAGTACAAATGACACCTCATGGAGCGGTTGAATTGTGGAAAAAAGAAAACACTAAGAAGTTTCTAGTGAATGGACAACGTGTGAAACATTACTAGGTTGATCATGGAGACAAGCACAACGTATCCATCACTTTCATTGAGGAGTGAGACTAAGCTAAGTCGTTCCACGATGTAAAATAAGGCACTATATGGGATGTAACCCACAAATGTAATGTAATAGGTAGTTTAATTGTTAGTTGTTAAGGATAAAAAAAATACAAAAATATAAGTCATGCCACGATAAAAAATAAGGCGCTTGGTGGGAGGAAACCCATTTATTCTTACATGATTTCATTATTTTTTATTGATATACAGAAATAGGAAATGTGGAGGAGATAGAGAAGATGAAAAGAGGGTGAACATCAACCTTTGAGTAAGTGAATAGGTGATACATGGTGAAAAAGGTAAGGGGTAAGAAAAGATGCCTTAAAATTTGGGAAGTTAAGCCTTAGAAAATTTTTTGGATGTAATTTCCAATGGATCGACTCTAACATGATGCGTCGCGTCGATGTGCATCATGCCCACACTTAGAAAATTTTTCTGAGGCTATTTCCAGTAAACTGTTGCAATGTCAACGCATTGCGTCAGCCTTATCAACACATTAACCATCGCGCTGCATCGGTGGTCATACAGGTAACACTTAGAGTAATTATATGATATAACTTCCAGTGAAACGACACAAACTTAATGTGTCGCTTAACTTCTTCAATGCGATACTAGACGCGTCATGTCGATATCCCATTTTTGTGTAAATTTAACCCTAGACGGAACCTTCACTTTCATCCCTATATATATAACTTTAACTTTATTCACCCATTACACTTACCCTAGACGCCATCCTAAAATTCACCCAATCTGAAAATAAATCTTTCAATTGTTACTCTTGTGGTACCAAAAATCACACTTTGTTATTTATTTTCTTTATCAAGTCAAAGTTAAGTCTTTCATTTTTCTCATTTGCTTAAAGTTTCTTTATATGATAAAAAATGTTTTGAGTGATAAATAGTTCTTAATTTAGGGAGTGACTTAGTTCTTGTTTTGTGGAAGATTAAATGATAAATGGCATATATAATTGAATTAGTGGAGTTGATTGTGTTGATTGGGGGGTTTGAATTGAACTCAATAAATCCTTTGTGGTAGTTTGATGGAATTGTTTGGTTGCGCTTTAGTTCATGTGTAGTATATATGTGGATGATGTTAAGTTGTCTGGAGATGTGCTTTCTAATGTGTTTTCTCTAGTTGAATTAATGAAATGCACTTTAAAATGGACTTAGTTTCTGCATAAATGAGTTGTTTTGCTAAATCATGAGGTGAATTTCAATAATGTTGGGGTGTTGATGTTCAATACATGATGGAAACTAAGTATGTGGTGGATGTCAATCCCACACCACCTTAGTGGTAGCTCTTACGTTTGACATGTTGAATCCACGTATAGGATAGTATTGAAGAGTGATAATGTGCGAATGAATTGTTATCTGTTTTGTACAAGCTAATAGTCCATTAAGTTGTCGAGATAAGATTTTGAATTGACACTCTTCTAAAATATCTCTTTATGTAATGGTGGATGCTTAAGGATTGTAATGGCATTGAACAAAGTAAGTCTGAGTACCTTGGGTCCATCTTTTATGAACCTTTGCTAGCAACTAAGTGTGGGGTAAATTTCACACTTAGTGGTTTCTAGTTCCTAAGGTTCTTGCTTTATGTGTTTTCTCTTGTTATGCTTGATGTGTACAATGTCTAGCAATCAACAGAGGAGAAAGGGAAAGAATGCAGCTGGTATGTCTTAGCCCAGGCATAAAAGGAGTCGTCAACCTGATCATGTGCCCTCATCCCCACATATTTCCCGAGGTCAAAGGAGGTTCAGGACTAAGGCTATGGTTGAAGCAGGGTATTCCCAGCACAAAGAGTCAAAGTATACAACTGATCAATTCATTAACAGAGAAAGTCTAACGAAAGAGTATCCTAGCATGGTGCAAAAATTGAGGAGCTAAACATGAATTTCCTATTTGAACAACCAACTGACTGCAACTTAAGCCTTGAGAGGGAATTCTATGCCAATTGGAACCCGTAAAATTCTGAGGTTGAGGTACGAGGTCATGATATCACTTTTACTGTTAAAATTGAATGAGCTTCTTGGTACACCCTTTGTGTATGCAAAGTCATTGAAGAGGATGATTATTGAGCAACCATATCAGCACATTTGTCATCTCCTTTGCAAAACTCGTTTGATAGCAAGGTGGATTCTCCACAAAGAGGGTGGTACTCAAGTATTACTCCAATTTGTTCATTTGAACAAGGAGGCTCATATATGGGTAAAAATCATTTATGGATGCCTTGTTCAAGGTACGTATTTGATGGAAATGACTAGTGATAGGGTTTGTATTATCTATGCTCTGATGAGTGAAGATGTAGAGTTGAATGTTGGTGCTATTATCTTTTTTGCGATGAGGAAAGCCAAATTTTTGGGGGGTCATAGATATGGTTTCGGTTGGCTGCTGACTAGATTTCTGAGGCATCAGGGTGTCCTTAAGGAGGAGGTTGATTATAGACCACTTTTTGGTCACAGTTCATTGGATTTTTCCCACACTAAGGGTCCTGTTCCTCATGGTGTAAATTTGCTTAAGGTGAGGGAATTCTATACCAAATTGGAACCCGAAAAAATTTGAGGTTGAGGTACGGGGTCATGAGATCATTTTGACTACAAAGACTATGAATGAGATACTATGTACAACCTTTGTGGATGCAAAGCCATTAATGAGGATGATTATTGATCCACAATATCAGCACATCCGTCATCTCCTTTGCGGCACTCATTTAACATCTAGGTAGATTTGCCACAAAGAGGGTGGTACTCATGTATCTCTCATATTTGCTTATTTAAATAGGAAGGCTTATTTATGGGAAAAAATTATTTATGTCTGCCTTGTTCATGGTACTCATTAGATGGAGGTGACTCGTGATAGGGTTTGTATCATCTATGCTCTGATGCGTGAAGATGTGGAGTTGAATACTCATGCTATTATATTTTCTGCAATGAGGAAAGCCAGATTTTGGGGGGGTTGTAGATATGGTTTTGGTGGGGTGCTGACTAGATTTATGAGGCAACAGGGTGTGCTCGAGGAGGGGGTTGATTATGGACCACCTATTGGTCACAGGCCATTGGAATTTCCCCGCACTAAGGGTCCTGCTCCTCATAGTGTAAATTTGACTATGCTCGAGCATCAGGATCAGAATAATAAGATCACTGTCCATATGTAAGGGCTCACTATGTTGCAGCTGAATACTGGGTGCGTCCATCTACCCAATAGGAGATTAGTGAGATTTAGTTGGACTACCCAATAGGACCTCATGCTTGGACTATTCTGTGAATTGACCTAGATTTTGATGAGCCACTAGATAATGACATCCCCACGGACGAGGAGAAGTGAATGGGTTATTCTGATGATGAGTCTGTAGATGAAGAACAATCGGATAAAGGTGACTCAGGTGATGACTTTGGTGACGATGACGGTGTTGATGATGATGAGATGGCTTTGGTATCATTTGATTGAGCCGGGAGTACCACGCCACCCTGCCTTATGCTTATTGCTAGCACTGGGACAGTGCTGAGTTTAAGTGTGCGGTGATTAATCTTTGATCTTCATCTTTATCTCCTTCATCTTCAATTTTTGAACTATGCTAGTTTTTGGTTGAATGATTTCTATTTCTGTTATGTTTTTATGTTTTGTTGGGTTGTAAGTTGAGAATTTGAATTATTGCCCTTTTTGGAAAGATTATTGCCTTCTTTTGCAAATTTAGTTTAAAGTGTTTGTTTTATTTTCACCCTTCGTGGTAATTTTCAGATTACAATAATTATGTGTGCTCTTTTTGGCAATTCTTATTTTGCAATGTCATAGTTAGTTTCCTTCACCTATGATAGATTGATGACGACCGTCTTAAGGGGAGTGCGACTTTAGAAGCTGGGAAAATGATAGGACCCGGATTGTGACCTTTGTGAAATGTTGTGTGTTAGGCATGATCTTTTATTTTGTGACTATAAATGAAATTTTGTTGAAACAAAAGAATCATATATTTTTAGATGTTAAATTCCAACAAGTGTAGTTTGATTTGATTGGCTTAATGTTGAAATTGATAAAGAGCAATATCAGAAACCGTAAGGATCCGACTTTATTCTTAGCATGCACCTAGTGAGTGAGTATTTTTTTAAATTCTACATGTATAAGAATGACTAGAACTTTCCCGGTGTGTTTACAAAGTGAAATAAAAGGTGGTGGGTATAGGAAGTGATTTAGGCATTTTTTTCGTGAACCGAATTTTTATCCTTGCTCTCGTGCATCTAAACAAGTTCTTGGACTTGATCGACATAGTCTTCCACATCTTCATGATATGTATCTAATTTTCATCTGAATCCATAGGAAATTTACCCTGTATCTCTGATCATATCGGTTAGCCACGAAACACAATTTTTCTCATAATTCAATATAATTAAAACAATTTCTATTCTCAAAACAAGTCCAAATATGGGTGAATAGAAATTTTTGGACATATAAATACACCCAAGATCACCACCCCACACTTATAACCTTGTTCATCCTCGAACAACGTCAAGCAACACAATCACCAAACCTTCTAATTACAACCTATGAATCATGCTAGCGTTGGGCACATGAACACTTTATTTCACACTTCATCATCCCAACAGTGACATTCAATTTGTTTACAAACTCAATAAAAGCACGCAATCAAGAAACACAATAAGTAGTCTGGACTTTTATCCGTATGCACCATCACAACAAGAAAGTTTTCCCAAAATCACTAATAATTTTTCAATCTTTAACATGAGGGGAATATCAAAATTCAATCACTCGCTCACAACAAAGAATTCATACATAATAGGTAATGAACCATGCCCTTAGTGTAATACTCCACTAAAAGTCGGATGTTGAAATGTAGGATCAATTAGGTCTTTCATGGTTGTAATGCAGGCTAAGAAACGGGTAGGAACTATTTGGGAAATAGTGACTAATCTCCCTAAGCACTTTAATAAAAAAACCATCTTCAATCAAAATCACATTTTATCAACCCAACTTTTCATTCCACTATCTTTACACATCTATTGTTTCACCCTAATCCTTTTATTTAGCACATTACCAACACTACGATATGAGTATTTTTCTTTGTACATCATAATTCAATTCTCAACTTTTCTTCACACCCCAATTCTTGTTATGCACCCCTATAGTATCCACCCTCAACCTAAGTGATTTGCCTTAGTTGAGGTGCACATTGTCCTAAACGGACCAGGGCCAAAATAGGTTCATTGTAACAAAAACCAGGCAACAATAACTGAAACTTTCATCACAATTTTTTTCTAACTCCTAACCGTCACAATTAAATATACAATGAACACTTCTTAAGAGCATCACTTTCACTTTTTTTCCTTCTTAAATTTCACATTCCCCTCTTATTCCATTATCTGTATTAAAGCTCTTAGGAACTACGGACTGAATTAAAGTCTATCAAGGAATGGATTTAGCTACGGATGAGTCTACCAAAGAAATCAGGGTATAGACTCAACGGGGATAACTAAAGACATGCACAAGGGTAGGTAAATAAAGTCTTAAAAATTTGGTTCACAAAAAAAAATGCCTAAATCACTTTCTACACCCAAAATCCTTTATTTCGCTTTGTAAACACACCGGGAAAGCTCTAGTTATTACTATTCATGTAGAATATAAACAAATACTCACTCACTCATTAGATGCTAATAATCAAGTCGGATCCTTACGATTTCCAATATTGCTCTTTTTTAAATTCAACATTAAACCAATCAAATCAAACTACACTTGTTGGGATTTAACTACTAAAAATATTTCATTCTTTTGTTTCAACATAATTTCATTTATTGTCACAAAATAAAATATCTTTCCCAACACACAATATTTCTCAAAGGTCGCAATCGGGGTCCTATTATTTTTCAGCTTCTAATAACACACTCCCCTTAAGACGGTCGTCATTCATCTATCATAGGGGAATGTAACTAACTATGACATTGCAAAATAAGAATTGACAAAATGTGCATACATAATTACTATAATCTTAAAATTACCATGAAAGGGTGAAAATAAAACGAACACTTTAAACAAAATTTGCCAAAGAGGCAATAATTTTGCCAAAAAGGGCAATAATTTAAATTGTCAACTTACAACCCAACAAAATATGAAAACATAATAGAAATAGAAATTGTTCAACCAAAAACCAGCATAGTTCAGAAATTGAAGATGAAGGAGATAAAGATGAAGATCAAAGATCAGTTATACATGTGGATAATGGTTGGTTGATATGTATACTTGATGGATTACACAGTGATCATGATATGGATAGCCCTGGGAAAGTGATGATTGTAATTACCATATGGATACTCCTTCTTATGTTTATACTCATGTTATAAGGTAATGCTTAATAGTAAAGTAGGATGATACATGTTCTCTTACATCCTTATTACTTTATTATTGTGACCTTGTATTTGCTTATTGATTTGGTTATGTACATATATGTATGTTGTTACCTTGAGAAATATGAAATGGCATGATGATGTCAGGTGAATCTGAAAGATGGGTTGATATTATGATAATACCCAGTGAATTTGAAAGAAGTAATGATGCACAATGTTGCCCGATGAATTCAGAGGATATGTTGATGATAAGATGTTGCCCGTTGAATTTTAAGGATAGGTTGATGGAATTTTGATACCTAATAAATCCATAGGAGGTGATGATGTAATAATGATACCCGGTGAATCCAGAGGATATGTTGATACCTAGTGAATTCGAAAGACATGTTGATATTATGATTGATACCCGATGAATACCCGATGAATCTGGAGGATATGTTCATCATATGTTGATACCCGGTGAATCCATAAAAGGTAAAGATTTTATGATGCCATGTGGGGCAAATTTACATAAATACATTGATACTTGTTAGGTTGGGATGTGTGGGGCTAAACCTCATATGTACGTTGGACATGATGTCTCCTTTGGAAAATAGTTATTCATTCCTTGTCCTTATTAACTAAATGATAGGTGTGACCCTTGTTTACCCTAATTGGTAACTAGAAGTAACTTATGCATATTAATGGGTTAAGGTTATTTGGTATATGAAACCTTATGTAGAACTAAAGACTTACCTAGAAAATCCAGTCTACTTGGAATAATAGTTATGTTATGGAATTTCACCAAGTTATGTGTCTCATGCAATATCTAGTTATTTTTAATAATGACTATGACTTGAATACTAGAAGTCTAGTGAACCAGTTGGTGGACCTTACTTTCTTAAAATATGGGAACTAGTCTTTAAGGTTATAACATGCCTAATGGTAATAGGCTTAGTATTGCATGATGAATAACTTGGATGACTTCAAATATGTAATGTCATGGTGTCTTAGTTGATGACTTTTATAATGAGAGTGTTAGCTAGAAAATGGCCTAGTGATAGGCAAATAATTGATAGTAGTGATAACTTGTATCTTTTCTCTATTTGATAGCTAGTAACTATAAGGCTTATAACCTAGTGTCTTACGGAAATAGAGGTTAACTAGATTAGATCGCATATGGAATTTAGTGAAAAATTGGAGGATAAGTAATTATAAGATTATGCTATAATAAAATTGGTTTTGTTGTTATTAAATTATGGTATGGATAATGATGGTGGACCTTGGTATAAGCCATGGTGGGGTTGTGCTACCCTCGACTCCGGTTAATGGTTGAGTACTTGTACTTTGATGTATTATTGGTTGAAATTTTGGTGTACTCTCCTGTTGTATGGGACGTCGTGATGTGTTCATGTATTGTATTCCTTGGTGTACTCTCTGTTGGTTTGGTACGTCGTGATGATTTTTTTGTTGTGTTCTTTTTAGTACACTTCCCGACGGTATGGGACGTCGTGGTAAGTTCTTGTACTTTGTGTTCTAAAGATGGTTGGTGATGATTATGAAAGACAAATGCTTGTTATTGTACATGTGACTTTATGCTTCCAAAATGATACTCAGTTGGTATAGTGATCATGAAGTATATTGATATAGTATGTCGTGCTATTGCCTTAGTAGTATAGATATTATTCAGTGATATTGGAGGAGATTTAGGTTTGATCCAATAGCTTGACTTTAAGTTATTGTCTTACTTTATATCATCTTTATATTACAATTTAGCTCAGTCGGCTGATGATGCCTACTGAATTCTCATGTTTTGGTACTTATACTACACTTCTATACCTTTTTTGTACAAACCCAGGTTTGAGTTGCTGTCGTTGAGCTAGTTCATATTGCGTTGACTATTTGGAGACAGGGTGAGCTCTTAGAGTTTGAGTTTCCCTATTTTCTCTCTATATTTATTTGTTTTTTTTCTTTTGAGACACAATGTATGAGACTATCTAAGACATTTTACACTTTGAAATTGTAAATTTCTATTGTCAAGTTTAGAAGCTCTTGTATTAATAATATAAGTTCATGGGATTTGTGTTTGATTATCGGTTGTCACTTGTTGTGAAACACTGTTATTTATATATTGTATCCTTATATAGGGTCCATATTGGACTTCCTTAGCAAGGTAACCCATTGCATTAGCTCTAGGTTACAATATCGGCTTACCAACCGATGGGATATGGACAGTACCATTATGACTCAAAAATCAGGTCGTGATAAAATGGTATCAGAGCCTAGGTTTAACCGATATTATTGCTACAAAAGAAAGTGTCTAATAGAGTCCTACATATTAGAACATTTACGTGCATTTTCTATCTTCAGGAGGTTATGAGACATTCTTAGGAGTCCTTAACTTATTTTAATCACATCATGATAAGAGTCTAAGTTGGTTTGTAGGATATTCTATTTACTTTACTCTTTTGCAGATGCCTAGGACACGTACTTTAGTGATATGTGAGCAGGGTCCTAAGAACTAGACTCGTGATTTATCCCCAGTTAGGGATCAGGGTGTAGCTCCCCAGGATCATATTCTTGCACTCGAGCAATAGACCCCTCCACCTCAGCCAACAGTGGGCCAGGGACCAGTCCAAGTTCCATAAGGATTCATCCTATTTTCCTTTCTTAGGGATACTTTAGTTCAGCTGTTGGGTATTGTTGATAGTTTGTAGTCTTCTGGAGTAGGAGTGCAGCCTATAACTGCAGCTCTTAGAGTTGAGGTTCCTTCTATTCTGACTGTTGTTCAGTCGATAGTTGTTCAGTTAGTTGTGACCCAGTCTGCTATGTCTACTGAAGAGAAGAAGACACTGGGTAGGTTCTTGTAGTTGGCTCCACCTAGATTTTTTTGTGCTTCTTGAGAGAATCCCTTTGAGTTTCTGACTGCTTGTGAGGATAGGCTTCGTGGGTTAGGCCTTATTGAGACTCATGGTGTGGACTATACCATATTTTAGTTAGACTTGTCTTCTAGACACTGGTAGAAGGGTTTTATGAGTTCTAGACCAGTTGGATCTTCCCCTCTCTCTTGGGCTTAGTTCTCTAACATGATCTTAGAGAAGTTTATGTCACGTAGCCTCAGAGATCATTTGCGAGATCAGTTCTCTAGGTTGGAGAAGGGTTCTATGACAGTTACTGAGTTTAAGGCTCGTTCCATGAGTTGGATGGGCATGCGACTTATATATATGATATTGAGTATGAGAGTGTTTTCTAATTTGTGAAAGGATTGAGACTTCCTATTCGGATGGCTACTCAAAGTTTTGTTTCTACCGGTAGGACCTTTTTTTAGGTTGATTATCATTCTAAAGTGATGGAGGACATACAACATGAGGGTCATGATAAGGGGCCCATGTATTAGGGAAAATTTTGTGGGAGCCATGGTAGTTCCCGATTTAGAGGTGGTATTCCTTATGATGGACATCCTTCGCGTCTATATTTTCATTCGTAGGGTAAGATTAGTCGACCAGTACAGGCAGCAGATTGGGAACCATTTATTTTTAGTGGCCCCTCTATTAGAGACGGTGATCATTCTATGAAGGGTCCATCTGTGGGCCATGATAGGCATGGTAACTATGCCGGATCAGCCAAATTTGTGAGTTCTAGTTTGTCTTGTTAGTCTTGTTTAACTTGTGGACTTCTTGGTTATTTATCTAGATAGAGCCTTAGTCGAGGGGTTATGGTTGTTTTAGCCTAGGGAGCTACTCCCATTAGGGAAATTCTTCCTTCAGGTAAGGTTAGTGCGCGAGGTTGTAGAGGTGGTTACCAGAGTTCTTGAGGTGGTACTCAGGAAGTCAGGGTAGGTGGTCATTCAGGTGCCCAACCAGGTGGCGGGCGTGGTCAGTTGTATGCAGTACCTTCTAGGCTCAAGGCTAAGACTTTGGATACAGTAGTCACAGGTGCGATCTTGGTATGCCATAAGTTCGATCTTGCTTTATTTGATATGGGATCCACTTATTCTTATATATTTGCTTATTATGCACAATGGTTGAAGTTATAGTGACTTTTACCTTTGCCATTACATGTATCCACTCCTGTAAATGATTCTTCAGTAGTGGATCGACTATTCAGATCATGTGTCATGACAGTTAGTGATGTTGATACTTATGCTGATCTTATTATTCGAGATATTTTGGATTTTGATATGATTCTGGACATAGATTGGTTATCCCACTATAACGTGGTCATGAATTATTTTGCCAAAAATATTACCTTAGCCATGCCTGATGTGCCCCCAGTCGTGTAGAAGGGAGCGATTAGTCATGAGTTGGCAGGAATTATTTCTTATGTTTGTGCTAGATGGCTTATGTCAAGGGGTTGTGAGTCTTATCTTGCTTATGTATGTGATATCCTGTACAGAGTCCGACGTTTGAATCTGCTCCTATTGGGTGTCGTTTTCCTGATCTATTTCTTGATGATATCCCTGGTATCCCTCTTGACCGTGAGATTGAGTTTGCTAATGACCTTGAGACTGGTACTCAACCTATTTGTATGACACCTTTTCTTAAGGATCCTGCAGATCTTAAGGAGTTGAACTCTCAGCTCCAGGATCTTCTTGGCAGGGGGTTTATTTGACCGAGTGTGTCCCTATGGGGAGCCCCTATTTTGTTTGTAAAGAAGAAAGATGGTTTGATGCGGATGTGTATTGACTATAGATATCTTAATAAGGTGACGGTGAAAAACTATTATCCTATGCCTCACATTGATGATTTGTTTGATCAGCTTCAGGGTACAGCTATCTTTTGTAAGATAGAATTGAGGTCCAGTTATCATAAGTTGAGGATTCGTGCTGAGGATATCCTGAAAATAGTTCTTAGGACCCATTATGGTTACTATGAGTTTTTGGTGATGTCCCAGCAGCATTTATGGACTAGATGAACCCCGTGTTCATACCTTATCTAGACTCTTTAGTTATTGTGTTCATTGATGATATCTTTTTGTTTTGGAGTAGTATTGAGGACCATGCACAACATTTGAAGATTGTGCTCCAAGTTTTGAAAGAGCATGTGTTTTTCACCAAGTTCTTTATGTGCAAGTTTTAGCTTGAGTCAATACCTTTTCTCAGATACGTGATGTCCAAGGCGGGTATTATGGTAGACTCGGCTATAATTTTAGTAATTGTAGATTAGGCTAGACCTATGTCTCTAATTAAAGTTCATAGTTTTATCGGTTTGGCTGGTTATTATAGGCGCTCTGTTGAGAGCTTTGCTATATTATCATCCCCTATTACTAGATTAACTTGAAAAGAAGTTCCCTTTCTATGGTCCGAGAAGTTTGAGTTGATCTTTGAAAAGTTTAAGGATTGTCTCACTTCAGCCCTAGTATTAGCTCTTCTAGTTATGGGCGAGGGATTTATTTTGTTTGATGATGCTTCTGGTGTTGGTCATGGATGTGTTTTGATGCAGTAGGGTCATTTCATTGCCTATGCTTCTAGACAACTTAAGGTGCATGAGTGTAACTACCCCACTTATGATTTAGAGTTCGCGTTGGTAGTTTTCGCGCTCAAGATTTGGAGGCATTACTTGTATGGTGTGCGTTGTGAGATTTTCATCAATCATCATAGTTTTCATCATCTTATGATCCAAAGGGAGCTTATTTTCACCGATCATCATAGTCTTCATCTTATGACCCAGTGGGAGCTTAATCCCCACCAACATAGGTGGATGGAGTTGCTAAAAGAATATGATATGTCTATCTTGTATCATCTAGGTAAGGAGAATCCTATGGTGGATACCTTGAGTCAAAAGGTAGTAAGTATGAGTAGTTTCACTTGCATTTTAGTTTCTCGGAGGCCCTTGGCATGGGATATCTGGTCCTTAACCAATATGATGGTTCACTTCAATATTTCAGATCCTACGAGGATTTTGGCTTATGTGGAGGTGAGGTACTCACTGTTTGAGCAGATTTGTGACCATCAGTTTGAGGATAGTAAGTTATGCCTTCTCTGTGATCGGGTGGTGAGTGGTGAATCTAGGAGACACACCGTGGATTCTGAGGGTATCTTGAGATTTTAGGGTCTTATGTATGTACCCCAATTTGATGACTTTAATAAATCCATTCCGCGTGAGGCTCATAGTTCTAGATATTCTATTCATCCCAATATAGCCAAGATGTATAGAGATTTGAAGCAATTGTACTGGTGTGACGGTATGAAGAAGGATGTGGCCTACTTTGTAGCTCATTGTCTATGTTGTCAGCAGGTTAAGGCCTAGCATCATCTTCCAGGCAGATTGACTTAGAGATTGCCCATTCCCGAGTGGAAATAGGAAAGGATTACCTTGGATTTCATTATTGTCCTTCCTCATACTTCCCGTTGTCTCAATGGTATTTTGGTTATTATGGATTGTTTGACCAAGTTGACATATTTTATTTCTATTCAAATGACCTTCAGTATTGAGATATTAGCCTAGATTTATGTTCGGGAGATAGTTCGTTCGCATAGGGTCCTTGCATCTATCATATAAGATCGTTGTTTTGTGTTTACTTTGAGGTTTTAGAGAGCATTTCAGGAAGATTTGGGTAATCTAGTGGATTTGAGTATATATTTTAATCCGTATATGGATGGTCAATCTGAGTGGACTATTTAGGTGCTTGAGGATATGCTTTGAGGTTGTGTTATTGACTTTGGAGGTCAGTAGGATCAACACTTAGCATTGGCAGAGTTCGCCTACCACAACAATTATTATTCAAGAATTGAGATTGTGCCTTATGATGATGTATATGGTAGGCGGTATCGTTGCCCTATTGG
This sequence comes from Capsicum pubescens, assembly GCA_030864215.1. NCBI lineage: Eukaryota > Viridiplantae > Streptophyta > Magnoliopsida > Solanales > Solanaceae > Capsicum > Capsicum pubescens. The sequence continues at coordinate 179,000,579 of CM061545.1, read as the reverse complement.
ATAGTTTGAGACTTCCGAGATTAGACCCTACGATACAAATTTGCTTCAAGACTCTTTGGATAGGGTAAGGGTGATTCGGGATAGGCTGAGAATGACCCAGAGTAGACAGAAGGCCTATGTCGATCGTAGACTTCGTTCCTTGAGATTTGGTGTTGGTGACTGTGTAGTCCTTCGTGTTTCACCAATAAGAGGTGTGGTATGATTTGGGAGGAAGCGTATCCCTCGCTATATTGGTCCTTTTGAGATTCTTTGAGTAGTTAGCGAGGTGGCCTATCAGCTGCCTTTACCTCTATACTTTGCCAATGTTCATCCAGTTTTCCATGTCTCAATATTACGGAAGTATATTACCAATCCTTCTCATGTGCTCAGATGGGACTCAGTCCAGTTGGATAATCAGTTGACCTTTATGGAGGAACCCGTGCTTTCTTTAGCTAGTGATGTGAGGCGACTGCGTGCTAGGGATATTCCGGTGTCACATGTTTAGTGAAGGCATTACCTAGTAGAGGAGGCTACTTGGAAGGTTGAGAGTGAGATGCGGGCCCTGTATCCTCACTTGTTAGAGAATTCATGTAATTTTTTGTCGTTAACTTTAAAGGATGAAAGTTCCTTAGTAGTGGATATTGTAATGACCCTTCAGATCATTTTCGGCATTCTTGCTTATTTTCGCTGATAGAGCTTCTCCATAGTCGCCCAAAGTCATTAGTGACTCGCCGGAACCAATAGATTGGTTACCATGCGGTTTATTTTTTTCCTTGAACCACTTCCTAAATTTGAAGTCACCATTTGTCCTAATTGACCACTAAGAAAAAACCTTGGTAAAACATCCTCGTATGGAAAATTCAACTTCTCCAATGTGTCCGGAACATCGAAAACTATAGGGTTACATATCTTGTTTGTTCAAAACGGACCTCGGATGCATCTTGAGGCATTCGCCGAATCTTAGAACGAAGTTAGAAGATTCAGCCATGCCTTTTGTTGACCGAGATGCCGCGATCGCAATGGATAATACGCGACCATGGTGCCGCGATTGTGGCTTGGCGGGTGGCGTGACTGCGAGACCTGAGGGCTGGGAAAACCTTTTTTAAGGCACTTTTCTTTGAAATTTTTGTCATTTTGTGCCTCCCTCTAGACCTACAAACCCAAATAGAGTGTGGAATCTTCTAAGTAAGTCTTGTGGGTTGAATTAGAGCTTAATCAACTTGTGAAATTGAATCTTGCTACAATCTAATGTAAAATCTCTTTTAGTTGTGTATTGATTTCATGATTTCTTGAATCAAAACCCCTATATCATTTGGGCTTAAGTGTAGACCAAAATTTGATTGATTGACTCAAATAGCTTGAAGGTTATAACTCCCTAAAGGTAGTTAAACAATGTGATGGTCTTTGAAACTCATTTCCAAAGGTGAAACCTACTTGGGGGTTTGGTGTCCTATTGAACCCATGGCACAATGGTGCCATAATGGTTATTGGCATTCTTGTTGTAATGCTTTGATTGTATTATTGATAGCTTTGCTCTTGGAAAAAGAGGTTTCATCAAAAGGAAAGAAAAAGCTTGTTGGCTCGTGACTTGTTTGGACTCAAGGTAGGTTAGGCTTACTTGTAGTTAGATTGAGCTTGATTGTAGTATAATTGTTGATATCTTGTGAAATTGGGTGGGGTTTAGATAATAAATGGTCGAATAGTGATAATTTAGATTAGTTGGTTCTTATAAGTTATTAAACTTGCAAGGTGTGATGCTTGACATTTAGCCTAGAACCTTGGATAGTCTACTTGTAGTCTCATGAAAACTATGATAATACTCTAGTTTCTCTAATAGATGAGAATAAAGTTTCTCCCTAACCTTAGGAGTATGTTGAACTTGCTAGTGCTTAGTTAGGAAATGACCTTGGTGTTGGGCTGACTTAGAAGGAATACTTGAAGAACATTTCCCAGATAGGCATAGTAAGGATTGATAACCCCTTATGATATGATTTAGACAACTTAGCGTAATCCGGGTAGATGTTAGACTTGTAATGGTGGACTTTGGCATTCTTAGAATTTAGGAGCAGGACTTGACCCACCTTAAGCTTGAACTATGAATTCCCTTACAAACCTAGATACTAGATGAATGTCTAAATTACGTTATTGAGATTATTTATGGCTAAACCTCGATTGTGGGTTATACATGTGGATAATGGTTAGTTAATATGTATATTTGATGGATTATCTTATGGTCATGATACGGATAGCCTTGGGAAAGTGATGATTGTATATATCATATGGATACTCATTTTTATGTTTATGCTCATGTTATGTGGTAATGCTTCATAGTAAAGTAGAATGATACATGTTCTCTTACATCCTTATTACTCTATTATTGTGAGCTTGTATTTGCTTATTGATTTGGCTATGTACGTGTATGTAAGATTTTTCCTTGAGAAATGTGAAAAGGCATAATGATGCCAAGTGAATTAGAAAGATGTGTTGATGAGAAGATAATATACGGTGAATCCGTAAGAGGTAATGATGTACGATGTTGCCCGGTGAATCTGGAGGATATGTTGATGTTATGATATTGCCCGGTGAATCTGGAGGGTATATTAATGTGATATTGATACTCGATAAATTTGGAAGAGGTGATGATGTTATAATGATACCTGGTGAATCTGGAGGATATGTTGATGTTATGTGCATACCTAGTGAATCTGGAGGACATATTGATGTTATGATCGATACCTAGTGAATCTGGAGGATATGTTGATGTTATGTTGATGCCCGGTGAATTTGAAAGAGGTAAGGATGTTATGATTTTGTGGGGAAAATTTACATAAATGCATTGATACTTGTGAGGTTGGTCCGTGTGGGACAAAACCACTTATGTACGTGGGACATTATGTCTCCTTTGCTAAATGGTTATTCATTCATTGTCTTTTTTCACTAAATGAGAGGTGTGACCCTTGTTGACCCTAATTGGTAACTAGAATTAACTTATGCCTATAAATGGGTTAAGGCTAATTGGTATATGAAACCTTGTGTAGAACCAAAGGCTTACCAAGCAAATCTATTAGACTTAGAATAATGGTTATGTGACGGAATTTTTCCTAGTTAAGTGGCTCATACGATATCTAGTTATTTCTAATAAATGACTACGACTTGAATACTAGAAGTCTAGTGAACTAGTTGGTGGACCTTACTTGCTTAAAATATGGGAACTAGTCTTTAAGGTTATAACATGCCTAATGATATTAGGCTTAGTATTGCACGATGAATAACTAGGATGACTTCAAATATGTAATGTCGTGGTGGCTTAATTGATGACTTCTATAATGAGAGTGCTAACTAGAAAATGGCCTAGTGATAGGCGGATAATTGATAGTAGTGATAACTTGTAGCTTTTCTCTATTTGATACCTAGTAACTATAAGGCTTGTATTTTAGTGGTTTATGGAAATAGAGGTTAACTAGTTTATACCTCACATGGATTTTAGTGGAATATTAGAGGATAAGTAATTATATGATTATTCTATAACAATATTGATTTTGTTGTGATTAAATTGTTGTATGAATAATGATTGTGGACCTTGGTTAAGCAATGGTGGGGTTGTGCTACCCACGTCTACGGTTAATGGTTGAGTAGTTTTACTTTGACGTATTATTGGTTGAACTTCTAGTGTACTCTCCGGTGGTATGGGACGCCGTGATGAGTTTTTCTATCGTATTCCTTAGTGTACTCTCCAGTTGTATAGGATTCCATGATAAGTTCTTTGTTGTGTTCTTTTTCATGTACTTCCCGACGGTATGAGACATCATGGTAAGTTCTTGTGTTTTGTGTTCTAAAGATGGTTAGTGATGATTATGGTAGACATATGCTTGTTATTGTACATGTGACTTTACGCTTCCAAAAGGATACTCAGTTGGTATGGAGATTATGGAGTATATTGATATAGTATGTCGTGCTATTGCCTTAGTTGTATAGATATTATTACAGTGATACTGGTTTGATCCTATACCTTGACTTTAAGTTATTGTCTTACTTTATATCGTCTTTATATTACAATTTAGTTCAGTCGGTTGATGATGCCTACTGAGTACCAATGTTTTGGTACTCATACTACACTTCTGTACTTTTTTTGTGCAAACCCAGGTTCTAGTTGACGTTATTGATCTAGTTCGTGCCGGATTGACTATTTGGAGACAAGATGAGTTCTTGGAGTTCGAGTTTCCCTCTTCCCCTCTATATTTATTTGTCTTTTGTTTTTGAGACAAATGTAAGAGACTATCTAAGAATGTTTAGACTTTGAGATTATAAATTCCTATTGTCAAGTTTAAAAGCTCTTGTTTTAATACTATCAGGTCATGGGATTTGTGTTTGATTATCGATTGTATTTAGTTGTGAAACATTGTTGTTTATACATTGTATCGTTATATACAGTCCATGTTGGATGTTCTTACCAAGGTAACCGATTGCAGTAGCTCGGGTTACGGTATCGGCTTACCTACCGGTGGGTTGTGGTAGGTGCCATCATATTCGGAGATCGGGCCGTGACACATTATTATCCACTTAGACAAATATCCACCATTAATCCTTATTTAACACAAATCATCAACTATACCGGTTTATAAACACTTATCACTTTGGGCTACAACCGCCATCCCTAATATCAACTTCACCACAATTACACATAAGTATATATATATATATAAGCATATAATAAGTATATAAGCATATAATTTGTGATACATAGGGCTAGCCAGAATCGAACCGGTAGATGTACACATAGGCACATCAATATAATCATCCTCTGGCCTTGCTGGGCATAGATATCATTACAATGTCCTCTGGCCTTGTGGGGTATCAATATATCATTATAATATCCTCCGGCCTTTCCGGTTATCATCATATCATCATAACATTCTCTGGCCTTGATGGGTATCATCATATCATCATAATATCCTCCAGCGTTGTCGGGTACCATCATATAATTATAATGTCCTCCAGCCTTCCCGGGTATCAATGCAAGTATATAATCATAATAAGTGTTAAAATAAATAGCGCAAGAAATCATATAATGAAGTATTATGATTTCAAATATATTAATGGCATAAATACCCAATATAATCAATAAAAATGACTTCTAACATATATCTTGGCACAATAGCTAATATTATCATTTGGAATTTTTTCTAGCATGACCATAATCATAAGCAATATCGTAAACAATGACTCATCAATTATATCTTGAGCAATAGATAATCCATGGAATAATCTATAGCTTATTCATAGAGTAGTTAATAACATAATGTATGGCTTGGATAATATCATAGTCAAGGGCTCATTCAATAGGATATTCGGTAGCCCAATAAATATCCAAAATAATAACATAATCAATAGCTTCTAATAAACATAACCAATAAATTATACATATGTCATAATCGTTAGGAATTACTTATAACGTCATTCATCATGACTAAAAGGTACCAAGGTTCCTTAATATTGTCTAAAAGGGGAATTCTGCAGGCATTTGATAAGCGTACAAAGGGTTTCAAGATAGCTATCATCAATCTTTACTTAAGGTGGGTCTAGAGTCCAATTCTAAATCCCCAAAATACATTCTAAATCGATTTCTATTCTGGACTAGGCTAAGGTATCTAATTCCACTCTTAGATGTATCTTAAGCCACAATTAGCCCTAAGGTAGAGATTCTACCCAAGAACTTTAACTAAGTGCAATGGACTAAAAGCAACCTTCAATTGTGCAAGCAACTAATGCCAAACTTACTCTAAGAATGATTAATTAGAGCATTCTACTTAATTTAGGGCAAACTAAGGAATTATCATGATAAACATGAGCAATGAAGACTAATGAACTAAGGTTCAAGGCAACAAGCTAAGTATTTCATCTCCACAATTTCAATATAGCCAAAACGATCCAACTAAACCTAAGTCTTGCATTTCATAAATCCAACACCTAAAACCCATTCCAAATCTAACATAATATCATAAGAATACTATGGCATAGCTCAATCTAACAAGGGATACACCTAGCCTACCTCGACGTCAAAGAAAGCTCAATAAACCACTAAGCCTTCACTTTTTCTTTCTGAGAAGCCTCCTCAAGATGTCAAGTTTTAAAAAAATACATTCTACTCATCAATACAAGAAAATCTATACCCATATTCCACTATTGTGCTTCAGGTACAAAAATCACCTCAAAACCACCATTTAGGTCCCACTTCTAGAAATTACATTTTTGAAATCAACCTAACATAATATCAAGTGCATGGAATCATTAACCTTATAAATGGGTGAAAATGAAGATAATTTAGGGTTAAAATCACGCTCTAAGGGTTTTGGGGTTTTGAGAATAAAACCAAGAAATTTCTCCATAAAAAGGGTGAATTCTTACCTTAAATCGGATGATAATCACAAAAATAGATATTAATCTAGCTTCCCAAGCTCCCACAAGCTTCAATTTTAAGCTAACACACTATTTTAGGGTTTTTGGTTCTCAAGACAAGAGTAAGGATGGGCAAAATCACAAACTAAGGGGTTTTTTTATACCCAGTCCAGGCATACAAAAGTGGCTTTCGGGATCTACATGTCTGGAATCGCCACATCTTGTGGCTGCACATGTGAAGTTCGATAGCACACTAGCCTCCATGACCAAACCTTATCCTCTGCACAAAGAGTCTTGATTGCAATGCACCCAAACACCTAATGCATCAGATTTTGCAACTCCAAAATGGTCTAGACCGGGGGCTTGAGATTCATTCAAAATCCCGTATACACAAATGAACTATGTAACCACACTAAATTCGATGTTTTGGACTCAATGAAAAAAATAGATTTTCCATCTGAGGTCATTTCGACAAAATGTGGGTTCCACACCTAAATTTCTAACTTCTCAACTTTTTAACTAATAGGTCAAAATAAGCTCGGGTGCCTTGGGACCCAAACCAAAGGTCTACCTAGCCTAAAATTTATATTCTTGAGCTACTAGTATAGTCAGAATTTGCATATGAGATAACTTTACAGAATTTTTTATCTTGTGTCCATTTGGAACCAACAAAGAATTCAAAATAGGGAATTGGGTCTAAAAAACAAAGGAACTGGCCAGTAATCGAACTGTCAGTACTTGTAAGTCATAAATGACTTGGGGAATCTACAGATAAGCTCTAATGAAAAAAAAGGATGAAATAGGGAAAATGAACTGAAGGGTCATTATTATTTCCACTACTAAAGGAACTTTCATCCCCAAAATTTAATGATTATATTATACCTAAAATCTTAAATAGGTGAGGAGACTAGGTCCACATCTCTATTGATCTCCCAAGTGACCTCCTCTACAGGGCGGTTCCTCCACTGAACCTTAACTATAGAAATTTCTCTATCGCGCAACCACTGAATGTCACTACCCAAAATATGCATGTAATGCCCTATAAGATCCTAATCTCATTTCAGTCGTAGTTGCATATTTAAAGGGGGTCCAAGGCTTTAAATTTTCATTAAATATTAAGGACTTAGTCATTTTCAAGACCCATAAAACTTCGATGATTTTATTTTGGCCTTCCCAACCTTGAGACGTAGATTTTTGAATTGCTTCATGTTTGGAGTTGTTAAAAGTATGTCTCAGGGGAGTTTCGGGATTTTTAGACGGGTGTAGGGTCGTGTTTGGAAAATAAAATTAGAAGATCCATCGTAATGGAGCCACAACGTGGGGCTTGATCTGCTAGACTATGTGTCGCAGCGCGGGGCTTGCTCCACTGGACTGAAGCCCGCGGCATAGGGATTGATCCACCAGAATGAAGCCCATGGCGTGTCAGTTCTATTCTGTACAGCCCCTTGGTCATTAAACTAAGGGGAATTTGAGTCATTTCCCTCAACCTAATTCATCCTTAACACGATTTGGAACTTCCAAAAGGGCATTATTTGCCCCTTTCACTCAAAATTACTCTCAAGAAACCCTCCTCTTCTCCCAAGAACAAAATCCAAGATCTTTCTCAAGAAATCAATAGTTAAAACTTTCAAGTTCTAGAAACTCTAAAGAAATCTTCAAGAAACTATCTATTGAGCTATGTGGGTATTCATCGAAGGGTCCATTTTACCCATTGAGCCCAAGAAAACTCTATTTTACTTAAACTTACAAATCTTATCCTACTTTATGAAATTAATCCATGAATTTCATGCTAAATTGATTAAGGGTTATGCCTACAAGTGTCTCCAAGTAAATTATGCTATTTCATGTTTTGAAGTGCAAATCTCCATGTCATAGTCCATTGATTTCATGTTAAATCCCCAAATTTTGAATTGGGCCATGTAATCATTTTGTTTTCTCATGTTTAAGACATACCCATGTTCAAGTTCATTCTTCTCACTTGTTTTGGTAAAATGTTCATGTTTTGGTTCTTTTAACCACGATTCGATACTACAGTTTTAAGCTTTGATTTCTTGATTTATGATTATTCAGTGTTGGATGGTTATGAACATCCAATACCTATGTGTTTTACATGATTTCAAATTTTCAGGTAATAAGTCAGTTAAGCCATGAACCTTATCATTTTACTCAGATATTGGTGATCATGATGAGCACTGTCAGAAATAATGCCCATTTAAATTTAGTTCATTTTAGTACCAGTGTTAATCAGCTAGGAGTAGGATTTAGCACCGAGCGAACCTAGGGATAGGGGAAAACCCGTCAGTTAGGACTGGGTCCTTAGTAGAAGTTCCTAAGTTCCAGAACAACATAGCCAGCGTAGGATTATGAGATGACACCCACCAGATTAGGAATAACACTCTCGGGGTCAGCCGCTAGTTTAGGACTGACTCCCTAGTACTTTGGGTCTCATGGTTAGTGGATCCACACAACCAGTGTTGGTATCCATGGCACGGTACTTACATTCTTCCAACTAGGGTTACAGGTTGGACCCTGATTAGCTTAGATTGGGGCATGTTGGTTACATGATACCTTCCACAGTTACAGTCAGTATTTCAGTGTATGTTAGCCTAGGTTTGCTTCACCAAATGTGCAAATTATTAGTTATTTAGTTATACAGATTTTAGTCTTTCAGATTATAGATTTTTTTAGTAATATATTTATACTTGGTCTTGCATTCTAAGATATTACATGTTCATTCATTCATGCTCAGTTATTTAATGTATTTTAGTTAGTCCTTATCTCACATACCTGTACATTCAAAGTACTGACCCCAAACTTTTCATTTGCGCTATGTTATCTTATAACATAGGTTTGGATGCTCAGTTTCCCAACCGTTATTACACAGCTTGGCATTATCCAGCAGTAGTAGTGGTGAGTCCTCATCCATCGAGGACAGGATATGCTTATGTAGTTATGTCAGTAATTTCTTATGTTCAGTCAGTCAGAGTTAGTTGAGGGTTTGTCCCGTCAACTCCCCATGACGTTTAGAGGCTTTCAGACAATTAGTTAGGCCATCAGTCAGTTCTTCGAGTATTTTTATTAGATATTTAAGACATGTCATTGCTATGTATTTCAGTATTTAGATTTACAATATATTATCATCTTATCTTCTACACATGTGTTGTATTTCTACTTTTCTCACTGCTCACAATAGGTACCAGCTCATAGGTTAGCTTGTGGTCACTTATGATCATAAGCCATGTTATCTTGCTTTGGCGTAGCCTTGGGTCATGACAACACATTATATTCTCTACAAAGGTCAAACGCTAATCCAACTGGACTGAATCCCATCTAAGAACATGATATGCAAAATTGAGACATGGATAACTAGATGATCAACGGCAAAATCTGAAGGCAGAGCTAATTCATAAGCTATAGCACCAACTTTGCGACGAGTCTCAAAAGTTCCAATATATCTATGACTAAACTTGCCATTCCTCCCGAACATCATCACACCCTTCATGGGAAATATATGGAGGAATACACGGTCACCAACTCTAAATCTCTGGACATGAAACCTATGGTCAGCATAGGCCTTCTGCCTACTCTAAGCCATTCTCAACCTATCGAGAATCATCTTGACTCTATCCAACGAATCCTGAAGCAATTCAATGCCAGAGGTCCTAACCTTGGAAGTCTCAAACCATCTAATCGGAGAATTACATCTCCTACCATACAAAGCCTCAAAAGTTGCCATCTCAATAATCGAATGATAACTGTTATTATAAGAAGTGCTCCTCCCTCTGGCCTCCAAAATCGATAACATAGCATCTGAACAATCCCCAAGAACCTGAATAGTCCTCTACGATTGGCCATCTGTCTGCTAATGAAGGGCTTTTCTAAGATCCTTCATAGCACCCAACTCCTCATGAAAAGCTTTCCAAAACCTCAAAATGAACACAGAACCATAGTCTGACATGATAGAAATGGGAACACCATGCAAATACACTATCTTCGAAAAATAGATATGGGCTAGTCTCTCAGCACTGAACAATATCTGAATAGGAATAAACTATGTTGACTTGGTCAAATGATCTATAAAGACTCAAATACCATCGAAACTATAGGAAGTATGAGGCAAACTACTAACAAAATCCATGGTAATCTACTCCCATTTCCACTCGAGAATGGGCAGCCAACGAGTTAATCCTCCTGGTCGCGGATGATTGACCTTTACCAGCTGACAACATAGCCAACAAGCTACAAAGTCTACCACGTCTATCTTCATACCACTCTTCCAATAGTGTTGTCTCAAATCTCTATACATCTTGGTTGTGTTAGGGTGAATAAAATATCTAGAGTAATAAGCCTTATCCAATCAAATAAATCAATTCATTGATCTGTGGAACACAAATGCAACCATCAAATCTCAAAACACCCCTAGAATCTATGGTGACCCTCTCAGACTAATTACTCAACACTTTATCACAAAGGAAGCGAAGATTTCTATCCCAAACTGACGATAACAAATTTGCTAAAATAATGAGGACCTCGCCTCCACACTAGCAAAAATCCTCCTAGGATGTAAAATATCAAGGCAGACGGTTAAGTTGGCTAAGGACTGAGTACCCTGTTCCAACAACCTCTGAGAAATTGAAATATCAGCAACGATACCTATAGTCACTACCTTTCAACTTAAGACATCTGCTACCATATTTTCCTTTCTCATATGATACAAGATGGACATATCATAATCCTTAAGCAACTTTATTTATCTACTTTATCTAGAATTAAGCTCTCTCTGGGTCATAAGATGCTGAAGACTGCGATGGTCAGTGAAAATCTCATAATGCACACCATAAGGATAATTCCTCCAAATCTTAAGCATGAAAATGACTATCACCAACTAAAATCATGAGTAGGGTGGTTATGATCAAGAACCTTAAGTTGTCTTAAAGCATAACCAACAACACGACAAAGATGCATCAATACATAATCGAGACCAACACCAGAAGTATCACAAAACACGGTGAATCCCTTACCTTTAATAGGAAGAGCTAAAATAGGCACTGAAGTAAGGAAGTCCTTGAGATTTCCAAATCTCTACTCACACTCCTTATACCATCAAAAAGGAACTTCTATTCAAGTCAATCTGGTCATAGAGGCTAAAATAGTAGCAAAGACCTTGACATAACATCTATTATAACCGTCCAAACCAATGAAGCTATGAACCTCCATCGAAGATATGGGTTTAACCCAATCACAAATTACCTCAATCTTAGTTGGGTCTAACATAATTTTATCCTTTAAAATCACATGTCCAAGGAATATCACTGGCTCAAGCCAAAACTCACACTTAGAGAACATGGCAAAAAGCACATGATCTCTCAAAGTGTAGAGCACGATTCTCAAAAGTTGCATGCTCATCTCTACTCTTTAAACACACAAGGATGTTGTCGATGAACATAATGAAAAAAGAATTCAAATAAGGCCTGAATACTCGATTTATCATATCCATGAATGTGGTTGGGGAATTAGTCAAACCAAATGACATCACTAAGAACTCATGATGACCATGATGGGTCCTAAAGGTTTTCTTTGGGATATCTTCAGCCCGAATCATCAACTGATGGTAACAAGACCTCAAATCAATCTTAGAAAACATTGTCGCATCCTAAAGCTGGTCAAACTAATCATCAATGTGAGGCATAGGATAATGATTCTTCATGTTACCTTACTAAGTTTCCTATAATTAATATACATATACATGCTGTCATCTTTCTTCTTTAGAAAAAAATACAGAAACTCCCTAAGGAGATATACTCAGCCTAAAAAACCCTTACTAAGAAGATCCTGAGGCTGAGAATTCAACTACTTAAGCTCAATAGGAGCCCTACGGTAAAGTGTCATTGAAATAGGTCAGGTGCTTGGCTAGATATCAATAGAAAACTCAATCTCATGAATAGGGGGAATACCAGGTAGGTTAGTAGGGAGCACATCAGGAAACATACAAACAACAGGAACAGAGTCAAGCGACGGACTCCCCACACTAGTATCATAAATATAAGTGAGGTACGACTCACAACCCCTCAAAATAAGTCTCATAGAACACATATAAGAAATAATCACCATTAGCTTGCGGCTAATATCTTTTATCCACACAACTGGGGATATACCATGCATGGTTAAGGTAATAGACTTAGCAAAAAAACCATGACTGTATGATAGTGGGACAACCAGTCCTTGACAAGAATCATATCAAAATCCCCCACATCTAGAATAATATGATCATCTCTAGCAGTCACAACACATGATCTAAAAACTTAATCTACTAGTAAAGAATCACCCATGGGAGTAGATACACATAATAGAACAAATAATAAATCATAAGATAGCTCCAACTGTGGTGCATAATAAGCAGATATATAAGAATAAGTGGATTCTGGGTCAAATAAAGTAAGGGTAAATTGGTGAAATACCAAATGCGTACATCTAACAATAGAATCTAAAGTCCCAACCTCTATTTTGGCAGGTAATACATATAACTGACCACGCCCACCACCTGGATGGGCACATGACTGACCTCTTATTTTGCCTGCCTAAGAACCTTCTTGAGTATCATGGAAACCACCAATGTGATCATAAGAACCACCTCTAACTGAGGGATGAACAGATCTAATAGGGGAATACTTTAAGCTGAAGTAATAATCATCCTACGACTCGGGCAATCTCATGAATTGTAACCAGGAAGTCCACAACTAAAACATGAATCATGAGTTGAACCAAAATAAATAGATCCAGCTGACCCAAAGTAACCAACGCGAAAAGTATAACCATAAGATGATCCTCCTGAGGACTAACCATTGCCCTTACCAGGGCGATCAATAGCACTAGACTAACCTACGCTAATAATCTAAAGTGCTACCTGAATAGATCGACTAGGATGACTCTTAGACTGATAAGATGGATATGGAGGATACCATCTCTAAGAAATTCTATCTCTAGGCTAGAAACTATGATGGCTCCCACTGAATCTTCTCTGAAACCTAGGCCTCATATCACGGACCTTGCAACCCTCATAGTACATCTCCTCTATTACACTAGCATGATCTAATACCTTAAAAAAGACCTACCCACAATAATTCATCTCTGTGTAGCCATACAAATAGGAAGTCTCAACCCTATAGCAAAGTCGTGAACCCTCTCAAACTCAGTATCTAGAATAAAAGTTCCATGCCTAGACAACCCATGAAAATAAGCCTCATACTCTACAACTGTCATAGAGCCCTAGTCCAATCTAGAGAGTTGATCCCTCAAACAATCTCCAAGGCTGTGAGGCATGTACTTATCCAAAAATATCTTGGAGAACTGAGTCCATGACATGGAAGAAGATCCATCTAGTCTAGAATCCATATAACCTATCCATCAATGTCGAGCATCCAAATCCAACTAAAATATGGTGTACTCCATACCACGAGTCTCAAAAAGGCCCAAATTATGGAGCCTATACCCACAAGTAATCAAAAACTCATTTGCATCCTCAATCGAAGCACCAGAAAACCTATGTAGAGCCAATATCAGAATTTACCCAACATATTTTTCTTCTTAAAAGACATAGTAGGATGGTCAACCACTGTCTGAACGACTACCAAATAATCAACCACCGGTGTAAGAAAAATCTTAACTCTATGAGCCTTAGTTTTAGTTTGTGCCCCTACCTCAATACCAATCATATTTATAGACTGTGCACCATTAAATGGTGCACAACCATCTTAACCCAAAAGCTGAACCAATGCATCTCTGAGCATTGAAGAGGAAATAAACCCTGGTGGAGCCTGGGATGATCCTTGGACCACCACTAGTTAGGAAAAATAATCTCTGGCTCAGGAGTAAGAATGGGGTCTGGAGAAGGTGGTCTATCCTGACCCGTCGTTGAAGACACATCATATGACTATGCATGACCTTTAGTTCATCTAGATACAGGAGAAATATCCCTAGGCTTAGTCTCGGGACCCTCTTCTTGTGTATTGGTAGCACGTGTCCTAGCCATCTGTAAAAGAGTAAAGTCAAGGGAATACTTCGACAAACCAACTCAAAATCTTAGTAAGTATGAGTGAAAGAAGTAAAAAACTCCTTAAATTTCCCCATAGCCTCTCGTAGATAGGAAACAAACATCATTTTTTTGATCTGTAGGACTCTACTAGACACTTGCTCTTGTAACAATAATACCGATGGAACCTAGCTCTTATACCATTTTGTCATGAACCAATTTGATGACACCTATTAAATTTAGCCAGTAGGCAAGCCACAACCATAACCTTGAGCTAACATAATGGGTTAATTATTAGGAAATGCCCATTATAGGGAAAATTCAAGAACACAACATATAAATAAGCAATGGTTCTAAATAGATAAAGATGGTCAATACAAAATACTAATCCCACAACCTGGTAGAGCTAGTATAGGAGCATCTAATAGTATCAATACAACCCAAAGTCTAGAATACTCAATACACATGTCTTGATAAAAAGATAGAAAATCAAGATAGAGGGAAAGGGGTGACTCGAACTCCAAGAGCTCACCCTATCTTTGAAAATCAGTCACCACACAAACAATGATCAATGGTGATAACTAGTACTTAGATCTACACCAAAAAGGTACAGAAGTAAAGTTCGAGTACCAAAACAATGGGTACTCAATAGGCATCATTAGCCGATTTAGCTAAATCATGATATAAGTATGATAAAATCCAAGATAATATAACTAAGTCTAAGTAAAAAAATGAGCATGTGTCATCTCTAACATTTTTGTACGTAATAAGTAATTAAACCCAAATAACAATATAACATAAGGGATCAAGACATTCTAATATTTTTGTGCATAAATAGTAAATAATTCCAAATAATAACCTATCGTAAAACCTCATCACAAGTAATTAGAAACTGCAAATTGGATCCCATATGCCAATTGGTGCAGAAAAGTAAAGAACTCATCACAACATCCTATACGACTGGAGAGTACAACCAAGAGAAGAATAAAATATTCAACTAATATTAGAGCTAACTTTCATCATCATATAACTATCATTCCACAATTAATATCCTCTGGTCATTTACCGACATTTCATAATTCACCAACATTAGACAATGTACTCACATTCCAAACTACTATCATTAATTAGCAATCTTAGCCTCAGTATACACTAGTCACCATTTTCTAGCTATCCATCTCTTATTACTTGTCCATTGACTATTAGTCATCTTATAACCTCTAATCATCCTTTAATAACTATTTACACATAGCCACTGATTATCAATTGTTAGATAACCATCAATTATCATTAGCATCATATATTACCAATAATAATTTATTTCTAATCATCATTACCAACTAAACCTTGCTTATCAACTAGTCATTATTACCCACTTAAACAAATATCAATCACTAATTCTTATTTAGAATTAATCGTCAACTATACCACTTTATAAATATTTATCACTTCCAGACTACAATCATCATCCCTAATATCAATAACACCCAAATAACACATAAGTATATATACATAAGAACATAATTTTCCATACATAGGGCTAACCAAACTCGAATTGGTAGATGTATACATAGGCACATCAATGTAATCATACTCCGACCTTACAGGGTATTAATGTATTATCATAATCACCGTCCGGCCTTTCCCGGTATCAAAATCATCACAATGTACTCTAGCCTTGTCGAGTATCAATATATCATCATAATATCCTCCGGCCTTGTTGGGTATTATCATATTATGATAATATCCTTTGACCTTGCTGGATATCATCATATCATCATAATATTCTCCGAACTTTTCAAGTATCATCATATCATCATAATATCCTCTGGCCGTGTCAGGTATCAGTAAACATAAATAATCTTAATCGGTCACAAAATCAATATAATAAGCAATCATATAATGAAGTATCAGGATTTCAAACACAATTAATGGCATAACTTTCCAATATAATCAATAAGAATAAATTCTAACAAAATTCATTAAACAGTTACTAATATCATCATTAGGAATGTTTTCTAGCATGATCATAATCATAAACAATATCATGAACAAAGGCTCATCAATAGACTATTCAATGGTCTATCCTTTGTATAAAGATAGTTTGTCAATAGTTTATGCAAAAGCTAATCCATGGAATAATCTATAGCTTATTCATAGCATAGCCAATAACATAATGTATGTCTTAGACAATATCATAGTCAAGGGCTTATTCAATAGGATATTTGGTAGCCCAATCAACAGCCTCAATAATAGCATAATCAATAGATTGGCATAAGCTTAACTAATAAATCATACATATGGCATAGTCATTAGGTATTACTTCTAATTTACTTCATCATGACCAGTAAGTACCAAGGTTACTCAATATTGACTAAAAAGGGCATTCTCCAGGATTTTAATAAGCACACAAAGGGTTTCGTGAGAACTATCATCAATCTTGACTTAAGGTGGGTCAAGATCCCACTCCTAAATACACAAAATACATTCTAAGTTAATTTATACCCTTTACTAGGATATGGTATCTAAATACACTCTTAGATGTATAGTAATCCACAATTAGCCCTAAGGTAGAGATTCTACTCAAGCACTTTAACTAAGTGTAATGGCCCTAAGGCAACCTTCAATAGGGTAAGCAACTAAGGCCAAACTTACCCTAAGCATGATTAAAGAGAGTATTCTACTTAATATAGAGCAAACTAAGGCATTCTTATGTTAAAGATGAGTAATAAAGACTAATACACTAAGGTTCAAGGAAACAAGCTAAGTATATCAACTCCGCGATTTCAATTTAGCCTAAACGATCCAACTAAATCCAAATCTTGCATTTTATCAACCAAATACCTAAAACCTATCCCTAATCCAACAAAACATCATAAAACTACTATGACATAGCTCAATCTAATAAGGCATAAACTATCATACCTCGAAGCCAAAGAAAGCTCAACAAACCACTAAATCTTCACTTTCCCTTTCGAGAAGCCTCCTTAAGATGTCAAGCTATCAAAAACACATTCTACTCATCAACAAGAAAGTATTGATACCCATGTTGCACCATAATGCTTTGGGTCCAAAAATTACCTCAAAACCAGTATTTGGGTTTGTCACGACCCAAAATAGGTTCTAGCCATAACGGGTATCTCAAGTCCACCGAGGATTGGAGACCACCCTCGTTGCCTAGCCAAATAGAACATAGCACACCTAGCAACAGCTGTATTCAAAATATATATCAAGATAGAAAAGTAATAAACTAAAACATACTTAAGATTGTCAATATCAATACCCAATAAACAATAATATCTGTAATGCCTCTATTATTCTGAAAACAACCAACGTTGGGACATGCCCACACCTCTAACAATGACAATTATAGTGTAAATTCTTTAATTCTACATCATGGAATGAAACTGATGAAATGATCAAGTCTTTTGGTTAATGAAAGCTCACCATTTCACCACAAACGACCAACGAACCGAGTTGATCCACCTAACACTGTGTAGGAAAAGTAGAATTTCCTTCGAACCCTACATTGCATGGCGATACAATGTCCAAAGATATTTAGTGGGTCGAGCACTAGCATGTAGCTCAGGGATAAAAGATAAAATAATGCCAAGTGAAATTCAATTCAAAACCATGCACACATCATCTTATATTTGTATAAGTATTATTTTGCGCTAGGAAACAAGGCTTAGCATGAAGTCAAATTTATCCCAGTCAATGTAGCTTAACCATCATAAAGAGGAACCCACGGGCTATATGGGTTCAGCTCCCTTGCTGAAAGGGCCCTGTGTGTTAGACACATGAACCAAAGATATCAAGAAAGACCAAAGAATGTGCCAACCCCACATCAATCCAAGATACAAATATATATCAATAGTGTGAACCATGCACACATCATCAAGACCAAACCTCATATCGACAAACATGAGTTTCCAGTATAAGTCATCCAAGACCTACACCTTCACGACTTAGCTGCATAACCCCCATTAAGCCCAATTTAAAATAAGTTTCACATAACGTATTCATTAACCAAAGTTTTAACTGTTATGGCACACCATGGGTATTGTTTGACCCTTGCACTTGCAAGTTTATCTCTATGACTTAACAATAATATTAACTTAGAGAAATGCCTCGACACCTTTGTTTATTAAATTAAATTAGAGGAATGTCTGGACCTTCTTTAGCTTTATTAATCCCAAAACATAGCCATTAAGGCCTCAAAATCTATATTCATTGTTTATCCCATTATGCAATGCAATAGTATAAGTGAGTAAGTCAAACCGTGACAAATCATATTTCAAAACCAATTTCACAAATGGGTTAAGGAACCATTATTATCCAAGACCAATTTCAAGTACCAAAACATAAATTTAGGGGATTACCTCAACCCCTATTCAAATTCCCACACCCATGCATCCAATAAGTTTAAAACATCAATTTTAAAGCATGAATAACACATAAAACCCATGGAAAAAAATTAAAGAACCATCCCAAAACCCTCAACCATATCAAAACACCATTTAAACCACATATTTTTCTTGTAATAAGATTTGGGGAAAGAGTAACATGCCTAAGAGTATCACAACTGGGGAGACATATCACTCTTGAGAGCTTTAATTGATCAATTTCTTGAATACCATAAGTTTTATTGACCTTGAAGATTTGAGAGTCTTTGAGAAGTTATTTTGATTTTTTTTAGTGATAATGATTCCTTAAAGGGTTTTATGTCGTGGGTCACTATTAGGGAAGAGGGATAGTATCCAAAGTACCCTTAATAAAAATACTTAAAATTATTGCCAGTGACTATGGATCATTGTGCAACTCGTAAGGACACTATATGACTCATCACCATGAGTCACAATCAAGATAGTAATTAAAGGACCCTTCTTTGGTGACCCTACAATTCACACCATGTTACTTATCATGTTAGCCTACGACTTGTAGGGTCAAAGTCGTAGTCAATATAGAATATTTTAGGCATCACACTTGTTTGGATATGGATGGGACAATATGACTTATTTATTTCCTTACATCTCGTAACCCCTAGTTGTAGTCATAAAAGAAATATTGGGCTATAACTCTGTTCTAGATACAAGTGGGTCCTTATAACCCATAATGACATCCTTTGCATCGTAGAGAGAGTCATAGTCTGGGCACTGAGTTTAAAAATTCAAAAAAATTTAGGGACTAAAATTCGGTGTGCTTCAGGGTCCCACTTGTGAAAATCAAATTTTCAAAACTAACCCAACATAATATCATACTCAAGGTTACACTTATAAATGAGTAAAAACCAAGCTAATTTGGGGTTAAAATCAAGACCTAAAGGTTTTGGGGTTTTGAGAATCAAATTAAGAAATTTCACCAAGAAACAGGTGATTTTTAATCTTAATTCGAATGATAATCTCCAAAATAGATGTTAAACTACCTTACCAAGCTCACACAATCTACAATTTTAAGCTAACATACTATTGTAGGGTTTTTGGCTCTCCAGTCAAGAATGAGAATAGGAAAAATCATGGCCTAAGAGGCCATTTTATACCTAGTCCAGGCCCTCATAAGTGGTTGTCGGAATTTTTAGGTGTGCGATCACCACATCATATGGTTACACATGTAAAATCTCGCGCTTTTCTCTATGATCACACCATCTTGTTTTCCAAAGGAGTCACGATCGAGGTTCAAAGTGGCCCAATCATAGTGCACTGTGTTTTGTGACTCCAAAATGGTCTCTTCTGGGGACTTTTGATTCATTCAGAATACCATATACTCAAATAAACCATGTAACCATACTAAATTTTATGTCTTGGACTTAATGGCATAATAGGATTTTCCATCCAAGGTCCTTTTGACCAAATGTGAGTCCCATGTCCAAATTTCCAATTTCTCAACTTTCTAACCAATAGGTTGAAATGAGATCGGGTGTCTTAGGATATAAACCAAAGGTTTACCTAGCCTAAAATAAATATTTTGGAGCTATTGGTGTAGTCAGAGTTTGCATATGAGATCATTTTACTAAAGTTTTCATTTGGTGGCCATTAGGAACTAGTGAAGACTTTAAAATAGGAAATAGGATAAAAACCAAATGAACTGTTGGATAACCAATCTATCAGTCCCAGCAAGTCATAAGTGACTTGGGTTAGCAATGGAATATCTCTAAAAGTGAAAATATGCAGAAACAGGAATAATGACTTGAAGTGTCATTGCATCCATGCTCTCACATGATGGTTTATGATAATTCACTACTCTCCAACAAATAATCAAAGGAATTAAATCTATCATACTTGGTAAATTATAAATTTAGTTTATATTCGTGCACTTTCCAGTTGTCTTCACTTAAATTTTAATTTCATTTTCATTTATAATATCTTGTTGTATTGTCCTCCTAAAATGGTTTTATATACCAATACATTCCACGTATTGATTGTATTTTGTGCTATACCATTCCATGATGTACATTCTAGCTCTTAAGTTTGTAATTATCCTCCTCATTAAGATCTCTATCTTCTACCATTTGTGAGCCTCTTTTCTACTAGAAGGCTAGATGATATTTTATGAGATATTTATATTAACTTTTATTTCATTGTAGGCTCTTATTAGAGGTTTCACAATCTAGTGTAGTTGTCAAACAAACTTTGTCTTTTCCAGTCTTCATTTATCATAACTATTAGTGTTGCTGGACATCATCCGGTAAAAATTATAATACCCCAAAAGCTCCTAGATAAGTTTTCAATTCTTCGTCATATTTTTAAAGGCCCCAAATTGATTATTACAAACCATAGATAAGTTTCACGACCATTAACATTGTGGGTAAACTGTTCTCGACGCGATATGGTCATAGGAAGCACTTAGAGCATAGTTGAGTTTAAAGCATTTGTATCAATTGAGTTTTAATATTGGATTTTACAAGGGCCAAATTTAATGAAGTTTAACTCCTAAAACATAATGAGTTAGGTGTCCTACTAAATATTAAATGAAATATATTTTTCTCTTCTTTCCAATGATCTAGTTTCACCTAAATACGATATCAGTGTACAACGTTATGCTCATTTTACTTAGGAATGTTTGTCTATTAAAAGGTGACAATTGCAAACTAGGTTATGACTAAGTTGATGAGCTATCAACTAGGTGATTATTCATTAAGTAATCAACCTTAACCAGTAAATGTCAAAATCTAGCTAGATATTGATGACTAGGTTGTCGAGTTGTCAACTTAGTTGTCAATAAAATATTCCTGTAAGTCTTTTTAAGTTTTTATAGGTGTAATTTTATCGTTTTCTCAAATCAAAATCCTCTTCCACGTCTTATATTATCCAATAAGCATTATTTTTCCTTTCTTACTCAGTTTTCAATGCTCATTATCCTCTCTACTCTCAAGAGAAAGAAGTTAGGGTTTCTTCCTAAAGTTCAACTTCCATGGATCCATATTCAATATTTTCTTCAAGAAATTAAGGTATGTGGACTTTCAACAAGGATAATATATGTATTCTAAGGGTGATAAATCCTAAAAACAATTAAAACAAGAATAAACAAGAAACCAAATATCAGAAGCGAATTAAACAAAATTAATCCAAATCGATAGTAGTCATGTTCTTGGCTTTAACCCCGAGAAGGGAGTTTTTTACCACTCATGTTCATAATCATCATCCAATTAATTGTATGAAGGATCAAAACCATAAAGAAGCTTAATTAAAGAATAGAAACCTAAAAATAAAGTACAGCAACCTCTGAATCTTGTCCAAGCCGTCGAAGGATGTCCATAATGTGTTTTAATACGTTTTATTTATAGTAGGCTAATCATAAGACATGTAGGAATAGGATTTCATGTTGTATTTCTATAGTTGGGCACAAATTTCTTCTTTTTTAATTCACCGCATTGCTCCATAGTGCTCATTTCTATAGGCTCCATGACGTGGCATAATCGTGGCAACCTAATGGAAATTGACACTTCAGGATTTACTCCTCACCGCAATGTGCTTGTGGGATCATCGCTATACGCCTGTGATGCGGTGTAATTGCGTTTATCTATTAGAATGCAGACATTTTCATTTACCATACTCCACGATGCGGTATTGATCTCTCAGGCATCCTATGTTAGTCATGTTGTAATTATGCTTCAGTTGGACCACTCCAAGCCTTATATGATGTTTCCACTTGATTTGATGCTTGTATAACATTCAAGTATTATCATAATCATCTTACCAATCCTCCTATAACATTACACACCACGAATTAAAGCTCAAAACAACCCAAATTCAAGACGATGAGCTAGTAACTTAAACTAGAACATTAGTTTTCTCGTCTAGACTTTAAATGCTCAATTTGAATCCAAACTCATGTGAAAACATATTTAAACATTGTAAGCACATACTTGAACATTTAGATGAACATTTATATCATTATTAACACGTAAAGCATATGAATTGTCCTCATAACAAGGCTTATTAAGCTAGGATAACCACACTAGAGTGCATAAATACATCCAACATCACCACCCTACACTTAAAGTTGTGTTCGTCCTCGAACAACTCTTCACTATGAACATCATAAGATATGGAGACTCTATACTTCTACTACAAGAAACACATTCAAGCTAGTACTACAATGACTACAAAAGATTCAAGTTTCTACTCTAAGCATGTTTTTCACACCATTGAGAGTTGAAGAACAATACTCCAAACCATCCTATCCTCAAGAATTGACTCACCAAGTTGGCAAACTTATGCTAATTTCTCAATACAAGACATAATTACAAATCACCCGCATTCATCAAATATGTGCCCCCACAACAAGAGAGTCACTCATAATCACTCATATAAATGTAATTTATAATAGAATGGGTGCAAGAATCAATTTACTCTCACTCTCACAAGGAATTCACAAGTTTCACATAATGAACCATAGACTTTCCCTCAGTTTAGTGCTCCACTATTATTAGAATGCTAAGCTTAGGATCAAATAGGTCTTTAAAGGGTATAATGTAGGCTAAAGGATGGGTACGAACTATTTTGTCTTAATAGTGTCTATCTTCCCTAAGTTCTTTAATACACTATATTATACAATTAAAACTAATATCCAACAACCAAATTACACCACTTTTGTCTACCCCATTCATTTGTTTTCACCCCATCACATTAAGCTCATTTACATACACTATGGTGGGGGTATTCTATGCAAAACTCATTCAATTTGAAAATTTTTTATTCTTTTAATTACTCAACTCCCCACCACAACACATAACTATTCTTTTGAACACCAAAAACTATAACTTTGGGGTATCAATTTCAACTTTTTCTTCTTCAATTTCACACTCCTTAACTCACTAAATTTACACTAAAGAATTTATGAGATTTGGATCAAATTAAGGTCTATCAAAGAAGGAATTAGGCAACTTATGAGTCTGCCAAAGAAAAAAGCTAAAGGCTCAACAGGGCTTTCTGGGATTATGCACATAGGTGGGTCAAAAAGTAGGTATAAAACAAGTCAATCAAAGAAATGTCTATATCATCTCCTAAACCCACACTCTTTATTTCCCTTTGCACACACACCAAGAAAGTTCTAAACATCACATGCAACAAGGAATATACAAATACCTCACACGCACATGAAACATTCTCAAATCAATAAGATCATCATAGACTCTTAACCAAACATTAGCATGAATTCAAATTTAAGCCACAAATACAAGAGTCATAATCATGAGACTAGGAGTCTATAATGTAGTCATTCACTCAATTAACATGCTTTTTACAACCAACGCACTTGTATCATGTTGTCAAATATAGAACCAACAAGAATATCTTATTTATTCCTTACATAATTTTTTTTTAAATTTGCCCTAAAATAGGAATTCCCACCACCCCACACATAAAAATCTATTTTGTCCCCAACGTATACTTAAAAGTGGAGATAGAAATACTCATGAAGGCCTCTAGGCCTAGATACTAGCATATTTATACATCAAGGAGGTCTGGGGACCCCACACTAAGTCTTCTCCATGCTCCTTAGCTCAGGTTTTTGGTACTCAGACTTCCCATCAACTTGTGACTCAACAAAAAGAAAAAATAGTGAAGTAAGAAAACTAAAAACTGAAAATAAAACATACCTACTTAACTTTGGTTACCTCCCAAGAAGCTCCTGATTTAGTGTTGCGGCACAACCCAACTCAACTTAACCCAAATCCACCATCCTTTTACTCACACTTAGAGGCTATCTTCTTATTCATTTCTGACCTCTTGAGTGTGAACTCTCAAGGTCAATAGCTTTTTCAACTATAGAATTTTCAGGCTCATCAATCTGCATCATGTCAGGCTTAGGTGGTTATGCCTTAGGTTGCTCAATAAGGTAGTCTAAAGAGGTCTTTTATGGAACTAGCTCCACCACCATTTACTTATCTCCTTCAATCATAGTAATCACGTATAAGTATTTATAGTGAGATTGTGTGTTAAGCAGTTTGTACACATTAAAAGATATCTCTTCATACTCCAACCTCATTATGAGTGTACCCTCTCTTACATCAATCAAAGATCCCCACATCGCTAAAAATAGATGCCCCAAGATAATTGGTACCTATTCGTCTGCCTAAAAATCTAAAAAAATTAAGTTAGCAGAAATAATAATGTTACCAACCTTTATAAGGACATCCTCTATCACTCCTTCAGGATGGGCTATGGTTTTGTTTTCCAGTTGCAACAGCACAGAGCTCGGTCTAGGCTTTCCTAAACCCAATGCGCTTAACAAATATAGGGTATCAAGTTGATACTTTCCCCTAAATCACTAAGTGCTTAAACCACCTTACTGTTTCCAATATGAATGGGGAGAGTGAACTTCCCAGGGTTCTTAAGCTTTTTGTCATCTTTTTAGTCACCATAAAACTAAACTCCTCAGTGAGTTCTACATCCTCCGCATCCTGCAATTTAACTTCTTTAGCAACCATATCCCTCAAGTACTTAGTATACTTGGGCATTCCCTAAAAAATATCTAAATAAGGTAAATTAATGTCAAGCTCTCTGAACGTGTCAAAGAACTTCTTGAAACACGCATCCTCTTTTGCATTTATATGCTTCTGTATGAAAGGTAGTTGTGGGATTTTCTTCACTTCTTCAAAAACTTTTTCTTTTTAGTACTCAGACTTCTTTGACTTTTTTAAAAATTTATTAGTAACATGTTGGGGAGTCAAATTTATATCTACCTTCTTAGTTTTCTTAGGAGGTTCTTCATTAAGCTTTTTACCAATCCTCAAAGTAATTGTCGTAACTTGTTTTGGATTTTCAGTATCTTCCAGAAAACCACCTTGAGGCCTGGTATTTAGTGTCTGTGATAACTGACTCAATTGAAACTCTAAGCTTTTTGTGTCCACTTGCTGGTTCTTTACATCTGCAACCAACTATGTTTGATTAGATAAAATTTGTTTCATCATCTCTTCCAAGTTGCTAGTTGACTAATTTCCTTGTGCATGTGGTTGCTAAATTTGTTGTTATTGAGCATTCCAAGGCTGATTCAGTGGTTGAGTCTACCATTTCATGTTGCAGGTTTTCCCATAATACTATCTTTGAGCATTTTTGACATACATCACAGACTTAGGATTTGCAGCACACATAGCCGCTAAATGACCACTATTTCCATAACTCTTACACCAACCATTAGTCTGCTAAACTATATTAACTTCTATTACAGGCTATGTAGCTCCTACTTTTAGGCTGTTGAACTGGTTTTTTATCAAATTTTACAATGCAACAACCAGAGCTAATAAAGAAGTATATTGGTCCACCTTCAACACACCTGCAACTTTCTTCATGGCACTTCTAGAATCACCATGCCACTATGGATTTCATTGTACGATATGGTTCAATAAGGTGTACAACTCATCATAAGTCAACTCTAGCACTTGACCACCTACAGCTGAATCTAGCAAAATTTTTGTGTTATGCTTAAATGCTTCAACAAAAGTATGAGAAAGTTCCTCATTGGGTTGTTGATGATGTGGACAGTCCTGAAGAAGTGTCTTTAACCACTCTCAATCATGATATAGGATCTCGTTTATCCTTTGTTTAAAGCTCACTATCTCACTATAAAGTTTTGCAATTTTTCCAGATGAAAAGAATCTTATGAGGAACTTTCGGTCAAAGTTGTCCCATGATGTGATTGAATTCGCTGGCTCAAAAATCAACCACCTTTTAGCTTCCCCAATAAGTGAATAGGGGAAGAGTGCCAGCCCAACATAATAAGCATTCATATCTATCGGAATAAATGTGTCAGTAAGCTCAATGAAATTCTTCAAGTAGACCCTTGGATCTTCAGCTACAAGCCTTGTAAAATATTCACTACTAATCAACAGCTACACCATATTGTTATTTATCTCAAACCTCTTTGTAGTTGTTGGTTTCTTAAAAAGTGAGGGAAGATTTTTCTGAAGTGGGATTGCCACTTCTCTAACTGGCCTACGGGTTGCTTGTTCATCAGCAGTGATAGCAGGATTATCTTGATCTTTTTTGATTTGTGGAATACGTGGGAGATGTATTGCTTCTCTCTTTTGTTGATGGAAGAGTTACTCAGGTTTTGGGCTTGGTTTATCCAATTCCCAAACCCTTGCCAGCTTACTACTTCGAAAACCTATTTCCTAAAAATACCAAATCAAGACCAAGCATAAAACACCAAAGTAATCCAAAAAGTAAAACTAAAAATAAAATAGTTGCCAATTTATAAACCCCCGAAAATGGCCCCAAAAAATTGAGAGCACCCAAGAGCACACACAAGTGTACGTGGTCTACCAAGAAATATAGTGGCCTTAAAGAAAGCCGACTATTGATCCCATGGGGACTAGTGTTTAGCAACTATCCAATTCTACTTTAGCTACTGAGATTAATTTGGTGTAAAAGTAACGTACAGAGTTTTATAGTTATAAACTAAAAGTCAGGTAAATAATATGAAAAACTAAGAGTTTGGACAATCAATATGTAGAAATTTGGGGTTAAATCACTACAAACAATCATACAAAATTATTGAAATTCATTAGTTAACTCACTTATCTTGGTTGTTGATTCGTAGTGTTAATCGCATGATGATGGTCTCCCGACCTATAACCATTTACATTATTTTGACATTACAACTTCATCATTGAACGGGTATGTAATAAATCAACTAAGTTCTTTAAGCTATCATCCTACATGTGAATCAAGTAATGCTCCTAGGTACATCCTTGTCCTAGACGCTAATTCGAATTCCTTATTTCATAAAAGAATAAGAACCTTACTTTGCTCATCCCCAAGTTCTATCTCCCTATTCCCTCTCTCGAGATCCCAAGGTTGACAATATATGTATTCTAAGGGTGATCAATCCTCAAAATAATTTAAACAACAAGAAACAAGTAACTAAATATGAGAAGCGAATTAAACAAAATTAATCCAAAATGATAGTAGTCATGTTCTTGGCTTTAACCCCCGGAAAGGGAGTTTTTAGCCACTCATGTTAATAATCATCATCAAATTAATTTATGAAGGATCAAAACCATAAAGAAGGTAAATTAATGAAAATAAACTTAAAAAAAAGTTTAACAGCCTCCTAGTCTTGTCTAATTCGTCCAAGGATTCAGTAACGTGTTTAATACGTTCTATTTATAGTAGGCAAATCAAAAGCCATGTAGGAGTAGGATTCAACATTTTCCTTTTATAGTTGGGCAAAAATTTTTTATTTTGTACTTCACCGTGTCGCTCCATAGTTCTCATCACTATAAGCTCTGTGACGCGGACTAATTGTGGCAATCTACAGGAAATTGACAATTTGGGATTTACTCCTCACCACGATTTGATAATGGGCTCAACGTTATATGACTATGGCGTGGTGAAATAACATTAATATAATGGAATTTATCCATTGTCATTATACCATAAACTGTGATGAGGTACTAAGCTCCCAAGCATCCTAAGTTAGTTATGTTGAGATATGTGCTTCAGTTGGACCACTCCAAGCCTTTTATGATATTTTTATTTGATTTGACGTTTGAATACCCTTCATGTATCATTGTAATCATTTTAACAAGTCGCCTATAACATTACACACCCCAAATTAAAGCTCAAAACAACACAACATTAAAGATCATGAACTAGTAACTCAAGCTAAAACACTAGTTTTCTCGTCTAGACTTTAAATGCTCAATTTGAACCCAAACTTGTGTGAAAATATCTTTAAATTTTGTAGGCACATACTTGACCACTTAAATTCACATTTATATTATTATTAACACATAAAGCATATGAATTGTCCTCATAACAAGGATTATTAATCTAGGATAACCATACTAGAGTGCATAAATTCACCCAACATAATTATCCGTGAATGTGATCATAAGCATTGAGTTTGATATTTTGATATGAAGTTTGTATGATATGATGACTGATTTCATGTTTAAGTATAAGTTACTAAGTTTACAAGAAGTTCAAGATTTTAAGTCCGATTTACAAGTGTTATAGCCTGATTATAGTTCAGTTTTTATTTTATGATCTTAGATAAGACATGAAATCCACAAGTTTACTCATGAACATGATTTAAGCAAAAATGCATAATTTATTTAAAGTTTATAAACCCTTATGCTATTTTAAGGTGGATCTCATAAGTATGAGAATATAAGTATATGGTTTGGGAGTAGTATGTAGCATCGAGATGGAAATATTGGCTTAGTGCATCTTATTTTCTTGAAATTATAGGCCACCATAGGTTTAGGGGCCTCGACAGAGATTGTACCCTCTTTTTCCTATTGTGGTCTATTGTACACGCAAGTACTTGTGATCATATAAGTAATATAGTGACTCAATGAATCAAATATCATACCCACGAGGACTACTTGATTAGTAATTTAATCAACTTCAGTTTTGATAATACTGTATTCATGTGCTTTTGAGTATCAAAATGATTGTGATAATTAAATAATTAATCTAACAAATAAATAAACAATAAAGTATGTCAATAGAAATGTAAGCGAGGTTGTAAATAATACAAGTGATAATTCCATGGTTAAGACACTATTCACAATCAAATAAATCTTTATCCTTATCTTTGTTATCGGATTTTTGATTTGAAGGGTTTAGATTATGATCATGGTCTCTCGAGCCGCTAATCTTCTACCTAAAGGGACATCGCAACTACATCATTGAGCGGGGATGCAATCATCCATTTAGATGTATTAAGTTATCTTCCTTAAAGTGAACCAAACAAGGCTTCTAGGTATATATCTATCCTGGCAGCTAATTCAAATCTTACATTCTATAAAAGAATAGGAAATTACACCTTAAACTCTTCGATCTATCCTAATGATCCTACCCTCGGATTCACAAAAGGATTATAGATGTATTTTAATGGTGGCTATTATTCAAAATATTAAATTCAAAATAATAAGAACAACCCATGATATAACCATCGTCAACCACTCTAAGAATATCAAATTACAATCATGTGTTCGGCCTCAAACCCAGAACAAAGGTGTTTAGCCATTCATATTCAAAATCAACATAAAAGAAATACAATTATCATACAAAAGTTAATGTTGAAAGATGAAGGTTCAAAGAACCCTAAGAGAAGATCGTAATTTCTTTTTCCTCTGCTCTTCGTGTGACAAAGTGTCTCAAAATTGAGTTCAAGTGTTTCTTTTATAGTGGGAAATATTTTGCTGAAATTTCCTTATTACCTTATCGTGAAATCTAAGGTCTATGATGCGGAGGTAATCCTGAACACTAGTGTAATCGATGCGGGCTTATTGTCGACCCTTACTAGAATTTAACATCCTAAAATCATCAGCCTCTGCGACACAGAGGTAATAGTGAAGATCAGGGTCTACATCGCGGAGCTATCGCAAACCCTTACTGGATTTTGTCATTTGATGCTTATTCTTCACCAATTCATTCCATACTTTTTTAGTTTTTTCTAGCTTCTTCATGTCCAGCATGTCACTCCAAATGGTTTCATCATCTAAAATCTCTTTATTATTTGATTAAAGCATGTCCAATTGAAAAAAAAAATCATGCCCTGCATCATTAATCTTGTCCATTAGTTCAAGAATACATTTTAGGCTCAAATACAATACAATTTACAAGTTTTAGCGCATAGAAAAAGTATAAATATGGGTAAATATTGGCACTTGGTCATATAAATACGCCTAAGATCACCACCCTGAAATAAGAATCATGATCATCCTTGAGCAATGCCAAGCAATCATTATAACACAATTAGGCTTCGGACTACAATCTATACAAGACACTATTGTTGGGCATACACAGGATCCACATTACTTATCAATTTTCACCTCAAACCTGTCATATAGCATATGAAAACCCATGATTACAATTTCCAAACTCCCTAACCTCACAAGTGGGCTCTAGCATGCTGGAAAACTTATCCACATTATTCAATCAAATGTTCCTATAGGTTACCCAACTATCCTCTTCTTGCAACCTCACAACAAGATGATTACCCAGCTCACTCATAATTTTTTCAATCTATAACAACCATAGGTACCAAAAGAAAAAATTTCACTCACTCTCGCAAGTAATTCACACATGATACTTGATGAACCATAGGCTTGAATTTAGTGTACTACTCTACTAATATTTGAATGATAAGATTAAGGATCAAATAGGTCTTCATATGGTGTAATGTAATCTAAGGGATGGGTAGGAATTATTTGGGTAGAAATAGTTGGCGGTATACCTAAACGCTTTAATACATTACAAGAACATTACAAACACTCAATTAATAACCAATTTCTGACCTTATCTATCTTCCCCTTTTTTTATTTTAGCCCCATCTCATTATTTTAATTCGGATACACTGTGGCAGGGAGTTAACTTTTACAACACATTATTCAAAAAAAATTCTTTTCTTAAGCATTCTTTATTCTTTTCATTACCTAACTCCCGACCATACTGTAACTCCACTCGTACACCAATAGCTATGTTTTGGAGGCTTCTTTATCACTTTTTTCCACTTGTTTTTCAACTTCCTACTCGACAAATATTCAAAATTAAAGAATCTAGGAGCTAAGGATCAATTTAAGGTCAAACAAAGAAGTGGTATAAGATACCTATGAGGCTTCCAAAGAAAATAAGCCATAGGCTCAACAGGGTTAATCATGGATGATTTCAAGGGTAGGCAAAAAGAGGTCTTAAAACATTGCTATCAATAAAATGCCTACATCATCTGCCAAATCTAACACCCTTTATATTGCTTCATAAACACACTGAGCAAGTTCTATACATCACTATGCATGTGAAATAACAAGAAAATCTCACTCACACTTGGTGCATGCTAGATTCAAGTAGGATCCATAAGGGCTCTTGATCTTGTAATTGCACAAATTCAGAATTAAGCCAATAGACCACGAGTCACGAAATTGAGGTTAGGTGTCTAAGACTAGCATTTCTTATTTAAATTTGACATGTTTTTCTCTTAACATAAGTATTTTTCAGGTCATGTAACCAAATGGCCCAACACAAAGTATCTCAACCTAGAGTTCTAGTTGGATTTTTCTCACTTATTTATTTTCCACGACCAATCCCTTAGGATGGTCCTCATTAATCAATCATAGAGAAAGGTACCTAACTATGATGATTCATTAACATTGCCTATAAGGGCAAACATTTTCACCTCTAAGGGAAAAAAATTTACTCCTAATTTTGAATTAAAAGTTATGAACTATGCAAAATAAAGAAGTCACTACTCACTGTGAACTACCAATAGAACCTGTGAACTGCCAATAGCAATAATCATAAATACTAACTATTATAGACCTAATAGTTAGAATTTCAATCAGAGTCATATCACCACATCAACTATAACAAAAACAAAAAAAAATATCCATGAAAAATAAAAAGATAGATAGAGATTCAAAGAATGAGAACCACGCTACTATCCTTAGTTCTTGAATACATTAAGAAGTAATGAGGTGGTGTAACACTCCCTAATTAGGCATCATTGATGTCATCATCATTATCTGGACCATATACCTCATCTCCAAAATTTGGGTCCACTGTTTCCTCCTCCTCTAACTTAATGTCTGAATCTATCAGTTATCGCCCCTCATCAATGGGCACGTATTCATCAATAGGCTAAAAAACTCTGGGACTATTCATGGAAAACTATGGGTGTGGTGACTGAGAGGATAGTTCATCTAAATAGAATGAATCTCCTCATTAGTCATTAGACTAACCCCCACTCTCAGTTGGAGCATCTGTATCCCATACATCCAGGAAGTAATCCTATCAGTCTGAGCCAAATGCTTAGGGCTAGTAAGAACAGGACCATGAGCCATATCTAGTTCTCTAGTCTTTTCCACGTCTATCGAGTTCATGCTCACTTCTAGCCTATAATATAACTCTTCCCCTTCAACCCCTTCTCTTCTAAAACACCTAGTTAGCAAACCCCCAAATCCATATTGATGCTCATAAGGGTAATGTGCCTTCTTAATGGAAGAATAGATTACAACATCCATATTAATATCAACTTTATCCCACATCAAAGCATAAATGAGACAGACCCTGTCACGGGTAACCTCCGTTATGTGTTTGCCCAGAATCAGGAAATGGCAAATAATCCTCATCCACATGTGTGCCTTAGTGTTTAAGTGAGCATATGGGAATTTTAAGTGAAGTCCATTATCGTTGTGGTGAGTCCATATAGTTGTAGAACTATTTTTGCACAAAAGGTGTTTGATGTCTATATATGGTAGAGTAATGTTCATCTGCTTCAGAGGAACAATATCTGCCACAGGGATATCTAGAATTTAATTCACAACATGGGCAGAGAAAGTGACTACCTATCTCGGGATTTTAACTAAAGAATCAGGATCCTTCGGGTACCAATTGGCATAAAATCCCAGATGAGGTGTAGGTTGCAATCTATGGGATGCTTGAATAAGAAGTTCATATGCAGTTGCTCTAGTCTGCTTACTATATTAGGGAACTCCCTAAGCAAACTCGCCCAGTTTATGAACTATTCTGGGGCATATTCCATCTCATTGTGTTTAGCATACCATTTCTTTTCAACTTCTTTGACCCATCTCATTCCATATTTTCTTTCCTGACTACAGGGGATTACCGAAGCTCTGGGCACATGGCCAGTCTGCCTGTTTCTTTTCTATAAGGACTTAGATGGCACAATAATTTCTTTTTCTATTTTATTGGTGATGATACGTAGTACCGGTCAATTAGAACAATGCAGTAAACAAGTTAGACAAGGCATTCTTTTTATCTAGTGAATGGTAAGGGTGAAATGATGTAACAACCACCCCACACTTAGTTTCTAGCATAGGTGCATAGATGTAAGAACTAAGGTACTCATATTTCCCTTGTTCAACATTAGAATATCCTTTTTCATAGCACCTCAACAACCATAATAAACCACTTTGATGTTTCCCTACTTAGACTTCAAGCACACATTAACTTTGGTTCCACAAGATTCAGTAAACCATAACATAACCAAGTTAGTCTTTTAAGTTAATTCATAAGAACCACAACAATTTTAACAAAGGTGCTAAGGATTGCTTTGAGATCAATGATATTAGGTACAAACCCTAGACATACCCCCCTTAGTAGATCCCTCCCATATATCTAGATTAAAATTCCAAGTGATAGAACAGTATTTATATACATCTACCAAAAAACTAAGGAATAGTACAATGTTATACTCAAGGGTTTATCACGAGTACATGGTATATAGGATACAAACCGGATTACCAAAGCAACAACTATTCAATATATAAACCATATTACAACTTACGTCATACCTAATTTCCCCAAGGCTCATAGTATATAACAAAACATACCCACTGTATCGCACCATATTTCAACTTAAAATATGTCACATTGGATAAATATAGTGGCACAACTTAGCAAATGCACCAAACATGCGTTAGAATCCATTTATGCATCACAGTTCATGAGTTGGTGCTCACACCATTGTTACGGTTCAAGACCATCAAATTGATTTAAGTTAGCTCACTAAGAACTTTAAGAAATAACTCAACTAATTCCAAGGGCAATTTCTTAACTTACTCTACACAATCACTAATGAATTTACATCTCGAGTGCATACCTATAGAAAACTTTTTAGAGAGGAAAAAAAGTGATGCTTGGCGCAACATGCAATGAGGAATGAGAGAATTAAAGAGAAATTGAAGAGGTAGAGGGGTGGCATATTAGGTTTAGTATTGGGGAATGGGATTTAGGAATTTGGTGTTCTTAAAAGGGAATTTTCGAGTTTAAAGAGCTAGGTAGGGCTAAAACCTGACCTTTTAAAATTCAATTGCCGAAAGAATCCTCTCCAAATCGTAGAGGTTGGTATCCGCGATAGGCTCTGATACACGGGCATATCGCAAAGAACTAATGGAATTAGACTCCATGATATTTCCCTTTAGTGCGACGTAGACCATATAGAAGAGGATGGGGTCCGTGACATAGGACTATCGTGGATGGACAATAGAATTTCGCACTTGGGGGAATTTTGTCCCCTTTTTTCCCATTTTTTTTCATCAACTTAATGCATTTTTGACATACCAGATAGACTCACCGAAACACAAAATTTACTCACTTCATGTTCTTCCCTACGCCATGAAGTTTCACATTCCTGCACTCTCAACAAAAACACAAAAATACGTAAGGAAAAAATTGGTTACCTCTCACCTAACACCTTAGTTTTTGTCGTGGCGTGACACATCTTTTTATATTTTAGATTTATTTTCTTCTTCTTTTTTAAATCAAATAGAAAATAACTACATTATTATATTACATTCCTGGGTTACCTTCCATGCAGTGCCTTATTAATACCATGGATCGACCCTGCTCATCTTGATTCATCTTCAAATATGATGGAAGTCTTATACTAATCTACATGATCTATCCAATAATGCTTAACTCTCTGACCATTTACCATGAATTTTTCGCTTTTTTCCTTATCCCAGAGTTGAATAGCCCCGTGCGGGGTCATTCTCTCCACTTTAAATGGTCCCAACCACTTAGACCTTAGCTTGCCTGGAAACAGCTTCAACCTTGAATTGAACAACAACACTTGCTATCAAGGCTTAAAAACTCTAGTAATAATTGGCTTTCCATGCCATCTCCTCATTTTCTCTTTGTACAACTTTGCATTATCATAGGCATGTAACAAAAACTCATCAAGTTCAGTCAATTGTAATAGTCTCTTCTCTTTTGATAGCTTTAGATCAATATTCAGATTTTTCACAGCCCAATAAGCCTAATGCTCAAGCTCTACGGGCAAGTGACACTCTTTCCCATATACCATGCGATAAGAAGAGATCCCAATGGGTGTTTTATAGGTTTCTTATACACCCACAGTCCATCATCTAGATTAATTGACCAATCCTTATACTGACCATTACCGTATTCTGCAAAATCATCTTGATCTTTGTATTAGATACTTCCACTTCACCACTTGTCTATGGATGATATGCAGTGGCCACCTTGTGTTTGACTCCATACTTCTCCAACAAATTCTTGAACCAATAATGCACAAAATGTGTTCCTCCATCACTAATCATTGCTCTGGGTGTGCCAAAATGAGAAAATATATTTTTCTTCACAAATTTTATCACCACCCTAATATCATTAGTGGGAAGTGCTATAGCCTCTACCCATTTGGACACATAATCCATGGTTACTAGAATACATAGATTACTATTTTATGGTAGAAATAGGCCCATAAAATTGATCCCCCGTGCAACAAAAACCACAACTTCAAGAATATTATTTAGGGGTATTTCATGGCGGCTTGAGATTATGCCCAATATTTGGCATTGATCACATTTCCTGACATAAGCTATATCATCTCCAAACAATGTAGGCAAAATGAAACTAGACTGTAATATATTTAATGTTATTCATTCACCTCCATGATGACCTCCATAAAGTGATGAATGATAACTTTCCAACATCTGTTTAGATTCAGCCTCTGAAATATATAGTCTCACAATTTTATCAGCACCTTGTTTGAATAGATATGGCTCATCCCATATATATGAGAGAGCTAATTTACTAACTAGTTTTATCTTTTGTTGATTCATAGCATCCGAAGGATAAATGCCATTAACTTGCTAATTCACTATATCGGCATACCAAGGAATCTCTGCTACTTCTAGTGCCATTAGTTGCTCATCTAAAAACTCTTCACAAATACTTATGTATTATTTATAACATGAGCATGACTCTTAAGCCTCGATAAGTGGGCAACTACTTGATTTTCAACTCCCTTTCTGTCACGAACTTCCAAATCAAATTCTTGGCGCATAAGAATCCACCTAATTAACCTTTGCTTCACATCTTTCTCATTGAACAAATATTGGATAGTGAAATGATCCATATAAAAGATTACCTTCATGCCTACTAGGTATGCTCTGAACATAAAACAAGCATAGATGAGTGCCAACATCTCTTTATTCATTACGATATAATTTTCCTGGGTTGCATTTAAGAGTTCACTTACATAGTAGATAGAATATAATACCTTTTCTTTTCACTACCCTAATGCTACTTTGATAGCCACATCACTCGTATTATGCATCAACTCAAACGGTTATGCCAAATTAGGATTAATTAGAATGGGTGCTTCTATCAATTTTCTTTTCAAATGCTCAAATGCCTTTTGACACTTTGCCCCAAAGTTTAACTTTAACTTTTTATCCACAATCTTGCAAATGGGGTTGCTATCTTTAAGAAGACTTTAATAAAGCATCTATAAAACCCCACATGCCCGAGAAAGATTCTCACACCTTTCACTGACACTGGATATGGTTTTCAATGAACTTTACCGTAGATATATATACCTCAAGTCCTCTGTGTGACACCTTATAACCAAGGATAATTCCTTTCTTAACAAAAAATTGGCACTTCTCCCAGTTTAATACGAGAATTGTTTCTTTACGCCAAGCCAATACCCCGTCTAAGTTCCGCAAGCACACATTAAATGCATTACCAAAAATGGAAAAATCATCCATAAATACCTTTAGAAAATCTTCGACCATATCATAGAAGATATCCATTATGCATATCTAGAAAATCGCCGGTGTATTACAAAGACCAAAGGGTATACGTCTGAATGCATAAGTTCCATAAGGACAGGTGAAGGTGGTTTTATCTTGATCTTCCAGTGCTATGGTTATTTTATTATACCCTGAATACCCATCCATAAAGCATTAATATTCTTGTCTCACCAACTTATTCAACATTTGATCAATAAAAGAAATAGCATAGTGATCCTTCTGAGTAGCATCATTCAACTTCCTGTAATCAATGCATTTCCTCCACCCAGTTAATGTAAGAGTTAGAATAAACTCATTATCATTATTGGTCACAACAATCATCCCTCTTTTTTTTATCATACAATGCACAGGGTTGACTCATTTACTAGCATGTATGGGATAAACTATCCCAGTATTAA
This sequence comes from Capsicum pubescens, assembly GCA_030864215.1. NCBI lineage: Eukaryota > Viridiplantae > Streptophyta > Magnoliopsida > Solanales > Solanaceae > Capsicum > Capsicum pubescens. The sequence goes on along the minus strand of CM061545.1, from coordinate 178,962,745 downwards.
GACAATTAATGACTTCTTTTTTGACTACTTATTTCATCACTGAATTCAGTCTCCACTGGTGTTGCACACTTTTTTTATATCCCTTCTTTATAAATATTTTGTGTATACAGAATGCAATATTGATTTCGGTGATAATCGACATTTACCATTCAATTGGTTTCTTCTTGTTTTTAAATACTGTCAATGCCTCTCTCACCTTTACATCAGATAAACTTGTAGAAAAAATCATAGGTAAAGTATCAACCTTACCAAGTAAAGCATATTTCAAATGAGAGGGTAGATCTTTGAGCTCTAAATTTGGTGCTTCATCAACATATTCCTTGGGAGAGGGACCAATTGGTCTATTCAAAGGCTCAAATTAGGTCTTCCAAGTAATAACACTTGACACATCCAAAATCTCCACCATTTCAACTACTTTAATATCACCAAATAGATCATATACCACCAATGCTCTTTCCAAGGTATCCTTTGACATAATAAGCTAAGTACCCGAATCAAGACCCAAGACTGTGATACTGAATATTTCTTCTTAAATTTTAAGAAAATTCATTTCCTTGTACATGTTGAACACCTCAACCTTGTCGTAAGAATTCATGGTCAACTATCCCATAGCTACATCAATGAATGAATGCTCAATTGCTAAAATGGTATATCCCAAAATGAAAGGGTCTTTCAAATTAGCATTAAAATCAAGAATGATAAAATTCATTCAAAAAATGAGTGACCCTACTTGCACTAATATATATTCAACAATACCATCTGGTCTATCAAGTGATCGATTAACTTACTGCAAAAAAACTGTGGTGAGTCTTAGGATGCCTAGCCCCATATTTTAAAATAATAATATGGGCATAAGATTAATTTTGCCCCAAGATCACATAGACCCCGAGCTCTAGTCAATTGCCTGATTGTAATCTAAATGGTGAAGCTTCCTAGTTATTTTAGCTTTGTGGGCAGCCTAATCTATATTTATGATGTGCACTTCTTAGTAAGTTCCACAGTGCATATTCAGTTAAGTGGTTCTTATTGGACACGATATCCTTTATTTACTTTGAATACTTCGAAACACTCTGCAATACATCAATGAGAGACAATTTAATGTCAACCTATTTCAATATATTAATAAACTTCTTGCAGAAAGCCTTCTCTTGGTGTTTTCGAAGACTTTATTGGAAAGGTGGAAGTGGAATCACAATTTCCACCTTAGTTCCCTTACTTTCAACCTTGTCATATACATTCTTCTCTTTATTAGTTTCTGTTTCACCATAAGTGGACTTGTCATTCACCTGCTTAGGTTCTAACTAATTTAGTTGCCGCTCACTCCGAGTAGTTATTACATTCACCTATTTTATATTTTGATCTGTATCACTAGGTATACCTCCCTGAGGCCTAATGTTCTATGCTCCTGCAATCTGACCCATCTGAACCTCTAAGTTTCTTATAATCATCTGTTAGTTCTTCACATAATTTACCAATTGTTCTTGAGTATCCATAATCTGTTTCAGCATCTCTTCATTATTTCTTGTTTGAGTAGTAGCCTAATTCCTTAGAACAAGTTGTTATTAGTTCTAATTCACTAACCCACGTTATTGATTTGCATTTTGTGCCTAATTTCCACCCTATGAAAACTTAGGATGGTTCCACTAGTTAGGATTATAAGTATTACCAGAGTTTTGATGTCCTTCACGATTAGCATTTCCCATATAATTAACAAACTATAGATTATCTATGCAAGAATCAATTGAATGTTCACTACTTCTTTTAACCTCTCACCAAGTATGAGTCTGATGAACTACATTTATTGTTGTTGGTGCAAATGGCATGACTCCCAGATTCATATTATTGAGTTTGTAGTTATCTAATTTTGTAGTGCAATAATCTGGGTAGAACTGATCACCCTCCAACACACCTGCAACCTTCTTTGGAGCACTTTTTCCATCAGCATGCCACTCAGGGTTCCCCTGTGAAATCCAATTCAGTAGTGAGTATAATTCATCATACGTCTTCTCTAAAGCTTGCCCACTTTCTATTAAATCTAGGTGAATCTTGGTGTTTGCATCAATACCCTCAATGAAAGTATGTACCAACACATCATTAGTCTGATGATAAGGGCAATTCCTAATCATACTCTTGAATCTTTCCTAAGCTTAGTAAAGATTTTCTCAATCTTTTTGCTTGAAACTCAGAATTTCACATCTCAAACATACTGTCTTCCCAGATGGAAATAATAATTAAAGAATTTTCTATCCCTATCATCTCAGGAAGTGATGGAATTTAGTGGTTCAACATATAACCACCTCTTTGCTTTTCATAATATAGAAAAGGAGAAGTGAGTTAGTCTGACATAATTAGTAGATACCCTGACATGAATGTAGGTATCACTGATGTCAAGAAGGTTCTGTATGTGTTGTTGTGGGTCCTCATCAGATAAACCTGTGAACTTCCCACTCATGTGCAAAATTTGCACCATATTCTTCTGCAATTCAAACCTACCACCCGTATATGGCTTGTGAATGTAATTAGTATAACAGTTTGTAAGTGGGATTGCCAATTTGAAAACAGGTTTAGTTTCTGCTCGAGCAGGTGCTGCTCGAACCACCAGAGCTGAAGCTACTAGATCTAGATCAATTGGAGCATTAGGATTAAAATCCCTCTGATCTCTCATTTGAACTTACTAAATTGGGTAATGAAGTGATACTTCTCTTCGCCTTTGATGAAATACCTTTTCTAGTTCTGAATAAAGCTTTACCAATTCTTTTTCTCTTGCCAATCTCGTACCTTACTTTTCTTGCAAAATTAAGTCACTAAGATCAAGTTGTTAATTTATTATAAGAATCTAAAAATTTTAAAAATTACTAATTATTTGAGTCCCCAACAACGACGCCAAAAACTTATTGTGGTCTATCGCACATATAAATGCACGTTAACGTATAAGTAATACATTGACTTAATGAATCAGATATTGTACCCACGAGGATTACTTGATTAGTAATTGATCAACTTTAGTTTTGATAATAATATATTCATGTTCTTCTGAGTATCAAAATAATTGTGATAATTTAATAATTAATCTAGCAATTAAATAAATAATAAAGTATGTCAATAGTAATGTAAGCGAGGTTGTAAATAATACGAGTGAGAATTCCATGGTTAAGATACTATTCATATGTATGTAAATATCTATCCTTATCTTGGTTATGTTGGCTATCGGGTTTTTGATTCACAGGGTTTAGATTACGATCATGGTCTCTCAAGCCTCTAATCTTCTACCTAAAGGGACATCTCAACTACATCATTGAGCGGGGATGCAATCATCCATTTAGATGCATTAAGTTATCTTCTTGAAAGTGAACCAAACAAGGTTTCTAGGTATATATCTATCCTAGAAGCTAATTCAAATGCTTAATTCTATAGAAGAATAGGAACTTACACCTTAAACTCTTTGATCTATCCTAATGATCCTCCTTTCAGATTCACAAAAGGATTATAGATGTATTTTAATAGTGTACATTCATCAAAATAGTAAATACTAGAGAATAATAACAACCCATGTGATAATAATTGTCAACCACTCTAAGAATATCAAAGTACAATCATATGTTCGGCTATAACCCCATAAAAAGGTTGTTTAGCCACGCATGTTGGAAATCAAAATCAGTGAAATATAATTTATCATACCAAAATTAATATTGAAAGATAAAAGTTAAAAGAACCCTAAGAGAAGTATCGAAATTGTTTTTTCATCTACTATACGTGTGCCAAGGTGTCTCAAAATTGAGTTCAAGTGTTCCTTTTATAGTGTGAAATATTTTTCCAAAATGTCCTCATCACCAGATCATGGAGCCTAATGCGGAAGCCAATATCCGCAATGTGGGCTTGTCGCAAACAACTACTGGATTTGACTTTGCTAAATAAGTCAGTCTCCATAAAGTAAAGGTAATCGTGACCACTAGGGTTTGTTATGTGGGCTTATCATAGAGCCTCACTGGAATTTGACATCCTGAAATCATCAGCCTCCATGGTGTAAAGGTAATAGCGGAGATTAGGGTCTTCTCGCAGAGCTATTACAGACCCTCATTGGATTTTGTCATTTGATCCTTATTCTTCACCAATTCATTCCATACTTTCAGAGTTTTTTTCTAGCTTCTTCATGTCCATCATGTCACTCCAAATGCTTCCATTATGAAAATTTCTTGCATAAAAGCATGTCCAATTTTACTGGAATAACTCCCTGTAACACTAATCATGTCCATTAGCTTAAGAATACATTTTAGACTTAAACATAATATAATATAAAAATTTTATATCATAGAACAAGTATAAATATGGGTAAGTATTGGCACTTGGATGCATAAATATTCCCAATATTATTTTTTCAATATGGGCTAAGTTTAGTGATCACTCTAATATAAGGTTCTATTCTAATGGAAAGGGTAGAATAACTCGCCTCAATGTGGGTAAGATGTTGGACTCCAGATATTTCATATGGTTTATGTTAGTATTAAGAATCTCCCACCTATAAAACAAAAGAAAAGATATTAGAAACTAATTGTAATGACTTACTAAGCTTATCTGATTATGTTTTATTATTCATGTTTTGTGATATTTCAATTTTCAATTTTAATAATGATCAAGGTGAGTCCTTTTACACTTAGCATGAATAATTTGAAATTATGTTAAGATTTAGTTACACTTATTGCTTTTACCCACACATAATCAGTACATTCCAGAAGTACTAACCACAAATATGTATGTGTGGCTATATTATTTCATAATATAGGTACAAGTTGTAGTCCATACTTTATAATCAGATAGTTCACAGCTTCCAACCAATAGGTGATGAGTTCTTTTAGTTTGAGAACTCGAGTAAACTATTGTTCAAGCATCATTTTATTCAATCATTTTAATTAAGGATAGCTTAGGTCATGTCCCAGCTACCTATAGTCAGTATTAGTAGAGGCTTCATAGACACTCAGTTCGAGTTGATGCATTTAATTTTAGAATTTTTCCGTATGTTTTAATGTTGTAGATATTTCAATAAGTTTTGAAATGAACAAGTTCTAGCAATGAATTCTTTATTGCTTATTATTTCCAGTTTTATGTATTTTATTTAGTTTCTCATGAATTATGCCAATATCATGGGCTAGCTTGGGATAACTTATGGTTCTTAGTATCGTGCGACATATATTGGGTAGTATTAGGGAGTTAAAAACTTGGTATCAGAGCATAAAGTGTAATGTCCTAGGGTGTATTTGAAGCCATGTCTAGTAAAGTCTTGTAGAATGGTATGGGGATGTGTATACTATTCTTCAAGAGCCTATTGGGCATTTATCAAATAATTCCCTTCATCATGCTCTAGATCATAGGGTAAGGTTGTTCTCCCAGATATGTCTATTGATTCATGTCTTACTCAATAATTCTCTATCTATGACTTATTTTTGTGATAATGTGAGTAGTAAATTTCAACTCCTCCTGAAATGATGCTCTCAAATTTACTATTATTAACTTTAAAAATTACACAAAGTCCTTGAAGGGAGCCTTCTGGTGTGTTTAAATTCTTTTAATTTGAAAGTGTATGCCCTCATCCATACGAGTTATGCAGTTCAGACAAAATATACTATATAATCAAATTTCTCTTTAGCCCTTCAATACAAATAGCACTGTTAAAGGAGAGAGCATATGCCTAGAGTATTGAATATAGTTTTTATTAAGGGATAGTGTAACTTAGGGTGTTATGATTCATAAGTATTAAAAGATCCTAAGAGTTGGAAGTATGTATTTAGAAGTATAGTAACAAGAAAAGGTGGGGTTAGCTTTTGGTTAAAGGTAAATTGACAGACCTCTGTCTGCTAATAAGTAGGATTGAGGTGATATATCCTTATGTGTTAACTAAGGGGTAGTGAATGTGGTGTAGGTTTCATAGTGGGAGGTATAAAAGGAGTTATTAGTTAAGGTGAATTATGGTATGCTTAAAGTAGGAATAGAGTTCTTGATTGTATTGTGTTATGTTAGAAAAGTATAGGTGATTAACAAAAGTATTATGTTGTTAAGAATTGTTAATATAGGTTCTCCTTGTGGTTGTGAAAGAGGAATTGGTGGATTCTTGTAGGTCTAGGAGTATATTTGTATATATGGATGGATAAGTAGTAGTGATGTGTGAAAGAAGGATATGATAATGGATTATATTAAGATAGATCATAAGATTATGATCAAATATTATTAATATGAGGTTCTAGTGGACTAATGTTTCATGATGGCTTGACAAGAAATAATGGTGTGTGAGGTTGTGGTTAATCATGTCTAGTACTGGAATCTAAGTTTTAACAGTGAATGACCATCAAGGTGGAAATAAGGATCACTTGGGATAGTGATGTTAGTTATGAAAAAAGTGAGCTAGCAGGCTTGGAATGATGTATGCAAGAATTTAAGTTCATTCATTTGTAATTAAACATAATGTTTTAGGTTTGATGTAGAGTTGTACCCAAGGTGATATGGGGTTGTATTATTTTCTATGTTTTTAAAGTGATATATATGCTTAGATAGTACCATTGAGTTGCTAAGTGTGAATAAGGCAAGATATATAGTATATGGTGTTCTTAATATCTAAGTTATGGGTTATAGGTTGTTGATGTTGGCTATTTTGATTGTAATAGTAGCTTTTATGGTTTAGAGGTAATGAACAAAAAAAGGCAGATTATGTGTTTAGTGAGTCAGGTGCATTTGTCGAGAAAAGTTTAAGTATATGATTATGAATGATGAATCTAGAGAAAGTTAAGTGTGGTATATATAAAAAGATTGTCCTAGAGTGAAGTTAGTATTGTCCAGATATAGTTTATCTAGATGAGTAAGCATTAATGTGTAAAATATCAGATCAAAGAAATTATGGATCAATCTTAAGGATATGGAATAGACCCATCATCTTAGAACGTCGAATTTGACCTAAGGGAGAGATGATAGGGTGAAGAACAAAATTAAGGTTTGAGAATGAGATTGTGATGCATGTCAATAAGAGTTGTGATAAGATAGTGAACCATTCTTGATCTAGTGTTTTCCTTGGATTTTAGTCATTATCTCACTATATTCATGTCTTACGTGATAGAGTCGTGCCTATGACAAATGTTTACATACTTCATGTATATTCGGGTTCATTCTCAACTCCTAATAAAGAATTTATAGCTCCACTTTGTGATCTGGGTCATCCCCCATAAATCGATGAACTCCATTCTTATATTGAGTAGTCTATGATAAGTATGAAATCATGTTTCAGAGTATGCTAAGTTCTTAGAAATAATGGTATACACTTAATGACCAAGAAATTTCGCATTATGTCATGTATGTACTCAATTTTGATCTCTTAACTGAATCCATGCCTTTCATACTCTATTCCTTAGGCCTTAGTTAAGTGTAAAAGTTCTATATAGTATTGTTTTATTCTTCATGTCCTCATTTTCTATCCATTCAGTGACCTCTTCTTATGTTATAATAGTATTGATGAAAATAGATAAATAATGATTTAGATGAGAGAGAGTAGATGTTCCTTATCAGGAAAGATTTTTATATTCGTGTTTTATCTAAGGCTATAAGTGTTAAAAAGGATTGAGGAAAATCTTTGGTATATGTCATAGTTAGTTGAGAATTATTGGTGTTACTTCTTGGGGATAGTGCATAAAGTCATTATTGATACTGGTATTAGAGAATATGGGAAAATTCCTAGGTGGGTTGGTTGGCTAGAAGTTCATATGGGGTTACAATGATAGTCTTGAATGTCATCTTGGTATATAAGTGGATGAATGCAGTATGCGCTAGTGAATTCATAGTAAGAGTTTAGAGTTAGTCATTAAAGTGGTATGGCATGTTATGCTTAGTATGAGAGATCTGAAAAGACATATAATAGTGAATATCGTGGTTTAGACTACTATTGTGGTATTATGTGTTGTACCCTTTGATTTCTAGTTAGACTTTAACATGGTGAGAGTATGTAGTTCAACTCGGACCTTGGTTGGAGTAGTCATATGTACCTATATGAGAATTATAAGTGCATCAAATAAAGCATAGTATTTAAAAGGATAAGTATTGTTGAGAGAGTATTTAAGAAGTGTGGCTAAACTTTAAATTTAATAGATGCATTGCCGAAGACATAGTTATCCTATTCTAGATTATGTTCTATATGCCTATATCTCATGTTATAGAGGTGTATCCATGTTACAATTGTTTACACAAATTACATACCCTGATCATGCACAAAATTCTTTCACTCAGTTTTTATTAGAATTCATGATAATGAGTTTGAGGAAAATCATATTCTATTCTCAGTAACTCTTAGAGATTTTGTTGCATCAATTATCACTTTGTATTTCTATATGATGATTGAGTCATGAATGTTTCAATTGAGTTCTAATCTCAAAGCTTGAATTAGCTCCTTATAGATTATCAATTCAGCATGGAAATCAATTTCATGATTGAAGTTTTATCCTTTCAGCTCAGTTATAGCATTCATTAGGAGACATGTCATGCCTACTTTATTTGATATGATTCCTATGTATGTGTTCATGTTCCATTTGTATCAACTGAGTTAGTACCCTATCAACGGGTGATTCCATTATGAGACTTGATAAAGTTTAGAGATACAGTTTCAAGATACCAACTACATTCTTTTCATGAAGATATCATTATTCATTTAAGGATGAACGATCCCAAGGGCTAGATATTGTAGTACCCCAGAAGCTCCTAGATAAGTTTCAAACTATTCTTCATATGTTTAAAGACTCCAAAGCAATTATTTCAAACCATAGATAAGTGTCATGACCTTTCACCATGCGGGTAAAGTGTTTTCGATGCGGTATAATCATAAGAAGCACTTAGAGTAAAGTTGAGTTAAAAGCATTTGTATCAATTGAGTTTTAATATTGGATTCTAAAAGGGTTAACTTTAAAAGAGTGTAAATCCTATAATATAAGGAGTTAGGTGTCCTACGATATATAAAATAGAAAATATTTGAGTCTTCTTTTCAACACATCCAATTTCACCTTAATCCGATATCATAGTAGAAAGTTATGTTCATTTTACTTTAGAGTGTTTTTCTGTTAGAAGAAGATGACTAAGTTGACGAGTTATCAACTAGGTCATGACTAATTTTACAAGACATAAACTCAAGTCATCAACCTTAACTAGTAAATGTTAAAATCCATCTAGATATTGACGATTAGGTTGACAAATTGTAACCAAACTGACGAGTGGTCAACTTAGCTGTCAACTACAAATTCCTACAACTTTTTTTAAGTTTCCTTTGGGATAATTTGGTCTTCTACTCTCATCAAAATCCTCTTCCACAACTTAAATTAGCCAATAAGCATTATTTGCCCATTTTTAGTCAGATTTTAATGCTCATTCTCCTCTCCACTCTCAAGAGAAAAAAGTTAGAGTTTCTTCCTAAAGTTAAATTTTCAAGGATCTAATTTCAAGTTTTCCTTTAAGAAATCAATAAAATTAGGTATGTAGGGTTTTAACAAGGATACTCTTTTGCCCTTGTGCCCAAAAGTTTAATTTTTAATTGATTTTAAAGAAATTGACTTACTAGGGTTTACACCCACTTTCCTTACGCTTTGAGAATTTCATACTTCTATATTAATTGAACATTGTTTAGCATATGATTTCATGTTTAATTATGTTTTAATCCCTAAAAGTGATCTTAAGCATTGAGTTTGATATTTTTATAGGAAGTTTCTCTAATATGATGACTGATTTCATGTTTAAGCATAACTTACTTAGTTTACAAGAAGTTCAAGATTATAAGTCCAATTTACAAGTTTTACTACATAATTAAAGTTTTGTTATGATCTTATGATCTCAGATAACACATAAAATCCACAGGTTTACTCATGAATATGATTTAAACAAAACAAGCATAATTAGTTTTTAATTTATAAACCCTTATGCTATTTTAAGGTGGATTTTATAAGTGTGAGCATATAATTATATGCTTTGGGAGTAGAATTTAGCACCGAGAGGGGAATTCTGGTTAAGCATATCTTATTCTCTAGAAAAAATATGCCATCGTAGGTTTAAGGGCCTCATCGATGGAAAGGGTAGAACATCTCTCCTTAATATGGGTAAGACATTGGAATCCATGATAGCTCACATGGTTAATGTCGGTTATAAGAATCTCCCACCAAGAAAACAAAAGCAAAGATTTTAGAAACTAAGTGTTATGACTCACTAAACTTATTAGATTATGCTTTATTATTTTTATTTTGTGATATTTCAGCTTTCAATTTTATTAATGATCAAGGTGAGTCCTTTTACACTAAGCATGTATAATTTGAAAGTATGTTCAACATAAATTTTACTTGTTCCATTCACCTCCATATACTCAGTACATTCCCGAAGTACTGACCACATATACGTTTGTGTGGCTACATTGTTTCATAAGATAGGTACCAGTTGTATCCCACACATCATAATTAGAATGTTCGCAGCTACTAGCCAGAAGGTGATGAGTTTTTTTATTCGAGGACTTGAGTCAATTATAGTTTTTGTATCATTTTATTTAGTCGTATTGATTAGGGCTAGTTCGGGGTCATGTCCCGAATACTTATAGTTAGTATTAGTAGAGTATTCATAGACAGTTAGTTAGAGTTGATGTATTTAATTTCAGATTTGTTTTGTATATTTTAGTGTTGTAAATATTTCAAAAAAATTTGTAATCAATAAGTTCTGCCAATGACATATCTATTTCTTATTATTCTCACGACCCGAGTTACCCCATAGTCGTAACATGGTGCCTAGAGTCACAAGTGACCCCAAGATAAATTATGGCCTGCTACCTATTGTTGATCACTGAAGAAAAATAGCAAAGTAACAGGAGGAAGATAAACTAAAAATCTAAATAACAAATAATACTGAAGGAAACACTTAATACATCTGAAATATCTGATAAACCTGAAGACAAATTTGACTATCTAAAAGCCTCTAACATAGGAAGTTGATGGGAAAAAATCCCAACTAACTCCGATAGACTGAAATAGTATAAATTTCTGAAAATAACAACTGATAAGTATTCCTCGATGGATGAGCACTCACTGTGACTGCTAGAGAATGGCACATGAACTGTCTAAGTATGATCAGGGATCTGAGCGACCGAACCTATATTATGAGACAATATAGCACAAAGAGTATACGATCAGTACTTTGAATGTATTGAGTATGCAAGATGGGAAGGCTAACTAATATAACTCAGCATGAATGCAGGAACAAGTAAATAAATGCAAGACCATGTATACTTATGTACTGAATGAACTGAATAACTGAATAGTTGAATTCAAGGTCATGCATAACTAACTGAAAACATAATCTAAATATGAACTGAATATGAAACTAAATTGGAGATAGTAGGATCTAACAACAACCGACATACCCCAATTTGAGCTAAATTTGAGTCTAACTAGTAACTCTAGTTGGATGGGTATTAGTAACTTACCAAGGGTACCAACACTGGACAGCATGGATCCACTAATCTGATATCCCAAAGGATTAGGGTGTCATGCCTCTACTGAAGGGGACCTCTCATTACCAAAGGGGGCGATGTAGTTCTGGAACTCAGGGACTGCCACTAACGGTCTCATGCCTAACTAATGAGGGATCCGTCATTCCTATGTTTACTCGGTTCTAGGTATTACTGCCAACTGAATGACACAGGTATTGATATTTATTTAACATGATATGATACTGATAAATGCTCATCATGATAATGTTCTGAATTTTAATGATGCAAGCATAAGCTGAATAACTTGTAACTTGAAAACTATAACATGCATGATTACCTAGGTTTCGGGTGTTGATAACTCGCCAGGATAGACTAATGAAACTGATCATTATGATGATAAAGTAATTATGATATGGAAAAAAATTAATAAAACTCAACATGGCGTCAAGTGAACATGGTAAGGGTGACTGAGATTATCAAACGTATGGAAACACAATTTACACAAGGAAACATATTCTCATGGTTCGTATTCAAGAAATTGAGAGAGAGTTAAGTACTTCATGTTTTACTTAGAATTCCATAAAAAGAAAAGGGTTATACTTGTAAAAATAAGAAATTCTTGGGACTCAATAGGTGGAAGGGACCTATTGATGAAATTCCACATATCTGAGAATGGAATCCTTGGAGAATTTATTTGATTTGATCTTGCCATTAAGAAACCCTAGTTTGTTTGAGGAAAATGGGAAAATCGTCTCCTTTGATCTCTCTTGGGTTAAATTACACTTAATCATGGAACTCGGGGTTTCGGTCTTTTTATACCCCCTTTTGGAAGCCTAAACAACATGGATTAGGATTTGAAAGGAGTCGAAAAAAACTTAAAAGACCCTGAAAAATGTGCAGAAAGACCCATCCAGTCGTTTTGACTCACCTCAAGTCTTGTCACAGCAGGTCATAAGTTATGATTTGAATCATAAAATGGAACCCTAAGGTATGGATCCTTTTTTATCTAACTACAAATTCCCTCTAACATTAGGTAGAGTTGTAGTTTAAATCTTGAGTCTTGTGTCATTCACTGGTCCGGCTATGAGTTTACATTATGGCTCGTCTGGACTGACTCTGAATCGTATGCTGGAGTGGTAACCAAAGTACTGGGTTCTTGGTGGGACAATATTGTGACCACGAATCCCTCCTTACGACTCGTAGTCACTGATTATGGGTCGTAAGGTCGAATTGAAGACACTGAGCTCATAACTTAGGTTATTAACTGGTGTGACTATGACTCACTTGTGATGATTCGTCACGTGTGGTAATGACTCATTACCTGAGTCGTTGTCACGACAGTTTGTCAGGCCCTTAGGGAAAATTTTCCACAACTTTTTTCCATGACCTTGGATTAATACGAGACTTGAAACATTGGAAATCCAATTTAGTGGCCTATATCTTAAGGGGCCTAGAGTTTGAAAATATGGGGTCTTACTATATATCGCCCTTGGGATCATTCTTCCTTGAATGAAACTTCCTGATCTTGAATATGTGGAAGACTGAGATCATGCACTAAATACTTATGAACTAAATTATGACTGAATCTTTAAATCTGAGACACGATGCATGGACTGAACTGAATTCATTAATGCATGTTTTGATAAGAGGATAGTTGGATAGGTGAGATATTAAATGAGAGAATTTAATTAATTATGGAAACCATTAACTCAAGCTAAATCTGGATTCAAAAAGAAAGGATTATGGTTCTTGGCTCACATATCAACTTCTACTTCCCAAGTATCACCCTCAACGAAATAATTTCTCTATACTTTTACTAGGGAGACTTCTTTATTCCTCAACCTACGAATCTGATGATCAAGGATTTCGACTAGGAATTTTTCATAGGAGAGTTTATATTCACACCCACACTCTCTAGAGGGCGATTGAAGTCGGATCACCAATTCATTTCTTTAGTAAAGAAACATGATACACTAGGTGTAATGATGCTAACTCTATAGGCAACTCTAACTCATAGGGTACCTTCCCAAAAAGTCTAAAAATCCTATATAGTAAGACATAGCAAGGATTGATCTTCCCCTTCTTACCAAATCTCTTCACCTCTTTCATGCACAAAATTTTCTGATACATATAATCAGCAACATCAAATTCAAGATCCCTCATCTTCACATCTTCATAGGATTTCTGACGGCTTTGGGTTGTTTTTAGCCTTTCTCGAATTAACTGAACTTTATCCATCCACTCATACACTGAATCTATCCCTATCAAAGCAGCTTATCTAACCTCAAACCAACCAATAGGATTTCTACATATCCTACCCTAAAGAGCCTCAAATAGAGACATCTGAATACTGGAGTGATAGTTGTTACTGTAGGCAAACTCAATTAAAGGTAAGTGGCCATCCCAACTACCCTTAAAATCAATAACACAAGATCTCAACATGTCCTCTAAGGTATGAATGGTCCTCTTTGCCTGACCATCTATTCGTGGGTGAAAAGTTGTACAGAGAAAAACATTGGTACCAAGACCTTTTTGAAAAGCCTTCCAAAAATGGGAGGTAAACTAAGTACCTCTATTTGAAATGATGGTTAACAGGACTCCATGCAATTTACCAACTCTTTGAGATAAAGTCAAGCATAATCCTCAGTGGAATAAGAAGTGTGGACTGGCAAGAAATGGAATGTCTTGGTCATTCTATCCATAATGACCCAAATCTAATCATGCAGATGACGAGTACGAGCCAACCTTGTAATATAATCCATATTTACCACTTCCTATTTCAAAGTAGGGATGATGAACTCCTGAAGCATACCACTTGCTCTCTGGTGCTCAGCCTTGACCTGCTAACAATTCAGACACTTCACCAGAAATTCAACAATATCCTTATTCATACCATTCCACCAATAGACTTCCCACAGATCGTGGTATATCTTAGAGGATCCAGGGTGAATAGAATATTGAATACCATGTGCCTCTACTAATATTCATTGCCTATACTCGGAACACATAACCTACCTAGAAACAGAGTACACTATCTCTCCTTTGGAGAAAACCTCAACCTTTTGATCCTGAACTGCTTTTTTTAACTTAACCAAAATAGAATCTTTATCTTGCTTTTCTTTTTCCTCAAGAACCAAGGAAGAATCCAAAATATTCTGAACCAAAACACTACCTTCGACTGAATCAACCAACCAAACTCCCAAACTAGAAATCTTATGAACCTCACGAACTCTCAAGACCCAAACCATGTCCTGGCCGTGACGGGTATCTCATGTCCCACGTGGACCAGAGATCATCACTTCACCTAACCAAACCAAAAACAACATTCCTTAAGGTCGTAAAAATTCCTAACATATAACAAGATAGAATGCAACAAGATTAAGGAAATTCAAAACATGGCTATAACCAATGACCAACAATCGGCCAAATAACAAACCAACATCACCCAATATCTACAGTAATCCAAACAAAACCTTCTAAGCAAAGAACCAAAATAGTCTTGGTTGGGACATTTCCCCGACTCGGATAGATGACAATGAGAATGAAAATGAAAATGTCAAGTATAATGAAAGTAACTATCAAATCAAATCTAAGAAAGAGAGTTGGTAAAATGCCTAAGCCTTCCAAGAAATGGAAGCTCACCACATTACCACAACACAACAAACCAATGAAATGAGTCGACTGGCCTAACTCAATGTAGAAAAAGTAGAAGTAGCTCTAGTGCCTGCATCACGTGGGGATACAGCATCTAGAGACGGTTAGTGGGGTGAACACTAGCATGTAACTCATGGATAAGGATAACATAATGTCATGATCAATAGTTCAAAATAATTCAAAACCAATGCATATAATCAAATGCATATACACATATATATCACATGTTGGGAAAGGGACTAAGGATTATCATGCTCTTTAAAACTCTAGCCTAGATTGACAGCTCAATCGTCAAAACATAAAAAGGCACCCACGGGATATACGATCCCAACTCTCCCCCAGCTGAAAGGGCCCCAGTGCATGTTACCGCACGAACCAAAGGGTATACATATGCATTATAGAGGACTTGAACCTCTCGGCATATCAAGGTGACATGAGCACTAAATCATGTAATGAGATGTGGGGGCATCAAACCTCCCAATCAAATGATATTAGAAAGGGGGACTCGAACCACCCGATCATATAGACCCCTACATTGGCAACCACAGTTTCAAGTATTTGTCCCTTGAAGCTCTACTTTTATGACTCAGGTACACAACGCTCATTGAAACCCAATTAAAACAATTATCACACATTCGCATTCAGTGAATTACATTACACTTTAAGTCATACATTATTGGTATCGTCATACCAACTACACTTGCAAGGTGGCAACAACATGCCAAAACAATTACTTCTCTTGGGGAATTCACAACCCCCTTGGTTCAAGTATGCCATAGCTTGTTAAAATACAAAACCCATAAGGTTCAATTCAAAACCATTTTGCAATATTTCAAGAATAATTCAATTCCCACATTTCTAATAGTTAAAACCAATTTCATAATATGGGGTTGGGGTCATAACCACTTAAAAAGCCACAAGTTTAGGGAAAATCACAATTCCCTAGTTCATTCACCATACCCCATGCATCCACAAGTTCAAAACCACATTTAAAGCATGAATAATCATATGTAGACCATGGAAAAACATTGTTCAACAACAAGCATTCAAAACCCTCAACTCTTGTTTCTAAACCAACATCAATATCTCATGAACAATACTTTAAAACATAATTTTTTAACAAAGTAACAATGAGGGAAGAGTAACATGCTTGAAATACCAAGTTTCATGGAAAGAATTCAACCCTTAGGCCCTTAGATGGCCTACTTCTTGGAAACCCTAAGTATGGCTGCTTGAGAGAATTTGAGAGTGTTGTAGACGTTTTTAAGTAAGTTAAGGATGAAATATAGGCCCCTTAAGTTCTTTATGGGTGGGGGGTTTTAATTAGGAATGGAAGGAATTATCCAAAGTGCCCTCACATTAAAAGATGAAATTTAGTCATCCAGGATTATGGGTAACCACACGATTCGAATTGACTCATTACGAATCATCATCTTGAGTCATAACCAGTACAGTTTCAAGGACACCCACACATAGATGACCCTACGATTCTGCTTGTACCACTCGTAATAGGAACCTATGACACATAGGGTCCAGCTGTAGTCAACACAGAACCCAATTGGGAAAATATTGGACATCTTACTATTTACACCTAACGACTCGTAACAAGTCCTTGCAACTCTTAGTGAGATACTCGTACTCAGAGAAAAACTTTCTGACTTACTATCTGATTTGGTTATGATTGGGTCCCTAGGATCCGTCAAGACATCCTGCGACTCATTGGGGTACGTCATAGTCAAGACAGGGAGGATAAAACTTTAGAAAATTTCCAAAGACCAAAAACCCAGGGCATTTCGTACTTCACTCCCCCCTCCCCTTTTAGGATCATTCCTCCTCAAATGATAGGACAAGGCATTTATTAGAACAATTTGATTCCAAACACAACCACACTTACCTTTAACAAAGACACAAAGCAAAGATGCCAAGGAATATAAAATTTCCTTTAACAAAGTCAGAAAACAAGAATGTTAAGTAATATTTATACCTTACGCACGATTATCCAAAATGGGGAACAAGAACAGATATTTTGACTTCATGTCCTCCTTGGCTTCCCAAGTGGCTTCTTCAACCTTTTGGTTCCTCCAAAGAACCTTCACCGATGTTGTATCCTTGGTTCGTAATCGATGGACTTTTCCAATCAAAAATATCAATCGGGACTTCTTCATAAGACAAGGAATCTAAAATACCCACCTCATCCGAAGGAACAACCCTCAAAGGATCACCATGCACTTTCCTAACATCGAAACATGAAAAAATGAATGAATGAAGCTCAAACTAGAAGGAAAATCTAATTCATGTGCAATACTACCAACCCTCTTTAAAACCAAATACGGACCAACATAACGAGGACTGAGCTTCCCTTTCTTGCCAAACCGAATCACACTCTTTATGGGAGAAACCTTTAGGAACATCAAATTATCAACACCAAAATCCAACTCTTTTCTCCTCACATTTGTGTAGGACTTTTGGCGACTTTGGGTAGTCTTAAGTCTATTCCAAATCACCTTCACCTTCTCCATGGATTGGTGGACCAAATCTTGGAAAAATATCTTATTTTCACCAACCTCAAACCACCCAATAGGATACCTATACCTTTTACCATATAAGGCCTCAAATAGAGCCATACTAATACTAGAGTGATAATTGTTATTGTAAGAAAATTCTATGAAAGGCTAGTAGTCAACCCAACTACTACCATAATCAAACACGCAAGACCGAAGAATATCTTCCAAGACTTGAATTGACCTTTCCTCTTGACTATCTATCTGCGGGTGGAAAGTGGTACTAAGGGTAACCTTAGTCTCCAAACCTCACTAGAATGACCTCCAAAAGTGAGATAAGAACTAAGTACCTCAATTAGATGTGATGTAAACTAGAGTACAATGCAACTTCACGATCTACTCAATGAACAACTTGGCATAGTCCTATGAAGAGAAATTAGTCCTAACTGGAAGTGAGAAGACCTATTAGTCATCCTATCTAGGATGACCTAAATCGAATCAAACTATTGGCGAGACCATGAAAAAACAATAACAAAATCCATATTAATTACCTCTCATTTCCACACTAGCAGTTCAATCTTCTTAGTCAACCCACCCGGCCTCAAGTGATCTACCATCACTTGCTAACACATGATGCACTTGGCCACAAAATTGGCCACATCTCGCTTTATATCATTCCACTAATAAATCTCTTTAAGAACATGATACATCTTTGTCGAACAAGGATGAATAGTATATCGCAACTCATGATCTTTGGAAAAAATTCTCCCTCGCAACCCATCAATATTGGGAACACATAAGCTACCTTGGTACCTCAAGATACCATCACCGCTAATCTCAAAAACCATCACTTTATGTCTACCTACATCATTCTTGTTCTTCATTAAGATAGGATTCAACACCTACTTCTCTTTTACCTCAGCACCAAGAGATGACTTCTCCATCTCTTGAACAACCACACCACCATTTTTGGAGTCCAAAAGATGAACTCCAAGATTAACCAAATGATGAATATCCTTCACCAAATCTCACTTCTCTTCATCCATATGAGATAAGATACCCATGGACAACCTACTAAGAGTATCATCTACCATGTTTGATTTACCAAGAGGATAGTGAATACTCATATCATAGTCCTTGAACAGCTCAAGCCATCTCTTTTTCTTGAGATTTATCTTTTCGGTCTCTTATGATCAGAATAAATATCGACATAGACCCTATATAATAAATATCGCTAGATCTATAATCCAAACATCATAACTAAAAATTCTAAATCATGGGTTTGGTAATTATTATCATGTACTTTTAATTTTCTGGAGGCATAAGCAACCACTTTTCCATGCATCATCAACAGACAACACAGTCCCACCCGGGATGCATCACAATAGAAAACAAAAAAAAACAATGCCCTCGAGCCAAGATCAGAGCTGAAATCAACTTATCCTTTAGCATATCGAAACTACCCTCACAAGAATCAGACCACAAGATCTTCACCTTCTTCTAATTCAACTTAGTAAATGGTGCAGCGATAGAAGAGAAGCATTCCATAAACCTTTTATAGTAGACGGCTAAACCCAAAAAGCTCTGAATATTGGATAGAGTCATGGTTCTAGGTGAGTTCTTAACCACCACAACCTTCTACGAATCCACCATGATCCCTTTACTAGAAATAACATAACCCAGGTAAATAAAAGCATTTAACAAAAACTCACAATAAGAGAATATAGAATTTAACTAATGCTCCTAAAGGGCCAGGGCCTGCAACACAAGGCAGAGGTGAACGATATGATCTTTCTCACTCTTAGGATACACCAAAATATCATCAAGAAAGACAATAATAAATAAGAATAGGAAATAACGAAAAACCTAAATCATAAGGTCCATAAATGGTGCCAAGGCATTAAACAAACTGAAGGACATCAATTAAAACTCAAAGTGACCATACCACATTTGAAAAGAAGTCTTAGGGATATACACCTCTCTAATCTTCAATTGATGGTACCCAAACCAAAGATCAATCTTAGAAAAGAGCTTAGCGCCTTAAAACTGATCAAAGAGATCATCAATCCTCGAAAGTGGATACTAATTCTTCATGGTCACCTTATTTAATTAGCGGTAATCAATACACATCCAAAGGGAACCATTCTTCTTCTCATAATACCCCATATTAGACTTAGCTTAGTTCAGCTCCTAGCGCATGCATAAGAGGTTTAAAGCCTTAAAATCAAGCAAAGTGTTGAGGACTTAGCCATTTTGAAGACGCTCTAACTTCAAGAATTTTTAAGTTGACTTTCCAAACTCCTAGAAGATGGTTTTTTATTTGATTCATGTTTAGAGGTGTAAGAAGCATGTATCAGGGATTTTTTAGATTTTTTGGATGAGGATTAGGTCATGTTTGGATTTCGATTCCAATAGCTCACCGCAACTGCATTACGTCACAGCCTATATAGCGATGAGAATGTCATCGCATCGCGCTAGGCCTCTAAATGACATTCCAGTCACAAAATTAGTCTTATGAGTGGCAGTTAGGTCTTTTCCCATCACCAAAAATCATAAAAATAAGAGATTAAACATCGGTTTAAGCATAATTTGCCCATTCTCCTTCACTTTTCTCTCCAAGAACTTCAAAGCTCCGTTACTTTCTCTTCAAGATAATCAAGAATCTATGTTTCCAAATACAAGAATCTCAAGAAAAGATTTCAAGATCATCTTCAAGGATTTCAAAGTCAAGCTTTCTATACCAAGTCAAGCCTATTAAGGTATGTGGGGTTATGAATGAGGGTATCTTTTAACCCTTATGCCCAAATTACATAATTTTAAGATTCTACTTACTTGATTTTAAATAGGGTTTATACCCAAGTTTATATATTCTTGAAGCATGTGATAATCATGAGATTTAAAGATTTAAGTGAATCCAGAAGTGCTTATGTTTATGTTTTTAACTTACAAGATTTATATTAAGAATGAGATTGCACTATCTTGAATTGTTATTGTTGAAGTATTTAAAGAATTATATTGAGCATGAAGTTTTGATATGAATTACCATGACTTTAAAGCATAAAGTTTTGGTATGAATTACCATGAGCTTAAAGCATGAAGTTTTGGTATGAATTAGCATGAGTTTAAAGCATGAATTTTAAGCCCTAAGTTTAAGTGTTGAGATTTGAAGAAGATTATGCTTTTAAGCATTCTATAACAAGCTTATATCAAGATTTAAAGCAAGAATTAATCTTTTGATCCTCATTTAAGATATGGAATCCTTTTTTTTCATTTTGATTACAGTTTAAAGTAAAGAAAAGCATAACTGGTTTTTATTATAAACCCTTATGCTATTTTAAGGTGGATTTCCTAAAGTATGAGAATTAAGTAATAAGGAAGTAGTATTTAGCACTGAGTTAGGTATGTGACCAAGGTCACATGACCCAGAACTATAAGACAACGTAGGTTAAGCTTATTCCCAATATGGATGAAGTTATAGATAATGATCACTAAATTTAAGGTCCTATTCTGATGGAAAGGGTAGGAAAGCACTCCCCAATCCTGGAAAGACGTTGGACTCTATGGTATCCTACATAGTTTATATCAGTTAGAAGAACCTCCCTAAGAAAGAATAAAATTAAAGCTTTCAGAAATTAAGTGTTATGGCTCGCAAAGTTTATATTTATGCTTCATTACTCATCTTTATGATTTTGCAATTTTTGTTTTAATCAAGCCTAAGGTTAGTCATTTACTCATAGCATGCATTATTTTAAAGTTTATGAGTATATTAAGTTATTGTTTCACTTATGCATTCAACCCCACATACTTAGTACATTCCAGAAGTACTAATCCATATATATGTCTATGTGCTACATTGTCTCATAATGTAGGTACTAGTTGTAGCACATCATAGTCAGACAGTTTGCACCTTTCAGCAAGAAGGTGATGAGTTCTTTTGATTTGAGGACTCGAGTCAACTATAGTTTCAGTATCACTCTTTAATTATGCTATATTGATTAGATATAGTAGGGGGTCATGTCCCGGCTACCTATAGTCAATATTAGTAGAGACTTTATAGACAGTCAGAATAGTTGATATATTAAATTTTAGTTTTGTTTAGTATTACCAGAGTTGTAATCTTTTTTGATACTTTTGGTTTTGAAGATATTTATCAAGGACATCTCTTTCGCTTGTTTCTTTCAGATTAATGTATCTTATTTAGTTACTCACGAGTTATGCCAGTATAAGGGTTAGCATGGGATCATTTGTGGTCCTAAGCACCGTGTGACGTCCAGGGGTAGTCTCAAAGCGTTAAACTTATGAACGAACAAAATAGATGCACCCTATGCAGACACACTAGGAGAAATAAAATCCTTATCAAAGAGGTCTTTCAACTACTCTTTCAGTTCTTTTAACTCAGATGGAGTTATCCTATAAGGAGGGATAGACATAGAATGAGTGTTCAAAAAAAGATCAATCCCAAAATCAATTTTCCTATTGGGAGGAATACTAGGAAGATCATCAGGAAGCACCTCGGGAAATTTGCAGACCACAGGGACAGTCTACAAGGAAGGACCATCAGATCTAGGATCCTTAACATGCACTAAGTGATAGAGGCACACTTTAGAAACCAATTTCCAGTCTCTAATATACGAGATGAACCTTCCCTTAGGAACTAGGTAACTACCATCCCTCTAGATCTCCGCCTCATTAGGAAAATAAAAACTAGCCCTTTGGGTCCGATAATCAAGATATGTATAACACGAATGTAACCAATTCATCCCTGAAATTGCATCAAAGTCTAACATGTACAACTTTATTAAATCCACCAAGGTTTTCCTACCATGTGCCAAAATTACACAACCCCTATAGACCCTTCTAGCCATAATAGAGTCTCCCATCGGGGTGGACATAGAGAAGAGGTTCGAAATACATTAAGGATCAAAGAGAAAATAGATAGCCATATAAGGGGTCACATTAGAAAGGGTAGACCCAAAATCATGAAGATAATATAAATCACGATAGAAAAGTTTAAGCATACTGATAAAAATATTGGGGGATGCCTCAAAATCCTGGTGGGTGGAAAGAGCATACAGAGAGTTGTGACCAGTGCCGGAGCCAGAAGCAGAAGTTGCACCCTTTGGTGCAGGAGCAGATAAAGTAGCTATAGGAAACTTATTTGCTCCAGAAGCAACCTTAAAAGCACAATCCCTCTACATATGACCAATCTGGCCATATTTAAAGCACTTGTTCCGCCCTTCTTCACAAACACCTTGGTGACTGAATCTACAAAAATGATACGATAGAGGTGGTTGAGCTCCACTAGCCTTAGGATGGGCTCCTAGTTCTCTAAACCCACTATAATACTGTGAGCAACGGTTATCCGATGACTTCGGATAAGGTGCACTAGCCGTAGAGTAGGAACCAGAATTGCCCTATTTTTTCTTAGGACATTTTCCACCATCTCTACCATTTTTTTACCTACCTCTACCCTAGTTTGAATGGTGAAATTTCATACATTGCCTTTCACTCATCTCTGCTTACTTCTTCTTTTCTTTCTCTATTTATTGCATATACACCACAAGTCTATAGATGTTCATATCCTTGTTCAACAACACAACCTTGCTCTCTAAAATCAACTTACGAGACAACACGGAGGAAAACTTTCTCATCCTAGCACGCATGCTAGTGACCAACTCAGGAGCATAACATATCATCTAGTGAAACTTCAAGGCATACTCTTTACGGACATCCAAGATTGCTTTAAATTCAAAATTTTCTTGGCCTTTGCCTCCCTTAACTCCTTAGAAAAAAAGCAATCAAGGAAAGCACTAGAGAAATCATCCCATAAAACTGACTCAGTATCGTCACCCCTAGATTGTTCCCATTCTTCATACCACTGGTATGACACATCCTTCAACTAATAAGCTACAAACTCTACACTCTCCACATCAATAGCATGCATCACATGGAAGATCATTTCTATCTCATCAATAAAATTTTAAGGATCTTTCTCAACTTTAGAACCAGTGAAAATATAAGGACTCAACCTCATAAATTGGCCAACTCTAGTGGCCTCGAAGGATAGAGAAATAAAAAAAACTCACTCAGTCTAGGAGGCCACCAACTGGGTAAGCTAATAAATCGACTAGAGAAACTCAGCATTAGACACACTAGCCTAGGGTACCTAAGGAGGGATATGGGGAACCGGTGGAGCTCCCTCATGGAAATCAGAAGCAGTGACCCTTGATCAAGTCTAAACTCTTGGAGTAGGAAGAGCTCTATCAACAATTTCCTCAGACGACACAGGAGAGTTTCCATGAATATTAGATCTTCTGGGAAGCATGGTATGAATATCGAACATACAAAAATTAGAAGATATTCAAGACCTTTGAATCAATAGATTGAAATACAACAACAAGAAAGGGAAACTTTCTTAAATATATCATAGCATTTCCCTTATAAATATGGTGTGCTACAAAACCATAAACCAAATTCCACTTAACACAGTATTGCTGGACACCCAATAAAACCAAAACTAGGCTATAATACCATCGTTTTAATAATCCAAACCAAGGCCTGGTCATGACGGGTATCTTAAGTCCTAAGTGAACCAGAGATCACCCCATGTAACTAACAAAACCAAACATAAAATATCCTAAGGTCGGATAAATTCCAAACATATAACAAGATAGCGTGCAACAAGTTAAGGAAATTCAAAACATGTCTATAACCGACTACTAGTGATCGGCCAAACAACCAACCAGCATATCCAAAGATCCACAGTAATCAAAATAAAGACTGCTAAACAAAGAACCAAAACTAATCTTGGTTGGGATATTTCCCTATCTCTGACAGATGACAATGAGAATAAAAGTAACTATCAACTCAATGACATCTAGTGAAATGTCTAAGCCTTTCAGGGAATGGAAGCTCACCATTTCACCACAACAAAATGAACTAATATGACAAATCGGCGGTCCTAATTTTGTTCAAGAAAAGTAGAAGTAGCTTTGGTGCCTGCATAACATAGGGATATAACGTCTGGAGATGATTTGTAGGGTGAACACTAGCATGTAACTTAAGAATAAGGATAACATAATTCCATGATCAATAGTTTAAAATTAGTCAAAACCAATGCACATAATCAAATGAATATATATATATATATCACATGTCAGGATAGGGAACAAAGCTTATTATGGGCTTTAAAACTTTAGTCTGGATTTTGTAGCACAACTGTCATAACATAAAAAAGACACCCATGGGATATATGGTCCTAACTCTTCCCAATTTAGAAGGGACTAAGTGTGTGTGATTGTACAAACCAGAGAATATATATATGCATTATGGGGGACTCAAACCTCACGGTATATCAAGGTGACACGATCATTAAATCTTGTAATGAGATGTGGAGGACTCATACCTCCAGATCATATGAAATTTATAAGAGGTACTAAAACCACACGGTCATATAGACCCCTGCATCGGCAACCGTAGTTTCCAGTATTGGTCCTTCGAACCTCCACTTTCAGGATGTAGCTACACAACCCTTATTAAAGCCCAACTAAATTAATTATCACACATTCTCATTCATTGAACTACATTACATATTAAGGCATACATTGTTGGTATCATCATACAACCTATACTGCAAGGTGACAACAACATGCCAAAATAATTTCATCACTCGGGGAATTCATAATCCCCTTAATTAAAATATGTCGTATCTTGTGAAAACACAAAACCCACATGGTTTAATTCAAAACCATTATGCAATAGTTCAAGGAAAATTCAATTCCCACATAGTTAAAACCAATTTCACAATATGGGGTTCGGTTCATAACAACATCAAAAGTCACAAGTTTGGGGACAATCACAACTCCCAAGTCCATTCACCATACCCATGCACACATAGGTTTAAAACCACTTTTAAATAATGAATAATCATATGTACACCAGGGGAAAACATTGTTCAACAACAAGCATTGAAAACCTTCAACCCTTGTTTCAAAACAAATATCAATATATCATGAACAATACTTTAAAATATATGATTTTGACCAATTAACAATGAGGGAAGAGTAACTTTCTTGAAATACCGTGTTTCACTGAAAGAATTTAATCTTTGATCCCTTGGATGCCCAACTTCTTGGAAACTGTAAGTATGGATTCTTGAGAAAATTTGAGAGAGCTATGGGAGTGTTTGAGTAAGTTAAGGATGAAATATAACCCCTTAAGTACTTTATGGATGGGGTCTTTTTATTGAGCAAGGAGAAAACTATCCAAAGTGCCCTCAAATTAAAAGCTAAAATTTAGTCATCAATGACTACGAGTTACTATATGATTCGTATAGACTCATTAGGACTTGTCACCTTGAGTCATAGCCTAGACAGTTCCCAGGACACCCACACACTAATGACCCTATGACTCATCTGGAACCACTCATAATGGGACACTATGACTCGTAGGGTCCAGTCATAGTCAATACAGAACCTAATTGGGTAAACACTGGACATCCTACAATTTGCACCCAACAACTCATAACAAGTCCTTACGACTTATAATGAGCCACCCATACTCAGAGAAGAACTTTGCCACTTACTTTCTAATTTGGTTATGATTGGGTCCTTATTACCCATCAAGACACTCTACAACTCGTAGAGGTAAGTCATAGTCAAGACAGTGAGCATAAAATTTTTGAAAATTTTCAAGGACCAAAAACCAAAGACATTAGAGAAACTAAATCCTTTTATCCTTCTTCAACATGAGGAACGTTCCCCATAGATAATCTGTTAAGGGCATCGGCCACTATATTTGCCTTACTCGAGTGATATAGGACAATTATATCATAATCCTTCAACTATTTAAACTGCCATCTTTGATAAAGATTTATGTCTTTTTGAGTGAACACATATTGAAGGCTTTTGTGATTAATAATCACGTCTATATGAACCCCATATTGATAATGCCTCCAAATCTTTAAGGCAAAAACAGCTGCTGAAAACTCATGATCATGAGTTGGGTAATTCTTCTCATAGGGTTTAAGTTGTCTCGAGACATAGGCTATAACCTTTCCAAGATGCATCAAAACACAATCGATAAGAACTCTGGAATCATCACAATATACCACAAAACCATTTGAACCCTCTAGTTAAGTGAAAACTAGAGCAGAAATATGTTGAGTCTTCAACTCTTGAAAACTCTTCTTGCAAGAATTAGACCACTTAAATTTGACATTCTTCTGAGTCAATTTGTACTTGGTAATGGAAATAGAAGTTAATCCTTCAACAAACCACCTATAGTAATCGGCTAAACCCATGAAACTACTAATATCTGATGGAGAGATTGTTCTAGGCCAGTTCCTTACTGCTTTGGTCTTTTAAGGATAGACTCGAATGCCTTCACTGAAAATTATATGACTTAGGAAAGTTTCTAATTTCAATAAAATCTCAAATTTACTAAACTTATCAAATAGTTGATGATCCCTAAGGGTCTGCAAAATAATCCTCAAATGGTCAGCATGTTTACCCTCATTGTAGGATTAGACGAAGATGTTATTTATGTAGAGTACCACGAACATGTCCAAGTACTATTGGAACACCCTGTTCATCAAGTCCATAAACATATAACTACGAACTCAAAGTGACCATATCGAGTTCTAAAGGCTGTCTTTGGAATATCACAATTTGTAACTTTGAGTTAATAATAGACGAATCTGAGATCTATCTTAGAGAAGCAATGTACACCCTGAAGATGGTCAAATAAGTCATCAATCTTAGGGATAAGGTATTTATTCTTCATCATGAATTTGTTCAAATGATGGCAGTTGATGCACATTCTAAAAGAACTATCTTTCTTGTGCACGAATAGGACTGGAGTGACCCTTGGCTGAGATACTAAGCCTGATGAATCCCTTATCTAAGAGATCTTTCAACTATTCTTTCAATTTCTTAAGCTCGTATGAAGACATTCTATAAGCTAGAATTGAAATGGGTTAGGTATCTGGAAAGAGATATATTCTAAAGTTGATTTCCCGCTTTGAAGGATCCCCTGGAAGATCTTCAGGAAACACTTCTGGGAATTTATTTACTGTTGGACCTGAATCAAGATTTGGGATTTTTGAACTTGAGTCCTTAACTCAAATGAGATAATAAATATACCCCTTAGAAATTATTTTTCTTTCCTTTAAGAAAGAGACAAACTAATTTATAGGTACTGAGGTGCTACCATTCCATTCTAGGACTGGCTCATTAGGAAACTGAAAAATAAATAATCCTATCTCTATAGTCAACTGAGGCAGAGCTATAGTGGAGCCAATCTATGCCAAGGATGACATCAAAATAAGTAATCTCTAACTCTATAAGATTAACTAAAGTAACTTCCTGAGATACTGTGACCGGATAATTTTTGTACACTCATTTGGCTAAAATAGAACTATCGACTGGGGTAGACATAGAGAAGGGCTCTGCTAGGATTTCGTGACTGATGCCAAAATCTACTGCTACATAAGGAGTCATGAACGAAAGTATGGCTTTGGGATCTAATAATGAATACACATGTAGATGAAAGACTTGCAACGTACTAGTTACCACATCAGGAGAACCATCCCGATCCTGTTGAGTCTAAAAGGCATAAAATCGATTCTGGTGTTGACTACTGGTTGCACTAGAAGTGGCACCTTGCTGAGTCGGGTAACCTGCTGGTGCTGTATAAGAATTTGTTTGGTCCTAGTGATAATCATTCCTACCCTTCCACATTCTTGCTGGGCAATCCCTTAATCTATGGCCTAACTTTCCACACCCTAAACATGTATCACTTACATCCATAAAATTACCTTTATGGTTCTTACCATACCTCTTGCAAACTAGATTTGTGCAACCATAGTTCACACTACCCTAGGACTTAGAGCCTAGCACTTTATCATGAGTTTTCTACCATATTTTAGGCACTGGAGCACTAGAAAAAGATGGGGCTAGGGATAAGAACTTCTGGTAGAATTGAGAATAATTCTCACCATCTAACCTTGGTGAAGAAAGTTTAAAGTTACCAATTTTGGCCTCTTATTTTACCTTTTCTTTTCATTAAGCTTCCCTTTCTTAATTTGTTGACCATGAACCATAAATATGGAAAGTACATCTTTTTAATAGACATCGCAGTCCTGCACTCCTTGACCACATCCTCAGAAACTCTAAACACAAACTTACTCATTCCAACCCTATAATCAGCCACCATAGCCAGAACATACCTTGATGATTGGGGAAACTTGAGAGACTACTCCTTTACACTTACGCTACCGTATTTAAGGTTAATGAACTCTTGAACTTTGTCTTCTCTCAACTCAAGTGGGAAAAACTTATCTAGAAAATCTGTATAAAATTCATCCAACTCTACAGGCCCTACTTCAGACCCCCTATCCTTCTTTAACTGTTTAACTTAGGTGTGAGCCACCCCTTAAAATTCCTAATTAGCTAAGTCAGTACTCTAACTAGAAGTGACACCCATAATATCTATCACCTTCTGCAAATAGTTAAGAAAATCCTAGGGATCCTTCTCAAAATTGGATCCGGAGAACACCGGGGGATTCATATGAGTAAAGCCTTGGATCCTAGATGCTTCCATATTCACTACTGGGTTTTATAGGTAAATAGACTGTTGGTTATTCTGAGAAACCATAGATTGAACCATGGATTTGAAAGTATCCTTGAATTTATCATGGGATACGTGCTCATTCAGAGCATCTTCCTGAATTGATAGCGGTATGGGATGGTCCTCATTCCTCTTTCCATTATTCCTTTTGGGAGGCATTTTCTATAAATGTAAGGAGGATGAGCTAGAATAAGAAATTCAATAGAGCTCACGCTCATCGCATGACATAAAAAATGAAAGAAGTGAAACTTTTCCTAAAATGTCTCATAGCATCTAACCCATAAGTATGGTGCGCTTCACACCCATGAACAAGATTCTACTTAAAGTGGCTTTCAGATACCTTAGGACACCTTAAACCTAGCTCTGATACCAATTTTGTCATGATCTAAGGCTACCAATTAGTCATAGCATGGTGCGTTGAGTCACGAGTAACCCCAAGCTAACCTATGGTCTAGTACCTATTGTTGAGCACTAAAGAAAAAAATTAAGTAATAGGTGGAATCTAAACTAAAAATATAAATAACAAATAATACTGAAGGAAACACTTAATACGTCTGAAATATCTGATAAAAACTAAAAACAAATCTGAATATCTGAAAGCCTCTAACATAGGGAGTTGATGGGACAAATCTCCAACTAAATAAGACTGACTAAAATAGTATAAGGTACTAAAAAGAAAAACTGATAACTTGTGCTTGATTAATGAGGACTCACCATGACAATTGTTGAATAGCACAAAAACTGTCTAAGTACAATCGTGGAACTTAGAATCCAACCTATATTATGAGAAAATATAGGACAAAGAGTAGGTAATTAGTACTTTGATTGTACTGATTATGTATGATGGGAATTCTAACTAAAACAACTGAGCATGAATGTATGAACATGTAACTAAATGCAACACAATGAATATACATGTAATAAATGAATTAAATAGTTGAATACCAGGACATGCGTAACTGACTAAAAAATAAACTAAATATGTACTGAATTTGAAACTGAATTGGAGATTATGGGAGCTAACTACAATCGGCATACCCCTATTTGAGCTAAACTGGGGTCCAACTAGTAACCCCAGTTGGATGGGTATTAGTACCTTTCCAAGGTTACCAACATTGGCTGGCGAGGAAATATGATGTCCAGAAGTACTACCATGTCATGACTCTACTGACAAGTAAACCTTCATAACCTATGGTGGCGAGGTAGTTATGGAGCTCAGGGACTGCTACTAATGGTCTCATGCCTAACCGGTGGGGGATCCGTCATCCCTGCATTCACTCGGTCCTAAGTATTACTCCCAATTGAAGGACATGAGTACTGATATTTATTTAAAATAATCTGATACTGATAAATACTCATCATGGTAATGTTTTGAATTTTAGTGATACAAGCATAATCTAAATGACATGTAGCCTAAAATTGTGACATGCATGATTACCTAGTTATCAGGTGTTCATTACTCGCCAACATAGACTAATGCAACTGATCATGGTGATGATAAAATAATCCTGAGATGGAAAATCATAAATAATAATCAACATAGAATCAACTGAACATGGTATGGGTGACTGAGATTATCGAACATGTGGAAATAGAATTCACATGGGGAAATATATTCTCATGGCTCATATTCAAGAAATTAAGAGAAATTTATGTACTTTATGTTTTACTTGAAAATCCATAAAATACAAAGGGTTATACTTTTAAAAATAGGGGATTCTTAGGAATCAATGGGTGGAAGGGACCCATTGATGAAATCCCACATACTTAAGAGTGGAATCCTTGGAGAATTTCTTTTATTTGATCTTACGCTTGAGAAACCCTAGTTTTCTTGAGAAATATACAAAAATTGCCTTTTTTGATCTCTCTTAGCTTAAATTATGCTTAATCATGGAATTTGAGGTTTTGGGTCTTTTCTACCCCCGTTTAGGAAGCCTAAGCGGTAAGGATTAGGCTTTTAAAGGTTTTGGATCTTTTATACCCCCATTTGTACTAAGTCTAAGCAATAGTATCGGGTATGTGCCACATCCTGGGCCCTGACTTGGGTCATAACAATCTTGATATCAAAGCCCATAGGTCAAGTATCCTAAGGTGTCTGATAAGTCGTGTCTAGTAGTATCCTTTTTACTGGTGTGAAGTGCCCCACCTTTATGTTTTGATGGCTACAGGAAATTTAGGAGATGTTTCTTATTTTTTTCATACTCTATATTTACAATAGAATGGTGCTGAAAGAAAATTACACAAATTTGAGGAGATAAAAATAGTAAAGCTCAAATTTCTTTTATTGTGGTGCTCTAATATAGAGCCATCAGGACTCTAAAAGACTGCACTAGGTTTGAGAGGAGCCCACTATTGTATATAAGATATTTATTTCAATAGAATGAACCTTTGTTCATATATATGGTGTGTTTGTCCATTCATAATATGTGCTCTCAGACCCTTTCACTTATTACCAATGATACTTTTGAAGGTGAAAGTATGTATTTCAATTCTTAGATAGTGTTTTCACCTAAGATATAGGATAGTTTGGGGTGATGTAAGTCATACACAGTAGAATGAATTTTAGAGAAAGAGATATGACCTCAAAGTGTAGTGGTAAAAAAGTAAAGATAGTAAATTGATTGAAGTATATAGCTAGAGTCATGTACCTATTAAGAGATTGATGGGATGCTATGTCATTAGGTGTTGGCTAAAGTGTAATAAGTTTTATATAATTATATGGTTGCAATTAGAGCAAGGATTATTGGATATGATGACTTAGAATTATACTTGAACTAGGAAGCAAGTTAGGATGGCATGCCATGATGTTAGTAATGATAAAGTATATGTTGTGAACAAAAGGATAGAGTGGTTAGGAATTGACAAATTTAGGCTACCCCTTGTGTTTTAAAGAGAGTACCCCTACTTAGTTTTTTAGAGCTATGAATGTATTTTAGGTAGGTCATTGAATTAGTAGTAGCGGTGTGTGAAGAAAATTTATGGATAGATTACAATTATATAGATTGTGAGATTAGATTAAAAATTTAATATTTTGTCATGAGCCCTCAATAATCTAGCGTTTATTGATTATCTTTATTTGCAATACGTCTGAGTAGTTTAAGTAGATAAGTGTTACATTCTACGTTTAGTACTAGACCATAAATCTTGACCATAGATGATCATTGTGGTAAGAATAAGGGTAGTATGAGAGTGATAATATTAGTTAGGATTTGATATAGTAGCATATGCGAGAAATTAAGTTGTTAACTTGTGAAAAGTGTGAAAGTGTAAGTGTGATATATGTGGGTTCTAGATGAATAAGTGAATGAAAGCTAAAATATTTGATAATAAGTACATCTTAAGAATTATAAGAAAACATAAGATATATATCGTAGATGAGATTCTAAGCTCCTAAGTATGGTGTGTTCCTAATTTATTATTCTTTATCTTTTGTAAGGTGAAGAGATTCCAGGTAAGAATTGTATGGTATTCCTACAATCTGAATCAGGGGATTATAGATTAGACAAAATAATATTGAGACTCTTAATATAATTTATAATTCTATAAAATTAGTTGGCTAGAAATGTAAAGGTATGATTATTATAGAGTAAAAAGAAAAGACCAATTTTCATAAGTGTTAGGGTAAGTGTTTATGTATATCAATAGGATCATAAATTATAGAGTAATTTCTATAGAGTCAAGAAGAATTTAGGTCTTGGGATACAAATAGTAACATAATGAGTCCCAGAAAAAAGCTATAATGAGAAAATGACCCATTCTTATCCTAGAATGTTCCTTGTACTTAAGTCACTATGACACTCTTCCCATGTCCAAATGTCAGCATCATAACCATGGTCTAGGTTTATGTATTTCATACTGATTTACATCCATGCTCAGTTCCTAGAATTAAAGTAATAGCTTCACTCAATGATCCCAGACTTACTCTATGAATCAATGAATTCCAATATGCCCAGTCCTATGAACTCATGCTTTTTTATTTGTTTCAAACTCATGTTATGTCACTATCTATATCCCAAATAAATCACCATTCATGATTTATTTGATAAATATATGAAGTATTCATGCCTAATGTACCTTGAGGTTAGTCTTGAACTAGAAACAGCATGCAGTTAGACTTAGGCTATAGCAGTTATGTCTTCATATGGGGATAAAAAGTGAAAATAATTATGTGTGGTATTCATAGGAGAAAACATAGTTGATAAGTCTTGTTAAGCTTAACGTATATGTGTCATATCATTTATGATGGAAATAATCATCCTACTATGTTCAACATATCCTAGATTCTCGTTATGTAACATAAGATTGTGTGGAACCTATGGTCAAGACCATGTTCACATGTAGTTATTTATGTATATGCGTCTTTGATTCTACGGATGCATGATTCGTGTCCTTAGTTTGATAATTCTTGTATTTACAACTCGTGCTTCTAAATTCCTTAATACTTGGTTGTCAAACCCTCATCATAAGTACCTTTCAACTAGATTGATGAGTGTAGTGGAACAGTAATAAATTGTTTCAACTCATGCATTTTCTTATATCCAAGACCATCATTTAAGGATGAATGATTCCAAGAGAGGGATAATGTTACGCCTCATATTTACATTTTAGTCATGATTTTAAGTTGAGGTGTTATGGCTACATAATTGAGATCATCGTGCTTCAAATTTGGTGGAAAATAAAACTGGAATGATTCATATAAATTTCAACTATTATAGGGGCATAAAACCATAACCAAGGACAAAGATTTCACTACTACCAAATAGAAATAGTTCAAAAGAATGAAGAAGACAACACGCAACAACCAGTACTCATTAACTTTCCATGTTCTTTTAAAGTGTAATGACCCTTCAGGATATTTTTCATATTTCCACTTATTTTTGCCTTTGGAGCTTTTCCATAGTTTCCCTAAGTCATTTATGACTTGCTGGGACTGAAAGTTCGGTTACCATGTAGTTCCTTTGGTGTTTAGAGCCAATTCCCAATTTTAAAATCTTCATTATTTTCAAATGGCCATTGTGAAAAAGCTTCAGTAGAACGATCTCATATGTAAAATCTGACTATGTCAGCAGATTTTAAACATCAATTTTAGGCTAGGTAGACCTTTGGCTTGCTTCTTGAGGTACCCGATCTTATTTTGAACAAATGATCGGAAAGTTAAGAAACTTTAATATGAGTGTCAGAACCACATTTGGTCGTAATGACCTCTTATTTAAAATTTAAGAGTGACATCACGTCCAGAACATTAATTTCATGTAGTTACATAGTTTGTTTGTGTATAGGGTATTCCGAATGAATCCCATGGGCATGACAAAAACCTGGAAATTTTCTAAATTTTTAGCCATAGCTGGTGTGCCAGTGATTGCGAACCATAACCACGATTGTGACTCCTCGTGAAGAGTAAATAGTGCAATTGTCGAGGCTTGTTGAGATCACGATCGATGAGTGAAGGGGCAAAGTAATATGATTGCACATCTGCAAGTCGCTATAGTAATTGTTAAAGGTTGTGTGTGCTCAGGAAGCTAGATTAATATCAATGTCTTGATTCTCCAACGGATTCAAGGTAAGTATCCTGTAAACTCATGGTTGAATATCTTGATTAGTTTCTCAAAACACTAAAATCTTTAGGGTTTGATTTTATCCCTAAATTAGCTTGGTTTTCACCCATCCTTGAGGGTAATAATTTTATGATCTTGATATAATATTGGGTTTGTTTCAAAATTGTAATTTCCACAAGTGGGACCCAAATGGGGTTTTTGAGGTAATTTTTGAACCTAAAGCATAATGGTACAATATGGGTATTGATATTCTCATATTGATGAGTAGAATGTGTTTTTGATAGCTTGGAATCTTGAGGAGGCATATCATATAGGGAAAGTGAAGGTTTAGAAATTCATTGATCTTTTTTCAGAGTTGAGGTAGGCTAGGTTTATCCCTTGTTAGATTGAGCTATGTCATAGTATTCTTATGATATTGTGTTATATTTGGGATGGGTTTTAGGTGTTGGGTCTATTAAATATAAGATTTGGGTCTACTTGGATCGTTTGTAAGATTTGGGTTTACTTGGATCATTTAGGCTAAATTATAACCATAGAGTTGAAACACAGCCTATTTCCTTGAACCTCAATGTATTAGACTTCATTACTCATGTTTAGTATGAGAATGCCTAGTTTTCTCTAAACTAAGTAAAATGCTCTAGTTACTCATTCTTATGGTCAATTGGCCTTAGTTTCTCATACCAAAAGAACGTTGCCTTATTTGCTATATTGGCTTAGTTTTTGTGTTTGAGAAGAACCTTTACCTTAGAACTAATCATGGATTACTATACATCTAAGAGTGGATTTATAGACCTTAACCTAGTATGGGGTAAAATTTGACCTAGAATGAAGTTTGGAGATTTAGAAGGGGGATCTTTGACCCACCTTAAGTCAAGATTAATGATAGTTATCTTAAAACCTTTGTACGCTTAATATACTTAAAAAAATCCCTTTTGAGGCAATATTCAGGAAACTTGGTACTTGTTGGTCATGATGAATGACATTAGACGTAATGCCTAGTGATTATGCCATATGCATGATTTGTTGGATAAGCTTATGACAAGATATTAATTATGGTATTATTGTGGCTATTGATTGGGCTACAAAATATGCTATTGAATGAGTCCTTGGCTATGATATTGCCTGAGCCGTAAATTATGTTATTGACTATACAATGAATAAATATTATGTCATGGATTAGCTATTGCTTAAGCTATTGATAAACTATCTTTTATGCCTCCATTGATATTGAATTGAAGGGTCATTGCTCATGATATTACTTATGATTATGATCATGCAAAGAAATTATGCTAGAAATCATGCTAGAAGATATTTCTAATGATGATATTAACAATTGTACCATGAATTATGCTAGGATCCATGCTTATTGATTATATTGGGAAGTTATGCCATTAATTATGTTTGATATCATGATACTTCATTATATGATTTCATATGCTAATGGATTTTCTACTAATTATGATTATATGTGTGTATTGATGTCGGGAAAGGCCGGAGTACATTATGATGAGATATTAATACCCGACAAGTCCTGAGGACATTGTGATGATATTGATACTCAACAAGGCCAGAGGGTGATTAAGATGATGCTTTGATACCTGACAAGATAGAAGAATAATTATATTGATGTGCCTATGTGTACATCTATCAGTTCGAGTCCAGTTAGACCTATATATGGCAAATTATATATTTATATATATATATACATACTTATGTGTAATTTGGGTGATGTTGATAATAGGGATGCCGGTTGTATTTTGTAAGTGAAAAATATTTGTACAGTGGTATAGTTGATTATTAAAGCTAAATGAGTATTAGTGGTGGATATTAGTTTAAGTGGATAATAATGTCTAGTTGATAAATGAGGTTTAGTGGTAATAAATTATACTAGCTAATAATTGATGGTTAGCTAACAAAAAAAAATTAGTGGTTGTGCAATAAATAGTTGTTGAATGATGATTATAGGATATATGATGACTAGTAGACAAATGGACTAGTAATAAAAGATGATTAGAAAACAAATGGTGACTATTATGTATTGATTCTAAGATTATAAATGATGATAATATTATGGAAGGTGAGTACTTTGTTTAATATTAGTGAATTGTGAAATGTTGGTAAATGACTGGTTGATGATAATTATGGTGTCATGGATATATGATAGTGAAATTTAGCTATAATGTTTATTGATTGCCTTATTTTTCTCTTGTGTGTACTCTCCAGTCATATGTGAGGTTTTGATGGTTCATTGTTTATCTGCACCAATTGGCGTATGGAAGCCAATTTTGTAGTTTGTAGATGCTTGTTTTAATGTTTTCTGACATGTTATTATTCTGAATTATTTGCTATTTATGCATGGCGATATTGGCATGTGTTGATACCTTATGTTATATTGTTATTTTGGTTTCATTACTTATTATGTACAGCGATGCTGGAAATCATTCAGGTTTATTTTGTTCCTTGACGTAGTTTATGTTATCTCACATTTTATCATACTTATATCATGATTTAGCTTAGTCGACCGATGATGACTACTAAGTCCCATTGTGTTGGTACTCATACTATATTTTTGTACTTTTTGGTGAAAATCCGAGTACTAGCTATTTCCATTGATCCATGTTCTTATGGTGACACTGGAGATAAGGTGAGCTCTTGGAGTTTGAGTCATCCATTTCCCTCTATATTTATTTTTAAACTTTTGTTTTGAGATAGCTGTATTGACTACTCTAGAATTTTGAGTTGTATTGATGTTATTAGATGCTCTTTACTGGATCTACCAGGTCATGGGATTGGTATCTTGTGTGGACTATTTTTATCTATATGGAACACCTTGTTTATTTATAACTTGTGTTTCTTGAATTTGAACTACGATGGGCATTTCCTACCAAATTAACCCATTTTGTTAGCTTTGAGTTATAGTTTTGGCTTACCTACTTACGGGGTTAGTAGGGACCATCATGAATCATAAATTCGGTTATGATGAATTGGTATCATAGTCTCGGTTTCATCAGTATTGTTTGTATAATAGTAAGTGTCTAGTAGAGTCCTACGGATAGGAATGATGACATATGTTTCCTATCTTCAGGAGGCTATGGGACATTCATAGAAGTTTTTCACTTCTTTCACTCATATCGTTCTAAGAATCTAAGTTGGTTTGTAGAAGTATTTCCTTGACTTTAATCTTTTGTAGATGGCTTGGACACATTCTATCACTACACGAGATGAGGGTCCTAAGACCGAGCCTAGGGATCCTTCTCCTGCTCTCGGATGACCTAGAGGTCATAAACAACTATGTAATGTGTCCTCAGCTAGGGGCTAGGATAGGATGTGTGTATTTTAATGATGCACAATCTATAGGTCGGAGTAGTACTAAGGTAGGAGCGTAGTCTGTAGATGTAGCCCACAAAGTTGAGGGTTTTCCTACACCGTTGGTTGTACCTAAGGTAGTTTCTCCTCCACTGGTCTCCCAGCCTGTTATGTCTACTGAGGAGTAGAAGATGTTGGGTAGATTCTTGAGATTATCTCTGCCTAGATTTTCCAATTCTCCGAGCGGGGATATATATAAGTTTTTGATTGCTTATGAGTATAGGCTTCATGGTTTGGGACATATTGAAACTCATTGTGTGGATTACCCCATATTTCAGTTGGACATGTCTACTCATCATTAGTTGAGAAGTTATACGGATTCTAGGCTAGCTGGATATTTCCCTTTTTATAGACTCAATTCTAAAAGATGTTCTTGGATAAGTATATGCCTCACAGCCTTAAAGATAGTTTGAGAGATCAGTTCTCTATATTTGAGCAGGGTATCATGAGAGTTGCGGAGTATGAGGCTCATTTTTATGAGTTATCTAAGTATATGACTTCTTTTCTAGATATGAGTATGCAAGGGTTCAATGCTTTATTAGAGGATTGAGACTTCCCATTTGCATGGTTACTAGGAGTTTAGTTGTTATGAGTATATGTTTTTCTAAGGTTTCGGATCATACTAAGGTGATTAAGGAGATATATAGTAAGGGTTGTGAGGGTCGTTATAGGAAGCCTAGGTTTCAAGGCAGATTCAGTAAGAGACATTGCAGTTCCCGACCTAGAGATAGTAGTTCTCAAAATAGATATCCTTCTCTTCCATCCTATCAGTCTTAGAGTCAACCTAGTCGGCCTATTCAGACACCACTTCAGATTACTGACGGAGGTCAGTGTAGTGCCAGAGATTGGCCTAGTAAGGGAAGTGGTCGATCTTTGACAATTTCACCTTTGGGTTATTCTAGTCTTGGTGATTATTTAGGGTCAGCCAGATTTGTTGGTTCTAGTTTAGCTCATATCTCATGTTATAATTGTGAACTCTCTAATCACTAATCATAAAAATGTCTGAGTTGTGGGGCGATTGTTGCTTCAGCTTAGAGTATTCCCCCTATTAGAGTAGTTCACCCCTCAACTAAAGATGGTTCTCATGGTTACAAGGGTAGTTTTCTAGGTACTTGAGGAGGTTTGTAGGCAGTCAAGACAGGAGGTCAATCAAGAACAGGTGGTGGGCATGGTTAGTTGTACTCAGTACATTCTAGACTTGAGGTTGAGATGTCGAATGTTGTAGTTACAGGTATAATTTTTGTGTCCCACCATGTCCCTTGCTTTATTTGATCCAAGATCACTTATTCTTATTATGAACCATGGTTGGAGTTGTCCTATTACTTATTATCTACGATATTGCGCATTTCTACTCCAATGGGTGATTCTTTAGTAGTGGATCAAGTATTTAGATCATCTGTTGTGACTGTTAGTGACGTTGATACTTATGTTTATCTTATTATTCTCGATATAATGGATTTTTATATTATTCTGGGTATGGATTGGTTATCCCACTATCATGTAGTCATGGATTATTTTTCCAAGATCATTACCTTAGCCATGCTTGGTATAACCCCAATCGTGTGGAATGAAGCTATTAGCTGCGAGCTGACGGGGACTATTTATTATGTTCATTCTATGAGGCTTATTTCGAGGGGTTGTGAGTCTTATTTCGCCTATATTTGTAATACTAGTGTGGAGAGTCCATCACTTGACTCTCTTCCTATTGTTTGTGAGTTTCCTGATGTGTTCCCTAGGAACCTACCTGGTATTCCCCATGTCCATGCTATTAAGTTTTCTATTGATCTCGAGCTTGG
Source organism: Capsicum pubescens (assembly GCA_030864215.1). Classification (NCBI taxonomy): domain Eukaryota; kingdom Viridiplantae; phylum Streptophyta; class Magnoliopsida; order Solanales; family Solanaceae; genus Capsicum; species Capsicum pubescens. Next base: position 178,922,763 of record CM061545.1, on the reverse strand, counting down.
CACCTGACTTTTTCTATGGCACCTTACCGTATGGCTCCTACCGAGCTTAAGGAGTTAAATTCTCAGCTTCAGGATATTCTTGGTAATGGTTTTATTAGACCAAGTGTATGTCCTTAAGGAGATACTATGTTGTTTGTGAAGAAGAAAGATAGTTCTATGCATAATTGTATTGACTATAGGTAGCTTAACAAGGTGATGGTGAAGAACTATTATCCTATGCCTCGCATTGGTGATTTGTTTAACCAGCTTCAGGGAGAAATAGTATTTTCTATGATTGATTTGAGATCTAGTTACCATTAGTTGAGGGTTCGGGAAGAAGAAAGATGGTTCCATGCATATGTATATTGACTCTAGGCAGCTTAATAAGATGGTGGTGAAGAACTGTTATCCTTTGCCTTATAGTGATGATTTGTTTTACCAGCTTCAAAGAGTGGTAGTATTTTGTAAGATTTATTTGAGTTTTGGTTACCATCAGTTGAGGATTCGGGTTGAGGATGTCCCAAAGACAACTTCAGTACCCGTTATGGTCATTATGAGTTCTTAGTGATGTCTTTTGGGTTGACTAATTCCCCATCAACATACATGGATTTGATGAACTGAGTATTAAGGCCTTATTTCGATTCCTTCGGGATTGTATTCATCGATGATATCTTTGTATATTTGAGGAGTAGATAGGAGCCTACGCAACTTTTAAGGATCGTGCTCCAAACTTTGAGAAATCATATGCTTTTTTCCAAGTTCTCTAAGTGTAAATTTTGATTTCAGTTGGTGATATTCCATAGTTATGTGGTTTCTAAGGATGGTATTATGAACCAGAGGGAACTTAATGCTAGACAACATTGATAGATGGAATTTCTTAAGGACTATGATATTTCCATCTTATATAATCTGGGCATATCAAATGCGGTAGAAGATGCCTTAAGTTGGAAGACAGTGAGTATGAGTAGCTTGGTTTGTATTACAATTTATCAGAGTCCGTTCGCACGATACATTTAGTCCTTAGCCAACTTGATGGTTCACCTTGATATTTTAGACCATAGGAGGATTCTTGGTGGTTTTGAGGCAAGGTCTTCATTATTTGAGCAGATTCAGGATCATCTATTTAAGGATAGCAAGCTTCGCTTCCTTCGTGATTAGGTGTGGAGTGGAGTGTTGAAGAGAGTCACCATTCTTTTTCTGTGTGTTTTGATATTTAATGGTTGCATTTGTAGTTCACAGAATGATGACTTAATTCAACTAATTTTGTATGAGGCTCATAGCTCTAGATATTTTGTTCACCCTGGCATAGCCAAGATGTATAGAGATTTGAGACAGTATTATTAATGGATTGGAATAAAGAGAGATATGGCAGACTTTGTATCTCATTGTATATGTTATCAATAGGTAAATACCGATCATTCGCGACCTGGTGGACTGACTCAGAGATTGCCTATTCCCGAGTGGAAATGGGAGCGAATTACTATGAATTTTAGTGGTTTGCCTCATACTTCCTATGGTTCTGATGGTATTTGGGTAATTATAGATCATTTGACCAAGTCAGTATATTTCATTCCTATTAATATAGTCCTTCATTGCTGAGTGGTTGGCTCATATTTATGTTCAGGAGATAGTTCATTTGCATAGTTTTCCCATTTCTATCATTACAGACCGAGGTTGTGTATTCACCTAGAGATTTTGGATTTTGTACCTAGGTGGATCTTAGTACAACCTTTTATCCATAGATAGATGGCCAGTCAGATCGGACTATTCATGTTCTTAAAGATATGCTCCGAGCCTATGTTATGGATTTTGGATGCCGGTGGGAGCAATACTTAGCCTTGGAAGAATTTACTTATAACAATAGTTATCATTCGAGTATTGAGATGGTACCTTTTGTTCTTTATATGGTAGGAGGTATCTTTCTCCATTGGTGGTTTGAAACTTCCTAGGATAGACCCCATAGTATTGATTTCCTTTATTAGTCATTGGATAGAGTTAGGGTAATTCTGGATAGGTTGAGAATAGCTTAAAGTAGGAAGGAGGCCTATGTAGATAATAGGTTTTGTTCTTTGAGATTTGGAGATTGTGATTATGTATTCATCCGTATATAGCCCATGAAGGTTGTGATAAAGTTCAAGAGGAAGGGCAATCCCAGTCCTAGATATATTGACCTTTAGAGATTTTTCGCATCGTTGGTGAGGTGGCTTATGAGTTAGATCTACCTCTAGATTTTTTCTATTGTCCATCTAGTTTTCCATGTCTCCATATTACAGAAGTACATTCCTGATCCGTCTCATGTGCTTAAATGGGACTCAGTCCAATTGGATAAGAATTTGACCATTGTAGAAGAGCATATGCTTATATTGGCTAGTGATATAAGGCGGTTGAGCACTAGATATATTCCTATATATAAGGTTCAGTGGAAGCACCACCCAGTGGAGAAGGCCACTTGGGAGATCGAGAGCGAGATATAGGCCCAGTATCCTCACCTGTTCAAGACTTTAGGTACCTCCTAATCTGTAACTTTTGGGGAAGAAATTTCCTTGAGTAGAGGATATTAAAATGACCCTTCAAGTCATTTTTCATATCTCGGCTTATTTTCATCGTTAGAGCTTTTTCATAGTTTCTCTAAATCATTTATTACTTGAGGGACTGACAATTTAATTATCAGACAGTTCATTTGGTTTTTGGAGTCAATTCCTCATTTTGAAGTCTTTGTTGGTTCCAAATGGCCATCGATCTTAAACTTTAGTAGAACGATCTCATGCAAATTTTGACAATGCAATTAGCTCCAGAATGTCAATTTTAAGGTAGGTAGACCTTTGGTTTGGGTCTCGAGGAACAGAACTTATTTTGAACTATAGGTAAAAAATTTAACAAAATGAAATATATCTGTAGGACCCATATTTGGTAAAAATAACCTTGGATGGAAAAATATAATGTTACATCATGTCCGAAACATCAAATTTGTGTGGTTACATAATCTATTTTCATATAGGGTATTCCAAATGAATCCCGAGGGCATGATGGAAACATGGAGATTTTCCAAGTTTTCAGCTGCAATTTGGTGTGCTGGCGATCTCCATCAATTGTTGCGATTGCGACTCCTCATGCAGAGGATATAGTGTGATCGCCAAGGCCTGTCACGATTTGTGTGTGTAGGGCCAAGGTAGTTTGATCACACACCTGCAAGTCGCGATAGCTGATACAAGAATAATCATGGATATGAACTTAAGAGAGTGTGTGTTGGACCAGAGACTTGGTGGAAGAATATGAAGTGCAAAGGAGCACCAAAATGGACACCAAAACCGTCCATATATAGCACTCCAAGGGATCCAACTTGAAGCCATTAATTAAAAGGACTTTTTGGTCATTTCATATTACTTTTGTAATAAGTCTATAAATATATTAGTTTAGGTGTTTAGTTCTTTAGTTGATGATTATTGTAAGTCTTGAACTTTTGAAACACCAAGTCCTCTCTCCATAAGGCACAAAACCAAAACTTGTAGTTAGGATAGCATTCAAGGGTGGAATCTCTTACAATTGCTTGTTTGTTAGAAACGTTGGTGCTTGAGTGGTGGATTCCTCTCTTGGGTCATCATAAGAGTTAGGTGATAGTGTGTGTAGGTTTTAAGGGTCTTAAAGTTTTATATACTCTTTGATTCTTAAGATTTATACCACCTTTGTCTAGCTATCTATCCTTTTGTTTGTTGTCATCTTGTAGTAGTTCGTATCTTGTGTTGTAAGTCGTGTGGTGTTATCTTGTAATAACATTGTTGTTTTTCTTCATTGTTCATTATATTGTGTTGTAACTTAGTTTGGTTGGCTGATTTTGGGATCACCTACACCTTGTTAACTTGTCAAACTTGTATTCTTGTTCTTAGCCGAATTGTTCCGTGTTTAGTGGAATATTTTGGTGCCATGTCATGAATTCCTAGTCTCTTCCGTATTATTTGGAACCAGAGCAGGTCTAGTTATGTTCCTACACTACCGATCTTGGGATCTCTTAGTCGAAAAATGAAAATAAAAAGTTGAAGTGTTCTTGTTCTTGGTCGAGTGTTCTTGTTGTTGGTGGTGTGTTTGGCCGAGATTTGTGTCTAGATTTGAGTGTGTTTTGTTGTGTAAGTTTTTTTCTAGTATTGGTTCTCTTTCTCATCAACACTTATTGAGTCTACCACCCAAGTAATTGAGCAAGCTTCGAGTTGTGGTGTGGTGTTAAGTGGACGGTTTTGTTATTGGTGGTGGTGGTATTCATCTTTTGTTCTTGTGTTGTGTTGAAGAAGTTGTTGTTTGATTTTAAAGAGAGAAAAGAAGTAAAAGACTTTGTGTTTGTCTTGAAAACAATTACAAGACTACCAAAGTAGTAAAAGAAAAAGAGACATTCAAAAAGCATATTTACCAAAAAGGAGTAACAACACTTTCATAAATAGACAAAAGAGGAAAGAGACAAGGCTACTCCAAAAGGATGTTTTGCAAAAGAGTGCAAGTTGGTGAATAGTTGGTAGAAGACTTTTTGACTCTTGAAAAGAGAGTCTAAAATTTTATTCACCTACACCATATCCGAAAAATCTTCCTCAAAGGTGTAGTATTGAATATCAGACTCTTAGAACAAATTTTCTTCAACAACAACGTGTGCTTTGTCTGGTAGGTTTGTGTGATATTGTAGCTTAGGGTTCAAAGACTTCACCATTGTTGGTTTGTTGATGTTGTGAATCCAAATCTTGAAGGTAATTTCTTCGCCAAAATGGAAACCATTTTGGCCCTCCTTGATGCTATATCCTTAGACATTGCTAAGGCGAATGTGGGTATTGAAAAGATTGACCGGATATGGTTGCTTTGATTGAGAGGTTGGATCAAATGGAGTGTTAAAAGAAATATCATGCTTATACTACTAGACTCCATATTTCCTCAAGTGGGCATGACCAAAACACTTCCACCACCATTTCCCCCGAAACATTACCTTAAATGATCAATCCTCCAAGACCACTATCAAATGCCATAATCCAAGCATCCAATTACCCTCAAAACTGACACCTAAGTGTACCACCTCCCCCGCAATTTGATCAAGTCCAACAAGAAGGACTTGGAAGCCAAATTCCTCAAGTAAAACAGAACCTTCCCTTCCAAGAACCACTTCACCAAAGGTGCCAACCTCCACCAAATCAAACTCCTTCCTTCAAAGATCCACTTCTCCAAAACCGACTCGTCCTTATAGAGGAACATGGAAAAGAGAAATATGAAGGATATGGAGTCTATGATGAGTCTTATATTATGGAAGAAGAGTTTAGAGGAATACATAGGATCAAAGGAGATACCGAGGGCATGCAGAAAGAGTTTTTCCATGTAACCAACAAGGAACTCGCCACCAAGTGGAGATTTGGGAATCGAAACAGATGAGATTGAAGGAAAATCTCAAGATGGAGAGGAAGCCCGAGTTCAAAATAAAGAAGCTGGCCTAGACTTGTGTTAATGAGATCTCGTGCTCCTCATGTACTTTGCAGACTTTTTTGGTGCCATCTCATGTTTTATGGGTTCTTTTGAGTGGTTTATTTTAAGTGGCCAATTGAGCAAGGTCAAGCCATGAATTTGTGGGCAAATTCCTCTCAAGATGGAGAAGATGATACAAGAATAATCACTGATATGAACTTAATCGTGTCCGTGTTGGACCCGACACTTGGTGGATGCAAATGAAATGAAAAGAAGCACCAAAATGGACACCAAAACCGTCCATATAACATTGTCATTGTTCTTCATTTTTCATTATATTGTGTTGTAACTTAGTTTGGTTGGCTGATTTTGGTGTCACCTACACATTGTTAACTTGTCAAACTTGTATTCTTTTTCTTGGCCGAAACTAGATCTCAAAGGGTCCTTGATTTATGCCTTGTTGAGTGGACTATTTTGGTATCATATCGTAAGTTCCTATTCTCTTCCATATCATTTGGTACCATATCAAGGCTGGTTATGTACCTACACTACCAATCTTTGGCTCTCTTAGTCAAAAAACAAAATTTGAAGTGTTGTTGTTCTTGGTCAAGTGTTTTTGTTGTTGTTATGTTTGGCCGAGAATTATGTCTAGATTTGAGTGTGTTTTGTTCCCTTAGTTTTTTTCTAGTGTTGTTTCTTTTTCTCCTCAACACTTATTGAGTCTACCACCTAAGTTTTTTAACAAGATTCGAGTTGTGTTATGCTGTTAAGTGGACGGTTTTGTTGGTAGTGGTGGTGGTGTTCATCTTCTACTCTTGTGTAGTGTTGAAGAAGTAGTTGATTGATGTTAAAGAGAGAAAAGAAGTATAAGATTTTGTGATTGTCTTGAAAATAATTCCAAGACAACACCAAAGTAGTAAAAGAAAAAGAGACATTCAAAAAGCATATTTACAAAAAAGGAGTAACAACACTTTCAATAATAAACAAAAGAGGAAATAGACAAGGCTACTCCAAAAGGATGTTTTACCAAAAAAGTGAAAGTTGGTGAAAAGTTGGTAGAAGAATTTTTAATCTTGAAAAGAGAGTCTAAAATCTTATTCACCTACACCATAGCCAAAATATCTTCCTCAAAGGTGTAGTATTGAATATCAAAGTCTTGGAACAAATTTTCTTCAACAACAACGTGTGTTTTGTCTTGTAGGTTTGTGTGATCTTGTAGCTTGTGGTTCAAAGACTTGAACATTATTGGTGTTTTGATGTTGTAAATCTGAATCTTGAAGATAATTCCTTGTCCAAAATACAAACCATTTTAGCCCTCCTTGATGCTATGTCCCGAGACATTGCTAGGGCGAATGCGGATCTTCAATAGATTAACTTGGATGTGGTTCCTATGATTTCTTATGTTATTGATTTTTCCACCGATTATGATTATATATATTTATTGATACCCGGAAAGGCCGGAGGACTTTGTTATGAGATTTTAATATCCGGCAAGGTCAAAGGACATTATGATGATATTAATACCCGGTAAGGCCGGAGGATTATTATGATGATGCATTGATACACGGCAAGGTCGGAGAATGATTATATTGATGTTCCTATGTGTATATCTACCAGTTCAAGTCCAGCTAGCCCTATGTATCCATATTATATGCTTATATATACATACTTATGTGTAATTTGGGTGATGCTGATATTAGGGAGGTTGGTTGTATCCCGTAAGTGAAAAATATTTAAAAAGTGGTATAGTTGATGATTAGTGCTAAATGAGGATTAGTGGTGGATATTGGTTTAAGTGGCTAATAATGTCCAGTTGAAAATGAGGTTTAATTGGTAATAAAAAATGCTTGTTGGTAATCGATGGTTAGCTAACAAAGAAAAATTAGTGGCTACATGACAAATAGTTGTCGAATGATGATTAGAGGATATATGATGACGAGTAGTCAAATAGACTAGTAATAAAAGATGGTTACCTAGTAAATAGTGATTAATGTGTATTGATGCAAAGATTGTAAATGATGATAATATTATGGAAGGTGAGTACTTTGTCTAATGTTGTTGAATTGTGAAATATTGGTAAATGACCTGTTGATGATAATTGTGGTATGATGGGTATATGACAATGAAATTTATCTATAATGTTGGTTGATTTCTTTATTCTTCTCTTGTGTGTACCCTTCAGTCGTATGGAAAGCTGTTATAAGTTCTTTACTTTTTTGCACAAGTTGGTGTATGGGAGCTCATTTTTTAGTTTGTAGTTGCTTGTGTTGATGTTTTCATACATGTTATTATTCCGAATTGTAAACTATTTATTCACGGGGATATTGGCATGTGTTGATACCTTATGTTATATTGTTATTCCAGTTTAATTACTTATTATGTACAGCGTTGTTGGAGATCATTCGGGTTCATTTTGTATCTAGACTCCGTTTATGTTATCTCGTATTATATCATGATTTAGCCCTGTCGGTTGATGATGTTGATACGCCCAAATTACAACTCTCGTTAGAAAGTGCAAGCGGTCGCTGTCAAATATAGAACCCAACTGGGTTGGGTGTCGAATCCCACAGGGAATACTATGATCACTAAGTATTGTGATTATTATTAGACTGTTGATCGAAGGTTCCAAAGTAAAGGGGGGTTTCAGTTTAAGTGCACAATAATATTATCGGTGTAACAATGAGATGATATGTGTAATAATATTTGATCACAGAGAATGACAAGTTAGGGTTATGTCCACCTTGTAGCTTCTACTTCTCTATTAACTATGAGTAATAAGGATTTATACATGCATGCACTTATAGAGAGATGTATTCTAATTCTAAATCCAAGTGTTTCTCAACCATCAAGGATTTATTCACCTTAGTTCTCTCGAATCCAAAGTGTACAACCAATCATATGAACTCTCCAAGTAGTTAATCCTGCTAAGGCATTAACGTGTAAAATAGAGGTTGGAAACCCTATTTTCTTGTCACACTCTCTTTTCCAAACAGTAACTTTTCTATCGAACAAGTTATTGCTATAATGGCACATTCCCTATGTTTGCAACCATGATAATTCAATCATAACAAAGAGAGTAATGATATAAGTGGATTAACACATCATAAATTCAAAAACCCATAGCAATAGAGAGTATACTACAAGGTTTCCATAACCCTAACAAATAAACTTAGCTACTCATGAATAAAACGGAAATCACAATAGAAATATTCATCATACCAAAACTTAGAACGATCTTGGTGGAGAAGATGAATAGCAAAAATAAGAGAGAAAAACGTTTCTCTCTCTCTCTCCTCAAGCTAAGCCGCTTTCTCTTGTTTTCAAAATAATACAGAATCTGAATTATGAATAATGGCTGAAAATTCAGCAATAAGGCTTTTAATAACATCCTTCTCTAATAAATTGCTACTGCATCCTTAACTATTTAAAAATATTGTGTTTTCCCGGGAAAAAGTTCCCATGCATCACATTCAGTCCAAAAGTTGCTTTCCCTTTTATGTGAAGTTTTCCTTTGCTGTCCACAGGTACCCAAAGTGTTGAAATCTTCTTCATTAGTACCTGAAAAGCATGCTAATCACATAGGTCAGCTCACTTACTTAAAAATGGACTAAAAGTGCAAGAATTATGTATTTTATCCTCAAAACTTAGCTAAAACATGGGTAAGTTATGCTGCTTAGACGTATAAATACGCCCAACATCACCACCCCACACTTAAAGCTTTGTTCGTCCTCGAACAACATATCTATTTATGCATACTACACAAGCCTTAGCACCCACAAAGGAAGACAAGATGCTCAAATAGGCTCACATAACAATTATGAACAAGAAGTAGCTTCAGGAATCATTCCTAGATACAACCTACCCTCAAGAATAGACTCATTAAGTTGGAAATTTCATGCATATCATTCAAGAAAATCATATAAATTACCCAACCTTCATCAACCATGTGCCCTCACAACAAGAGAGTTACCCATAATCACTCACAATTATGCAATTTCTAACAAAATGGGCACAAGAATCAAGTTGCGCTCACTCTCACAAAGAATTCTCAAATTACAACTGATGACCATATGCTTTCCCTTAGTGTAATACTCCACTAATATCAGAATGCTAAGATTAGGATCAAATAGGTCTTTTACGGGTTGTAATGCAGGCTAAAGGATGGGTAGGAACTATTTTGGCCAGAAATAGTGACTATCTTCCCTAAGCGCTTTAATACACTACATTATGCAATTAAGATCAATCTCAAACAACCAATTTCCACTTCTTCTATCTTCACAGATTTGTTTTTCACCCCAACTCGTTAAGCTTAATTAATAACACTATGGTAAAAGTATGCAACCATTTCAAGTATTTCCTCTTTTTTATTCTTTTTTTTATTTGCACCTTTTTCACGTTACGCACCCCTATACTAGCCACCCTCAACTTAAGCACTTTGACTTAGTTGAGGTGCACAATGTCCAAGAAGGACCAGGGCCAAAACAGGTTCATTGTAACATGTCCGGGATAAAATTTTGAACTTTTTCAACAATTTTAGGTACTCCCAACCACATCAATTGCTCATGCCAATAACTAGACTTTGGGGCATCAATTTCACCTTTTTCCTCTTATTCTCAAACTCCTAACTCACATTGATTTTACATTAAAGCGCTTAGGAGCATTTTGGATCAAATTACGGTCTATTAAAGAACGGATTAGGCTACATATGAGGCTAACAAAAGAACAAGGTAAAGGATCGATGGGGCTATCTAAGATAATGTACAAAGGTAGGTCAAAAGACGGTATGAACAATGGCTATCAAAGAAATGCCTAAATCATCTCCTAACCTCACAATCTTTATTTCGCTTTGCATACACACCAGGAAAGTTCTAGCATCAGTTACAATAAGGAATATACAACAGTCTTACACACTCATGGCACATAGTCAACTCAATTAGGAGCATTATAGATTCTCGACCGAACAATTACATGAATTCAATTAAAACCAACAATCACAATAAGAGTCACAACTAGAGCCTAGGTGTTTCAAACGTAATGATCCATCACATACTTAGGTTATAATGTCATATGATCCACAAGAGCAGTTACAGGTAATTGAAAGACTATTTTTTTCTTAAGACGGTCTCCATCCATCCATCATCGAGAAAAACACCTAATTATGACTAAATAACTAACAAAATGAATAAAATAACTAATCCTAGCAGGAAGTATACTAAAGAGAAGGTCCTATTTTCTTACGAAACAAGTAGCAAAGTAACCAGCCACCCCACACTTAAGCTCTACACTGTCCCTAGTGTAAATAACAAGATAAAGAACCTGGATAGTAGTGTTTCTCATCCACATTAGGAGTCATGCCACCTGCATGGAGATCATCATTGAAGCCATTTTTCTTGTATTCATCCTGTCATCCATGTCATCCATACATAATGAAACTAACTATAATTAATATGAGGGAGGTGAAGTCACCACCCCATACTTAATTTGTTAGTATCAACTAATTTCGTGTTATTATCGGGTACTCAGACTTCACCGACATACACTTTGACATGGTGCACCACGTTAGTCATAATACAATTCAATCACTTCAATTTCCCCATGTCTATTTCAATGAAACACTTTTTTACCAAAATCATACCCTACACTTTCAACCATATCAAGATATACAAAACACCATCACTTTCCCAACATAGCCATGGCCAAAATTTAATTCATAATCCTCAAGTGATCAATTAATAACTACAGCATAAATTCAAAACACCTAAGGATTAAGAAAAGAACACTTACCTTGAAGATGAAGGATTAAAGAAAGTTAGTCGATGTTCTTGGGTTTTGAAAGTGGTGAGGAGCTTGTAAGATTAGTAGAGCAAAGAAAAGGGTTTTGAGAGAGGAGGGATTGGGAGAAGCTTAGGTGAAAGAAAACAATTGAGTGGTGTTCAAAGGTAGAGGATATATTTAAAGGATGAGCCATGGGTCGGGTTGGTCCATTCACAAATGGGTTAGTGGGAAAAAATTCTGTTGATAGGCGGCGCCTATAGCATTGCCTAAGCATAAGTAGGCGGCGCCTATAGCATTGCCTAAGCATAAGTAAGCGGCGCCTAACCTATTGCCTATGTTGGCATAGGCGGCGCCTAACCTATCGCCTATGTTGGCATAGGCGGCGCCTAGCCTACCGCCTATGTGAGGCAGTGAGCATAGGCAATGGCATAGGCGGCGCCTAACCTATTGCCTATGTTGGCATAGGTGGCGCCTAGCCTATTGCCTATGTAGGCATAGGCGGCACCTAGCCTATTACCTATGTTGGCATAGGCAATTGGAAAATGGCAAACTCTTGGTCAAAAAGGTCCATATCGGCCCGATCCCTACGCTACCACCACATACCTCATTGAAAGTCACAAAATAAAGTCGCACCACGAAACTTTTAGGGTCGAATTAACATAATTCAAGGCATGAATCTAATGCAAATCATACTTGAGCCTTACACATTTGACCACTCCAACTTACCTGTATTGTTCCATCATTCCTAGACTTACCACCATTGACATGACTCACTTCTAAATCAAAATTGGGACTAATCTCCTCCTTTGTACTTCGTGCACCTACACTTAATCAAAAACAACAAAAATGATTAGAAGGATGGGTTGCCTCCCACCAAGCGCCTTAGTTTTGGTCGTCGCTCGACTCTTCTTTTTGAATTTTTATTTACCGAAAACAAAATCCTAGTAAAATAATGGGTTGCCTCCCATGTAGCGCTTGATTTATTATCGCGGCACGACATAGTTATCTCAATTAATCAGACTTCATCAAGATATATGGTGGCTTCGTCGGTGGTGATGGTCGATTCTTAAGGTCAAGGTCCAGCTTCTTGGGTCAAAGTCGATTCTTAAGGTCAAGGTCGATTCTTAAGGTCAAGGTCCAACTTCATCAAGATATATGGTGGCTTCGTCGGTGGTGAATACGACCCTATTCCTGTCAAAGCACAGATAGTTTCTTCGTACTTTTCAACACCCTCACACTCAAAGTTCAAAAGCACAGCAGCCAATGGCTCAACAGTAAGCTGCTTCTCCAAAGATAATTCCTTGTCATCCTCATAATAAACATCAGCTATAGAGAACACATTCATATCTTTGGGTTGCTTCATTGATTTGCATACATCAAAATGTACCACTTCGTCATTCATCCGAAATAAAAGCTTATTTTCTCGTAAATCAATAAGCACACTTCCTATTGCGAGAAAAGGTCGACCCAAGATTATGGGCACCTCAAAATCCACCTCGCAATCCAAAATAACAAAGTCTGCAGGAAAAATAAAGGTATAAACCTTCACTAATACATCATGTAAGATACCAACAGGTCGTTTTACTGACCTATCTTCCATTACCAGCCGCATGTTTGTTGGTGCAAGATCGCCCAACCCCAACTGTTTATAAATGTCTAGTGGCATCAAATTAATGCAAGCCCCCAAATCACACAAAGCCTTGGCAAAATCTAAAGATCCAACTGTGCAAGGAATAGTGAAAGCACCTGGATCTGCCTTCTTCTGTACCAAAGACCTCGTGGCAATGGCACTGCAATGATGAAAATTATCTGCCAGTTCATAGCTCGCTGCCCTTTTCTTTGTCAAAAGGTCCTTCATGAATTTGGCATATCCTGGCATTTGCTCCAGTGCCTCCACCAAAGGCACATTTATAGTCAGCTGCTTCAGCATGGTCATGAATTTACTGAACCTAGTGTCATCATCCTTCTTCTTCAGTCTCTGAGGAAAAGGTGGTGGTGGATTTGGAAGAGTTTTCTCCACCACTTCCTTTTTATTTTGCTTCCCATTATCAATCTTTTCAGACTGTTGACATCTAGGTGTAGTATCATGAACGTTCATATTCTCATTTTCAGCTTCTACAGAATCATCACAATCTGCTTCAATAACATTCTCTTTTATATTATCAACCACCGGCTTGCCTTTGGATGGATTTTCCAACACCTTACCACTCCTGGTAGTAATAGCCAAACATGATCCATCATTCCTTAGATTTTGCACAGTGTCACTAGGTAAAGTGCCAGCTTTTCTTTGATTGAATGCCACTGATAGTTGACTCATTTGTTGTTCCAGTTGATTTATTGCAGTGGAATGTGAGTCAACCAATTGATTTATTGAGGACAAAACAATTTTTACCTCAGTTACTCACGTGTTGGTTGCCTCCACTCCTTTCAACAGCTTAGCCATCATGTTTTCCATGGACATCTTTCCAGAGCCAGATGCAGCAGCTTCACGATTTCCAGGAGGAACATACAAACCACTCATGTCAGTCTTATTCTTCAAACTCCCTTGGTCTCGGTCCTTGTATCTAAATTTTTCATAATAGTTCCGACCTTGGTTTCCTTGGACATTGCCTCAGAAACCCCCCTGATTATTCAAGTAATTAGCTTCCTCCTCAGAATCAGAGTCATCTCTTCCCTGTGATACAATATCTTTGACCTTTTCTGTCTTCCCTGATAATAAATGCTTGGTAAGAAGGTCCATCTACGTTTTCATGTGAGCCATATCCTGGTCACATTCCTCTTCTCTTCGCCTCTGTTCTGCCGTCATGCCAATAGATACAGTAGAGCTTGCTTCCTCAGAATCCCTGGTATGCCAAGCTCTACTCTGCTTTATCATACGATCAAGCATATCACATGCCTCAGTAAAAGTAAGGTCCATGAATGACCCACCCGCAGCATTATCAACCACTGGCTTAGTCACTGAGTTCAAAGCCATATATAATATTTCCATCAAGTGGACATTGGTCATCTGATAATTTGGGCACCGCGTAAGCTTCTTCTTGAACCTCTCCCATGTTTCGTGGAGAGCTTCAGTTGGAAGCTGTCTAAAATTTCTTATCTCATCTCTCAATTGTTCCCTCTTGGATGGCGGAAAGAATCTTTCTAGGAAAGCGTCTTTCAGTTGCCTCCAATTGGTAATAGAGTCAGGAGTTAGCCCGTTTAACCATAGAGTTGCCTCTCTAGATAGAGACAATGGGAATAAGCGCATCCGGATCGCATTCTGTCCAACCCCTGGATTGTCAAATGATTTGCATGTTGAGATAAAATTAATCAGATGCATATTCGGATTGTCGCCTGCAAGTCCACCAAAAAACCATTTGAGTTGCAATAGATGGATCATGGTGCTAGTGATATTGAACTTGGCTCCGGGTGCCAAGGGCGGAGGAATAATAGCCCCTGTGGAACCAGTCCCATCCAAGTCGTCATCATCATCATCAAAAATAACTTGCACAGCTCGGCGTTCGGGTCTCATCCTAGCTTGACGATCTCTGTTGACATTCCTGTTCACTGGTACAGCCACATCATCTGCACACCTTAGATTTAATAACTCATCATCACCCAGGTCCTCGTCATCAAGATTTGGTACCTATCACGACCCGAGCCTAGGCCCTAGACGTGACGAGCATCCCAAACTATAAAGGCCCGGAACACCCATTCTCTATCTGGTTATCATGCACAACATTCATAATCATAATAAAATGCGGAATTGAAACTGAGTACGGAAAACATGGTCAAGTTCTGCAATATTTCTGAATTATACTATATGACATCAGTCTGCGAAATCTCTACTAAGAACATAAACATCTGTCTGAAAAGAAACTAGGACAAGGCCCCCAGTAAACCAAAAACATAATAAATAAGATAATGTCTGACATAATTAGGCCTTCCGAATAATAGAAGGCTCACCACTGTGAGATCAAGTCTGCAAATTTGAGAATATCTACTGAGTAGCTGGACCTCTAGACTGTGCCTCAGAACCTGGAAGGAGGGGGGTCAGCACAAAAGTACTGGCACGCGAAGCAATCCAAAAAAAATAGTATAATGGAACATACACACACACATATATATATACATATTAAGTGAAAGCAATTTTTCATCAAGACATCATGTATAAAACTGTTTCTGAAAAATACATGGGCACTTTCTGAAAACATGTAACTTGTCTGTTCATTTCAAATCATGATCTGTGTTTTACTTTTGAGTTAGGTGGTATTCCCCTACAAGTCTGATATTCCACGGGCTGTATGGAATCCGCCATTGACTCAGCGGGGAAGCCCCCAACCCAAGTGTGCCACAAGGGTTGGAGTGTCTAAGTCTGATACGCCACAGGACATTTAAGTCAGCGCATAATAGTATACCCGGGTCGGCAAACCACGGTTTTAGACAATGAGTCGCTTGAACTCAAGCCCTCTTCGGGGAACCACCTAACATCTCTGTATGCCCATTTTTAACCTTTTTTGTACATGTAACATTCTGAATGTCTAAAATCATGAAAGTCTGAAATGTCTGTTAGTCTGAGTCTGATATGGCATTAGTCTGAGTTGGTATCGTCATACCAATACTTGCAAGTCATGATTTTTCTGAGCCATAATGTATTAAGCAAGAGCTTTCATTCAAAACATAGTTTAGACCACCAAAACATGTAACTGATGTAAAGGATTTCATATTCCGAAACTTAAAGTTCAATTCATGCAGAAATTTCATCAAACACCTGGTGGTCAAATGTCTTTAGCAAGTTCATGTATTCAAAATTGAAACACATTCATTCATATATGTATATAAACTGTCAAATCGCTTTGGAGATGGTCAAAAGACCAAAACAATGATGTTAAAACATCTTATACATAAATATATATACATAATTTAAAACCCCATTCTAAAACATGTTTTTTCTATGCCCATGAGAATTTAGGAAAACCCCGGATACCTTGTTCTCCACGAATTTTGGGTGTCTATCGAAGCCTACGTCGAGAGGATTCCAAATCTGTAATTTGTTTCACGAACCCGCGGTTGAATCTTGAGTTGCTTGGGTTTTAATGTTGAAACCCTAGGGAGAGTTCTTGAGCAATTTTGGGAAAAGTATGTGTATTATGGTGTTTGAGGGATTAAATCCCGTGTTGGTGGTATATATAGGGGTGGAGGATTACCAAAATACCCCTAAGGAACAATTAAGGTCAAATTTGTCCCTCAGTTGACAGTTTGGTAGACTGGAGTAAATCTATTATAACTTTTTACTCATATACTCAAATTGGATGAAACCAACTGCAATTGAAAGAGGACTCGAAGAGATTTTGTTTGATATATTATATCTCACACATTTCATTATATACAGGGAGTTATGATCGTTTGAAATTGACCCTGAAATGCTGAAAACTGGGCAATAGTCTATGCGTTTTGCTACTGTTTTTAAATTCAAACGCAGCCTTATGCGTTCCGAAAAATTCTGAAACTTATCCGAGATGTACTATGAGATTTCCCGATCATAACGCAACTTGAAAATCTAAAAGCGGATGTCGGGAAGGTTGAAAAGTTGTATCCCAAAGATTGCTAACTAAAATGACTCTAAGTCCTCATTACACTTAGAAAATTTTTCAAGTTTTTAAGACTAAGTGCACTCTATTAAAGGCTAATCCATGCACGACTTTTACAGGGTGTTACATTTACCACCACTATTTACCACCACACCATTTAAATTTAAGCCTATAGTTTAGTATCAATCATCTACCGCCAATGAAGAATGCAACATAATATAAATACACTAATCCATCAAATTGGGATATTCTACCCAAATATCTCAAAAATCTACTACATACCTTCTCACATGTAGCACTAGTTTACAACTACCAATGAAAAGAGGGTCAAGGGGGTTAAAGCCTCATAATAGACATGGTCAACCTTAATCTTAAATTATAACCCCGTACAATTGTATCTACTTATATGGATTTCTCACCTCATACTTACTCACTCATTCATACATTTAGACTGCCTTCAAATTTCTCAAACAACCATGAGTCTATAATCATAACTTACTCGCTAATATAGCCATTCCCACATTCAAGCAATCAACAAATCACCCTGACCAACAACTCCTTCTCTACCTTCAACTAATAACACACAAGGATGAATCACTTCATTACCAACTCTATCTCATGCAAACAGATTCAGCCATACATATATTAAACCAATGAAAGAACAACAAGTTGGACAACCAGTTGCTAGTGAATCGAAACAGGCCTCACACGGCTTCACTAGACTTTGGTTTTGTATTTTGAACAAGAAAATGAGATGGATGACAAGGCAACTATGCTAGTGAATTGAAAGAGCCCCACACGGCTTCACTAGACTTTAAAAAAAAAAATCAAAAACATCATGATAACAAGATTACATATTACAAGGGATAGAAAATTGACACCTAATATTTAATGGTCTAAGAATATACATATTATTCTGTATAAATAAAAATCTGAGTAAAACACTTCCTCCATGGACTACCATACAATCCACACATGCTGCTAGCTACCACATTAGTTTATCACTATAAAGGGGTAAATCATCCTCAAACATCGATTATTCAACTGAAATATTCATTTACACAAAATCACCCTCACTCTGACTTCTAACTTTGTGACTTTACATCACCAACTTCTTGGTCCAATATCACTACCAATAGGTCATGACAACAACACTTTAACTTATGCTACTATTTGGGTAGAAATATAGTTCCAATATTCTGCTATACATTGTCCACAACTGTAACAAGATTTTGAGAGGGACAATATACACTTAATACCTTAAGCTGGAATGCACGATTCCATCAGGATCAATAATTACATCAGAATCAGTATATATTGATGCACTAACAGACTCCTATCGAGTTTTTCCATAATTTTTAAAATCTTATAGAACGTAAACGAAAAGGACTATATCATGTATACTCTAAACTTTTTGCACTTGAATCAACCCAATAATGGGAAAGTTTAGACTCTGAAGCATGAACTAAATTACAAAGAAGGGAAACATTCCTAAACGCCTAGTAGTCTCTTGTTTATAAGTGTGGCGCGCTACACACCCATAAACAGAACTCTACTCGACGCGATTTCGCAGACACCCTGGGACCATGAACCGTGCTTTGATACCAAGTTTGTCATGACCCGAGCCTAGTCCCTAGCCGTGATGAGCATCCCGAACAATGAAGGCCCGGAATACCCATTCTCTATCTGGTTATCATTCACAACATTCATAATCATAATAAAATGCGGAATTGAAACTGAGTACGGAAAACATGGTCAAGTTGTGCAACATTTCTGAATAATACTATCTGACATCAGTCTGCGAAATCTCTACTAAGAACATAAACATCTGTCTGAAAAGAAACTGGGACAAGGCCCCCAGTAAACCAAAAACATAATAAATAAGATAATGTCTGACATAATTAGGCCTTCCGAATAATAGAAGGCTCACCACTGTGAGATCAAGTCTGCAAATCCGAGAATGTCTACTGAGTAACTGGACCCCTAGACTGTGCCTCAGAACCTGGAAGGAGGGGGGTCAGCACAAAAGTACTGGCACGCGAAACAATCCAAAAAAAATAGTATAATGGAACATACACACACACATATATATATACATATTAAGTGAAAGCAATTTTTCATCAAGACATCATGTATAAAACTGTTTCTGAAAAATACATGGGCACTTTCTGAAAACATGTAACCTGTCTGTTCATTTCAAATCATGATTTGTCTTTTACTTCTGAGTTAGGTGGTATTTCCCTACAAGTCTGATATTCCACAGGCTGTATGGAATCTGCCATTGACTCGGCGGTGAAGCCCCTAATCCAAGTGTGCCACAAGGGTTGGAGTGTCTGAGTCTGATACGCCACAAAACATTTAAGTCAGCGCATAATAGTATACCCGGGTCGGCAAACCACGGTTTTAGGCAATGAGTCGCTTGAACTCAAGACCTCTTCGGGGAACCACCTAACATCTCTGTATGCCCATTTTTAACCTTTTCTATACATGCAACATTTTGAATGTCTAAAATCATGAAAGTCTGAAATGTCTGTTAGTCTGAGTCTGATATGGCATTAGTCTGAGTTTGTATCGTCATACCAAGACTTGCAAGTCATGATTTTTCTGAGCCATAATGTATTAAGCAAGAGCTTTCATTCAAAACATAGTTTAGACCACCAAAACATGTAACTGATGTAAAGGATTTCATATTCCGAAACTTAAAGTTCAATTCATGCAGAAATTTCATCAAACACCTGGTGGTCAAATGTCTTTAGCAAGTTCATGTATTCAAAATTGAAACACATTCATTCATATATGTATATAAACTGTCAAATCGCTTTGGAGATGGTCAAAAGACCAAAACAATGATGTTAAAACATCTTATACATAAATATATATACATAATTTAAAACCCCATTCTAAAACATGTTTTTTCTATGCCCATGAGAATTTAGGAAAACCCCGGATACCTTGTTCTCCACGAATTTTGGGTGTCTATCGAAGCCTACGTCGAGAGGATTCCAAATCTGTAATTTGTTTCACGAACCCGTGGTTGAATCTTGAGTTACTTGGGTTTTAATGTTGAAACCCTAGGGAGAGTTCTTGAGCAATTTTGGGAAAAGTATGTGTATTATGGTGTTTGAGGGATTAAATCCCGTGTTGGTGGTATATATAGGGGTGGAGGATTACCAAAATACCCCTAAGGAACAATTAAGGTCAAATTTGTCCCTCAATTGACAGTTTGGTAGACTGGAGTAAATAGATTATAACTTTTTACTCATATTCTCAAATTGGATGAAACCAACTGCAATTGAAAGAGGACTCGAAGAGATTTTTTTTGATATATTATAGCTCACACATTTCATTATATACAGGGAGTTATGATCGTTTGAAATTGACCCTGAAATGCTGAAAATTGGGCAATAGTCTATGCGTTTTGCTACTGTTTTTAAATCCAAACACAGCCTTATGCGTTCCGAAAAATTCTGAAACTTATCCGAGATGTACTATGAGATTTCCCGATCATAACGCAACTTGAAAATCTAAAAGCGGATGTCGGGAAGGTTGAAAAGTTGTATCCCGAAGATTGCCAGCTAAAATGACTCTAAGTCCTCATTACACTTAGAAAAAATTTTAAGTTTTTAAGTCTAAGGGCACTCTATTAAAGGCTAATCCATGCACGACTTTTACAGGGTGTTACAGTACCCGACCTGGGTTATCAGCATTCTGTTGATTTACTTGCGCAGCTGCCAATGCAGCTAATCTAGGCTACTCCTATTGAGTAGCTATCCTTTCAAGGTCTCGTTGCGCATCCATTCTGCCAATGAGATGTGGTTCAGGATTTATAGGTAATAATGGCTGACCAGATATCCGTGTATTTGGAATGCAATCCACTAAACCTGAACAAAACAAAAATAACAAACAAAAAGTAAAATTTGAGAATCATTGACCAAAGGGTCTATTAACTATCACAAACTTAATTGACAACCGTATTCCCCGGCAACGGCGCCAAAATTTGATATGCCCAAATTACAATTGTCGTTAGAAAGTGCAAGCGATCGCTGTCAAATATAGAACCCAACTGGGTTGGGTGTCGAATCCCACAGGGAATACTATGATCACTAAGTATTGTGATTATTATTAGACTGTTGATCGAAGGTTCCAAAGTAAAGGGGGGTTTAAGTTTAAGTGCACAATAATATTATCGGTGTAACAATGAGATGATATGTGTAATAATATTTGATCACAGAGAATGACAAGTTAGGGTTATGTCCACCTTGTAGCTTCTACTTCTCTATTAACTATGAGTAATAAGGATTTATACATGTATGCACTTATAGAGAGATGTATTCTAATTCTAAATCCAAGTGCTTCTCAACCATCAAGGATTTATTCACCTTAGTTCTCTCGAATCCAAAGTGTACAACCAATCATACGAACTCTCCAAGTAGTTAATTCTCTAAGGCATTAACGTGTAAAATAGGAGTTGGAAACCCTATTTTCTTGTCACACTTTCTTTTCCAAATAGTAACTTTTCTATCGAACAAGTTATTGCTATAATGGAACATTCCCTATGTTTGCAACCACGAGAATTCAATCATAACAAAGAGAGTAATGATATAAGTGGATTAACACATCATAAATTCAAAAACCCATAGCAATAGAGAGTATACTACAAGGTTTCCATAACCCTAACAAATAAACTTAGCTACTCATGAATAAAACAGAAATCACAATAGAAATATTCATCATACCAAAACTTAGAACGATCTTGGTGGAGAAGATGAATAGCAAAAATAAGAGAGAAAAACATTTCTCTCTCTCCTCAAGCTAAGCCATTTTCTCTTGTTTTCAAAATAATACAGAATCTGAATTATGAATAATGGCTGAAAATTCAGCAATAAGGTTTTTAATAACATCCTTCTCTAATAAATTGCTACTGCATCCTTAACTATTTAAAAATATTGTTTTTTCCCGGGAAAAAGTTCCCATGCATCACATTCAGTCCAAAAGCTGCTTTCCCTTTTATGTGATGTTTTCCTTTGTTGTCCACAGGTCCCCAAAGTGCTGAAATCTTCTTCATTAGTACCTGAAAAGCATTCTAATTACATTGGTCAGCTCACTTACTTAATAATGGACTAAAAGTGCAAGAATTATGTATTTCATCCTCAAAACTTAGCTAAAACATGGGTAAGTTATGGTGCTTGGACGTATAAATACGCCCAATATCAGATGCCAACTAAGTACCCATTCTTTTTGTACTCATACTACACTTCTATATATTTTTGTTGCAGATCCGAGTACTAGTTGTTGTTGTTGATCCTTGTTCATGCAGTGATTGATTTTTGGAGATAGGGTGAGCTCTTGGAGTTTGAGTTACCTATTTCCTTCTATTCTTATTCTAAGTATTTTGTTTTGAGACAGATATATTGACTACTCTAGACTTTTGAGCTGTATTTATGTTATTAGATGCTCTTGTACTAGCTCAACCAGGTTGTGAGATTGGTATCATGTGTAGACTATTTTTAGCTATATGGAACTCCTTGTTTATTTAGAGCTTGTGTTTCTTCAATTTGGCATATGATGGGCATTTCCTACTGAATTAACCCATTGCATTATCTTCGGGTTATGTTTTTGGCTTACCTACTAGCGGGATTTAGTAGGTTCCATGATGACTTGTAAATTGGGCCATTACACAAGGAAAATTTTGTCTTTTCCTTTTTACCTTATACTAAGCTATTAATTTTTCCTTAATTCTTTAGCTTCCAGGAGTTATTTTTAATAGAAGAACATTTTATTTCAGCAAATAAATTCACAGTTTTTTCAACAATTTCACATACGTAAAAATAAAAGAAAACCCTTTGTTTCCATTAGTTTGATGCCATAAAGAGAGTCCCTCTATTTTTCTCAATGTTTGCACGCTAAAATCCTCACTTCTCTATCAGTTTTCAATTGTTTTCTATCATTAGATATACCCATTCCACCCCTCAAACACAAATCTTAAGAAACAAAAGAGAAATATTCTAAATAATATAGTTTAAATTCCTTCTTTCCAATTTTAAGTTCTTCAAACATTTTGAGGTAGGTAGAACCATCCCTTGATCGTGTTTCTTGATATTTTACTTTTCTCCAAATACCTTTTTTGTAATCTCCTTTCAAACATATGGTGTCTGTGTGTTTTTATTCAGTAGTTAACTTAAATCATTAACATGTTAAGTTCTATTTCCTCTTGGCATCTTAACAATTTCTTGTGTATTCATAACATATGGAATGGTTTTTCCTAAATCTGGAATCTAAATCCTATACTGTCAATAACATGGTGTTCTCGATAATCTTCAATGAGTATTTTCTATTTCTGAAGTTCTTGAAAGACGTTAGGATTAATTAACTACAAAAAACATCTCTTTTGTCTGTTAAGTTGATCTATGATCCAATTTGAGTATATGTTAGCATGCAGAAATTCTTTAAGTTTATCAAGTAGGAAGGATTACTCTTTCTTTGGAATTCTTTGAACTTCTAAAATAAATCGAATTTATTACCATGAACTTCATAACCTTGGCTTATATTGGTAAACAAAATTATGAGTTTGCTAAAGAATGGAAATTTTGTGTTCTTAAATCTTGATATGGATTGTCTTGTTTACTCTCCAACTATCATAATGTTGTAGGTTTCTTGTAATAACATCCACGCTATGCTTCTAGATCTGTAACTCTGTAACTAAATTATTAAATATCCAAAAAATGAGTTTCGTGGTCCTTTTTAAAATGTGAAAATATATCACTGAGACTATTCTAAACTGTACTGATAATCATGAGTTAAACACTGATTCTCCTTCCCTCCATATGCTATCTAATCTCATGTTTTTTCACTTGATGTATAGATTAGGAGCCTGGTGTTTGT
The DNA here is from genome assembly GCA_030864215.1 of Capsicum pubescens. NCBI lineage: Eukaryota > Viridiplantae > Streptophyta > Magnoliopsida > Solanales > Solanaceae > Capsicum > Capsicum pubescens. Next base: position 178,899,130 of record CM061545.1, on the reverse strand, counting down.
CTAGATTAAGAATCTTTCTTTGCTTGCCTAGTTAATTTTTGATGAATCAGGAAACTCAAATCTACAAGTAGCGTCAATTATCATATTAGCCAGATGTTTGCAAGCATATTTCCTTTTTCTAAAAAATGTATTTTACTCAATTACTACAGAGTTGTAATACATTCATTATATCCTCAATAGTTACATCAATGCTCCGCAAAATTTTCTAGATTTTAGTGAGGATCTTAATAACTACTCAAGAGTCATTTTTCGGATAGATTTGGTTTATCCCAATTATTACACATTATGTAATTACATCATTTCTGGTTATCTCATAAACATAATCCCTCAAGAGTTATGGAAGCCATGTTCATGAACCCTTAACAAAATGTATTTTTAACTGCCCAAAATGCTATGAAATGGTATCAAATAAAAGACTTATAAAACCAAAGTGGTTGAATTCCTAACAAGAGCCCAAAAAGGGCTAAATTATATATATGATACTAAAAGGGCTAAACCACGAGCATGATCCTATTATGATTAACACTTTGAACATGAATAAATAAGATAACGCCATGATCATAAGGGAGTTAGTTAGCACACCATGAAGGCTTAGGTTAAAATGATAAATGCCCAACTATGTTTGTCGACATAGGATAGAGATTACTCCGCGAGTAAGATGACTCTTATTTTAGGTATCTCAAAAAGGGGAAAACCATGGATACTTGCTAGCAAATTATGTCATGTCATATCCTATGCCTGACAAGGTATAGGATAACTTAGCTGATCAGGTCGAGATCAGACTCCATGAGCCCACTTAGTAGTTTATGACGGCTTACTTCTTTCTCCCACAAATAATCAAAGGAATTAAATCTATCTTTCTTGGTTAATTATAAATTTAGTTTACTTTCTACTTTCCAGTTATCTTCACTTAAATTTTAATTATATTTTTATTTATAATCTCTTGTTATACTGTCTTCCTGAAATGGTTTTATATACCAATACATTCAATGTATTGACCGCCTTTGGCACTACATTATTTCATGTTGTATGTTCTGTCTCTCAAGTCTGTGGTCACGCGCCTTATTGGGATCTCTATCTTCTACCATTGGAGAGCCTCTTTTCTACCAATAGGCTAGATGAGATATGTTGACTTATTTATATTAACTTTCTTTTCAGCATAGGTACTTATTAGAGGCTTCACAGGCTAGTCTAATTATCAAATAAACTTTGTATTTTCTAGTATTTATTTATCGTAACTATTAGTATTGCTTGACATCATGCGGTGCAAATAAACTTTGGTTAAGTTTTATCCCTTAAGGAATTCATAAATAAACTTCATATTATTTCAGCTATATTCATTTGTATTAGAAGTATGCTAGGATGATATGCTCGAACGTTCACTAAAACTAGCAATTGTATCGGGTACGTGCCATGTCCAAGGCCCTACATCGGGTCATAACATATGTGAATGTCATATAAGCATCCAGTAGTATGATATTTTCATGGTTGTATAAAACATACATTTGTGATCTTATGATATGCTGTGATAGTGAAATTGATCTTATAATATACAATAATTAGTTTATATTGATCTTTACATGGTAATTGATTATTAAGGTTCATAGCAAAATTATGTGTTGGTCCCGTGCATAGCACAGGCATACCTATCTAATATTATTACTATAAATGAGCTATAACCAACACCTTTACAGAAGCTTTCCTATGAGCTTTTTGGACTTTTCTATAATTCAGAGTATAATTTAACTTCAATTACATAACTTCTTGCACTGTTTTAATACTAAATTGTGCGCCACTAATAATCGATGGAATCAAAAAATTAGAAATCATATTGCTACTAAAATCACAGTGATCCTCTTTATAATCATCTATTAAACAAGAGTGTTTCTTGAACATTTTTTTCTGGCTACCCACAAATCACTTAACCCGTTTTTGTAGGAAGACTATATCAAAACCAAAATACCTTCATCAAAAACTTCTCCACCCCAAAATAAACTAACCCTAATGGTGTCACTCATTATTTTTATTCTTATAAGAAATTTAAATGAACAACTATTTGTGAAAACATAAAATGATCTGTGAATAATGAATGTTGCTCATGAATAATGATATAAACTGCAGTGAACAACAATACATATTTATTAGTGAAAAATTATACCATTTTTAAAAAATTCAAGTGACAAAATGTTCACATAAATAAGAATCATTTCAGGGATATTAATAGTGTGATGTTTAAGTAATTATTCCAAATAAAACTAGTTTGCCCACAAATGGGCAAACTATTAAAAAAGGATTTATAAAAAATTGGTTTGTCCTTTTTTTAGAAAACCATATAAATATTTTTTTCACCAAATGTATGTCAAACGGTGTTAATGGTATTAGTTTAGTTTGCCCATTTTGGGAAAAACTGTCCGTTTTGTTACATAAAAATATGACTGTCCATTTTCACTCCTAGACTTGAAAAACTGTCTCTTTTAGCTCTAGACTTATCTCTCCTTCATTTCCTCGTATTCACCTTCTTTTCCCATTTGAAATGCAATTTAGTATTTTTCTTTATTTTTTTCTCTACTTTTTTTCTACTTGTTTTATATCAGTTTTATGTTTCTCTTATGTTCTTGTAACGACCTAAATTTCGATGAAATATGTGAAATATTTGTTTGTGTGTGAGTTGACTATTTACCCCTCCCCATGGTTGTGTTGTGATATTTTTGGGGTGTGGAGATGATTAGCACGGTTAATGCATTTTAGTGTCATTTATGTGATATGTGGTTTTTGGTGACGTCGGGAGCCTTATAGTGGACTTCAATAATTATCTTTTAATCTGTGTGATGGATGAAGAAATAGATTGCACCATTAGATCTGGAACTTCAATTTTAGGGTGGTGACATGGTTGGTATGATTTTATGGCTTTTAAATCTCATTTTGACCCTCAGTTTGGAAAGTTATGATTATGGTTTCGGGGTTCAACTTTGTGAAAATGATGGTTTTTCAAAAATTTGATATCGCCATTGAGTCTAGAGAATCCAATTTCATATGATAGCATAATTTGTTTGTGTTTACAGAATTCTGGATGAATCTCAAAGGGCCTTCGGAGACTTGGAATTGCACCAAGTCCCTAGTTGATGTACCACTCAGCTGGTGAACCCGTGATTGCAACAGGAGTATCGTAATCGCGATTGAGACAGCAGGGAAAGTGTCACAATTACGACCCCCTTTCACGATTATGATAGGCCTTCCAGTCAAAGTACTGCGATTGCGACAAGAGGTCCCCAATCGCGAGGCCTCTGTATATAAATACATGTTTTCACCACTTCTAACTATTTTTTAGACTTGGGGCTAAGAGTTTTGTGGTTTTTAGAAATTTTCTTCATTTCTAAGCTTGGGTAATATCCATTACACTCATTTTAACTAATTACTTCCAACTTTAACATTAATTTCTTGTTTTAAACACGAATTAAAGTAGGAATTTAGGGATTTTGTCCTGTAAGGCCTAAAAATGATATTTCTTCTAAATTAAACCCTAATTTCACTTCTTTTTTACTTGAGTGAGTTTCTAATCCTATAATTATCCATTTTCCCTTAATTTCACCTTCAAAACAACTTTGGTTATCGATTTTTAAATGAATTTTGAAGATTTTACGTAGTAAAGTTTAAAAATAGTTTTTCTTCAATTTGGAACTCATTGTTAACTCATTTTTTCTTGCATTTTTAGTTGCAGACTCCTAAAAATATAGGGAACATATTTTAGAAACAAAGTTATGATTTTGCCCTTTTTTTAAATCCATTTCAGAGGTTCATTTTGACCCAAAATTGAAAATGGCCAAAATGGATGTCGTTGGATTTTTTTTAACACATAGATTCTATACTTTAATATTTCAGTTGATTTCAGATCCAATCGTGAAGATTGAGGATTCGAGATCGAAGTGTTGCAGAACGATTTTTGACCTTCGAAAGAGGTTATGGCTTAACTCTTTCACACTTGGTTGGGTAGTTAATTTGTATACAAAATCATGTTAAGGATGTTGGAACTAATCATGAAAAATGGCTATCTTATTATGGTGTTCCCGTGTGGGGGAATATGTGCGATATTATGTAGAGTCTTGTATAAATAATCAAATTGTACCTTGGTTATGAAAAAGTGTGTTGTGGTACGAATTATGTGTTGTGAACTCTATTGGCATATGAATCATGTTGGATTTCCTGAATGGTTAAAAATAATGAGTGGATATTAGGCTCACGTGATGGTATATTGGTTGGTTGTGGAAATACTCTTTATGGTTGGTTGTGAGCATTGAATCCTCATACTCATTCATAAAACAATGGTACCGCCCTAGAAATATTGAGAAACATTGCGATGCCTTTTTAGGACAAAAAATAAGACATCTTATAAAACTCTCCCTGAGGGATATATCGGGGAGGAGATATGGATATATGGATTGTACATAGGTTGATGAATCCCCCATGGGTCCTACATCTTGTAGCTTTAACTCTATAGGTGTATACGGAGATTGTGTAATGTTCTCAAAGGTTGTGTGATGGCCACGAGGTTGTACGACGGCCTCATGCATTACATCATCATCATCATCATCATTCTTATTGTGTTTACTTTATTATGATCATGATGTGATCGTATATTTTATTTAACTTGTTACTTATCCATTAATCTAACCTCCCTTACTTGTAATTGATGCTCTCGTATATGTTGTTCCTCTTTCCTTTGCTTATATGTGGTATAAATGTATACTTATATTCTTTTCTGGTGCTTTGTTGTATTATTTATTGATACTATAGAACAGTTAGTGCAAATGGTGTGGGCAACCATTCTGGGACAATTTATTATTTCAGGTGACGTACACTTAGTATGTATTTTGTAGACTTTATTTTCTACTTTGCTCGATTAACCTATGATACTTACTGAGTAAAAGTGGATCGTACTCATCCCTACTTGCCCTTTTGGTGTAAATTCTAGTGTGGGTGCGTCTCTTGTGGCTTGATTTCAGATACCTTTAGAGTTGTTCAAGGTATTAGTTCGACTTTCATATATATGGGGTCCACTTCTATGTTTCTTTATTAGTTTCTATCTTTACTAGTATTCGGAGAACAATATTATTACTATTGGATATTCTGATGTATTTGACTCATGGATTGTACTAGTAGTTCTTACACTATTTAAATCAGGTTTTAAGGAGTCATGGTATTGTTATTTACTATGTTTCGTTCTGCATTTATTATACTTGTATGGTTTAGCTTTGTTCTTAAATTCATACCTTGGGATTTAAATATCATTTCTCTTTTGTATCAATTTTTATGATAGGCTTACTTATCAAGGTTCATTACGACAAGTACCATCATTACCCTTTACAGTTTAGGTTGGGATAAATTGGTATCAGAGAAGCCATGTTCATTGGTATTAATGGTGTAAGAACAGGATGTCTAATAGAGTCTCGCATATTGGTATGTAGACGTCCATATCTATCTTCGAGAGGCTATAGGATGTCTTTAGTATATTTACCTTATTTTGTCCCTTATCATGTGAATTTCTTGCATACCTTATGTTCTAAATTATATTTCATTATTTTCTACACAGATAGTGATGACTAGATCTCATGAGGTTATAGACGTGGAGCCTTCATTTGTGGAAAGAGCCCAGTCTAGAGGTCTACTTATGAGTCATGGACGGACATAGGGCAGTGACGGACATGTGGATCTGCCCCATCTTGGAGTAATGATAGGGGACTTTCCCCAGAGCATCAGGTTGAGAATGTTGGAGGTTTGGACCCTACTTCAGTTCTATCGTGTTCTTCTACCCCAGTTTTGGAGGGGCTATTTGTTCACTTGTTGACCTGTTTTGAGGGAGCTCCTTTGAGTGCACTTGGTTTTCCTCCAGTCTCAAGAGTGGATCCTCTAATTGCACCTATTTCTACTCTTGGTACTCCACAGACTCACAGTACTTTTCCTATTTTGGCATCGGCGTATGAGTATGGTATTCCAAGGTCGGTAGTTCATTTTTCATCTATGTTACCTCCCCAGATTGGATATCAGACCACTAGATTCACCATTCTTCCTCTTATTGCAAGTATAGTTATGTCTTCTGAGGATCAGAAATAGTTTAAGAGATTTACTCATATGGGTCCTCCCAAATTCATTGGCATATTGGTGAGGATGCCTATGAGTGCTTGATTGACCATCGTAAGAGATAAGTTTGATCGACTGGAGTTGGGTGTCATGACTGTTACAGAGTATGAGGCATGTTTCCATGCCTTGTCTAGATATTCTCAGTCCAGTATTTCCACCTAGTCTAAGAAGATTCAGAAGTTCATGAAGGGTTTGGATACCTCTCTTCATCTGGCTACGTCTTAAATGGTTGTATTTAGAGCATTCTTTTAGAGTATAGTAGATCACTCTAAGATGACTGAGTGTATTCTGCAAACATCTTACGGTGGCACCAAGAAGGTGTACCATTTTGGGGAATTTAAAGGCCAGGCTTTTCGGGGCAGATATTTTAGAGGTTCTCGTGGGTATCACTATAGAACAATGCAAGCAACCTTGCAGATTTTGGGTAGTGGCTCTTCTAGTTCACCAGTTCAGGGTGGCCATCTGGGCCCAGTTGTTCCTTCTCCTATTGAGTGGGGTAGTAGAGGTTTCTTTGTGTGTGATGATATTGGTTATTTGTCCAAGGAATATCCCCGTCGTATGATTAGAGTTACTTTTATTTCAGTTATGCGAGGTAAGGGTTCTACCAGAGGTGTGAGGGGCAGGGTTAGTGGAGCCTATAGTGGTTGTGGGGATACTTAGCCATCTGGTGGTCATGCGAAGTGCTATGTTATACCCTCTAAATTGAAAGTAGTGGCTTCTGATGTTGTGATCACATGTATTGTCCCCGTTTGTTTCAGATTTGTATATGTATTATTTGATTTGGAATCGCCTTTATCCTATGTGTCTACATGTTTTTCTTTTGGTTTTTATTCTGTTAATGGACCTCCTGCCATTCCTATTCATGTATCTACCCCTGTAGGAGATTTTTTAGTGGTGGATCGGATGTACCTATCTTGTATTGTGACTTTTTCTAGGCATGAAACTTGGGTAGATTTGTTTGTCTTAGATATGGTTGATTTCGATGTCATCTCGGGTATAGATTTGTTGGCTCCTTACTATGCTATTCTAGATTGTTAAGCTAAGATTGTGAGTTTAGCTTCGTCGGGTATGCCCGTGGATAGTTTGGAAGGGGACGCTTCATTCAGGTCCTGAGTGGGTTATATCTTATGTTCAGGTTCGTCGATTGGTTGAGAGGGGATGTTTGTCTTACTTGGCTCATATTTGTGATACTAATGTTGCTTCACCTCCTTCATTAGCTTTTGTTCGTGTTGTCTATTAGCTCATGGATGTGTTCCCTACAAATCTACCTGGTATGCCTCTGACTCATGATATTGATTTTTCTATTGATGTTGAGCCGGGAACCAATCCCATTTCTATTCCTCCTAAAAGTATGGTCCCAGTTGAGTTGAAGGAATTGAAGGACCACTAGCAGGAGTTGTTGGATAAGGGATTTATCCGACCTAGTGTATCACCTTGGGGTGTTCCTGTCTTGCTTGTGAAGAAGAAGGATGGGTCTATGCGGAAGTGTATTGATTGTCGATTGTTGAATAAGGTGATAGTTAAGAATACAAATCCTCTTTCTCGTATTGATTATTAGTTCGATTAGCTTCAGGATGTCGTGGTGTTTGCGAAGATTGATTTGAGATCTGGTTATCATCAGGTCACGACCCGAACTAGGGTCTGTCCGTGACTGGTATCTCATGTTCCATGTGGATCATAGATCACTCAATGCACCTAATGAAAACAAGAACACCACACTCCAAGGTCATCTAAGTTCCGAACATATAACAATATAGCGTACAATCGTCCAAGAAAGTTTTAAAGTCATGTCCTTAACCAACCACTAACAACCGGCCAAACGGATGACCAATGCCACCCAATAGCCACAATAGTTCAAACAAAGCCTTCTAAACTATGATACAAAATAGAATATCAATAAATTGTCGGGATATGCCCCTTACAATAGCCAAAAAGCAAATCCAAAGGAATAGTCAAAATATAAAGGAAACCATATTCATAAAATGGGGTCTTCCGTAGTATTGAAGCTCACCACAGTCATAAAATGGGGTCTTTCGTAGTATGGAAGCTCAACACTTTAATCTAACTATCTAGCTGATCCCAAATCCATGTCATTGAGCATGAGGAGTAGAAGTATGACCAATTCCTACATTGCGTGGGGATACAGTGTTCGAAGACAGTTAGCGGGGTGAATGCTAGCATGTAACGAGGGAATAAGGTTAACGTAATAACATGATCAACAGTTTAAAATCATTCAAATACCAATGCACATAATTAAATGCATAAACACACACATATACACATACACATACATATATATATATATATCACAGGCTAGGATAGGGAACAAGGCATAACATGTGTTTTAAGACTTTAGCCAACATTATGTAGCTCAACCGTCATATAATAGTACCCACAAGTTATATGGACCCAAACTCTCACCCCACTAGTCGGGTCCCAATTCTTATAGCCACACGAACCGGAGAATAATTTCATATATATGCACATAGAGGACTCGAACCTCCCAACATATACCAAGGTCACTTAAGCACCCGATCATATAATGATTTATGGGTGTGTCGAACCTCCCTAATCAAGATTTAATAATAAAGGGGACTCGAACTTACCTTTTCACTTTAACCCCCACATCGGCAAATGTGGTTCCCAATATCGATCACTCGGACCTCCACTTTCACGACTTAGCTACATAATTCTTATTCGAGTCCAATTAAAATAGGTATTACTCATTACCATTAATTTAACCGCATTCCACAATAAGGCATACATTGTTGGTATCATCATAACAACTACACTTAGAAGGTAACACATCATGCCAAAAAAAATTTCCATTGACCTGGATAAAACAACTCCCTTTGTTCATTAATACATGGAGGGGCTCATTGACTCTTTTTTTCATTAAATCATAACATTATATTTCAAATACCTCTTTATATCATGCAATAGTTCAGGGCTAGTTCAATTTTACAATTTCCCACACTTCTTATATTAAAACGAACTTCATATTATGGGGTTGGGAATATGACCACTTCAAAAGTCACAAGTTTGGGAAAATCACAGTTCCCTAGTTCATTCACCATACTCATGCGCACACAAATTCAAAACCATATTTAAAGCATGGAAATCATATATAAACCATGATAAACATTGTTCAATTCATAATCATTCAAAAAACCCAACCTTTGTTACAAAGAACATATAAACATCTCATGAACAATACCTTAAAGCACATGTTTTACAAAATTAACAATGAAGGAAGAGTAACATCCCTTAAATAGTAAGATGTGCGGAGGGAAATCACCCTTGAGAGCCCTAATTAATCAACCTTTTGAAAACCCTAAGTGTTTTTTACCTTAAGGATTTGGGAGTATTTGAGAAGTTACTTTTATTTTTTCTGAATGGTAACGACACCCTAAAGAGGTTATAAGAAATTTGTTTCAAGTTGGGTAATAAGGGAAATGTCTAGAATACCCTCAACTTAAAATCTGAAAAGTGTCACCTTTGATTACGAGTCACCCCCTTGACTCGTAACCACTCCTTACTACTCATCACCACGAGTCGCAACCAAGGAAGCACAACCAAGTCACCCTATACTATTATCCTTACGACTCAATGGCACCACTGGTAATGGGACCTTATGGCTCGTTGGGTCTAATCGTAGTCAACATAGAACCTAATTTGGGACTTATACTGAAAAACCTATGATTCCACCTAATGACTCACAACATAACCTTATGGCTCTTAGTGAACCACTTGTAGTCAGAGCATAATCAAGCCACAAACTTACTGGTTTGGTTACGACTCGTCCCAACGACTCATTAGGACACCATATGATTCATAGTATCCAGTTGTAACCTGGATAGTGAGCTCAAAACTTAGTATATTTTCAAAGTCCAAAATCTAGGGTGTTTGAATTCTCCCCCACTTGGATCATTCGTCCTTGAATAATGGGACAAGGCAATTGCTAGCATGATTTGACTTCATATTCCTCTACTCTTACCTTTAACAGACTTAGAAAATAAAGATGCCAAGGAAATCACTCTTTCCTTTAACAAAGTCAGAAAACAAAAAGAATAATACATACCTTAAGCACTATGATCCAGAGCAGAAAAAAAGAATGGATACTTGGACATTATGACCTCTTCATCTTCCCAAGTAGCCTCTTCAACCTTGTGGTTCCTCTATAGGACCTTTACCAAAGCTACGGCCTTCGTACGCAACCGACGAACTTGTTGATCCAAAATTTCAACTGGGACTTCCTAATACGATAAGGAATCCAAAATACCCACCTCTTTAAAAGGAAGAACCATTGAAGAATCACCCATGCAATTTCTGAACATCAAAACATGAAACATCGAATGAATGGGGCTCAAATTAGGAGGCAACTCCAACTCATACACAACATTGCTAACCCTCTTCAAGACCAAGTACAGGCTGACATACTAGGGATGAATCTTCCCCTTCTTCCCAAACCGCATTACTCCCTTCATGGGAGATACCTTTAAGAACACCCAATCACCAACACTAAACTCCCACTCTCTTTGCCTCACGTCCATATAGGACTTTTGGCGACTTTGGATAGCTTTGAGTCTATCTCGAATCATCTTCACTTTATCCATTGCTTGGTGAACCAAATTCAGGCCAAACGTCTCCTTCTCACCAACCACGAACCACCCAATAAAAGATCTATACATCCTAATATACAATGCCTGAAATGGAGCCATCCCAATACTAGAGTGGTAGTTATTATTATATACAAAAATATATAAGAGGCAAATAATCAAACCAACTACCACCATAGTCAATCACGCAAACCCAAAGCATATCTTCCAATGTATGAATAGTCCTTTTCACTTTCCCATCCGACTGCGGGAGAAAAGCAGTACTAAGGCTCTCCTTAGTTTCCAAACCTCTCTGAAACAAATGCCAAAAGTGTGATGAGAACTGAGTACCATGATCTGACATGATAGAAATATGCGCCCCCATATAACTTTACAATCTCTTAGAGGAACAACCTCACATAATCCTCTGTCGAATAATTTGTCCTCACTAGAAAGAAGTGAGCAGACTTAGTCATCCTTTCCATAATGACCCAAATTGAATCAAACTGACTCTGAGATTGAGGAATTCCAGTAACAAAATCCATATTAATTATCTCGCACTTCCATACAGGCAACTCAATTTCTTGAGTCAACCCACTAGGCCTTAAGTGCTCAACCATCACTTGCTGACACACCATGCATTTAGCCACAAAATTGGCCACATCTCTTTTCATATTGCTCCATCAATAAATCTTCTTAAGCATGATACATCTTTATCTAACCAGGATGAATAATGAAACATGACTAATACACCTCATCCAAGATCCTCTCTCTTAATTTATCTACATCTGGAACATATTATCTGTCTTGGTACCTCAAGATACCATTGCCACCAATGTCAAAAGCTACAACCTTTTTCCATGCCATATCCCCATTAATCTTCATTAATATAGGATCCAATACCTATTTCTCCTTTATTGACAAGCAATGGATGACTTTTCCACCTTTTTCACAAACACACCACCATTTTAGAATCCAAGAGACGAACTCCAAGGTTAGCCAAATGATGAATATCTTTCACAAACTCCCACTTATCCTCATCCACATGAGCTAGACTGCCTATAGCTAACCTGTTAAGAACATCAACAACCACATTAGCTTTAACTGGGTGATAGTAGAGGCTCATGTCATAGTCTTTCAGCATCTCAAGCCACCTTCTCTGTCTGAGATTTAACTCTTTTGGGGTTAACACATATTGTAGGCTCTTATGATTGGAAATGATATCTTCATGGACTCCATACAAATAGTGATGCCAAATCTTCAATGCAAACTCCATAGCTAGAAACTCTAAGTCGTGAGTTGGATAATTCCTTTTATAAATTTTCAGCTACCTGGAAGCATAGGCCACTACCCTACCATACTGTATAAACTCGCAACCAATTCCTACACGGGATGTATCATAGTAGACAACAAAAACATTAGTGCCTTTAGGCAGAGTCAAAACTGGATATGAAGTTAACATATCTTTCAGCACCTTAAAAGTACCCTCACAAGCGTCAGATCACAAAAACTTCACAAATCTCCTATAGTAATCGACTAAACCCAAAAGGCTTTGAATATCAGTTGGAGTCGTGGGCTTAGGCCACTTCTAAACCACTGTAAATTTTTGTTGATCCACCATGATCCCTTCATTAGAAATGACATGAACTAGATAAGTAACAACTTTGAACCAAAACTCATACTTCTAAACTTATCATACAAATGTTGATCTTTCATAATTTGTAACATAATACAGAAGTGGTCGACATGATCCGCCTCACTCTTAGAATACACCAGAATATTATCTTTAAACACGATGACAAAAAAATCAAAAACCTGATAAAAGACCCTTTCATCAAGTCCATGAATGTTGTCGGGGCATTAGTTAAACCAAAGGGCATAACTAAGAACTCATAATGCCTATACCAGGTTCGAAAGGCAGTCTCAGGGATATCCACCTCCCTAATCTTTAGCTGATGATAACCCGACCTAAGATCAATCTTAGAGAAACATCTAGCACCCTAAAGTTTATCAAATAAATCATCAATTCAAGGAAAAAATACTAATTCTCCATTGTAACCTTATTCAACTAACGGTAATCATTGCACATTTGAAGGTAACCATCCCTTGTACGCATGAAAGAAATAGAAGCACCCAATGGAGACACACTAGGATGGATAAAACCCTTATGAAGGAGGTCTTTAAACTACTCCTTAAGCTCCTTCAACTCAGTCAAAACCATTTTATAGGGATAGATAGAGATAGTACGAGTGTCCAGAACAAGGTCAATCCCAAAATTAATCTTTCTATCCAGAGGTATACCAGGAAAATTATTAAGAAAACCCATGGGGAACTAATTAACCATGGGAACGGGTTGTAATGAAGGACCATTCAAGTTAGAATCCTTAACCTTGACCAAATGATAAAGACATTCCTTGGAAAATAATTTCTGAGCTCTAATGTATTATATGAACCTTTCCTTAGGCACTAAAGAACCCACTTCCCACTCAATGACTGGCTCATTAGGTAATTTAAATAACACCTTACAAGTTTGATAATATAAGGAGGCATAGCATGAATACAACCAGTTCATCCCCAATGTGACATCAAAATCTACCATGTCTAATTCTATCATATCTACCAGAGTTTATATACCATCAAAAGATACCTTAAAACCCCTATAGACTATTCTAGCAACCACACCGAGGTAGAAACAAAAAAGGGTCAGGGATATACTTAGTACTGAAACTAAAATGCACAGCCACAAATAGGGTCACATAAGAAAGAGTAGACCCTTGATCAAGAAAGCAATTCATATCACGATAAAAGAGTTGTAACATACCAGTGACGATGTCAGGGGATGCCTCTGAGTCCTAAAAAATTGGAAGGGCATAAAAGCAACTCCAACCAATACCAGTACTAGAAGTTGAAGTGGCACTCTTTAGTATAAGAGCTGATTAAGTGAAAACAAGAATCTTATTTTCCCCAGAAGCAACCTTAGAAAGACAATCGCTCTGTAAGTGACCAGTATGACCTAATTTAAAATACATGTTCCTCCCTTCTTCAAAGAATCGACGGTGCACTTGCCCGCAGAATGAACAAGAAGGATATTATGGAACAGACTAAGCCCCACTATCCTGAGATTGTGAGCCCTACACCCTATACCCACCGTCATAGTGAGAACATCGATCACCCGACGGCTTCGGTTAAGGAGTACTAGCCTTAAAGTAGGAGCCAAAATGCCCCCACTTTATCTTTGACCACTTTCTACCATCTCTACTACTCTATTGGTGGCCTCTACCCTGATCAGAAAATCAAAACTTCTTATTCTATCTTTCCCCTATCTCCGTTTGTATCTTCTTCTCTTTCTAAACTTGCTACATATAAATAACCTATCTGGAGATGTGCTTATCCTTGTTCAATAAGGTAGCCTTGCTCTCTAGAATCAAATCACAAGACAACCTAGAAGAAAATCTTCTCATTCTCACCATCATGCTAGACACTAACTCGGGGCATATCAAGACAACTGATGGAATTTCAAGGTATACTCCTTGACCATTATCCTGCCTTGCTTCAAATTAACAAACTCTTCAACATTTACCTCTCTATACTCCTAAAGAAAGAAGAGGTCCAGAAAAGTACTAGAGAAATTATCCCGCAATGCGTATTTGGAATTATCTCCCTTAGGCTATTCCTATTCCTCAAACCATTGGTATGCTACATCCTTCAGTTGATAGGTCATAAATTCTACACCCTTCATATTAGAAGTATACAAAACTTGGATGATCTTCTCCATCTCACCAATAAAATTTTTAAGATCCTCTTCAACCTTAACACTGGTGAACACATGAGGACTCAACCTCATGAACTGGCCAACCCTTGTGGCCTTTAAAGATGGAGTAACAGAAGCTACGTGCGCAGATTGAGAAGCTACCAACTGAGCCAACATATGAATAGAATAAAGAAATTCTTCATTTGACACATCAGCCTTGGGAGCTCGAGAAGGACTAGAGGAGACCGGTGGAACTCTAGAAGGGCAATAAAGAACTCAACCTCTAGACCAAGTTTATACCCTATAAGAAGGGTGTGTGCTATCAGCTTTGTCCTCAAGTAGGAAAAAGGAGTTTCCATGATCTTCAAATCATCTGGTAGGCGTTATCTTAAAAATTAATAAATAAGAATTAGAGAGACTCAAGACCTTAGACTTTATATCTTGAAATAAGAAAACAAGAGAGGGAGACATTCCTAAATATCTTGTAGCCTCCCCCTTATAAGTTTATAGCACTACACACCCATAAAAGAGACTCTACTATACATGACTTTATTGGACACCCAATGACCCCAAACCTAGGGTTTGATACCACTTTTTTCATGACCCAAACCAGGGCCTGGCCATGACGGGTATCTCAAGTCCTACGTGGACTGGAGATTACCCCTCACACCTAACCAAACAAAACACACTATACCCTAAGGTTGGTTGAATTTCAAACATATAACAAGATAGTGTACAATAGTCCAAGAAAGTTTTAAAAGCATGTCCATAACCAACCATCGACAATCAGCCAAATGACCAACTGATGTCACCCAGTAGCCACAATAGTCCAAATAAAGCCTTCTAAACTATGATCAAAAACTGAATATCAATAAAGTATCAAGACATTCCCCTTACAATAACTAAAACTCAAATCCTAAGAAATAGTTAAAATGTAAAGGAAACTATAATCATGAAATAGGTATTCCAAATTATGAAAACTCAACACTTCAATCTGACTCGCTAGCTGATCTCAAATCCAAGTCACTAAGTAGAAGGAGTAAAAGTATGACTAATTCCTGCATCGCATGGGGATATAGCATCTAAAGATGGTTAGCAGGGTGAACGCTAGCATGGAACTTGGGGATAAGGATAACTTAATGAAAAGATCAATAGTTTAAAATCATTCAAAAATTAATGCACATAATAAAATGCATAAACATATTTATATATATATATATATAACACATTCCAGGATAGGAAAAAAGGCATAACATGCATTTCAAGACTTTAGCAAGGATTATATAGCTCAACTATCATATAATAGTACCCACGGGCTATATGGGTCCCAACTCTCACCCTCTAGTTTGGCCCCAGCATGTATAGCCGTACTAAACAGAGAATAATCTTATATATATGTAAATAGGGGACTCAAACCTCCCAACATATACCAAGTTGACTTAAGCTCCCAATAATATATGATTTAAGGAGGACTCAAACATCCCTAATCATGAATTAATACTAAGGGGGACTCAAACCTCCATATTCACTTTGATCCTCATATTAGCAAATGTGGTTTTCAGTATCGGCCACTTGGACCTCCACTTTCACGACGCAACTACACAACCCTATTAGAGCCCAATAAAATAAGTATCACACATTCCCATTCATTTAAAAATATTTTGCATTAAGGAATACATTGTTGGTATCGTCATACCAACTACACTTGCAAGGTAACACATTATGCCAAAACAATTTCCATTAAGTTAGACAAAAAAACTCCTTATGTTCATTAATACATGAAGGGGGTCCTCAACTATCTTTGTTAATTAAATCATACCAATATATTTCAAATACCTATTCATATCATGCAATGATTCAAGACTAGTTCAATTTTACAAATTTCTAGGTACTCATAATTAAAACAAATTTCACATTATGAGATTGAGGACATACATAACCACTTCAAAAGTCATAAGTTTGAGAAAATCATAATTTTCTAGTTCATTTACCATACCTATGCACCAAAAATTTAAAACCATATTTAAAGCATAGAAATTATTTATAAACCTTGAGAAACATTGTTCAATTAATAATCATTCAAAAAAACCCAAACTTTATTTCAAAACCCATATAACATATCATGAATAATACCTTAAAACACATGATTTTACAAAATTTACAATGAGGTAAGAGTAACATGTCTTAAATTATTGGATGTATGGAGTGAAATTACCCTTGAGAGCCCTAATTGATCAATCTCTGAAAAACCCTAAGTATTCTTAACCTTGAGAATTTGGGAGTATTTCAGAAGTTACTTTATTATTTCTGAGTAATAATGATACCCCAAAGAGGTTATAAGATGTGGGTTTCAAGTTGGTAAAGAGGGGAAATGTCTAGAATTCCCTCAACTAAAAAACTGAAAAGGGGTCGCCTTTGATTATGAGCCAACCCCTTAACTCGTAACCACTCTTTAATACTCATCACCATGAGTCATAAGGAAGGAAGTACCACCAAAGCACCCTATATTGTTATCCTTACGACTCAACAAAACCATTTTATAGAGGACTCTACGACTCAGGGTCTAGTTATAGTCAACACAGATCCCAATTTGGGACATACACTAGACACCCTATGATTACTCCTAACAACTCATAATGTATTCCTACGGATCTTAGTGAGCCACTCATACATAGAGTAAAATCAAGCCATAAACTTACTAATTTGGTTATGACTCATCTCAACAACTCATCAGGACACCCTACGACTCATAGGGTCCAGTAATAACCAAGGTAGTAATCTTAAAGTTTAGGAAATTTTCAAAGGACAAAATTTGGGGTGTTTCACACTAGTTTAGGATTAGAGCTTTAGATATTCCTAAGATATATTTTTGGACTCGATATGGTCATTATGAGTTCTTGGTCAGGTCATTTGGGTTGACTAATGCCCCAGTCGTGTTCATGGAGTAGATGTATCAGGTTTTTTTTATCGTATCTCATCAACTTTGTTATTTTACTTATAGATGATATCTTGGTTTATTTTAAGAGTGAGGCTGAGCATGAGGAGCATTTTTAGATTTTACTTTAGAGATAAAGGGATCAGAAGTTGTATGCTAAGTTCTCCAAGTGTGAGTTTTGGTTGGAGTCTATTTCTTTATTGGGTCATATGGTGACTAAGGAGGGTATTATGGTTGATCTAGCCAAGTTTACAGTAGTTCGTGATTGGGTTAGACCTATGTTACCTATAGGATTCAGAGTGTTGTTGGCTTGGCAGGTTATTATCGGTGTTTTGTTGAGGGTTTTTCACCTATTGCAGCTCTATTGACCAAGTTGACTCTAAAGAATATTTGCTTTTTGTGGTCTGATTCTTGTGGGGTGAACTTTTAAAATCTCAAGGATTTATTAAGTTAAACTCTTATCTTAACTTTTCCTAAGAAAGGCATGGGTTTTACCATCTATTATGATGCATCAAGAGTTGGGTAAGGTGCTATGTTGATGTCAAAAGGTAAGGTGATTTCTTATGCTTCTCGTCAACTAAATCCAGAATTATCCTACCCATGATTTGGAGTTGTGAACAATTGTTTTTTATTTAAATTTGGGGAGGCACTACTTGTATAGAGTACGTTGTGAGATTTTCCTTCAATACTTCTTTACCCATCCAGATCTTAATATGAGCTAGTTTTTATAGCTTGAGTTTCTTATAGATTATATCAACTATTCTTTATCATCCATGTAAGGATAATGTAGTTGCAGATACCTCGAGTCGGAAGTCTAGTATCATGGGTATCTTGGCACATTTTTTGACCCAGGAGAGGCCTTTCTGCTTGGAGGTTTAGTCTTTAGCTAATCAGTTGGTTAGGCTTTATATTTCGAGACATATGTGTGTTTTGGAATTTGTAGAGGCTAGATCTTATTTGATAGAGCAAATTCAAGCTCATCAATTTGATGAAGTTAGGTTGTGGTTGATATGGGATAAAGTGTTGAGTGGTGAGGCTAAGGAAGCCTCACATGATTCCAATGGTGTTTTGAGAATCGGGGGCCGAGTTTGTGTGTTGGGAGTAGGTGATTAAATTAGATTGATTTTGGAAGAGGCCCATTATTCTAGGTATGTCATCATCTGAGAGTGACTAATATGTATCATTACTTGAGACAACATTACTGGTAGGGTGGTATAAAGAAGGATGTAGAAGATTTTGTAGCTCATTGCCTTTGTTACCAGTAGGTGAGGGCTAAGCATTTGAGACTTGGTGGATTACTTCAGAGATTACCCTTTACTGAGTGGAAGTCAGAATGGATCTCTATGGACTTCATGAATAAATTAGCTCACACTTGTCATGGATCTGATAGTGTTAGGGTCATCGTGGATCGATTGACCAAGCCTGCATTTTTCATTATAGTGCAGGTCTCTTTCAGTGATTAGAGATTTGGCCTGTATCTACATTCAGGAGATTGTGCGACTACATGGTGTGCCAGTGTCTATCATTTATGATCGAGGTTTTGTGTTCACTTGTCACTTTTATAAGAACTTTCAAGATGAGTTGGGTACTCGGGTTGATCGTAGTATAACATTTCACCACAGACTGACAGCCTCTCAGAGTTAACTATCTATGTTTTTGAGTATATGTTTCGTGCTTGTGTAATGGATTTTTGTAGCCATTAAGAGTAGCATTTTACCTTGGCAGAGTTTCTATATAATAATAGATACCATTCAAGTATCGATATGGCTCCTTTTGAAGCTTTGTATAGTAGGCGTTGAATCTCTCTAGTGAGTTAGTTTGAGGTTTCTAAGGTTATACCTCGAGGTACAGACATGCTTCATAAGTCTTTTGATAGAGTTTGAATCATTCAGGATAGACTTTGAATTGCTCAGAGTAGGCAAAGTTCTAAACTAATCATAGACTTTATGCCTTGATATTTGTTGTTGGTGATCATGGTTTTCTTTGAGTTTTACCCATAAGGGGTGTAATGAGTTTTGGCAAGAGGGGCAAGCTTAGCCCCAGGTATATTGGTCCATTTGAGATTCTTCGGTCTATTGATGATGTAGTTTATGAGTTAGCTTTTCCCCAAGATTTATTAGTTGTTCATCCAGTGTTTTATGTTTTTATGATTCATTGTTACATTCCAAATGAGTCTCACGTCATTCGTTAGGAGCCGGTTCGGTTAGATGAGAGATTGTCTTTTGTTGAGGAGTCGGTCTCTTTTTGGATAAAGATATTAGATGGTTGTATTCTAGAATTGGTCTTGTGGTTAAGTTTAGTGGAGGAATCGACCTATAGATAAGGCTACTTGGGAGGTTGAGTCTGATATGTGTGGTTCTTATCCCCAGCGCTTTGCCGATTCAGGTATTTCCCTTGCCTTTATTTCGAGGATGAACTAAAGTTTTAGTGGGGATAATGTAACGACCTAAATTTTAATAAAATATGTAAAATATGTGATTGTGTCTAATTTGACTATTTTACCCCTCTCTGTGGTTGTTTTGTGGTATTTCTGAGGTGTGAATGATTGGCATGATTTTTGATGCATTTTGGTGCCATTTATTTGATATTTGATTTTTGAAGGCTTCAAGAGTTTTATAGTGGACTTCATTCATTATCCTTTGATCCATACAATGGATGGCAAAACGAACTATGCCAACAAATCAGAAATGTCAATTTTAGGGTGGTAACATGATTGGTATGGTTTTATGACTTTTAAATCTCATTTTGACCCTCGGTTATGAATGTTGTGGTTTTGGGTTTTGGGGGTCAACTTTGTGAAAATGATGTTTTTTGAAAAATTTAATATCACCATTGAGTCCGGAGCATCGAATTCGATAAGATTGCATATTTTTTTGCATTCACGGGATTCAAAGTGAATCTGGAGGGGGCCGCGGAGACTTGGAATTGCACAAAGTCCCCATCTAGTGCACCTGTGATCATGATAGGGCCAGTAGGTGAAGTTTCACGATCACAACACCCCTTTCACAATAGATATAGGCCTGTCAGTCAAGGTACTATGATCACGATTTGAGGTTTGCGATAGCGAGGCCTCTGTATATAAATACCTGTTTTTGCCATTTTCACTATTTTTTGTACTTGGAGCTTAGGGTTTTGTGTTTTTGGGAAACTTTCTCCATTTCTAAGATTGGATATGCTCCATTTCACTCATTTCAACTAATTTCTACCATTTTAATGTTAATTTCTTGTTTTAAACACGAATTAAAGTATGGAATTTGGGAATTTTGGCCCGTAAGGCTTAAAAATGATATTCCTCCAATAAAATCCTAATTTCATTCCTTTTTCACATGAGTGGGTTTCTTATCCTATAATTATTCATTTTCTCTCAATTTCACCTTCAAAACAACTTTGATTCTCGATTTTTAAATGGATTTCGAAGATTCTCCCGGTAAAGTTTTAAAATGGTTTTTCTTTAATTTGGACTGTGTTTTAGCCCGTTTCCACATGGGTTTTCAGATGTATACTACTAAAAGTATAGGAAATATATTTTTGAAATAAAGTAATTATTTAGCCCTTCTTTTTTAAAAATCCATTTTTGGGGTCCGTTTTGACCTCGAATTGAAAATAGGTAATATGAGTGTCCTCTATTTTTTTAATGCGTAAATTCTAAATGTTGATAGTTTATTTGATTTTGGGTCCATTCAAGAAGAGTAGGGATTCTGGATAAAGTGTTGTAGATCGGTTTTTGGCATTCGATGTAGGTTATGACTTAACTCTTTCAGATTGTTGGATGGTTAATTTGTATACAAAAGAATGTTAAGGGTGTGGGATCTAATCAAGAAAAATGGCTATCTTATTTTGTTGTGTCATATGGGGAACTATGTGAGATATTATGTAGTGGTTTTTGAACTTTATGTGCTATGTGTGACCGTGTGGGATCCTATGTGATATTTATTGCCTTGTATAAATAATTATAATTGTACCTTGGTTGATGAAAAAGTGTGTTGTAGTACTAATTATGTGTTATGATGTATTCATACTCTATTAGCATATGAATCATGTTGGATTTTATTAATGGTTAGAAATAATGAGTGGATATTTGACTCACGTAATGGTATATTGGTTAGTTGTGTAAATACTCTTTGGGGTTGGTTCTGAGCATTGCATCCTTATACTCATTCATAAAATAATGGTACCACAATAGAAATATTGAGAAATACTGCAACACCTTTTAATGATAGAAAATGTGACATCTTATAAAACCCTCCTCGAGGAATGTGCCAGGAAGGAGGTATGGATATATGGATTGTATATGGATTGAAAAAAAACCCATGGGTCCTACATCTGGTAGCTTTATCTCCATAGATTTATACGAAGACTGTGCGACGGTCTTAGTGATTGTGTGACGGCCTCGAGGTTGTGTGACAGCCTCGTTCATTACATCATCATCATTATCATCATCATTATTCTTATTGTCTTTAATTTATTTCACTCATGATATGATTGTATATTTTGTTTGACTTGTTACCTATCCATTATTCTAACCTCCCTTACTTGTACTTGATGCTCTTATATATGTTGTTCCTCTTTTCCTTTCTTATATGTGGTATAAAAATATACTTGTATTCTTTTCTAGTGCTTTGTTGTATTATATGTAGATATTATAGAATTGTTAGTCCAAGTGGTGTGGGATACCATTGTGAAATATTTTCTGATTACAAGTGACGTGCCCGTAGTGTGTATTTTGTTGCTTTATTTTCTACTTTGCTCGGTCAGCCTAGGATACCGACTGAGTACAAGTGGACCGTACTTATTTCTACTGTGCTCTTTCTGTGTTGGTGTGTCTCATATGGCTTAATTTTGGGCGCCTACGAAGTTGGTAAAGGTAGCGTTTGGACCTTCATGTATCTGGGGTCCGCTTCTATCTTTCTGCATTAGTTTATGTGTTTACTAGTATTTGGAGACAGATATTGTTCCATAGGATCTTCTGATGTATTTGATTCATGGATTGTATTAGTAGTTCTTACACTATTGACATTAGGTTTTGGGGAGTTATGGTATTGTTATTGGCTTTGTTCTTTTCCACATTTATTATACTTTTATGGTTCAGCTTCGTTCTAGAATACTTACCTTGGGATTTATGTATCATTTCTCTTTTGTTTAAATTTGTGTGATAGGCTTACTTGTTAAGATTTGTCGCGATAAGTGTCATCATGATCCTTTGTATTTTGGGGCATGACAATATTCTATGGGTTTTTGATTTGGTACTCCTGTTTTACATGGCAGGAAAAAAAAGGATTGGCATTACTATTATGTTTTTTGTGCTTTCATAAAATTATTTGGATTATTTTTTTGTTTTCATTAATCATGCACCCGTAAATTAATGAAATTTAAAAAATATTTTTTTTATTCCATTCAATTATTTTTTTACGTTCATTAAGAAAAATCATTAATATTATGTATAGTAGGGTTGCTTAACGGATGGATCGGATGGACCATTACACTTAATGATTTTGCTTATTGGTTATCTATTTTAATAAATACAAATCCACTAGCCAACCAATAAAATATAGGTTGACTCAGTAACGGATAAATAATTATCGAGCAGTGTATCATACCTCCACAAATCCTACTTGAATGAAGGCAACTTACAAATTAGAACACTTCTTCACCCTCATGACAGGCGGGAATACTCACCACTATACTACAATGACAACTTTCCAGAGAAGCTTTAGGAGAGCATTTTAGGTCAATTGTCAAACCATTCAAAGCCAATAGTTGTATGCAGTATATAGTGAGTAGTCATTGTTCTATTTCTGCAACCATATATAAAAATTTAGGAACTTGACATTTTTATTAGCACGATGAATAACTACTACAGTGGGTGTGTTATTGGCAAAATTTGTTATGTTAACTAGAAATGTATTACTACATGGAAACTAAAATTGTTGTTTAACCTACCGAGAAAAGTAAATCAAATTGCAAGAAGGATTCAAAGAGGAAGCTAATTCAGAGCTTTTTCTTTGAACCAATATAATGATATATCACTTTACAGTTTACAACTTTACTCTTTAGTTATAATATTATATTAGGGTTAATTAGTAATGGGCTTTAAGTTATTACTTATAGGTTTGAGTTTGTATTTTATAATAATATAATATCATATGTATTTTATATATTTAAGTAGAAAAGTATACGTATATATGGTAATTTTTAATGGGTTAATGATTTATCTAATAAGGAAACTAAGTAATGCATCCCTAGGCCAATAATTCATTAATTATAAAATTTAAGCTATTCATCAACCGTTTATTTGATAAACCAATAAGTCAATTTTACGGTTGGCTTATCGGATACGGTTCAGTTTTGAACAGCCCTAACGTCTAGTTTATTAAATTACTCTTATTTATTTAAAAAAGATTTAGTTCTAACAAAAATTACTTCTTTTTTATTAAAGGTATACTTGAACATTATATAAAGAATGAAATTTTGAAAATTTTCATTCATATCCCAAGAAATTAAACCTGAACTCCGAGGGGACCTCAAAAAATTAAATCTTGAATAAAAAAACTCTCAAAAAATTCAGATCAACAATAATCATTGGATTAAATCTAAATTGGTGAAATATTTAACAAACATAAAAATGGAAAAGGGATAATTGAACAATTAAATAGCTTAGTGAATTCTGCAAATTACATTACTACTCTTTAATGTTGGAAAACATTATTGTTTCATTTTTCAATTGTCTTATTGTTGTTTTTTCTTGTACTTGAGTTATTAATATTTTTATCACTTTTCATTTTTACAATACTTTCATTATAATAAATTTCATTTTTTTATATATCAAACCTGTTTTTGAAAATATTTTTTTGAGCACAGAGTTAATTAGAAATATCTTTTCTATGTCTCACAAAGTAGGAACTGTTAGCCCCCTAAAAATAACTTAATGTTTTAATAATGACAAACTAATTAAATAAACATGCATGACCGAATCCGGATGGTCTCAAGGTAAAATGTAATCCGTGGTATCATGACTACATATGGAAGGAATCAAATCAAAGCATGGAAAAGATCCCTAAGATATGGAACTAAAGAGATGTATATAGAAAGAGCAAGTCATGGAGCATAAATCAGCATTACGGCTGGATTTTAGGGCTTTCAAATAAGTAAAAGTATTGTATAAATTATATGGAAACATCTGATATGTACATATAGAGATATGGATCCTCGGTTTATCAAAGAACATAACATATCTCAATACACAAACATATCTGATATGGACGTGCTATCAGTATGAGGCATCAATCAAGGAATCCAATCTTTTCTTCTTTTTTTTGTTTAATAAGGTATTTTATTTATCAATGATCAAATAAATTCTTAACACAAATGGTCCAACAAATTATAAAAAAATATAAAAATAAAAATTCTACTCCTATCCTACCAACTCGGCCCAACCCGAGTCCAAAATCAAAAAAACATATAACGCCTGAGTAGGGTTTCAAAATACATCCATCTTCCATTTTCATCATTCTCCATATGCCTCCTATTGCACAATTTTTTACTTTGAGAATATCAGCTTTCTTCTCTGCATATTTTGGATGATTAACAGTGGGCCCATCTGGACCTTGTATCAAGCATTTCTCAGCTTGCAGAAGTGAGTTTGGTTTCTTTTTCCTTCTTCTTGTTTGCATTTGTTGCATGAACTAATTTATTGTTTGTCTCTATTGAATCAGTTGTATTCTCTGGTGGATGGGATAGTGTTCTTCTTTTTGTACTGTTATGAGGGATCTAGTCAACATGTACATGCTATCACATCCAAGAAAGTTTATTGTGGAACTCCTTTTCATTTTTCCATTGTGTTCTTGTATACTGATCCCTCTAGCTACTCTTAATTCACTGATATTGATGGGATGAATATAGTGGGATGGTTTCACCCACAACTATTCAGATAATAGCACGTCTCCCCGAATTATCAATCTCAATTTGACCCACAGACCCTCCCATTTTGTTGCGAGTCCTTTTTGTTGGCTAATGAAGAATAGGATACTTAGCTTTTTCACTCCTTTAGCTACCTTACTATCTTGTAAATATGTTTTTTGTGATAAACTTATCTTTAGCCATCCCATCCCATTCACCCCTTTGATGGCGATAGTCTTAAATATGAACATTGTAATTTATCATTGTTTGCTAGGCATTTTTCCTTTGTTTCAAGATACTTAAAATTTGTATATATGAATTCCAGGTTATATAATGTCAAATCCAATCAAATCCTTGATTGAGAAGAAATTCCTTTAGTTTTTCTTTTAGACCAAAGAAGTTGCTGAAGATGATGACTATATAAAGACGATAGAAGATAGAAGACAACTCACGCAACTTAACAGGAAACTCTCAGTGTGTCTAAATTTTTAGTCTTCATAAAATTTTATAATTCTCAGTTTACAGTAAAAAGGAAGCTTGTGCACTAAAGATCTCGCCTGCGCAGGGTTCGGGTCTTAATATACAATTGTTACAAGAAAAATAGAAAGATCGAGTCAGCTTAGTTATACCAATTGAGGTTGTGTCACAATATCTGAATAACAAAATAATATTTAGAAATTGTACAACCCCTCTATAACTCCATTCTCACATTGAAAGCTCTAAAGGAAGCCCTTGTAACCCAAGGAGATAGGAGTAGGCACCACACTAATGATCTTAGCCAGGATAAATCTATGTGTTTTTACTTATATATTTATTTACGCTTTTCATTTTATTCTTTTTTATCCAATATATTAAACTGCATATGAGTAGACTTTCAAGACTGATTAATCGACTCAGAGGAAGTTTTCAATTCTCCCCTCCCCTTCCTCCCCTCTTGAATTTTAATTGGTATCAGAGTTGGTCTCACTATCAAGTGATGCTTAAGAGCATGTGAGTAAAGATAAAATGATCAAATACCAAATTCCAGGAGAACTTATTCAAGGTGGGCACTTATCAACAAGACCACCATACTTAAATTGACAATACTATTTGCACTGGAAGAACGGATTCAAGATCTTCGTACAATCAAATGACTTTCAAGATTGGGTGGTCATCAAGAAGAAACCAAAACCTATACTAGGGCTTAAATACAAGGACAAACTGAAGGATAAGGAATCAAGTAGTCTTGACTTAAACAATTTCAAAGACTTTAAAATCACCAAGGAACAACGAGAGGTAATTGAAACAAATGCAAGAGATATAGATATTAACATGTGAAATGATCAAATAAATATGGAACAAATTAGAAGTTACCTACGAAGGTACTGCCAAAGTAAAGAAGGCAAGGATCAGTGCTTTAGTCAATGAATACGAGCTTTTCCAAATGGAAGAAAATGAAGGCATGGAGTCAATGTTTGTACGATCCAGAAAAATTATTTGTGAGCTGAAATCATTAGGGATGATTTACTCAAATAGCCTTCAGGTCAAGAAGCCTGTAACGAGTCTCCCAAAAAAATATAAACCCAAAGTTGTCATTCTAGAAGATGGGGATCTTCACAATATGACCTATGACGAACTACGAGGTAAACTTATTGCCTATGAACAAAATAACATTAACAGGTACAATAAGGAAGAAAAAAACTTGTAGCCTTTAATGTCGTAACACCGGGAGAAGAAGAGCACATAGATGAAGATAACAATAAAAGAATGGTTCTTATAAATCGTAGAGTAACACAAATTTTAAGACAAAGATAGCGTAGACCTCAAGGCTACAAGAATAATTAATTCACAAGGAATGATGGTCGTTGTTATCATTGTGGTAAACTAGGTCATATCAAACAAAACTTTTAGAATTAACGAGAAGATCATCAAATAAGAAAAAAACTTTAAAGGCTTGAGTGATGAAGACAAGACTAAAGACGATGCAAAAATAAAAAATATGTGTTTCATGGAAATGGATGAATCTAGTGAGGTAAGACCTTTTAACTATCATAATTGCAAACTTCTTCAGTCATATCTTGATATGATCATTGATGAGCTTCAAAAGATCATTGATTAGTACAATAATATTGCTCAAGAAAAGAAAAATTGGCAAAAATAAAAGCTTAGAGAAGGAACTAGCAAATTGAACTTGAAGCAAGTCAAATTAAAATTGACTTACTTCATGAAGAAGTTGATGATGTGAAAATGCAGTTAGACAATATTAGAAAATCATCAAGTCACAGTTTTGAAAAAATATTTTTTTTTAAGGTTAAATCAAGCTCTTCGTCAAACTCTTTCAACTCTGCTAAAACTTCCTTCTCTTTTTATAGACCAGTCTACTACACCTATGGTAAGAAATATAAAAGATCACACAACTGTAGATAGAGTTATAGAGGAGTGTGGGTTTAGAGACCCAAAGGAATTACATCTAACCCTCAAGGACCGAAGACTACTTGGATACCTAAATAAAATTAATTTTCTCATTTTGCATGAACATGTCCTCAAGAACTAAAGAAAAGGAATATGTGTCATAGATAGTGCATGTTTCAGACACATGATCAAAAAAAGAAAATTTTTATTCTATAAAGGAAATTAAAGGCAGATCAATTAGATTTGGAGATAATGCAAAAGGTGAAGTCATTGGAGTCAGCTCTGTGAAACTTAGCTCCTCTTACGAACTCATTGAGTATATCTTGTGGATAGACTCAAACATAATTTGTTGAGTATTATCCATATGTGTGATGTATGATTTTCAGTATCCTTCAAAGCTGAGAGTTTCTCCATTAAGTGTGAAAAGAAATATCTCTCTTATCAGTGATCGTGTTGATAATATTTACGTTCTAAATAATCCTGATTTTTCTACACCAACATGTCTTACTGCACAAACCAATGACACATTGTTGTGGCACAAGAAGCTCGGGCATGCTAGATGCATTCCATGTAAAAACTTTCTAGACTTGAATTGGCGAATGGTCTACCAAAACTAAAGGTTGAAATGGATCACATCTGTGATGCTTGTCAACTCTATAAATAGAGTCAAACATATTTTAAAGTCAAAGACATTGTCAGTACTACCAAACTCCTTCAAACAATCCATATGGATCTATTTGACCCCACCAAGACCGCAGGTATTGGTGGAAAGATATATGTATTTGTCATTATTGATGATTATTCTTATTTTACTTGGGTAATGTTATTTGATCACAAGCATGAAGCATTCACTAATTTTGAGATCTTTTGAAGTAGAGTACAAAGAGAAGCATGATATTCATCACCTACATTCATAGTGATCATGGAGGAGAATTCAAAAATAAAGCATCTGAGTACTGTGCTCAAGACAGTTATTCTCAGAACTTCTCATCTCCCTAATCCCCTCAATAAAATGGTATGGTGTAATGAATGAACAATCTCTTAAAGAGACACCGAGAATTATCCTTCTTGAACAAAACTTACTCGATCACTTCTGGGCAGAGGCAGTAAGCACAACATATCACATTGTCAACAGGTGTCATCAGACTAATCCTAAAGAAGGCACCTTAAGAACTATGGAGAGAAAAGAAAACCAACATCAGTTATTTCCATCCTTTTATATGCAAATGCTTCATCCATAAAAATGACAAGAATAAATTAGAGAAGTTTTATCCACGAAGCGACGAAGGTATTTTTCTTGGTTACTCTCCCACTAGTCGTTCCTATAGAGCATACAATAAATAGACTCTTTGTGTAAAACAATATAAGCATATTGTATTTGATGAATCTAACCTTATTTCTGTAAGCTTGAGTTTGATAAGAATAGTTAAATAACTCTCAATCAATAGTTGGGCTAGACAAAACACCTGAGCCAGTCACCTCTAAGTCGACTATGGCTCAACCAGAGTCAGCTCTTTTTATTATAATATCAAAAAAAATGGTCCAAAGGGATAGAGACATGGTGCAAGTTTTTCAAATAATTTTATCATTTGAAATCCAAATGATAATATTCAGATAAAAGCCTAACTAAGAAAATAAGCATTAGTAGCATTTGTATCTCAAATTAAACCTACAAAGATTGACAAGGCCCTCAAAGATGAATCTTGGGTTGAGGACATAAAAGTAGAACTAGATCAACCTAAATGTAATCAACTTTGGAATCTAGTTAAAAAAATAAAAAATTGCTCAGTTGTTGGAACCAGACTTATTTATAGAAAAAAACTGAATGAAGAAGGTAAGTCATCCAAAATAAGGTAGGTTAGTAGCTCAAGGATACTCCCGGAAGAAAGGTATTGATAATGATGAAACTTTTGTTCCTATAGCAAGGTTGGAATTGATTGAATTTTATTGGTATTTGTCGCTTTTAAGCACTTTATGTTATATTAAATGGATGTTTAGAGTTTCTCAGTGGTTTTATTCATGAAGAGATTTAGGCCAAACAACCTACTAATTTTGAAAATCCCTCTTATCCAAATCATGTTTTCAATTTCTCGGAAGAACTTTATAGTCTTAAACAAGCTCCAAAAGCTTGATATGAGAGATTGGGTACTTTTCTATTAAATAATAATTTTTAATGAGGTAAAATAGATACAACTTTTTTAATTCAAAACATGGACTCTAGGTTGCTTATTGTATAATTTTTTGTGGATGATTAATCTTTGGTAGTGGTATGGACTGCGTACATTCTACCCTCCCCAGACCCCACTATGTGGGAACATACTGGGTTTATGGTGGTTGTTGTTGTTATATAATCTTTGGTAGTATTAACTTTATTTTGTGTGAGAGTTTTGCAAATCTTATGAAGTAAGAATTTGAAATGAGATGTATAGAGGAACTTACATTCTTCTTGGGATTATAAATCAAAAAACTCCAAAAGAAATCTTTATCAGCCAAACCAAATATACAAAGAAGCTCATTAAGAAATTTGTAATGGATAAAGAAAAAGCCGTTGGAACCCCAATGAGTACCTCAACAAATCTAGACTCAGAGACATTCAGAAAAGATGTTGATGAAAAAACATACAGAGGGATGATTGTATCTCTACTGTACTTGACGACAGGTTGACTAGCCATTATTTTTAGCATCTACAAATGTTTAAGGTTTCATTTAGCTCCCAAGGAGTCCCATATTACTATGGTAAAGTGGATTATTTTCTATCTCATTGGTACTCAGGATATTGGACTATGGTACGCTCACTCCTCATTCCTTGGTTTAATTGGCTATTTAGATGTTGACTTTGCAGGTGATAAAAATGATTGAAAAAACACCAATGAGATGTGTCAAATTCTTGGAAATACCTTAATATCAAGGAATAGAAAGAGATAAACCTCAGTGGCCTTATCAACCACAGAAGCTGAATATATAGCTATTGGCAACTATGGTACTCAGATATTCTGGATAATGCATATGTTACTTGCCTTTGATTTATCACTTGAATTAGTACCAAATATGTGTGATAATACTAGTGTCATTATTTTATTAAAATATATTTTGCATCATTCTAGGGCTAAGAGAATTTATATTAAACATCATTTTATTCTTAATTATGTGAAAGAGGTGATTTTGTGCTAAATTTTGTTGACTTAGAAAATCATCTTGCCGACATTTGTACAAAACCTCTACTAGAGGATCATTTTTATCTTCTCCAAGAAAAACTCGACATTACATGCTTTACCAAAAAATAATCATTGAATAATCTCCTAAAATCTACTTTATTATTTTCTACCAGTACTTTTTAAACAAAATATTGTCCAATCTTTTTTGGGGTTAATATTTTCTTGTCTTTTTCGTTCCCGCCTCTTTTTATCCTCATTATTACCCTATTTCTACCCCAACAAATTCACCACCTCATGTTCATTTCATTTACTTGCGCGCTTCGTCTTTTTATCTTCCCTATGTCTACAACTCTTCCCTTCTGCCTCATCCTTCTAAACCTATTTTTTATGTCTCTATGTTCATCCCCCTTTCTATTCATCTCATCGATTCCTCTTCCTTAACGTAAGGTAAAAATCATTTTCTCCCTTGTCCCTCTGCATTCTTCTTCCCATGCATAAAACCATATTCATGGTTAACCTTTAAAGTCCTCCAACTAAATTCTTCTCCAAAAATTAAAAGAATTCATTTGAGGAACCATATTTATTATTGTTTTCTCAAAAGAAGCCTCCTCAAAATCTTTTCATTCATTAACCCTAAGAATTGTTATTTCTCCTGTGCAATCTATTTTTGCAAAAAATATCACTCCTCTTTTTTAGAAAACCTTTCTCTAAAGGACATGTGCAAGTTCTGGACCGTCTTCTATTGAGAAAAGTTTTTCACTTTCAAGAGTTGTTTTATTGTTCTTGGAAGAGTTATCATCTTCAGCAATTAATCTGTGTAATTTAAGTCCCTTGTTTAAGGCACTGTATTTGTCCTTGTACTTTTATCTTTATGGAACAAAGGTCTTTAAGGACCTAGTTTGAATCTTCTGTGCTAATCTTTGTATCTCAAAGGAAAACAGAGAGCTTAAAACTTTTGTATTAGGAATTAGAATTATCTTGAATAATTTTCTATTTGAGAAAGTGTTTCATACAAAATTCTCGGGTATGGTCCATTTCATGAATAGTACCTGGATAGAAAACTTTGAAGTCAGCGTTGAGGATGCTAAAGTTGTAATTGCCAACCAGAGGTAAATTTATCAGATTTTTGACCTATGTCACTCTATTTCAAGCATCAAATCTTAGTTCACATCATTGCCACCACGTTAATTTCGATGAAGGGATCTCTAAGTAATGTTACCTCACAACATGTGTTTGTCCTGTATTGTTTGATTAAGTGTGACAAGATAAATTAGTCACAATGGTTTCGTTAATATATGTTGGAAAGTTCAACGAACTCTCATGCATCTGCTAGTCTGCCATATGATTTGGTCATAAGATTTGATATGAAGCCTCAATCAAAGAATCAAATCAAATTTTTATTGAGCAGAAATTCCTTGGGTTTTCCTTTTAGAGAAAAGAAGCTACTGAAGTTAAAGACTATATAAAACAATAGAAGATGGAAGACAACTTATGCAACATCACAAGAAACTCTCAGTGTGTCTCAATCTTTAGTCTTCATAAAGCTTTGTAACTCTCAATTTATAATAGTTTCAAAAAAAAAAAGATCGAGTCATCTTAGTTATACCAATTGAGGTTGTGTCATAAGATCTAAATAATAAAATAGGATTCACATATTGTACAACCCCTCTATAATTCCATTCTCACATTGAAAGCTCTAAATGAAGCTATTATAACCCAGAGGGACTGAGTAGACACCACACCGGTGATCTGTACCTGGATAAATCTCTGTGTTTTTACTTATTTTCTTATTTATGCTTTCAGTTTGATTCTTTTTTATTCAGTATACTAACCTGGAGGTAAGTTGACTGTCAAGGTTGATCAGTCGAGTCATAAGAAGTTTTCAATCTCCCCCCCCCCCCCGGGCACCTCTTGAATTTCAGGAAAAGATTACCATATATTCATATCCTTTTTAGAATTTACTCATGTAACCATAAGTTCATATGTTTTTATCATATGAAAATAGAAAAAGTTAAATCCAAACTGCTATTATTCCATTTATACCAGATATTTAGCAAAAGAAGACAACACTTTACAAAATTAAATTCGAATTAGTATTAATCCACTCGTTTCTATTAGATTGTAAAGAATGAAAAATAGAACTATTACTTAAAAAAAGGAATGAGAAAATATAAAAGAGGTAAGAGGTAAAAGAAGAGAATCAAATAGAGAAACCATTCTAGGGAAAAGAAAAAGCAAGAAATAAGGAGAGTTCTGACATGGGACATATAATACACTTGTCAAAAATAAAAATGCCTCATACAACTATTGTTAATTTTTCCTCATTCATAAAAAAGAGGATAACATATATAAATCCTGAAATGTTTAAGGTTTATAAAACTTTATCCTAATAATTTATTAAATTACATCATATCCCAGATTTTTAAATTTGTGATACATATTTTTAGCCTTAATACATATGCATTGTGATACATTTGTAATTTAGTGATTAGTTAAATAAGGAACTAATTAATTTTTAATTATTACGGGGAGTAAAATTAGGCACAAATCATGGAAATGATACATCTAGTTTAAGATGTATCACAATGATACAATTCGTAAAATTACTCACTAGCCATTAAAAATTAAATCTCACACCAAAATAAATAATTTACATTTGTCAAATATATGTTAAATATATTAAATATTTATAAATAAATTTAAAATATGAATCACTATCACAAAATATATGTCATATGTATCACCAGTATTGACTTAATATGTCATATGCATTGTGTCATATGTATCACCTGTATATGTCATATGTATTGTGATACATTTGTAATTTAGTGGTTAGTTAAATAAGGAAGTAACTAATTTTCAATTATTATGGGGAGTAAAATTAGGCACAAATCAGGGAAATAATACATCTAATTTCAGATGTATCATTATGATACATCTGGTTCCAGATGTTTCATTATGATACATCTAGTTCCAGATATATCACAATGATATATTTCGTAAAATTACTCACTAACTATTAAAAAATCAACTCACACCAAAATAAATAATTTATATTTCTCAAATATATGTTAAATGTATCAAAAATTTATAAATAAATTAAAAATATGAATCACTATCACAACGTATATGTCACTATCACATTGTTCAATTTCTCCTCTTTTCCTTTATGGGTACTAACTTAAAAGTTGAAAAAGAATTCAAAATTGACATAAGAAAAGTTGATAAAAAAAATTAAAAAAAGACAATGAAATTGGTGAAGAAGTTGCAGTATATGAGATGAAAGTTGTATCAATTGATGATAATTTGGGAGAAATTTTAGGGGATGAAACATTTGAAAAAAATCTCCAAAGAAAAATAGATTGCATGGGTGGGGATTTTATTCATATGTATGAAGAGTAAAATCTAAAATCCGAGATTTTCAGTAATTGTTGAAAAAGTAAGGGATTTTGAATAATAAGGTCTCTTAGGTTTGTGGTTCTTTGTAATTTATCCTAAAATTTATAATTTATCCTAAAAATTCTTCACTTTCACCTCCCTTTGTAACAACGGCCATTTAATTTAGGCACCAATTATTGACTTCAACACTAAGAACATCTACTTAAAGTATGTAGGTTGACAATTTGTCCAATCTTCCCTCTCTCCTCCTCAATAATTAAACTTGAGTGCATGAGTTTTATTATGATTTTACATAATTTCCATAGTACTCAATCTCAAACATGGGGTATAATATTATCATTTTTTTGGTTTCTCATTTGGTGTCCGGTACTCGAATTGGAGTTAGATTAATCCGGATTCACGTTGCGTAGGACCCCCATTCAGGGTGAAGCCATCCCGACCAGAGATTTTTTCATACCCAGGAATCAACCCCAGCCGTCTGATTAAGGGAGGAGCAGCCCCATCTAATGCACCATATTCTTTGGTGGTAGGGGTATAATATTATCACTAACTGTAAATATTATTCCCATTTTTCTAATATGATGATTGTACTACCCTTTTCTTCTTATAAATACATATACTAGTGGGCCCGGGCCCGGGCCTTTGCTATGCATGAGAAAAAATATGATGGCAGATAAAATAGTTATGTTTCATAATATGTGGTACAAAAAGTTATGCTTCATAGTATGTGGAATAAAGATTACATTGTTATGTTGTTAGTTTGTGAAAGTACTACACATAATCATTTGTTGGTACAAAAAGTGCCAAAGCTGTAAGTTATTGGTACAAGAGTGGTACATTGTTGGTTAGTTGTAGAAACAACATTTTCTTGAAGAGAGTAGTGACGAACTAAGATCTTCTTTTGTGAATTTAACTTCTTAAATGTCTTCTTGTTTGGGTGTTGTGTTGTAATATCGCCTTCAATAGCTGCCTATTTCAGTACGAAAAAATCAAAATACATTAAAAAAATTTGTTAAAATAAAATAAAAGGATAGAGGAGTGTATTTATTAAAACCTTAATGGAGAAGCAGTCCATAGATTGCACCGAATTGAAAATAGAAATGTAAGGTAAAGTTACATATAAAGGTGAAAATACATGATTTGTACCTCTTTAAACTACTTATTGTTCTAGCACATTGCAGCACATTAATGACTGTTCTGCCTCTTTTTCTCATCTGAAAAAGTTCCAAAAAAGAATAATAGGAACATAAGTGGTCATTAGCAAAATCATATGAAGCCTCTTTCAAAGTCCTCCAAAGAAATAGTACTCTCAAAATATTCCCATAATTAAGCTATTTCATCCTGAACAATGGTACCTTAGCAAAGATTTCTTAACCAATCTCAATCTAACAGAGGCATTGTTTCTTATCAACCCGTCACTAACCACATAATAGAACTTTTGTTCCTAGATGTAGGGTTCCTTTCATACCAAATATAACTAATGAAATCTTTGACGAAAAGAATCTTTATACAACATGTTGTATAAAAAATATTATTGTTCAGATTTGTTGTGGCAAATGTTAGGAGAACAATTTTGCCTTGTGGACCTCAAAGGATTAAGGAGTATTTACTACTTCATTATAGGTTTTCTGGATAGGGTGATAGCTCTTTCTAAATATTGTTGGTATATCATGGGTTATGCCTTAGAAGATTTACTATTTATTGGAAATTTAGCTAGGTCAAAAAGTGTCAAGAAGTATGAAGTATAGAAGACCATTCTTATTTGAATATTGTGGACCACATGGATAGAAAGAAAAAAATACTTTAATTTGAAGAGAAGAGATGTTGTATCTCTACAGTCAAGAAAAAATGTTTGCATAATTTGTATTTTTGGTGTAAAAGTAGTACATTAGAAAGTATGGATCAATATTTGGTGTTGGAATCATCTAATGCTAAAATAGACAGACCTGCCACTAAACCTGCTAAAATTATGCCCCATCATCACCTTTAGAAAATTTAAATATATTGGATAGGATATAAAGTATCAAAAACTTCTCAAAGCAAAACCGTAGAAAGTAAATTAAAACTTTTAAGTTGATAATTCAGCATTCTGTACTTACGCATTTAAGGTTGTCTATTTTCTTCTCATCTTTCTTAGAAGGAATCTAAGAGAATGATAGGAACCAGTAAATCCCCTAAAGAGCAAACTAATTTGACATGTTTCCTCTCTTACACTTAGATCTTTTTCAAAGACAAGTTGCAGCCAAAAGCCAAGGATTCAGACGATGCATAAAAAATAGTACCCTTGCATGTATTCGTAGATCATACCAAGGATGGAAGGACAGTTAAACAG
Organism: Capsicum pubescens; assembly: GCA_030864215.1. NCBI lineage: Eukaryota > Viridiplantae > Streptophyta > Magnoliopsida > Solanales > Solanaceae > Capsicum > Capsicum pubescens. The sequence continues at coordinate 178,862,538 of CM061545.1, read as the reverse complement.
ACAGAAATCAGCATATATGTACTCTAAAATTGTAATATCCTCTTCCAGAAAATCTTCTTTTATATTCTCTTTTTACTTCTTCCTTCCGGATTTGGGGGTTGTGCATAGGATCAAATATCTGAACAACCTTCATTCAGCCTTTATGCTATTGCAAAATTATTTCACTGAGCCTCTTGAGGATTTCCAAGAAAACTTATCAAAAGGATGAAAACATACCAAAGAGAAACAAGTTTAAACCATTAAAAGGTCAAGAATCTTGGCTTTCTAGCCCCTTCAAACTTCCAATCCTTACTAATTGCAGCAATTTAAGTATTTCGTAAGGATACACTCTGAATTAAGAAAATCTGCAGCATGAAAGATTAGATCATTTTGCAATATGTTTTGTTATTAAAACAATTGTGAAGAGCAGCACACCAAAGCGTACTCCATCAACAAATATATTTCACCACTAAAGAGTAAATTAATTGATATTGAGCTACAAGAAAAAAGAACAAACATTGTGACAGAGATAGAAATTTCTCTACAAAGTGTTTTCGGGAGAAAATCCCACATGGTCCACCATTACTAAAAGATAAGTCTTTCACCCCACCCCCCAAAAAAAAGAATCGAAGAGACAGAGAGAGATAGGGTAAGTAAGACATGCATAAATTTTTTGTATGACTTCTCCACGTCAACTGACTGTTTGGATAGTGTTAAGATACACGCATGTGGGCAAAATGCATGAGCAAGGATTAGTGCGCACACATATAAAAATGGAGAGAATTGTGTTTTCTCAGTAATCTTGGATTACTAAATATCCTTATGGCCGAGCATTTTTATATAAACCCATATGTACCAATAGCGGATGAAATCATGAACACAATAAGTAAATGATAGAACAACTGAACATATAAAAACAAAGTGAACATTTACTAATAAGAAAAATTAGTATAAAGCAGAGTTAATAAATTAAGAAGAGCTACAGAAATAAATTTTTTATTTACACTTATCAATACTTTTGGATTCCAAAATCACAAATTTTAACTTAGTCAGTAAGAGGGTCCCCACCTGTGAAAACAAACAATGAAGTAAGGGGGAAAGGCCATAATTTTCTACATGAATTTAATAGTTTGAAATATTTTTTACCAAAATATTTTGAGTCTTCAATGCCTGATGTAAGCCAGTTTTGTATTCTAAATATATGACTACATTTGGAAGAGAAGATAGTTCAGTAATTTGTATTCTTTCAATATGGAATAACAATTAATAGAAAGAAATATGTTAGAATGTATATTAAGGAGATGATTGACTTATTGGGCCGTTGGTTAGATGATAGAGGGTAAGTTGGTAGTTCTTTTCTCTAAAAATCTTCACAGTGGTGCAAACAAGGAAGAACAATATTTCACAAAATTCACAAACTCCTTTGTTCCACAAAATTCAAAAGTAACTACAAAAGGAAAGTTGGCCAACCTGCAAATATATTTAACAATAATGAAAGAGAGTGTAATATAAGTAGTGAGAAAATATTATAGTAATTATATTGAAGATTTATAAATATTGAGAGAGAGAATATGAAAGCAATTTGTTGGCAACATTTTATTTTATTTTCATTGGAGTTGATGGCTCTATTTTTTGTTTCATATTGAGCATGTTCTGGCGTTCACTTTGTTGTTTGGCTTGTTCAATAGAAGATGTAAAATCTTTTTTTTCTTTTTGTTTACTTCTTTGATATGAAATGTGGATGGTGCAGGAAGAGAGGGCATAATGTTTTCTTTTTCAGTATAGGCTAAAATATTGACTTTCCCAGAGATTGTATGATCAGTGTAGGTTCTGAATAGATTCTGATTTTGTCTGATTTCAGTATGTTGCATTGATTGGGACTCATTTTGTGGAAAAAGATATTTATTTTTTATGTTTGTTGAATAATTATGTTGATGTGTGTATTTGATGGTTAAATTTTATACATTAGTTGAAGCAAGCTAGTAAATTTGTTCTGCTGTAAGAGACAATAATTTTTCTCCTTCTTTTCCACTAATAGTTCCAATTATTGAGCCAGTGTCATCTCTCAGGTTTACATCGAATCGGCACCTGAAGTAGTATGCATTAGTACTTTAGTTAACAAAGAGATATATGTTACTGATATTATGGGTGTATGTATAGTATTAGTGCCCAAGTACCTGGGAGTCAGCATATTTATCTCATGACAATTCATACAGTGAAATTTTCTCTTCTCTGTATTTCATACTTCCTGGGGACACTTTGGGCAGCCTAAGACATAGCAATGTTTAAAGCTGTTTGGTAGAATTATTTGTGCCTCTATTGTGAAAGCACGACCCTGTGGATAAAGTGTTATTTACCATGAGAAGGATAAATTTTACCATAAGTCATGAATTAGGTAATTAAAGATGGTACGAACATCTTGTTGCGACTGAATGGCAGCAATTGACATTATCTCTTCATTTACTGGAGCAGAGGCCAGAGATTCAGATTGGGATGTGTTTATCGTTGCAAAAGAGTTAAGCATTTCAGCAATTTCTACAACCCTGTTTCAGTTGGTGTTTGATGGATTTTACCATATCAATAATAATGTACAAATTAGTACAAAGTAAAGTATGTTGATACCGTGAGTGCAGTTGAAGGCATTCTAAATATGGTGGATCAATTTGTATTGTTGTGTTAAATTTTATGGTCAACGATATGCCTACAATAATTAGAATAACAACAATGACATTATAGACGAAAGCAAGAAGTCATATAAGTAAATTAATTATGGTATGCTCATTAGTTTACCATTGTACTTGGATACTCTAACACGCCTGATACAGATGATTGGATGTTGTTGAAACTTTGCAAGGAGCTTCTTGCCTTCTTCTTCAATGAGAGCTTTTTTCAATAATGTGAATGTGTAAGCTTGTTTGCTGAGTATATTGTAGTAATTAATATGTTGTATAATTTTTTTTTGTAAAGTAAGAAAAATGGTGCTAAGTTTGGCAAATATGCTTACTCGATATCAATAACAAGGAGTTCCTGCAATCATTTTTGAATGTTGGTAACATGTTTTGGAGCAAAACAGCTGACAACTATTACTAACACATCTGTTAGAAAAAAGCTATATGTTAGTTTGTGTGAAGTAGATATTTAATGATAGAAAGAATGAAATGAGCATACTGTATTCTGCTTTTTGAAGTTGTTCTATTGAAACTCGAGAGGCTTGGTTGTTGATATTTTGAAATGATATGGCATTGACCATTCGAGGTGGTGGTAACTCTATTTCATCTGAGACATTTTTATCAATTGGATCCACTATGGTCTTTTTATCAATAATCCAATCGAATGTATGCAATGGTGTTTCATATCTCAGAGTTGGTTGTTGTATGCATGCTCCTGTTATCAAATATGTGTGAAACAGCTGAAACATATCTTGATAAAGGGGGACATCATCACCGTAAACAATTGTTTTTACCTGATTTTACTGAAGGTAATTTTTTCAATAGTAGTAATATAAGAGGCAGAAGTAAGGAATGTAAATAGATGATTTGATTTTAAAAATAAGAAGTTACCTTTTCATCCTGAAAGATCATGTTCAAATATTTTATCTTTTATTTTATACCTTATCCTGGCCTACCCATGTCTACAACTTGAACCTTGCATATCAAGTTAGGTGTTTGAGGGGTGATTACATGTATATTTAGTCTTTCTTTCATCTTTTTTATAGCCTGCAAAATAGCAAAAGTACATATTTATAGTAGAAACAACAAAATTTCAACACTAATATTACTTCAAATATGTATGTGGTGAGATGATTCTAATATGACACAATTTATGTTGAAGTGAAAGAAAGATTAAAGCACCAAAAGTGTGAGGCTTACCAAAGTCGAGATGTTTGATCATGCAAAAGAACAACAATCACCATTGTACAAACTGATAGTAGGGGAAAAAATAAGACAATTGGATCAACAGTGAGTTAAAATTTGATAATATACTAAACATTGTTCCTACATGTAGTTAAGCGTCAAATGGGTATTGAATTTCCCACTATCTTTGACAATTTAAAAACAGGGTTGCCAAATTCTAGTTTCACATTTGTAAGAGCAAAGTAGGAGTTGGTTGATGAATTAAAAATAGTAAAAAGCAAAATATAAGGAATTTACATGGAACTAGTGAGAATTATTTTTAACGGAATTCCTTGTTAATGATTTCACTATATACTATATTGTAAGTGGAATGATCATCAAGATCATCTGCTCTTGCTGGTCGTATTATCATTTTTACACAGTTTGAACTTTTGCCTCTTGATAAAGCAACATAAAGTTGACCATGTAAAAATACAGGTTCGTGTAAATAAATTCCAACAAAATGTAGTGTTTGACCTTGAGCTTTATTTATAGTCATATCATAACATAATCGAATGGAAAATTGTGTTCTCTTGAATTGAATTGGTAATTTTTCATCTTGTGGTGATAATAAGGGTATGCAGGGAATGAAAATATGTTTTCCTTTAAAATCTCCACTTGCAATTTTATCACTAATAATATGAGTTTTGAAATCAATACAAATTAAGTGCCATTACATAAATCTTCTGAAGGATTTAAATTTCGTAGTAATATAACTGGGCAATTTCACTTTAGAACTAACTTATAAGGAGGCAGTCCTGTGGGATTTAAAGTATGTAAGAAATCTTCAAACTCTCTTTAATCTTTGGGCTCTACAATTTCATCTATACCAAAAAATGTCATAGTAGTACCAAGGAATTGATCAATGAACATTTCATTACTTTCATTTACAAAATCATTTTTGGTTGTTAAGATGACACGTGATGTTACATTAGATGTGTCCATCCTAGTCATGTTTAAGTCAGGCTAGATAGTTTTGAATAAATTGTTTAATCATTCCTTCTCATTTGTAAAATGAATTAGGGATTTTGGAATATTAATTTTATTATGGTAATTAACTTATTCTTTTCCATCGCCAATTCGAAGCAAATATTCATAGAATGTAGGATCTTCTCGTGCATGCATATTTTCTGTCAGCTGAAATCTTTCTAGATAATTCTAGATATCTGAGTTTAGTAAACATTCACGAATAAAATTTTCTTTTATTCCACTTTTTACAACTGGTAATGTATTTCTAAAATCGCCTCCAAAAATAACAACTTTTCCACTAAAAGGTATATTTACACTCATAAGATCTCTCAATAATAAATCAAAAGTCTCAACAAGTTTTTTCATTGCTATTGATACTTCGTCCCACACTATTAACTTGATCTTGAATTAAAGCAGCAAGTGAACTTTGTTTACTTATATTGCAGAAGTAGTTTTTAGTTATATTGATAGAAAGTTTGAAGCGTGAGTGAGCAGTTCGTCCTCTTGGGAGAATAGAAGTTGCAACCCCAGAAGTTATTGTAGATAAAGCAATAAGTCCTTTGGATCTCACAGTAGCTAATAAATCTAGGTATAGAAAAAAAAATCTAGTTCCTCCTGGTCCATCAATATAAAAAGCTCCTAGTTGATTTGAGAATATTTTATGAAGAATGGCACTGTAAGCAACATATTGTTCTTTGTTTAGTTTCCTGTATAGGAGTAAATCTTCTTCAGCTATGTAACAACCTGAGACTACCCCCTAGTCGTTACACGGTGCTTATGACCCCGAAGGACCACAATCTAACCCTTTTTTGATATTTGTACCATGAACACTGCATAATATCTGAAAATAAATGCGGAAAAAAATAGGCAAAAACAAGCCATAAGGTTCAACATATCTATATATACTCAAAATTATAAATCGAATACTAATACATCCGTCCGAAAAGCCTCTAACTCTGAACTATGGAGTTGATGGGGCATGTCCCCAACTAACTCTGTCAACTAAAAATAAACAAAGTCTGATGCAATAATAATACAAGGATTATCCTCGAATGAAAAGGACTCACTTCTACGTCTACTGTTGCTGACTAGAACTGAACTGCTATGGAAACTCTGGATCACGTGCCTCTAGACCTATGGTGTCAAATAAAACACCATAGTGCAAAAGCATCAGTACGGGAATGTACCGAGTATGCAGATGAGGTAAGGATAAATGTAAGGGCTCATGTATGAATAGTTACATAACTGAATAATCATGAGAGTACCGAATGAGAACATATATAGGAATGCACAAACCATAATCACAATCATCACAACCCTAGATACTGAAACTCGAATACCATTTTATTATTATCTAAACTCACTACTAATACTGAGCTACTAAATTATCTGATACTGATAACTAATAAACTGAATATACTCACATAAACGACTGAATTCTGAGCTCACTGCTCTCAACTGACGGAATCAGAGATCAATCTCTCTATAACGGATGACTCCGGAATCTATTATCAATGATAAGAAAATGATCATGTTCGAATCTGACAATAAGAATACTCAACAAAATCTGAGACTGAAATCAAGCCTATCTATCAGGAGATCTCTGGATCTGATAACAAGAATACTCAACTAAATCTGAGACTGAGATCAAGCCTATCTATCGGGAGATCTCTGGATCTGATAACAAGAATACTCAACTGAATCTGAGACTAAGATCAAGCCTATCTATCAGGAGATCTCTAGATCTGATAACAAGAATACTCAATAGGATCTGATACTGAGATCAAGCCTATCTATCGGGAGATCTCTGGATTTGATAACAAGAATACTCAACTGAATCTGAGACTGAGATCAAGCCTATCTATTGGGAGATCTTTGGATCTGATAACAGTAATTGTATATCAGACCAAGCCTATCTGACAAATGGTCATGAATCAATGGGACTATCTGAGCTCCTCACTGAGATAGACGGATGTACCTCACAATCTTGATTTCTGAAGATTGATACTAAAACTTCAACTGTGGGAAGTAGTTACTTAACCGACATGCTCCGACCTCCCACAGGTGGGGTCCAACCTGTAACCCCAGCTGGAAGGGTGTCAATACTGTGCCATGGGTAAAGACCTCTCTGGTCAAGACTCTTTAACGGATGACCCTTGCAGGAAGTCTACCAAAGGCAATATAATAGTCATACCTCTCTAATGGTGACAGCCTCTACTGACGGGGACTCCTACATCCTGCACTGGCTACGCAGTTCTAGAGTTTAGGGATTGCTCCTAATGACTCATCCTCTCTCTGATGGGGAACCACCATCTCTTTCCTCGCTCGGTGGTAGCTCCTACTCCCAACTGAAATATACTGAAATGAATTTCTCAACTGAACACAAACTGATCTAAATTTGATACTGATCATATTTCTCAAATGATCTGATTGAGTTAAGCTGTGTTCACAAGGTTTCGTATCTGACAAAATACTACTGAATCACGGTATCTAATAGATGATACAGTGTTTGAATAGATTACTCGGTCACTACCGAGGCCAAAACTGAACACTTGAATACTACAAGATCAGAGCTGAGTACAACACTGAGGCTAGATTACTAGCGATACGGGGATTACGGAGATTACTGAGATTACAGAGATTTTTTAAGTTCTATATCTGTCTGATGATTCAGAGTCCTATAATTCACTAAGTTCTGAGAATCATGGCCCGACTGGGATTATCGTTAAAACTGACACAGGCTCTACACAACAGCTAAATTGTTGGGTATAAATACCCTCAGGACTTGATAAAATAAAAAGTAAAGCATAACCATTCTTGACTAGTCATAACCACGGTCATTCATTCATCATCACAATCACTAAAGCATCTCTTCAAGCATTTAGGAATCATAACATGTATTCACCATTACAATCACTAAGGCATCACTTCAAGCATTTTAGGAATCATAAGAATCTTTTCACCACCACAATCACTAAGGCATCACCTCAAACATTTAGGAATCATAAACATCTATTCATCATCACAATCACTAAGGCATCACTTTAAGCATTTAGGAATTATAAACATCTATTCATCATCACAATCACTAAGGCATCACTTCAAGCATTTAGGAATCATAAGCATATATTCACCACCACAATCACTAAGGCATCACCTCAAGCATTTAGAAATCATAAACATCTAATCATCATCACAATCACTAAGGCATCACTTTAAGCATTTAGGAATTATAGATATATAATAGCGTAGGGGGAACATGCTATAGGTTCATACTTCATTCAAAAAGGTCATGCATCAAATACTTCGCACGTATATTAGTCTTGGCATGTATTGGATAGCACATAATTTGGGAAAACTTCATACTATCATGTCACAACTAACTTGTCAAGCACTTGGCATGTATTAAAGGCTTAGCATGTATCAAAGAGCACGTAATGGAAGAATTTACTACTATCATATCTCAACTTTTTCACTAGGTATGCATAGGTTTACACCTAATTGGGGATTTCATGCTATGATATCATAATTCATTCACTAAGATATTTCATCAAACACTAGGCATGCATGGGCTTACTCAAAATTTGGGGTTTCCTAATCAACATTCCATAATGGCCCTAATTCTTCACATAAGCATTTTATCGAACATATGGGGAGCATGCTTTGCTTATTCAACCATTTCCATACTTAATTGGCATGAACACATCGTCGAACAAGCAACTTGAAGAGGGTTTATCATGAACATCACATACTAGGGTCAAAGCTTGAAAACCTTGTAAACAAACATGAATCACAACTCAATAATAACTAGAACATCAATTTCAACTCACATGAATCATTAAAACCCATAAACACAAGATCTTTAAATTTTAGAAAAAGGGTTCTTAAGCTTCTTGGATGAAAGGGACCCAAGAATCAACATCTACATACCTTGGGGAAAATCTTTTCTTGAAAGTTCCTTGGAGAGATTCTTGATTCCTCTTTATTTCTCTTGATCTCTATTGATTTTTCTTGAAGAAGAAATAAGGGTTTTGATTTTGTAAAACCCTAGTTTTGATATTGAAGATGAGAGATGAGGCTGAGAGCCTTTTATCGGGTATATATAGGGGCTAAAGAAGAGTGGAAAAAGATTAAAAAGCCCTTGGAATTAAACTAAAAAATTACAATTTTACATGTTGGCGCAACGCACCATAATCGCGCCAGCTCTCTGGAAATTGGACAATTGGGAAACTGCATGACGGCGCGACGCGGTGACAATCGTGTTGCCACCTTGGTTGCGAACTGGAAAGGCACCGCGACGCGGTAGAATCATGTTGGTGCACTGGAAATTGACAATTCTAAAATTAAGCCTTGGCGCAACGCGCCATAATCGCGGAGGCTCACTGGATTTTGATGATTGTCATTTTGGCTGGCTCCGCGATGTCCTAAAGTGCCAGGTGGCACACTATCTCACTAAAATAGCTCTAACTCTTTGCCCGAGTATTGGATTTTGGTGAATTTGATATCGACAGAAAGCTTACTCAATGATCTACATGACAAAAAGTTAATATTAGGGAAATTCTGCAGGTTCAAAGTATTTCACACTTGGTAAGAAACCTCTCAAACTTTTGGGATTGGAGTTTTGCTTCATTTAACATGCTCTAAGGGTTAGACTAGAAGAGAATTTTGCGGGGTGTTACAAGTTACAACTATGTCTCTTTCTAAATAGATGTCTCTAGACTCTTGTGTTATTCTGTAAGAAAATATGAAAGGTGTAAAATTTGATGATATGAGTTTGAATTCATTTATGTTTCATCCCATTGAATGTAATATGGTATTTATGTGGGTCATAATCATATAACGAATGTTAGTTGTTGGTATATTTGTTGTAATTGTAAAATCTTCAGACATTGGTCCTTCAAATTTTTTCCATAAAGTTTTTGGATTAGCAGGATTGAAATATACTAATAGTGTGGAAAATAAGAGATGTAAGCTACATGGCATTTGGTATGTTGTATCTTCTAATAAGCATTCAATTAAGTTATTATCGGAAGCTAACAATCCTCTTTTTTCTGCAGACTCTCTAAATATGTGAAATATAGGCCATTTATAGTTCTAAGTTCTGTATATGATTTAGGACTTTGTATATTCATTAGTAATAATCGTAGATAGTATCTTTCTCTTTCAGTTGGATGACAGCTAATAATACATCCAATGTCATAACCTTATTTTCTGTGTGTCCATATTTTATCACTTATTGACCAGACAAAGTGTTGTGGAAATTCCTTGTATAGTAAATTAAGTTCAATGGCATGTTTATTTGTTTGATTCATTTTGAAAAAATCTGTTAGCATTCTTCTTTTATTTCCTGGATTGTTCAAAATTGAACTTAATTTTGCAGTTATTTTGAAAGAGATAAATTATTGGTCTTGAAGATGTAATTGAAGTTGATAAACATTTGGATTCATTTCACTAATAGGAAAGGCAAACATACGCCACATAGCTTCTGGTGGGGATACCCTTCTACCTGTATGATACTCTTTTATTTCGTCTATTTCTATATTAGTTTCATTACTTCATTGATTGAAACTTATTTTATCATGACCTTTGCAAATGTATTTGTAGATATATTTAATGACTTTAATATCTTCACATATTTCAACATTTATATGGAAGTTAAATTTACTTAATAAATATGAATTGTATGGTATGACCCATGAATTGTCAAAATATTGAGTTATAACTTTTACAAATCCTCCAGTGTCTCATCTTCTATAAATAGGGTATGAATTTTTGCCTTTAAATGTTTCATTTGCTTAATTTTTAGGGTATTTAAATTTACAAGTACATGTTGTTTTCATGCATGAATTATTGGGGTTAAAACTTTCGCAAGGACCTTGCATCATATGTTTAATCACCAAAGAGTGTAAATATTCATTTGTGTCAATGTCAGGTATTTCAGCACAAACGATTTTATCATAAGCCTCTGGTGTTAATAGTTTATAATCATCCTCAAGTATAATAAGAAAATGAGCATGTAGAAGACCTCTTTTTTAAAATTCTATAATATACATATAAGCAACAACTTTTTTAAATATTTTTGTTTTAACAATATATGACTTTAATTCTTCCACTTTTGCATTGAATACTAGACTTATTAAATTGGGTCTATGTTGTATTTCATCAGTTGTTAGCAATAAATGTTCTATTTAGGCTATGAAGGATTACATGTCATTGTACAGAAAATATCCAATTTTTCAAAATATTGTACTAATGCAATGGCCTCCATGTATCTACGTTGCTTATCTAGTGGACCCCCCTATAAAGGTAGCAGGCAAGAATATTTTTTGGCCAATATTTGAAACTTGTCTTTCTCTTAGTCTTAGTAGATCAATAAGTCCCACTAATATTTTAGTTTGAAATAAATCTTGGTTAAGTAAAAAAAATTCAATCTTTGTGTTTCAAGTTATATATATTGATCTACCGAATATTGTTGGAATAATCTTCCAGAATGTAAAATATCATTTTCTTCATTATCTCTAATTTGTAATTTGTAATAATAATATTCACGACAAGAAACAGTTTTTTTTTGTTATTCTTTTTGTAAAATTCCTTCTTCAATATTAAGGTATCCATCAATGGAAGACATGTTTGTGACATGTGGAAGTTGTTCATGTTTGCAGGAAGAACGATTTGTCGAAGAATTATTTGGTTGCAAAATTTTTTGTATACCACAGTGCCATCTATTTTCACCATATGGAAATAATAAATTGTATTGTAAGGAGTCATAGCAACCATAGTAATAGTGAAGCAATTGGGCATTGTTACTATGTGTGTGAACACGAATATGAGGTATGAAAATAGGACTATTCAATTCTTCGTTAGACCATATAGTTGCTACTTGTGATACATTAGGTAAGTTGTATGTTCGTTGATCCAAGGTAGAATCACATTTAAGTGCAATATAGAAATTAGATAAATCTGGAATATGTGTTAAAGATTTCAGAAATTGAGAGTATGGATTAATTCGTAGAATATCTATCAAGTTTTCAATAACAGATTTGTCTAGGTTTTCTGAGAAAGCCATTCTATTTAATCTCTCATTCTCATTTTCATAGAGATAAAGTTGTAAATTTTTGGCTTTATTATCTGCAGTAGGCTAGGAAAAAAATGGTACATTTGTCCTTGTACCTTAAATGTGTAAACACCTTTAGTCATATTTTCCAAATCCTTATCATACTTTATGCCAAGTGAGGTAAAGGCAAACATGTTATTGTATGTTCAAATATAAGTACGAAAATATTTAGATTGTTCAAATTGGTCATAATAAAGATGCTTTAATGCAGGAGGTAGTTGGTGTGAAACCAATTTTATGGAACCATTGTTACAACAGAAGGTTGGAGTTTCATATTGAAATCTTTTGGCTGCACAAAATTTACAGTCTAGAACATTTTTAAAGTAGTAGGAGAGCAAGGTAATTAGTTGATATTCCAGAAACCCATTTGTGTTGCTTTGTGTCCTGCAACATCTTAGACTCCTGAAAGTTAAATATAAATGGTGGTAATATATGAAAGATTTAGCCAACCATTTATAAAAGCAGAAGGCTTATCCCTAATATATAGAGCAGGTTGAGGAAGAATCATGTTTTGAGGCTCTGAAGAAGGAAATGATGAATTAGAAGTGCTAGCAATAGAATTTTCTGTTGTAGGTTGCTTTTTTGCAGCCTGTTATAATTTTCGTCGTTCAAGAAGTGATTTTTTTTGTTCCGATGGTATTTCTTTGTCAGCAACATGACGTCGAAGATTTCTTTCCATTTAGGTATTAGTCATCTTTCTTTTTATTTGAGACATTTGATTTCACAAAGTTTCCATTTTATAATTTTTTATGGTTGTTTTTTTTTATTCCTACAAAAAAATATGGTTACACAATCGGATTAAAAATCAAATAGAACAAATTTAGGTTATGTAATTGGAAACGGAAGATCGTAGTGTGCATTGAATATGAAAAAATAGAATAAGAAGACATCTCATTTGAATGTGGTAACTAAAATATTACCTCCTGAGTGAAACACGGTACAACAGCAAAAGTTGAGAGTTTGCGTACAAAAGCTACAATAGCAAAGAAAGAAAAACAAATAAGAGTTGAAGACTATTAACATTGTTTACTCAAAAACTGTTTCTATAACCAAACGTATAAAAGCTTCTATGACTTATTATAAAGATTTGAATTGATCATAGTTATTACTATTCAAATATTCATAAATGAAATTATTAGGTTTTTACATATAGTATTACATATTAACATTCTTTATTCAAGAACTATTCCAATAACCAAATGAATAAGAACTTGTTTATGACCTATTATAAACACTTGAATTCGTCTTAGTTATTAGCATCCAAATACTCATAAATGAAATTATCAGGATTATACATATAGTACTACATGTAGTAGTAGTTACACTGCATTTTAAATATTAGATTTGAAGGACCCCACACATTTATCAACTTTTTCAAGAAATCATCATCTTTATTCAATAATTAATGTACTTGAATATAACAAAGTACTATCTTCTGCTTCCATAATTAATTGCATTATCATCAAGATTAGAAAAATAGTTACAAAAGTTGAAAAGTATTTTCTTTTCTGTAGTAGTTGTTGTGAAGTCAACAAATGGAACTCTCCATCCCAAGGAGTGAAAAAGTAAGAAGGAGCTCATATTAGTCTATTTGAGTAATAGTAATGCTACTGGTAAAGATGTAATACATCTTATATGCAATGGAGAGAATGAGAATAGAATCACAATGTCCTTGGCCGGCCAAAAGGTTCAAAGAGTAAAAAGAAAATTGTTATAAGCAGTTGTAGTGATGTTTATTCTAATCTTGGAGTTGTAGAAAGGAATATGAGTGACGACGATGAGAATAAAATGGCTTGGCAACTAATTACCTGGAGGGGATTCCAAGCAAAGATATTGTCTAAGGTTCAAAGACAACATTGAGAAAGTCTTACAATAAAATTTACCAAGACAATGATGAAAACTTGCATGGATTTTCTAAGAAATATGAAATATACAACCATGTAGAGGCAAAGCACCAAGAAGCAGAAGAATAGAGATGCATAGAATGGAAGTAAATTAAAATGAAGAAGGTTAATAGTAATATTTTTGTAACTTTTAGTTATTACAAACTTTTTCTTATCTGAAACTTCCTTTTATTTTTTCCTCTCTTAAATTTCTAGCCATAATATTCTCCAAGGAAAAAACAAGATCAACTTTGAAATCGCACACATTCTTTGAAAAATAAATATATCACAGATACCCAGTAGCAAAAACCTCTCCATGTATGCCATACACCACACCAAAAGGACTCCCCACCAATCATTTGTAATGCCTCAAACAACCAATAATGATTTGGATTTGCAATTTTCCACATTTGAAAGCCTGGCAGAGACTATAAAATGAGAAGTATGCAATACATAAATAGCAGTTGTAAATACATGAAGTTGTGCCCAATATTCATCTATTCTCCATGACTAATTTAAGTTTGTATGAATGATCTTTGCACATAATTTGGTTTTAATGAAATTCATGGTTAAGTATGTCTAAAATAAGCAGTGTTTCTAGGTAAACAGAGACAAAGGAGAGACAAAGGGAATGATATTAGCTATAAGTAGGAAGAAGGTAACACAATGGAAATGTAAAAGAGATAAAAGAAGTTTTGGTTTCTGCAGTTAGAGTATTCAGGAAGAAGAGTGTCCACGGTCGGCTAAAGGGTTCAAAGAACAGGTTTAGTAATGTTTATTCTGGAGCTCTAGTGATGTTTGAATCACTTCATAACTATTATGACGAATAGGACACTTCATACTTCTGGCAATTATTCTCTCTATTGGATTATTTTTTATCATCCTATGTTCCATTAGAGTTCAAATAATTCATCCTTTTGTTTCCAATAAAAATCAGTACTGCAGTTTCTACTACAAATTTGTTCTAAGGTATATCATTAAAATTTTACACTACACACAAGTTCTAAGGTATATCATTAATTATCTTTTTCAAACAATAAAGACAATTCATTAAACAACAATACTAAGACATATGCAGCTAAATACAAAAATACAAAATGAGAAAACTATTATAAACAACTAAAAGAGTTACATTTGATATCGTACCCGTATCAGCACAGCGTGAGATTAGTTTGCTGAGATTCCATTTTTAAAATCAAAATTTTTACCTAAGATTCCATTAGATAAAGATACTTTTTAACCAAGATATTCAAACAAAGTTGCTTGTTCCTCGACTAATTCCCCAACATACTTGTTACCTACCTCGGCGGGTTTCACTGTCGATGCATGAAAGAGTATTCATTTTCCTGATCCAACATGTAAATAATTTGCTTTCAACTTTAAGATATCAAAGTGCCCAAGGCTGGATTTTTGTATAAGATAACAAAAAGGGATCTGCTTTTAAAATTATTGGAGAGCAGTACAACTCTCTAGGGATGGTGCATATTTGATGTTTACCTCACCAAGCTTACAACCTCTGTTTGTTTTCACAGAAGCATAAATTGAACAGGAAGCATAACATCTACTCAAAATTTATAATATTGTGGTTCTTTTTCTATAAACTTAATCTAGCGCATACTTTTTAACAATGCAGCAAGTTTAAACAGTGGGGATATTTTTCTACAACTGGGGTTTCAAACTTCTTCAACTCTATAAAATATAAAGATTTAGAATATAAATACTCATCACAGGCAATATTAAAGAAGTTGATGAAAAAATTTATATATATGACAAAACAGCAAATACTAGCCATGTAGTAATTTAGAACTCTCTTTTAATGAATAAACTATCAAAAGTAACAGAACGGTTGAATACACAGTGTCAGCAGTAATAGACATACAAAAATAGACATCACGAAAGATGCATTTTCCTCAAGTAATTAGAGTTAAGATGAAATACATCTTCAGAGCTTATATAAGCCTTTTGCTCATATCAAAAGTCAAATAACAGCTAAAAGGGCAGTCGGGTGCACTAATGTTGTCCCTATGTGCGGGATCCAGGGAAGGACCGAACTACAAGGATTTATTTTATGCAATTTTAACCTGCATTTCTGTAAGATTTTGTTTCCACGGCTTGAACCTGTGACCTCTAAGTCACATGGTAGCTAAAATAGAATTTCTCATCTAATTCTCAAATCCTAGATATTACTAATCCAAAAATTAAAATCTCTAAGCTATATGATGATTAAGAATCATGCTCATAACTAATATCTAGTAAAATTGGCACAAAAAGGGATGTAATTTTCAAATTCTTAGAGAGCACTTCACATCATCTAATGTGACGGGAGTAATTGATCAAAGTTGCAAGTCCACATCTTTCCTACTGATTGTTGACATTAAAGTGTATTATTATTCTTAGCAGTAGTATTACTATCCTTAAATAGAGGTATTGCCAAAATATTCAAAGTTACTACACGGTCAAATTAACATCCCCTACTACAAAGAAGATGTAAAATCTTGCTATCAATTTTCAACATTATTGTATGTATAGTATATATTCTAAAAAACAATGTGTTTTTAAGCATAAATGAAAGAAGTGATTTGAATTTGGAATAAGGTGAATAGAAAAGAGAAAAGAACTGGAGGATAGGAATAAGATAATCACAATAATAGTACTGAAAGCAGAAGATTACATCAGAGCCTTTATGATTTGTATGATAGAGAAAAAAACCCGGAGGATAGGATTAGGATGATCACAACAATAGTATTGAATGCAGAAGAGTACATCGTAGCCTTTATGATTTGTATGATATTTTATTTGTAAATAATTAAAGCTAAGAAGTCAAATATAAATAGAATTTAAGAGCTTCAAACTGAAGTTATAGTTTAGCTCCAAAAATAAGTAGACAATCTTTACATGAGATTTAAGGCATTGATTTGAAGGAATCAAATTCACATTACCCATTGAATACAGATGGAAATACGCCAAGACTAATGCGTTCACAAGTACATAGTTCTAAGGTATATCACAAAAATTTCACAGTACTACATGAGAAAATATAATGACCCGAGACTAGCCCCTAGTCGCCACACGGTGCTTATGATCTCGAAGGACCATAAGCTAACCCATGACTGATATCTGCTGTGAGCACTGGATAATAATACCAAAATAAATGTAGAATTATGCTAAAATGTCATAAGTTTCAAAATCTAAAATACTGATAAAATATAACATTTGAAATAACAGTCTGTAAAACTAAATGCTATCTGAAAAATCTAGTCTGAAAGCCTCTAATTTGAACTATCTGAAAGTGGAGTTGATAGGACAAGCCCCCAACTAACTCCAACAATTGAAATACTGAAATAAAAGTATGCCCTTGATAGATGAGGACTCACTACTAAATCTACGACTGCTAACTAGATCTGTCTAAGCGCGGTCAGGAACCTGAGCGTCCAAACCTATGATATGAGACATCATAGCACAAAAAAAGAGTATACGGTCAATACGTGGAATGTACTGGTATGCTAGATGAGGTAAGGATGAATGCAAGGGTTCATATGTATGAACAATAACTAACTGAACGATACAGAATAACAGAATATAAGAGTACATGAATAACTGAAACTACTATCAATACTGGGTATGCAATTTGTGCATGTAGATATACTGTAACTAAGATTTTCTAAATCTAAGTACTGAGTTTTAATACTGAGTAACTGATAATCTGTGATTACTGATACTGATTGACTATATCTGACAGTCCTGACTTTGTAAAACTGAACTGAGTCCTATACTAAAAACTGAAACTGAAACTGTGGGAGGTAATAATCTAACTGACATGCCCCAAATAAGATACGATAACTGAGTTGGGGTCCAATCTATAACCCCAATTAGAAGGGTGTTAGCACCGTACCACGGGTACTAACAAATGTTGTGGAGTCAGTCCTAACTAATGGGTGACCCCTGAGATTAGTCCTAAGCTAGCGGGTGATCCCTGAGTATGTCAGTCCTATCTAACGGGTGACGACTCATAACCTACATTATCTACGTAGATCTGGAACTTAGGGATTACTTCTAGGGACCCAGTCCTAACTAATGGGTGATACCCCATCCCTAGGCTCGCTCGGTGTTGAATCCTACTCTCAACTAAAAGATACTGAACTGAGTATATTGAACTGGACTGGATTGATATAGAGTTTATTGAGTTTTTCCTGAGTTTTGTAACTGACTGAGTTCTACTAATCGTGACATGACTGATATTATTCTTTCACTGACATTGGCTCTAGGTAAACAGCTAAATTGTCGGGTGTTAAATACCCTCTGGACTCAATAGCATAAAAGTTAAAGCAAAGCAATATCTTGAATAACATAATAATGTTCACTTCGTCATAATTCATCTATAGAGACATTTTATCAAACACTTATAATGGATTAACTTGTACATAAATGGGGAATATATGTTAGCATGTTATAATGGCATTATTTCATTCTCATAGACAATTTATCAAACACATGGAAGGCATTATTTTTTTACTAAATCATAAACACTTAGGGTAAACATGGTTATAAGAATCAACTTGCAAATTGAAAGGTTTATCATGGATATCATGTAAATAAACTCATGCTAGGAACAATTCTTGAAACTTGGAATTTAAATCATGGATAACACATAAGCATGGCAATTACAACGCCCAAACTTGCAAATTCATGGATTATAACATGGGGATTACTCAATTCAATATACATGTTATTCAATTTCATGGAATCTACCATTAATCTTGGATTAAAAACTCAATAAATGCCAAAACATGAATACAATCAAATTTCATACATGTAAACCATGATTCATGAATCTTGAAGTTTAAAAAATGGATTCTTGGACTCTATAGGTGAAAGAGACCCATATATTAACACCTAACATACCTTAATTTATGAGTTTCTTGAAGTTCTTGGTGAATTCTTGAACTTTGTACTTGATCTCTTGAACTAGGGTTTTTGCCTCTTGAGAGAGAATGGTTTAATTTAGGGAGAAATTGGGTGAATAATTAAGTAACTAGGTTGATTAGAGGTGAATTTCGTATTAAAGGATGATTGGGGTGAAGGGCAAAAGGCTTTAATGCCCTCAGATTTAAAAGGAAAAATTACTAAAAATTCCCGGTTTTGGCACCCGCCGCGTCCCGGTGCTATTGCGTCGTAGCACTGGAAAGTGGACAACTTGGAACCATACTGGTGGCGTAGCACGGAGCCATTGTGGTATCTTGCTGGATGCGATTTTGGTCCTTCATGCGACGCAGTGGAACCGCGTTGCCTCACTAGAAATTGATAATTGTGAACTGGGTCTATAGCGCGACGCACCAATATTGCGGAGCAACACTGGAATTGACGATTATCATTTGGTCATGCTTCGTGATGCGTTGATGGCTTAGGTGGCATATTGTCTTACTAAAATGGCTCTGACTCTTCGCCCGGGTGGTAGATTTAGGCGAACTTTATTTCATTGGAAAGTTAATTAAATTTCCTATGTAATAGCAGGCTCTAAAATTAAATTTACTGTGTATTTCAAAAATTTTGCATGGGATTACTCATGTACTAAGACTTAAATTAAGCTAGGGAAATACGGGGTATTATAATATCTCCCCCTTGGGAACATTCATCCTCGAATGAGACTGTTTAAGCTGAGAAATATAACAGACTGAGTTTACATACTGAACACGCAAAACTGAAACCTAACTACATGATTGAACTACTGACAAACTGAGTTCTTATACTGAACATGCATATCTGATGCATGAGTACATAACTGATCTGATTTATGAATGTGTGACTGAATATGCAATGGTAATAGAGTATCAAGATTATAATTGTAACTAAACATGGAGCTGGGTATAGCTAAGAAATACTGTTACCTTAAGTGTAGAATACTGATGAACCTAATATCATTTACTGAACATGTATGAATGGGAACTTGAGGGTAAGACTAAGACTGAAACATGATACATGAACTGAATACATAAACCGAACTAATTTCTTGAATACATGCCATGACTTGGGAATAGTCATACGGCTAAGATTGGAACGAGAAGGTCAACTTATGAGTACCCATTATCCCTAACTGGATTCGAGATGTGAAGAGAGAATGAAAGGTTTAGAGCATGAAAGCTCAGGGATTATAGTACATCTCCCTCTTGGGATACTATGTCCCTCGAGAACATTGACTTGGCTGAGATACTAAGGAAAAACATGAGATGATACACTAGGCACCTATGAACTGAATCGTGACTGATTATCTGGGATATGAAACTAAGGTATGATACATAAACTAGGCTGAACTCATAACTACTAGGATGTTCCATTTTTGGATAGGACGACTAGATGAAAAGATGGAAACCATCTGAATTTGTCCTCCTGACTGCTAAACTAAATTGTTTGCATTACGAACTAACTCATACTGAAAACTTATACTTGATTGGAGCATTTCTAAGACACTCTTTCTATAAATTTCTAATGACTTTACGGAGTAAGGAACCCTAGTATGGTCTAAATTAGATATCCGAATAAGAAACCATAACATGGCTAAAACTCTATAATATGGGCACTGATAACCCTACCTACTGAGGTCTAAGTTAAACTGAATTCTCCCTCTAAGTTCAAGCCTACTCAAATCTCCAAAATATATTTAGCCACTTACACATCAACATGACATTCAAGCCTATCTTCGTAAATTAAACCTCGTGTAAAACAAACATGTAACAATCTTTTCTTAACATAAACCATTTGCTCTCTCCCATCTAAGTAACTGCTCCTCACTATATTATTTCATAAGGAGAGTTCACTGAAGGTTAGAACATGAGGAACTGAAGCATGAATAGACACTATACTGAACTTGACATTTAACTGAAGCCTGAGGAATATAATATCAACATCATGGATTTATCAATAGGTTTAAACTGAGGATATACATGATGAAATCTGAATTTGGCTGATCATTATGAGTGTAGCATGAGTCATGGGAACTAAGCATACTATAAGGTATGAGTGCCTGAGTCATAAGTTGCATGACCTGAGGTGGAGTTCCTATATTCATGGAACATGATTCGTTCTACTGAGTGAACTGGGACTCTTTATACTAGGAACAATAAGCGAACCTGATTTTTGATAACGTGGCCAAATATGAGCTAGGATCATAGAGCTGACATGTAGGGCATAAGTACTGACAATACTGACATTACTACTAAAATCTAAAATCCTGACTTGGTTACTTGTTCCACCATCTCCCCCTTAGCTTAAAGACATTATTATAAAGTTGTGAATCACTTAATCAATAATTCTAAACTGAGTTGTCACCACTTTAATCTAAATTCTAGGGTAGACACTGAGGAGGGCTATGCTAATATTTCGGGTCTGACACCGAAGTTGATGGTTATATAGGGGTTACAAAGAAAGTAAATCCTTGGGATCTAATAAGGCATAAACATAAAGATAAAAGACTTATAACATACCTATAACTATATCAGGAGAACTTCCCTGATTATGGCGAGACTAGAGTGCATAAAATCTATTCTGATGTTGACCACTAGTGGTACTGGAAGTGTCGCCCTGCTGAGTTGGGTGATTGGGTGGGACTGAAGGATGGTTGAACTGACCCTATTGAGCAAATCTTTTCCTCTCTGAGCCATTACTCTACACTCCCGCATCCTGTGGCCTGGCTTACCACATCAAAAACACACATCGTTTCCTGCTTTACACATACCTAGGTGATTTTTACCATATTTTTCTTAAAGTGGATGGGTACGACCACTGCTCACACAACCCTGGGTTTTGGATCCTGGTGCCCCATCTCGACTATCATTCCTGAACTTTGGTACTGGTGCACTATCTTAGGATGGAGCTGGAACTAAAAATTTAAGATGAAACTAGGAATGGTTACCGCATTCTGACTTAGGCTGAGCAAAACTAAAGCTACCTGTTCTGTCTCTCATATTCTCTCTCCTTTTTCTTAAGCTTATGATCCTCAATCTATTGATCATGTACTATAATACTAGATATTTCCATCCCTTTAATCAATATTTCAGTTCTGCACTCCTTAACCATACTATCTGATACCCCAGATATGAACTTGCTCATTCTTGACCTATTTTCTGTTGCTACATAGGGAGCATACCTGGCTAACTGAGTAAACTTAAGGGAATACTCTTTCACACTCATACTTCATTTCTTGAGGTTGATGAACTCTAACAACTTGGCTTCTCTGAGCTCTAAGGGAAAGAATCTATCTAGGAAGGCAGTATCAAACTCTTCCCATTCTATGGGCTCGGCATTTGTGCCCCTGTCTACCTGTCAATGCTTAAACCACGTATGAGCTATATCTTGTAGTTGATAGGAAGCTAACTTTACACTCTTACTGGAAGTCACTCCCATGATATTAGTGACTTTCTGAACCTGATCGAAGAACTACAGTGGATTCTCTTCTGAATTAGATCCTGAGAATAGGGCAGGATTCATTCGAGGGAAGTCCTAAATTCTGGTTGCAGCAGTATTGGCCACTGTGTTGGCTAGAATAGCAGTTGGACATTCATTTTGAGCTGAGACTGAATTGGCTAGAGTAGTAAAGGCAGCTCTAAATTTTGAATGAGAGACGTGCTCATCCAGGGGATCTGCCTGAACGGGCTGAGGGGCTGACTGATTTCCGATCCTTCTTTCGTTAATCCTTTTGAGAGGACTGTTCTATAAAGGGAAGGAAGAAGCAGATTAGACTGAGAGTTTTTTACTGGAGCTTGTTCTCACTCGCGCGATATGAATACTGTAAGAAGGGAAACTATTCCTAAAACATCTCATAGCCTCCTAACCATAAGTGTGGCATGCTACACACCCATGTACAAGACTCTACTTGATGCAGCTTTAGATTCCCTAGGACTCTATTGAACCTTAGGCTCTGATACCAAGTTTCTAATGACCCGCGACTCCCCCCTAGTCATCACATGGTGCTTACAATCCCGAAGGACCACAAGCTAACCCATGACTGATATCTGCTGTGAGCACTTGATAATAACAATGAAATAAATGCAGAATTAGGCTGAAATGCCATAAGGTTCAAATTCTAAAATACTAAAAAAATATAACATTTGAAATAATAGTCCGTAAAACTGAATGCTATTTGAAAAATAAAGTCTGAAATCCTCTAATCTAAACTGTCTGAAAGTAGAGTTAATGGGACAAGCCCCAAACTAACTCCAACAACTAAAATACTAAAATAAAAGTATACCCTTGATAGATGAGGACTCACTACTAAATCTGCGACTGTTGACTGGATCTGTCTAAGCGCGGTCAGGAACCTGAGCATCCAAACCTATGATATGAGACATCATAGCACAAAAAAAGGGTATGCGGTCAGTACATGGAATATACTGGTATGCTAGATGAGGTAAGGCTAAATACAAAGGGATGATTCATATGCATGAACAATAACTACGTAGTTATGGAACTTAGGGATTGCTTCTAGTGACCAAGTCCTAACTAACGGGTGAGACCCCATCCCTAGGCTCGCTCGGTGTTAAATTCTACTCCCAACTAAAAAACATTGAGCTGAGTATACTAAAATAAACTTGACTGATATAGAGTTTACTGAGTATTTCTTAAGTTTTGTAACTAAATGAGTTTAACTGATTGTGACATGACTGATACTATTCTGTCACTGACACTGGCTCTAAGTAAACAGCTAAATTATCAAGTGTTAAATACCCCCTGGACTCAATAGCATAAAAAGTAAAGCAAAGCAAGATCTTGAATAACATAATAATGTTTACTTTGTCATAATTCATCTATAGAGACATTTTATCAAACACTTATAATGCATTAACTTGTACATAAATAGGGAATACATGTTAGCATGCTATAATGGCATTATTCATTCTCATAGAACTAGGGTTTTTGCCTCTATAATGGCCTTAATTTATGAGTTTCTTGAAGTTCTTAGTGAATTCTTGAACTTTGTACTTGATCTCTTGAACTAGGGTTTTTGCCTCTTGAGAGAGAATGGTTTAATTTGGGGGAAAATTGGGTGAATAATTAAGTAACTAGGTTAATTAGAGGTGAATTTCATATTAAAGGATGATTGGGGTGAAGGGCAAAAGACTTTAATACCCTCAAATTTAAAAGTCAAAATTACTGAAAATTCCCGATTTTGGCACCCAGCGCGATGCGGTGCTATCGCGTTGTAGCATTCGAAAATGGACAACTTGGAACTGGACTGGTGGCGTGACAAGGCGCCATCGCGGTGTCTTGCTGGATACGATTTTGGTCCTTTGCGCGACGCGGTGGAATTGCGTTGCCTCACTAGAAATTGACAATTGTGAACTGGGCCTATAGCGCAATGCGGCAATATTACCGAGCAACACTGGAATTGACATTTGCCATTTGGTTATGCTCCGCGACGCATTGATGGCTCAGGTGGCACACTGTCTTACTAAAAGGGCTCTAACTCTTTGCCCGGGTGTCGAATTTAAGCGAACTTTATATCGTTAGAAAGCTAATTGAATTTCCTACGTAATGGCAGCTCTAAACTGAAATTTACTAAGTATATCAAAATTTTGTATGGTATTACTCATGTACTAAGACTTAAATTAAGCTAGGGAAAATACGGGGTAGTACAGAAAAGTATTCCAAACAACACGTAGAAGGTCATTAAATAATAGTACTAAGAGTTATGCTGCCGAACACATAAGTACTACATAAGAAAACTATTGCAAACAACATGTAGCAGGTAAAGGCATCGACTGACCTCATGATTGTCAGTCCACTTCATTAACTACAAACCGACACCCTTGGGTACTATCTGCTCATAATTTTTAAGTTTAAGATTATCTCTAAAAATTTAAGTCGATGTTATGTCGTCGTGAAGCTACTGTAATAACAAAAACATCAAAGAAGCAACAAAACGAACCTGAAATTGACAAAACAGCTGTCTTCAAAACATTTGGATGAGTAATCAATATTTTTACAGATAAATTGAGTAAAAACTAACAATATCACAACAATAACATAGACTTCAGACATGAATTAATCAATAAAAATCCAGAAGAACGAGGAATGAATTTCAAACATAAATGTACCAGAAGCTAAGGAAGTAAAATTTGAGATCCGCAATTTTCGTCGGTTTTTTTCTTTAGGGTAAGAACAAATTGATTTTGGGGAAAGTTATAAAAGCTAAAGAAAGAAGAGAAGTGGAAATAGACTAACCATATATTTTGTATTATTGATTGGAAGTGTTATTGACTAAAATATCCTTCATGTATTATTAATTGGAAGTGTTATTGTATTGACAAAAATATCCTCCATGTAAGACAAAATAGTAGTAACCCAACTTTTTATTTATATATAAGGAGATATACGGTCACTTTGGTGATCAATAGACAAAATAAACTAACAAAAATAATCCCATATGTTTGGAAGTAGTACTAAATGGTACTTTAAATATACTTTCAAGTAATTTTGATTCTTTAAATTTATAAAAGCAAACACTTTTGATTTCCTTCAAATATATAATAAATTTTAATTGTTAAGTTTACGAAATTGTAAAAAAAAAGATTTAAAATGAAATACATAGAAAATCTAGTCAAACTTTGGAAACGGAAGCATCAAAAACTATACAAGATATAAATGATCAATAAAAAATCGTGCACCATAAAAACATTAAATTCCAAATTGAAGAAGGTACCAAAACTGCATTTCTAAATATGAGCTCCGCTAAATTCTTTATGTTTTTCACTATTCCTATTAAATTTATTAAGTAAAGTTTATTAAATAATTGAAGAGATAAAAACGCTCACTTTTAACATATTTAAAAGATCAAAATTGTTGATAAATATGTTTAAAACATCATTCTAGAAATAACTAGTCTTTATTATTTTATCATCAAAAATATACTTTAATAATGTAGACATCAGATGAGCCCTTGTTTTATGAATTACACTCTCCATCTCAAATTACTTGACATATTTTCTAAAAAATTATGTCAAAATAGTTGATATATTTAAGAATTCAAGAGATAATTAATCATTTATTCATCTAAACAAAGATTAAATAAGGTCATATTAGTCCATTAACCCCCTTATTAATTTCACCTAAAAAATTATGCAAAAAACAAATTTCGAATGGGAGAGAGTATCTATAACACCCGGGGGTTTTAGACCTTAAAAATCCCTAAAATTTTGCACTCAATTTGACTATGACTTGGCCTATGAGTCGTAGCGTGGCTTGACGGGTTGTTGGGACAAGTCGTAACCAAATCATCAAGTTTGTGGCTAGATTCTGCTCTAAGTTTGAATGATTCACTAAGAGTTGTAAGGATTTGTTATGAGTCATTAGGTGTAAATCATAGGGTGTCTAGGGTTTACCCCAATTTGAGTTCTAGGTTGACTACGACTGGACCCTACGAGTCATAGGATCACATTACGAGTTATGTCATTGAGTTGTAAGGACAACAAT
The DNA here is from genome assembly GCA_030864215.1 of Capsicum pubescens. Taxonomy (NCBI): domain Eukaryota; kingdom Viridiplantae; phylum Streptophyta; class Magnoliopsida; order Solanales; family Solanaceae; genus Capsicum; species Capsicum pubescens. The sequence goes on along the minus strand of CM061545.1, from coordinate 178,836,238 downwards.
GTATGGTTCTCATGGCGATGAGTCATAAGGAGTGGCTATGAATTAATGGTTGACCCGTAATCAATGGCGACACTTTTTTAACTTTTAAGTTAAGGACATTCTAGATATTTTTCCTCTTATCCAAATTGAAAGTCACATCTTATAACCCATTTAGGGTATCATTAGCACTCAAAAAAAATATAAATAACTTCTCAAACACTCCAAAAGGCTCTCTAAATTTCCTCAAACAAGTCAAGCTAGGGTTTCATCAAGGTTTTCATCTAAGGTCTCTAGAGTTAAATTCTCTCCATGAAACTTGATATTTCAGGAATGTAACTCTACCCTTAAACCTAATATCTCTATTGAATGAATGTACATAGTTATTTACATGATTAAAAGTAAGGGTTTTGACATGAATGGTCAGATAATTATTTTTACTTGTGGGTGCATAGTTATCAAACTAAGAGATTGTCATTTCCCAAACTTATGACCTTTGAAGTGGTTATGACTCCAACCCATATTGTGAAGTTGTTTTTAATTATGAAAAATATGGGAATTTAACTATTCTCAAACTACTACATTATGATGTGAAATTGAACTTTATGGGTTAGTGTTTTCAAAAGCTATTGCATAATTGAACCAAGATGGGTCATGAATTCACCAAGTAATAAAGTTGTTTTGGCATGTTGATGTTACCTTCCAAGTGTAGTTGGTTTGACAATACCAATAATGAATTCCTAAATGAGTATTGTGGTTTAATAAATTGAATTGTGTGATGATTATTTTAATTGGGCTTTAAAGAGGGTTATGTATCTAAGTCACAAAAGTGGAAGTTTGAGAGACCAATATTGGAAACCGTCATTGCCGACACAGGGGTCTATATGACCGGGTGGTTCAAGTCCCACTATTATTACTATATGATTGAGAGGTGTGAGTCCCCTATAACTCATTACATAATTTGGTGCTCATGTCACCTTTATATTCAGGGAGGTTTGAGTCCCCCATAATGCATATGTTTTCCCTCTGGTTCGTGCGGCCACACGCACTTGGGTCGTACCAGCTATGGGAAAGCTGAGCCCATATAGCCCGTAGGTACCTTTTATGTTATGACAGTTAAGCTACATAATCTAGCATAAGGTTTTGAACACTCATATTAAGACTTGTTCCCTATACCAGTACGTGTTATATATTTATCTAAACGCATTTGATTATGTGCATTGGATTCTGAATGATTTTGAATTATTGATCATGGCATTATGTTATCCCATATTCCTGATTTATATTCTAGCACTCCAACTACTAACTGTCTTCGAACATTATATCCCCATGCGATAAATGAACTAGACATACTTCTACTTCTTCTACTTAGTGATTAGGGTTCGAGATCAGCTCGTGAGTTGACATTGAAGTAGTGAGCTTCCAAACATTGGAAGACTATATTTCATGTCTTAGTTTCTTATGTTTTAGGTTGTTTACATTTTTTTTTGGGTATAATCGGGGGCATGTCCTGGAACTTTATTTTTATTCAGTTTTGGTTTGTGTATAGAAGGCTTTGTTGAATTAATGTGGACTTGGTTGGTGTTGGCCGGTGGTTGGTTGTTGATCATAGATGTATTAATTGTTCTTGAATCTATCTTATTATATATTAAGAATTCATCCAACATTGATAATATTATGTTTTCTTGGTTAGGTGCAGGGGTGGTCTCCCATCCATGTGGGACTTGAGATGCTTGTTACGGATAATCCTTGGTTCAAATCATAACAGTATCAAAGGAATTTAGGCCTATATAAATTATGAGAAATTTTCAAAAGTAACATTAGTTTGAGGTCCAATTATCAATTATAGGGATAATTAAAACATTTACCAAATTTCACAATGAAAATTCCCTCATTTTACGGGGTGAAACGGGTCTTTTCACCCCTTATTAATTTTTAAAACTTGACATGAGGATGCAACTCAATCCTGTAAGATTTTGAAGTAAGCACAGTTGAGACTAATAACATCCAATATAACTAATCTAGCTACGAAGGGATAGTTCCATAAATAGAGACATGGCTATACAAGATATGGATAATATATGCTTGTTAGTCTGTGAATCACATAAGAGGTGTAGACCATGTCAACCAGTACACAACTACAGAGTTAGTCATCTAACGAAAGACCCAAAAAGTGTGAACCCTACAAAATTATTCCCTGGTGATTTGTATCAACGGTTCCAAAAATTTTATTTACACCTTACATACTCATTTTTATTCTAATTCGAAAAGATACTTGGTTTTCGGCGCCTAAGTTACTCCAATCACACCTTTTTAGGCCTCTAAGGCCCTATTTTCATAATTCAGTACATTGATTACTTACTTTATTGTTTTTATATTCATGAATCTTTCCTCTGTTATGATTTACTTTTAATGTCATTATGTTACAAGATGAATTTAACTCATGTTTCCTAAAATCACATTGATAAAATCATCAGTACCATTTTACAAGTAAATAGGTTGGTGTTTGCTATGGGGCTAGGTCAATTTTGGTGTTGTTTTAATGTTTTTGTACTCTATTTGCTAACTTGTTAGAATTTGATTATCAAGGTAATTTCATCAATAGCAAAACAAACATTATGGCTAAAATTGACTAGCAATTGATCGATAACTTATGCAACAATGATTTGGTTTAGAACAACGAGTAAGTGACCTCGAGCAAGAAGACACTTGGAAATCAAGGAAAAAACTCCAACGGGTGGCAGACATATCAATGTCCCTCATAGAGAGCTTGATTTGTAAGATGCTAGGGAATAGATTCCCAATAATATGGATGACTCCAATACTGAAAGGAGTAGAAATAACAAGGACAAAGTGAATATAAGTCTGGAGGAAATGGTAAGGTTGTTGGCTGCTTAGCAGAGTGAAATAATGGAACTCCTTACACAAAGATCATAATATGTCACGCCTCAAATATCATTGGGGCAGACAGGCACCCATAGTCGTAAAGACTCAAGAGCACCAACCGATAACCTTGTACTACTTATGTATGTACCGGTGATGATCAAAGGTTCTACAAAGTATGGATATGATTCATCAATAAAAATAAACCACGTACACAAACCAAAACTATATGTGCAAGACTTGGTCGTTGGGTCCACAATGTAAAAAAAAAATTTCCACCATGTTTAACTTTACGTTGGTCTACAAAGCATCTAAAAGATACATGGACTTAGTTAAGGTTGGCACAGACCCCCGTTTTACTCTTAACTACTATACAATACCAAAATATATATAACAGACTCGAAAAGCCCTAAATCAAACTTGAGGTCACCAATAGCCATTGGATGTCCTATGCTCCTACTGAGGAGGTCTACTAGCTAGAGTATTTGTACCTGCGACATGAAACACAGTGTCTATGAGGAACATCAGTACAAAAGAATGTACTGAGTAAGTAAGGCATAAAGTCATCATAGGTAAGACAAGAGCTCAATGAAATCAGATATCTAATATCACTATATAGTTAAAGATAAAAGACCACATTTGGTTGTATTTGTGGAATTGTGTACATTACATCCTTTAATTTACTTTATTCTTATTTTATTTATAAAACTGTAAGACATGATACAAATGACCAACTAATCAAGGATAAAAGGGGATTCCCCATGCTAGGCATTTTAACCCCTAAGATATGATCCTCATAAATATATAAATCGAGATAGATCTATTCTAGGCTTTAATTTCACCCCTATGATACCACCCGTAATATTGGGATTGACCCATGCTAGGAGTTCCTTCCACCCCTGGGATACTACCCAAGAATATATAGATTCACTTCATATCATTTTTTTATCTTTAAAATTATTATTTTGATGGTCATGAAATTATTGTATTTGGATGTTTGGACCAGCAACAAAAGATATACAAATATGTACTTTATGTAGTAACAATTATATAGGAAGCAACAATAGTAGAAAATAACACTTAGGAGCTTAAATAACACAATGGACCATGTTTGACTAAGAGAAGAACTCATAAAATCTTGTTGCTGACAATACCATTATCATACTAGTACTTAGAAGAGTAAATGTGCAAATCTAATCATTAACACATTTTGAGGTACTTTAACACCCTAAGGACTTGGAATAAGGTCTTTAGACATATTAGAGGTTGTACGTTGTCATTATGTATTGATCTAAGGCGTATTTATAAATCTAAGTGCTAAATTATTGGCCATACTTTTATCTATTTTGTGAGCTACATTGCATATATTCATTTGATTGAGCTTACTTTGTATTTGTTAACTAATGGATATGATTAGTGTTTCAGGTCTAGATTTTTGCAAGGATTGAGCTTGATGTGGACAAAAATACCGATATTTTTTATGAGTAGAGTCATTAGGAGCAATATTAAGAAGTAAAACAAGTTTACATGGAGTTAGAAAAGTACCTAAAAAGCATGGGAATTAAAGACAAGTGGAAGGATTACACTATAAAGGGACATTCGAGTTTGAAGCACGTCTCCGTGCCAAAAAAGCTAAGCTCTACTTTATTGGTGTGGCACAGAGCTAGCCACAAATTAAATTGTAAAAAATAGTGTAGATTCAAGTTAAGAGTATGCCATGCTAGATAGGCCATGCAATAAGGGTGTTCCATGCTAGCTAGGTTGTCACGCCTTAAATCCCCTTCGGGGCAGACAGGCACCCATAGTCGTAAGGCCTGAGATAACCAACCTATAACCATGTACATCTCATGAATAATATGATAAACAAAAGTTCTACCAAATATGATACAATGCATCGATGAGAAAAATCAGGTGGGAAAGTACAAAATTATAAATACAAGACTTGGCCGTTGGGGCCACCACATCTAAGAGACAAGACACTACCATGCTTAATTTCACATTGGTCTACAAAGCCTCTAAAAGATACATAGAAACTTAGTTAAGGTCGAAACAAACCCCCACCTTTTAGATTATTTATCTACAATAAAATATATGGCAAACTAATATTAGCAACCAACCAACACATTTGGGATACTTAACTTCACCAAAACAGTAGTCGGGCGGTAAGCCCTTAATTTATCAATAAAGGGTGTTATTTTAACACTTTTTTCCTCCAATTACATCCACATACCATACAAATTCTTATAAGATCCCCCAAAAAAACTTTGTCTTCATTAAACCCTCCAAATGATACACAAAATAGAATGGGCAATAAATGTATACAACAATTAGCTCAGTGGTGTTCCACCCCACCCTTCTTCTATATTTCAAAACAATCTAATTACACCTTTCCCTAACATCAACCTGGTATCCCCCAACATACACACATAAAATAATCAACAAAACACCCCCATTACCTATACACAAGGATATATGAGCAGCATCTAGAATTCCTACTTCAAACCATCCAATTAGTAATCTACACTTTGTTCTGTACAAAGCTTCATATGGTGCTATTTTGATACTTGAATGATAGCTATTATTGTAGGAAAACTCGACGAGAGATAAATGATCATCCCAACTACCTTTAAAGTCCAATACACAAGCTCATAGCATATCTTCAAGTGTTTGAATGGTATGTTCTGCTTTTCCATCTGTTTGAGGGTGGAAAGTTGTACTTAAATTCACTTGTGTTACCAAACTCTGAAAAGACTTCCAAAAATTTACAATAAATTAAGATCTTCGATCTAATATAATAAAGATTGGTACTCCTTGTATCCTAACTATCTCTTTAATATACAATTTTGCATACTTTTCAACTGTGTAAGTGGTCCTAACCGACAGGAACTGTGGTGATTTGGTAAGACTATCAACTATTACCCACATGGAATCGAACCTTCAAGATGTACAAGGCAAACCAGTAATGAAATCCATGTTAATCATGTCCCACTTTTAGATTGGAAGATCTATACATTGCATATAACCCATCGATTTTGGTGTTTTACTTTAACTCTTTAACAATTTGGACATTCGGCTACAAATTTTGTAATGTTCTTTTTCAAGTCACCCTACCAATACATTCCTTTCAATTCCTGATACATTAAACCCCAGATGGATGGAATACCTTGAATGATGTGCCTCTTTCATAATCCTCTTTCTTAGCCTATCTACATTAGGCACACACAATCTATTTTTGCACCAAAGTACTCCCTCTTGGGTAAGTTCAAATGCCTTTGTCACACCATATTGTATATTTTCCTTAAATTGTAATAGAATAGGATCTGCATATCTCTTCTTTTTCACTTCTGCAACTAATGAAGATTCTACAACATTACGCACAATAAGCCCTTTAACTGGAGTTTCAAGAAGATGAAACCCCAAATTAGCTAGTTGGTGTAGATCTTTAGTCATCCCTTGTATTTCTGTTGACTGCCCATAAGTGCTCACCATAGCCTTATGACTTAACACATCAGCTACCACATTTGATTTCCCCGGATGATACAGGATATCAGCATCATAGTCTTTTAATAGTTCAAGCCACCTCGCTGCCTCAAGTTTAGATCCTTTAGGATAAAGATATATTGCAAGATCTTGTGGTCTGTATATATGTCAACATGAATCCCCTACAGGTATAAGTGCCATATATTTAAGGAAAATATAACTACTACTAGCTTAAGATCATGCGTTGGATGATTTTTCTCATGTGGCCGCAATGGTCTTGAGGCATATGTTATTACTTTACTATGCTGCATCAGCACACATCCCAAGCCAATTTTTGAAGTATCACAATACACTGCATACCCTTATGTGCCTTCTGGAAGTACCAATATAGGTGTAGAAAATTTATTCTTCAGATCATGGAAACTCCTTTCACATGCATCATTTCATTAAAATTTGGACGTTTCGTGTGTTAGCTGTGTTAAAGGTGCATAAATTAAAGAAAAATCTTCAACAAACCTCCTATAATAACCTGTCAATCCAAGGAAACTATGAACATCCTTAGGCGTTATCGGTCTTGGCCAATTCTTCAAAGCTTTTATCTTTTGAGTATTAACCTTTATTCCTTCATCAGATACAATATGATCCAAGAATGCCACAAATTTTAACCAAAACTCACATTAGAGAACATTGCATATAGCTTGCGATCATGAAGAATCTGTAACACCTGTCGTAAGTGACTGGCATGGTCCTCATTTGATCTTGAATAAACCAAAATATCATCTATAAAAACTATCACAAACACACCTAAGAATGGCTTGAACAACCTATTCATCAAATCCATAAAAGTTGTGGGTGCATTAGTTAACCCAAAAGATATGACTAGAAATTCATAATGACCGTACCGTGGTTGAAAAGCTGTCTTGGGTATGTCCTTCTCTTTGACCCTCATTTGGTGGTAACCTGGCCTCAAATTGATCTTTGAAAAACACTTGGCCCTTGCAACTGGTCAAATAAGTTATTAATTCTTGAAAGGGGATATTTGTTCTTAATAGTCACCTTATTCAATTGTCGATAGTCAATACACATTCTCAATGAGTCATCCTTGTTAAATACAAATGACACTGATGCACCCCAAGGGGACATACTAGGCCTTATAAATCCTTTTTCTAGCAAGTCATTTAATTGTTCTTTTAACTCTCGTAATTCTATCGGGCCCATTCTATACGGAGGAATTGGGATTGGTTGAGTACCTAGAATCACATCAATACCAAACTCTACTTCTCGTTCTAGAGGCAAACCTGGATGATCTTCAGGAAATACATCAAGAAATTCATTTACCACCGAAATAGTTTTAAGTGTTGGTGGATCCACATCTATATCCTTCAATCTAACTAGATGATATATGTAACCTTTGGAAATCCTACGTTTTCCTTACAAGATTTACCTCTTGGCACACCAATATTACCCTTCTATTCAAGAACTGCCTCTCTTGGAAAATAGAAATACACCCTCTTAGTTTGGCAATCTACTGTGGCATAATAAGAAGCCAACCAATCCGTACCCATTATAACATTAAAATCTAACATCTCTAACTCAACAAGATCAGCCACTGTATCACGACCACAAATAGTTATTATACAATTTTAATACACTCTCCCAGCTATAATGATTCACTGACTGGCATAGATATTTCAAATAACTTTACTAGTGATTTCGATATTCTTTTGAACTTTCCAGCAACCAATGTAGTGACATGTGATAATGTAGAACCCGAATCAATTAATGCATATACATTATGTGAAAAGATGGACAATGTACCTATAACCACATTTAGAGAAGCCTCTAAATTTTGTTGATCTGCCAGAGCATATGTACGATTCTGAACTCCACTAGAGCTAGATGCTCCTTTATCACCTCTACCATGACCTATAGGTTATACACCCCTACCTAAAGAAGGCACCGGTGATGATGATGCCAAGGCTAATCCAGTAGGTCGTGCTATAACACCCATGCCCCTTTGAAGGCATTCTCTTATCATATGCCCTGGCATACGGAAACAAAAGCAAGCATTTGTCCCAAACCAACATGCACCCAAATGAAGCTTTCCACATTATTTACATGGCTTCCAAGAAGGCCTTAATTGGATCATACTCCCTTTCTCTTGATACCCTATTACTCGTGAACTCTAATTCTAACTTTTTTTCCCAAACTAATTGCCCTTGGACCCTTGAAACCGTGATGGATCACTAGCTATAGAATAAGAAGATAATGGCCTAGGCGGTCTATTAGAAAAACCAAGGCCTAAACTCTCCTTAGGATGCCATAAACTACCCTGTAGATCTGGCCCTCTTGGAATACCTTCTTTCTAATTCTTGTGTTCTTTTTTTTCCTCTAATCCTCTATTTTTTGTGCAAAAGCATGTATCCTTGATATATCTATGTCTTTGTTTAAGGAAACAACAGTGTAATCTCTAACCAGATATGGATCCAATCTATCCATATATCGATGAACTCTATCATCCATAGTAGCTATTACATTAGGAGCATAGCTAGCCAAAGAGTTAAATCGGAGGTTGTACTCCATCACACTCATATTTTCTTGGCGAAGATTTAGGAACTAATCCACATGGGCCTCTCGAATCATAAATGGAAGGTAATGATCAATAAATGCTTCTTTGAACCCTTTCCAAGTTGCTGAAGGTGCATCGACACCCCTAGATCAGTTCTAGTCTTTATACCAAAATATAGCCTTCCCTTTTACTATTTATGTTGCTAGCTCAACTGTCTCTTTACCCAATACATGCATGATATCTAGAGCCCTTTGGATTTGATCAATAAAGTCCTATGGGTCTTCATTAAGTTCTGATCCGGTGAATGTGGAAGGATCCAATTTAAGAAAATCCTATGTCTAAGGGCTAGCTGCCCTATCTGCACCACTAAAACCTGTGGTTGGAGTGAATTGTCCTTGATCTTGTCCAGCAACTATATGAGCCAATAATTGTACCACATTCCTTAGATCTTGCTCAGTAGCATTAATAGGTAGTTTTGAGGATGCGATTCTTCTCCTTCTTAGCTCTTCTGGATATGGCAGAGTAGAAGAAATTTGTGATACAAACTCAGCTTGAGCCTCAGTTTAATTAGCTTGTCTAGGTGGTGACTTGCTGAAACCTTCTCCGGAGGACAAATCTACTCTCTTAAATATAGTCTTACTTCTTCTTGTAACCAACATCTTTACTATAATGAAAAAAACACATTTAATGGTTAAATATGACTTCATCTACGACTTAGGCTCTATTTCACGATCTAAGATATGAAGAAAATGTATGGTATACAAAGACAAGACACTACCATGCTTAATGGTAAAATGTATGGTATACAAAGACAAGGCACTGCCATACAAAGACACTACCGTCGGGGCCACCACATCTAAGAGACAAGACACTACCATGCTTAATTTCACATTGGTATACAAAGCCTCAAAAAGATACATATAAACTTATTTAAGGTAGGGACAAAACCCCACATTTTAGATTACTAATCTACAATAAAATATATGGCAAACTAATATTAGCAACCAACCAACACATTTGGGCTACTTAACTTTATCAAAATAGTAGTCGTGCCGTAAGCCCTTAATTTATCAATAAAGGGTGTTATTTTAACCCTTTTCTCCTCCAATTACATCCACGTACCATACAACTTCTAATAAGATCCCCCGAAACAACTTTGGCTTCATTACACCTTCCAAATAATACACAAAATAGAATGGGCAATAAATGTAAACAATAATTAGCTAGGTTGTGTTCCACCCCACCCTTCTTCTGTATTTCAATACAATCTAATTACTCCTTTCGCCAACATCAACCTTGCAACCCCCAACATACACACATAAAATAATCAACAAAACAGCCCTAAATTTTTTTGCAATAACCAAATATTGAGCTCGGCATCCATTGAGTTCTCAATAACAACACATCCATAATTCTTTCCCAAATTCATATATAAGTAGGACAAAAAGTATAAGTCACCTTGCCTTAATCTTCTATAATTTATTCTTTTAACTTAAACTCTTCAAGAACTTGAACTTTCCTTCACATTTTAAACCAAATAAGAAAACAAAAGTCTCTTAATAACAAAGAAAAGTGAGCAAGTAGCTTGTTCTATATTCTACCAATAATTAAAAACTTATAGCATGTTTTCCTAATCTTTCAAGAGATAACCAAGATAAACCTTATATGTTTTCACTTACCTTGTCTTGGAAAGATAAGGGTTTCTTTAAGAACCCTAGAAGGAATTTTAGGGTTGTTGTTCTTATCCTTGTTAGGAAAGGGAGAAATCTGAAATTAAAAGGGTGAATATTGTGTTTAAAATGAGTAAAATAACCACCCATATTGATATTAAATTGATCCCTCTAGAACCTTTCTTATTGACCCCATTTTTAGCCATAAATTAATCCAAGTAGGTGATGCACCTACTTAAGGGTTCAAGATTCTCAAAATTTCAAAGTAGGTGATGCACCTACTAGCTTAAATTCTTATTTGGGCTCAATTAACTTGGGCCTTTGTCATATTTAAGTGTTGGGCCGTTTCTTAATTTCCTTTTCTTTTACTTGAGTTAGGCAAAAATTAGTATCTTAACATAGGACAAAAGTTGATCCATAACCTTGGGTCCATTAACTTGGTCCATATAGCTTAAGTAGGTGACTCACCAACTATCTTAATTAAGTTAAGCAAACACCTCAATAAAATACTCCATTTTTAGTTCTGAACCCCTTTAATCTAACTTAAAACTTGTATATACTTGGTCCTTTTAAACTTTACATTTAAGTTCCATCTTACAATCCCAAGTTTAAATAGTTGTATCGATATTAACTTGGTCACATCACATTAAAAGGTATGGGAAGCATCTGGAATTCCATCTATGCCATTAATACTCATGTAACAATTCTCATCCATTACCTATACACAAGGCTATACAAAGTTCCATATAAATAGAACCAGAACATGCAAAATACGGGGTGTTACATAGGCCACGCTATACGGGTGTGCCATGTCCTTGGGTATTTTTTGGAAAATATACTACACTATAAATAGGATACTTAGCTTCTATTCAAACATTTTGGATGACTTGGGAGAGAAAATACACATGAGGGAGGCTCCAAATATAGTTTTTCTTCTTTACGTTAGTTTTTTGTAGTTTTATACTTATGAATTCAATTATTGTGATTCTTTGTATGATTATGAGTGACTAAACATCCACTTTCTAAGGTTGAGACTACGAACATGAATACTTAGCATTCAATTAAGTTGGTTTAAAGTTGATTATCATATTTAGTTGTTCAAATATTCTTGCAATTTCTATTCTATTGACTTGCGACCTTTAGAATACAACTATATTTCTATTGCGAGCCCGAAAGAAGGAACATTAAATTAGAACATAGAACATATGGTGTGGGATCTTATCTTTTAGAAAAATTAAAGATAGGATTCTCAGTTATGATAGGAATATACCTAATTCTCCCCATTTAGTTCAAATACGGGACAAAATACAAATGCTTTTGAATTAGTTCTCACATCCCCAATCAATGAAATAGTTTTAGGGATAATTTAGATAGATAATTAGAAGATCGGAAGATCATTAACCACGTAAATCGTCAATGAAGATAATTAACTTGACCAGAAAAATTATATAGCTCTGTAGGATTGTTCTAATTGCCTCAACCCTGGAGTCCTTCTTAGTATTGTTTCAAACTCTTTCTATTCTTATTATTGTTCTTTCTTACGTTAAACTTTCCAAAACTCAACTTTATATTGGTTAAAACTCACACTTGTTTAATCTCCTTAGTAACACTATAGTTGGATTACTTGCTAAACACCAAGTCCCTAAGAAATCAATATTCAGCTCGAAAGGGACACTTAAAAACTTGCACGACCACGTACACTGGCGTGTGCGGTTGGACGGAACATGTATCATTTGAAAGGAATAGCACTTAGGGAGCTTACTATGTAACACAAGATTTAGATTCATGCCAAAGAGTATAGAACCATGAAATCTTAAATACCTTGTTGTACAACTCCAATAGCACCCTAAATTAACATCCTTCATTTTATATTATTAATGTACAATAGAGTATATTAAAACTAGAATTAGTAGCTAATCAACATAATTGGGCTATTTAATATTTCCAAAATAGTAGTCGGGCAGTAAACCATAATTAATTAATTTAAAGGTATTCTTTCAACCCTTTATCCTCCAACTATATTCACATACAATACAAATTCTTATAAGGTCCCCCTAAATATTATGGCTTCATTGCACCCTCAAAATAGTATATAAAGTGGAGTGGGCAGTAAGCTTTCATAATATTCAATCCGGTGGTGTATCACCACACACTACAATGTTTATGAATTCTAACATCTCTAGAATTTCTTCAGATATCCAGTTATACCTTTTACTACAATATATATAAAATAATGCCTAAACATCATCACAATAAGGCAGGAAAAAAATGAACTCATATCTCACTATTAATTTCTCATAAATCCCAATTAATATAACATTTAAAGTGCTAAAATGATCTCACGGTTAAAGTTAAATAGGACTCTATAACACCCCAAAATCAAAGATAATATTTGAACCATGCTTTAAGTTCAGGAATGATAAAACCTCATGTTTTGATAGTTTTATAGTGATTTAGACATATATTATGGTCATAAATAGCTCCTAGCTTATAGACGAGTCCAAATGAGCATAATTTTTGGTATACTAATAATTTTTTATTTGATACCTTCAATAGATAGATTATTAAATTATCTTTTCAATGATACAAATTTTGCCTTAATTAGATATCGGAGTGAAAATTTATGGCCAAAATACTTATGCACTATCAAAGCTGCCTAGACTATGACTCGTAATGTATCGTTAAAGGTTATTAAGAAGAAGTCCTAGTCTGATCAGTAGAAACTGATATTGGGTTTCTGACCATGACTCAAGTCACAACTCATGGCCTGACCCTACGAGTAATGTACAAAGTCGTTGGGACTGCTTCCAGACGACTTTCAGATGATTTTTAAGGAGTTTTTTTAGTCTTTTCTCACTCTTTTAACCTCAAAACTATGTCATTTAGGATATTTTAAGGGCGATTAAATAGCTAAAACAAACTCAAATTCCTCGCTCTCGGCACAACTCAGGAAATTCTCCAAGAACATGCGATTTTCTCTTCTCTAAAGCAAGAAATTAGGGGTTTTCATCTCCAAGTCCAAATCCCCAAAACTTTAATTCAAGAATCAAAAGTAATAAAGTATGTGGTTATTTAATGAGGATCTCCTTTCATCCTCATGCCCAAACTAATAACTTTATTTTGATGAATGTTATGATTTTCATAATCTAAGGTTTTTACCCAATTGTTATTCTAACTTAAATACAATCCCCCATGGTATAATTTTTGGTTATTAATATGTTTTATTGATTATTCATGGATTCTTAGGCCCATATTATATCAGTCATGCTATTCTCATGCCCATGTATGATTTATATAATATAACCCCAAATTCAACCATATGATCAAGTTATATGTGTTTTTCCTTATTTCTTTAGATTATTTTGTAACTAAACCATGAATACATCTTGTCCCATAAAAATGGCATCCTCCCATGTTCAAGAATCATGAATTTCCACATTATGGTTAGTTGTTGAATTTTTAGGCTTTATTCATAAAATTTTCTATTATGATCAGCATTTATTATTATCATGTTCATTATGCATTAGTCAAAGCTAGTGGATTATGAAATCTTGATACCTAGGGACTCATTCATATATCATTTTACATATTTTGAGAACTTCAAATTATACACAGTTAATACTTACATAATGATATCATGATGAGTAATTCAGTTCATGTTTCAATATTTTTCCATTGGGAGTAGTACTTATCTCCGAGGGAACATATGGATGAAATATCACACACTAGTTGAGGAATGAGACCTTTAGTATAAGTCCCTGAGTTCTAAAACTACATTTCCACTGGAGGTCATAAGAGTCACCCACCAGTTGAGGACTGACACCCTAGTAGGGGGCACCCGCCAGTAGAGGAATGACACCCTAGTCCTTTTGGTTATTAGTTTAGTAGATCCATACTATCCAGTGTTGGTACCCTTGGAAAGATAGTAGCACTATTCCAATTGGGGTTATAAGTTGGACACTGATTAGCTCAGATTGGGGCATGTCGGTTGTAGTTAGCTCCCACAGTCCTTAGTTTATGTTCAACTTATGTTTAAGTTAAGATATGCATGACCTTGTATTCAGTCATTCAATTATTCAGATATACAATACATGTTTATACTTGGTTATTACATTAATTCACATCCCACAGTTTCAGACTCAAAATTCAAACATAACCATCAGTATAATTTTTCAACATATTCATCTTTAACTTGAGATTAAAAATAGTATTCATGTTTCTACCGTATCCCAGATTATACAAATATTTTATCTCATTATTTAGAAATTTCACCATGCCTTATAGTTCTTACGTACAGCTATGTTTTAATTGCATATTTCAGTAAGGGGTTTATGCCCTCATTTTTAAAGCACATTTTAAGTATTTTCATGACTAGTGCATATCTTATATACTCTGTATATTCTAGAAGTATTGACCATATATATGTCTATGTGTATATATTGATTCATAAAGTAGGTACCATATGTAGCTCACACATCAGGGTCAGGCATTTCGTGGCTTCCAGCTAGCACGTGATGAGTTCTCTTATTTTGAGGACTCAAGTCATTTGTATTTTTTGTATTATATTTTCTTATCCATTTGTATTTATTGGGAATAGTTAGGATCATGTATCGACTACCTATAGTTAGTATTAGTAGAGGCTTTATAGATAGTCAATTAGAGTTATTGTATATAATTTTAATTCCCTAATTTTTTGGATTATAGGGTTATAAACTTATAACAGTAATGTTTTGACATAGATTATATCATAATTATTCTTCTGCTCAGAAAATGTAGCATTTGTATATATTTTAAATTAGTTGCTCAAGTATCATGCCAGTATAAAATTTAGCTTGGGATCACTTGTGGTTCTAAGCACCATGTTATGACTAGAGGGTAGTCTCGAATTGTGACAAACGTGGTATCAGAGTACAAGATTAATGTCTCCTAGGGTGTTTAAATGTCTAGTAGAGTCTTGTGGAATGGTATGGAGACATCTGTACTTTTCATCGAGTAGATACTAAGAATTTAAGAAAGGTTTCCTTTATTTCATATCTCAGGTCATGCAGTAGAGATGTTGTTTAAGAAACGTATATAAATTCTTACATTGCTCTATTCATTCCAACTGTGCTTTATTTTCGATGTGGCTGAACCAGTCAAACTTAAATTTCTACCAATAGAGATTTCTCAAATAGCCCCCACAAATAATTATGAGATTGTACGTGGGCTTTTAAGGATTCCATCAATAACTTTAAGTTCCAATCATTGAAATAATTCATTTATGTTCATAAAAATAGTTCACTAAGCCAAAGTAATATGTGACCTTAGATACCTTATCAGAATTCTATGTCCTCATGACCTAGAGTTAAAAGCATGAACCTAGAAGTTTAGCGGCAGTAAACAAGGGATAGTGTTTATTTGAAATTTAGTAGATTATGTATTCATGGAGCCAGAAAGGTGTTGTGTGGATTTTTTTAATAGCACTTTGAGAGAGATTTACAAATTAAGGGGACTTAGAGTATATTAATGCTTTAGTTAAGATAGAGGTTAGGTAGCGACCAGAAAGATAGACAAGTTTGTCAACGTTGAATATGTTCATAAAATTTTGTGTGGGTTAGTGTTTAATAATTCCTATCCAGTAGTAGAAAGTAGGTATTTGTAATGCCCCAATTTTAGCCTCTGAAAATTTCTTGAGTTTTGAGATTATTAATCAGACTATAGATCACCTAATGAGGATGTAAGGTCTTCATACAGGTGGCAGGGCTCAAGTCGTTAGGTGACCCATGAGGGTTGCCCATGTTTCTTTTGTGGATACGATTGGATTTCATAAGTCGTAATGACTCTTTACGAGTCATAGGGCTCTTTTCATAGTCAACCCAGTGAGGAGGCCCCATGTTTCTACCCAGACTATGAGTCATCAATAATGACTCGTAACATGTCCTCATAATCGTAAGGTAACTCATAGTCACTGGCGATAATTTTTTAGTGTTTTATTACGGGTACTTTGGATATTTCCCTTTTCCCCATTAGTTACTCACGACCTTAAAACCCGAACCTCATTATCATACAAAAACATAATCAAACACACTCTTAAACTCTCTCAAATCCTTAAGTCAAGAACAAGATAGTATAGCTCAAGGTTGATCATTTAGAGCTTCCAAGTGGTGATTTCTCTCTATAATTGTGATACTTTCAGGCATGTACCTTTCCCTTTAAACTTGTTTTACTTAAAGCATGTGTTTAAATGGTTATTCATATAGATTTCAATATGGATTTTGATTTGGGTTAAGGGTTTTGGAAAGATTGTTACTTGATTTCCATTCCCTTGGTTGTAATGCAAGTGTTCATATTTTATTTATGTATTTTTAAACCCATTGGGGTGCATGGGTATGGTAAATGGGATGGGGGTCAAGTTATCCCCCTAATTTGATAATTTTGGTTTGGAATTTGGTTTAGGAAATTATGTTCCCTAACCCACTTGCATAATTGGATTTGGAATATGGTTAATCACATGTTTTGTCTTACTTCCCTAAAAAATTTCATTACATAAATGGTTAAATAGATAAAAAGGTTTTGAAGGACTTGTTGGCCATGTTTTTTATTTTAAGCTTGATTTACTGAACAAGGGGGGTCGTGGCATTCCCCCAAGTTGATAGAATTGGTTTGGCATAATTATAAGCTTGAAAGCATAATGGTATATCAATACCTATGGTTGATTCCCTAATGGATAATTCCTTGGTTAAATGGATGGGTTATGCAAAAGTTATTTTAATTAGTCTTAAAGAGGGTTGTGTAGCTGAGTCGTGAAGGTGGAGGTCCTGAGGGACTGACATTGGAAACCATATTTGTTGGCACAGGGATTGATTTTTATGACTGTGCATAGTTCACACATTAATTATATATATTTTTTGGAATGGTTGTATCCTTGATAGTTTGTGTGGTTAACATATACTAGGGCCAACAAGCAGGGGAGAGTTGGACCCAACTAGTAGGGAAGAGCTAGACCCATATAGCCCATGGGTATGGATGACAGTTAAAGCTACATAGTCCAGGTTAATGGTTTTAATTCTTATGCTAAACCTTGTTCCCTATACATATAATATATATATGCATGCATGTGAACATATACATTGAGTTTGGACTGGATTTTAATTGGCATTATTTTATATTTATCTGGAGTTAAATTCTAGTGCTCACACTGCTAACCACCTTCAAAAGTTGTATCCACACGCAATGCAGGGAACAGAGACACTTTTGATTTCCCTGCATAGTGATTGGTAATTCTTGGATAGTTCAAGAGTCATCTTTAAAGTGGTGAGCTTTCATTCTTCTGAAGACCCTTATTTCATGGTCTTATTTTATTCATATTTTGGACTATTCCATTTGGCCTCATTTTGGCTATGGTCAGGGGAATGTCCCAACTTAGGTTGTTCTTGGTTATTAGAGGGTTCGTGAATTACTATGGATTAGGTTGTTTGGTGATTCTTAACTATCTTGTGATATGTTCAAAGTTTATCCGTTGTTAACTATATTATGTTCTAGTGGCTAGGGTAAAGAGGGTGATCTACGGTCCTCGACAGACTTGAGATACCCATCATGGTCAGTCCCTAGTTCAGGTCATGACAAGCTCAGTATCAAAGTGTAGGTTTATAGTCATTGGGTTTCCACAAATCCGTATCAAGTAGAGTCTCTTTTATGGATGTGTAGCACACCACACTTATAAGGGAGAGGCTACAAAGAATTTAGGAATGTTTTCCTTTCTTGTGATTTATTTTTGGGCTATAGAGTCTAAGGTCTTGAAAACTCCTCTAATTCTTTTTGTTCGCATTTCAGATCATGTCTTCTTAAAGATCTGATGCTCGTGAAAACTTTTTTCCCACCTGAGGACAATGTGGATGGAACTCATTCTATATATAGATTACAAACTAGGTCTAGGTCCCTGGCTCTTGACTGCCCACGTGGAGTTCCATCGATTCCTACCAGTCCTCCTCAGGCTTCTCGGGCTGATAATGATCATGCCTCACCGCCCTAAGTAGACATTTCTGATGTCGAGTTTTATTGATCTGTTTATCCGCAGACTCAGTTGGTAACTTCTCAATTTTGTTAGCCTTACCATGTTCATTCTATCGCTCTATCTTATAAGATCACTAGAGTTGGCTAGTGTATGAGGTTGAATCCTCCGGCCGTTAGAGGCGCGAAGGTTGAAGAGGATACTCAAGGGTTTGTGAATAAAATAGAGAAAATATTCAGGGTGATGCATGCTACAGAAGTGAAGGATGTGGAGTTTGCCGTGTATCATTTAAAGGACATGGACTATCAGTGGTATGAAGAGTAGGAGCAATCGAGAGGTGATGATGTTGATCAGTCTATGTGAAGGGGAATTTTCTAGTGCCTTTCTTGATCATTTATTTCCTTAGGTGTGGAGAAAGGCTAAAGCTGAGAGGTTTGTGAATCTGAGGTAGGAGAGGATGAGTGTGAAGGAGTATGCTTTGAAATTCCACCAGCTGTTTCGCTATGCTCCGAAGTTAGTATCTAGCATGAGGGCTAGGATGAAGAAGTTTGCTTCGAGCTTATTATGTGACTTGATATTAGAGTGTAAGGCTTCTATGTTGAACAATGATATGGATATCTCTAGGTTAGTGGTTTATATGCTGTAAGTTGAGGATGAGAAGAAGAAACAAGCAGAAATGAGATAAAGTCGGAGTAAGAAATTTAGATATTCAGAATAGGGTGGAGACTAATAGAGCAATAGTAGAGCTGGTAGGCAGTTGGGTAAGAAAAAGGCTTGGGAAACTTCTAGTTCTTATTCTACGGCTAGTACTCCTTATCCTAAGTCGTCTGGAGACCGTCGCTTTCAGGATTATAGTGGGTTTATGACCCAGGGTGCCCAGACCTAGGCTAATGGATCTCAGTCAGCCCTGTTTTATCTGCCTTACAAAATTGATGGGCAGTTGCACCATGGTTATTATGATGAGGGCGGGAATTAGTGTTTTAAATATGGTAGGATTAGTCATATCCAATAGAACTATCCTTCAGATAATGTTACTACTAGAGATAATAAGGGTATGATTTCTACTTCTTCATCTCCTATGCCAAAGGGTGCGACTTCTAGTATCGGCAATGGTCAGAATCTTATTTATGCTCTTGCCACCCATCAAGAATTTGAGGCACCTCCTGATATTGTTACTGGTATATTTAAACTTTTATCTCGTGATATATATTGTCTGCTTGATCTGGGTTCTACCCTTTCTTATGTGACATCTTTTGTGGTTTTTAATTTTGATTTTGATCTTGAGTGAATTTCCAATCCCTTCTCTATATATATCTCAGTGGGTAATTTTGTTGTGGATAAAAGGGTCTATAGGGGTTGTGTGGTTTTTATTGGTGATACAGAGACATTGGTGTATCTGATTGAATTGGATATGGTAGACTTTGATGTGATATTGGGATAGATTGGCTCCATTCATGCTATGTTTTCTTGGAATGTAGGACCCATAAGGTAAGTTTCCAATTCCCAAATGAATAAGTGACTGAGTGAGAAAAAAGTTCCCTATTTCCTAAGGAAAGATTTATTTCCTTTCTTAGAGCCCGAAAGATGATTTCCAAGGGGTGTCTATACAATCTAGTTTGGGTTAAAGATTCTAGTTCTGAGGTTCCCTCCTTACAATGTATTCTAATTGTTAACAAATTTCCTAAAGTGTTTTCCAATGATTTTCCTGGTATTTCTTTTGATAGGGAAATAGAATTTGGGATCGATCTTCTATCGGGTACCCATCCTATCTCTATTTATCCTTATAGAATGGCTCCAACTGAATTGAAAGAACTTAAGGACCAATTTAAGTATCTTTTTTATAAGGGTTTCATTTTCCCTTGTGTCTGTCCATGGGGTGCTCCTATGCTTTTCGTGTGTAATAAAGACGGGTCTCTTTGAATATGCATAGATTATCGATAGTTGTATAAGGTGATGGTAAAGAATAAGTATCTTCTTCATAGGATTGATGATCTGTTTGACCAGCTTCAGGGTGCTAGATGTTTTTCTAAAATTGATCTTCAGTCGGATTATCATCAAGTGAAGATTAGGGAAGCGAATATCCCTAAGACTGTTTTTCGAACTGATATGGTCATTTTTAGTTTTTAGTGATAACATTCAAATATACAAATGCTCCTGTCCCACTCAAGAAACCTAATCTCTTACTCAGAAACTAATAAAGAACCCTAATGAACACCAATAGACCTTACTCTATTATGAGAATTTCTTGATGATCCAGATGGCATCCCTGGTTGTGAGGTACCCGCCATCAGGATCCCCAATGTTCAACATTAAAGGGATGAAGTAGTCGTGAGCTCTACATAGACTGAGTTGGCCCTAAATCTTCTAGATGACACTGAAGATCTTTGATATCCATATATGGCTCTCTAGTCTGAGGCTACACTAAAGCTTTAAAAATATGTATTGAATTCTCCTCCGCATTTATCGACAATCTCGCATTGACCATTTGGGATAGAATAGAGTCAATGAATATGCTTGAGACTCATAGCAATATGGTCACACGACACGGAGTCAAGAAATAAATTTCTTAAGAATGTCTGTAGCCTCCCAAAGATAGGTCATGGATGTCTCTGCACCGATTCACAAGACACTACTAAGAACTTAGATCTTCTACTAATAAGACAGTAAACCTGGCTTTGATACTAATTTATCACGACCTAATTTCTCGAGTCATGATGGTGCCTACTATAACTCACAAGTTGGCAAGCCCAACCCATAGTCTATAACTCCTAGTAACAGACTACCCAAAGAATGAAGGGAACAATGCAAAATAAATGTAATAAAATACTAACATACATAAGATAATCCCAAAAATTGGTGGAATCAGTATAAGAGCTTCTAACATAAAAGGAAACAAATAGGTACTAAATGAATACGCGGATACAACCATCTCTGAATACAACACAGAGACTAGTTTAGTACATAAGATAAGAAAAGTAATACTCCAAATGTCAGGATCTCACCCTATGTCTCTGAACCATAGCTTCTCCTCATGACACACATAATAATGACAATAATCCATACCATGATTTACAGGCTGCAAAAGTGTAGTATAAGTACCAAATATATGGTACTCAGTGGGAAACTACCAACTGAGCTCCAAAGATAATGTAGATATATACAATATATAAAAATAATAAAAAACTACACCAAAATATCCAGCAACCACATAAGAAAGCTAATAAGATAATAAGGATGAACTATCCTATTCGTAACCAAGAAACTAGCATAATAACACTAGGAAAGTATTAAGGATAAAATATCCTAGTCTAGCCATAATCAAGAGTCTTAACACTAAATCATATATCACTAGCCAATATAAAAAAATAAGGGTAAAAGAAAGATATATAAGTATACAAGGCCAAGGAATAAATATACAATCTGAATAAATTAAAAGAAGGGATATACAGTATCTCCATAGTTACATATAGATAGATATACATATACATATATATATAAACAAGTTCAACTCAAGTACAATCTAAATCATCAAACTAGCATTTTAATACCCTATAATCATAGCAGGAACTAGTGCTAGTATTACTCTATGTAGTTTTAATGATGAGCAGCTAAACTGCAAGGGATCAGGTCCCTAAACGTGCAAAGTACTATACAGCTGGCACATGGTATCTACACAGTTTTGTCCTCTTGTGTAAAAACTTGGAGGTGATATTTTGTCTTGACTCAGACAGTTGGCCCAGTGATATTCTATCCCTAATCATCACACGGCTATAAAAAGAAAGAGATTCCTCTTCAATAACTAGTTTTTGCACATTCTAAAAAGTGAAAAGAGAGGCAGCAAACCCCATTTCTATGATACTCAAGTTCTTAGCTAACCTTTTATGCTTAAATTAAACTTGTTTTTGAGTGAGTGCTAAATTATAACTAAACTACTCATGTTATAAGAGTAGTGTTTTCTTTTTGTGAGAGCTTCTTAGGTAGAGTTACCTAAGCTTGTTGCTGATTAGAGTTAGTAAATAGTGAGTATTCTTAGTAGAGTTACCAAGATGAGCTTATAGTAGAGTTACTGCTAAAGAAAGGAGCCTAGAGGTAGGTTGAAATCTTACTGTAATCAGGAGGTTGGTTATAGTGGATTTTTGAGGTGCTTGTGAGGTCAAGCCATGGTTTTTCCTTTTTTGGGTTTCCACATAAAAATCTTATGTTCTTATATTTCTACACTCTCTTTATTTCCAGTACCTCATAGTAGCACTACAATTCTATCACTTGTAATTGATCCTAAGGGACCTAGTCATTTATTGTGTGGGGTTCCAACAATTAGTATCAGAGCAGATTCACTCTAAAAGGTATACACCTAGATTATTCTGATCATAAGTCCACTTTAACTGAACTGGAGGTGGGTAGAAAGGGAGAAAAAAGGGAAACATCTCTGATCTTGAAGGATTCTGAGTCTGACCCAGGTGGAGAAGACAACAATATTGCACTTTTGGCAATAAAAATTATCAAAACTATAAAAATGAGTGGTCAGCTTGGCAAAGGAAATGGTAAGATTCAAGGCTGTCACAAAGATAGTTATTCTGAAGCATTCATGATAAAGTGCAAAATACAAAAGAGTAATCAAAATCTTGAAAAATTAAGGAGGAAGGCAGCAGCTGAGAATACTGTAAAGCAGGGTCTAGTAGTATGGGAAGACTCCTTTAGCATTTCAGATATAGATGAGAAAACTAAAGTTGAATCTATGCTAGTGGTCAAAGATGAGAAAGTGAACTTTGATTCCTTGTTTGCTTTTATGGTAAACACTGAAGATAAAGATGAGGTAACACTTACTAACATTAAAGAAAACTTAGAGAATTACTCTGCTAGAAAACTAAAAAGGCTTGCCAACATGTTGATTGACTCCTGCGAAATAACAAATGAAAAAGGTGAGTTAGAAGAAAAAGCAGAAACTCAAGAGCTTGAGTTAATAGCTTTGACTCTCCAGATATCAGAAACTGAGTTTGGTAAGTCAGCTAGAGAAATTAGAGACTTCTAAGTGTAAAGGAAAGAAGGAAGTCTCAAAGTTTCATGTTGAGCTTGAATAAAAACTGGAGGATTCTTAAAGTCTTCTCACGACTGCAATTTAGAAGAATGAGGAGTTAGAAAGGGACCTGGTCCGTCTAAGGAAAGAACTTAAAAAATCTCTACAATGGACTACATATTCTCAAATCATTTCTAACTTGACTAATTAAGGAGTCAAAAATGGTAAGGGTCTTGGATATCATCAAAAAACTCAATCATCTGGTTCACAAGGCAAGGATGTTCAAAATGTTAAAATAAAAGTATATAAACCCTTATGCACTCACTATGGGAGAGATGGACACCTAAAAGAAGACTGGAAAAGCTGGGTTAGAGCAAGAATGACAAATGTTAGATATGTTCATAAGGGAAAAACCTATTCCAAAGTGGTAAGACCTAGGAAAACACGAAGAAGCCCATACTATTGAGATAGACAAAAAGGGATTTAATCACACCTCTTTCTTTCTACTAGGAACTCAAACTCAAATGGGTTCCCAAGTAATATAAATAATTGTAGGTATAAGAGGGAGAAAGGTTTTGCAATTAGAAAAATTTTCTTATTATAAAATTGCTCAAGACTAAATGAAAGGTCTGATTGTATTCTCTTTTTGGAGACACTTCAAGGTGAAGGTGTCGTATATGATTAGCATTTCTATCCCAAGAATGATATAATAGGATGAACAAGAAGCTATCAAGTTCAATGAAATGCAAAAAGAACTTTGGGCACTTGAAAAATTCCCAGTCTAGGACCTGGTCCTCGAACCTATTTCCAGAACAAGTCACAGTATCATATGGTGTAATGAACCTAATAAGTTGATACAGAGGATGATCAAATCTTCTTGAACTACTATCAAGTGAATCAGTGTATCTTCACAAAATTGGATATGTTTAAGAGGCAGGTATCCTTGGTAAACTAGGTACATATTAGTCTAACTTAGTACCCTAACCTTGAAGGTATACACCCATAAGAACAACTTTAGAGGTGGACATATGTGACAAGCACAAAGTTGAAGATTTATTCAAACTAGAGAGGGACCTGGTCCCATATCTGAAGTTAGTATCTTGTATGTGAAAATTTTGCCTATTTTGTCAAGAAAAAGTCTTGCTTTTATGTCCTTGTGTCAGAACAAAGTTAACCTATTCGAAATGGGAAGGTGAGTCACCTAAAATCTGATATTGATCGTATCTTATTCCCCTGGAAAACCCTTCATTGTGCTCATTATTCCTTAAAACTTGATGCACCCACTCCTTATTATTTCAAAAAGGTAAAATCCAAATTTTAAATAGCCTTTCTAAGAAAAATACATTCTTGATGGCTACAGCTCTCCCAGTTTCTTGTCGTTCAAAGGGTTCTAAGCTTAGCATTGTGAAAAATTCCTTTCCAAACCTTCCTGAAAAATATCTTTCTTCTTCTACTCTTCCAAAGCTTAACTCATTCATCACTCAACCTGTCAATGAAGAATCATCTTTGAATCTTAAAAACTAGTTTAATGATGTTGTGATGGGTGAAACCTGGGTTGTTAAAAATCTCATCTTATTTTCAAATAACCCAGGAAAGAGTTTAGTTGATCATAAGAAAATTGATGTCAGTAAAACACTAAAAAAATTTGGAAAATGGCTTAGAAGTTTTATTGAGAAGCAGTTGACTCTTGAGGGACCTTGTCTCAAGAAGAGAAAAGTAGCTGAAAGAGAATCTGTGATCACTTACACCAAAATAAATAATGGGGATAAAAATGAAAGTATATCCAAGGAAGAAAGAAACAGGTTCTTGAAGAATCAAAAGATTTTTACTAAAAGGATTTTTTTATTCAAACGTGCTAGCAGAACCTGGTATAGTGGAACTTGTTGAGTTGGTTAAACATCAAAGGTGGAGTTATCTCATGGAAGGACATGTTCCCACTATTTTTTATGAGACAGTCAGGGAATTCTATTTTACTTTGGAATTCTCAGATGAAGCAAAGTATCTGACTGTACAAGTCCAAGGAAAGAAGATAAAGCTGAATGAGAAAACATTGGAAAGGATTTTGGAAGTTCCTATATATGGGGTGAGAACTGTCACTAAAAAGTTTCCTTCAATACAATTCTTAGAAAATGCATCCAAGATCAATGGGAAATCTGTGGATGTAGTGAATAGGAAATCACTCAAGAGTGAGTTTCAATTGGTCTTTGACTTTGTGAACAAGGTGATTGTGCCTAGGTCACAATAGAAAAGCATTGCCTCATACACTAATTTGTATATAATGGAATTCCTTAGTAGATTTTAATTCATTAATCTACTTGTATTAATAATGGAATACATTCACAAAGTGGTTCTTAGAAAGAATGAAAACCATGGCACGCCTTATGGATATTGGTTGAACAAGGTTTTTCACCAGTTTGGTATTGTCTGTTAGAATGGAACCAAAGGGATTGTGCTTCAGATGCTTGGCATAAATACATTAGTTGATACTAAATATGTCAAGTCAGGTAGCTTTTATCAAAGGGAGCTAAGCAAGGAAATAAAGGAACTAAAGGGCAATTTAGCTACTAAGAAAGAAATCATCAAGCTTTGGGAGACTATTAAGCATCTCTCCAAATAAAGCCCATGTGAAAATGAAATGCTTAAAACTCAGAATGTTGAACTGAATAAAAGGGTGTCAATCTTAACTTATAAGACCCTTAGGTCAAATGCGAACATAAGGCATCTCAACAACAACTTGACCCTACTCCTTCAGACTCTTTTTCCTAGTCCTTCACTTGTTAATCATTCTTGATTCCTGTGGATTTTTTCAAAAGAACATCTAATTTATGCACTATTATGATACTTATCCTATTTATGAATAAATCTTTTCCTTATGTATTACATTTGTTCTCTTTAAATTGCAAAGTTATTCTTCATGTTAGTGTTGCCCTAGTGGCCATGAGTTAACTAATTTGTGCTTAATCTACTCTTGGTTAAGTGTTAATCCATTTCAATGATGCCAATAGGGGGAATACATATTAAATACTGGGATAGACTAGGTAATTAGTTTTCAGAGTGTTCAGATGTTCTAGGTGAATGTGAATGGCATACTTATAGGGGAAGTATGTGATATGCTAAATAAATGAATAAATGGATTCATGTTGATAGGGGGAAGTGTGCAAGTGTAAAGGAATAGTGTTCATATGAACTAAATGAAGGTGCATGATGATACGGGGAAGAAATAATAAATTTTTGCAGCAAATGACAACAAGGAACAAGGTCCCTGTGTTGCATGATAAAGGAAGCATGAAGATAGGGGAACATTCATCCTCAGGTGGTAATCACTCTAATTAAATGTGATGAATGTGCATGGATGCTCAAAATTATATGGTTTAGTTTTTCATCATCAAAAATGGGGAAATTTTCTATATATAGTTTAGATGATGAGCACCCAAACTGCAAGAGACCAGGTCTCTGGACGTGTAAAGTTCTATACAATTGGCACACAGTATCTGCACAATTTTTTCCTCTTGTGTAAAAAACTTGAAGGTGTTATTTTATACTGACTTGGACAGCTGGTTCAATGATATTCCATCTCTAATCATCACACAGCTATAAAAGAAAAGATATGCCTTTTTAACAATTGGTTTTTTCACATTCTAAAGAGTGAAAAAAGAGGCATCAAAACCACATTTCTATACTTCTCAAGTCCTTAGATGACTATTTATGTTTAAATTGAACTTGTTCTTGAGTGAGTGCTAAATTATAACCAAACTACACATGTTATAAGAGTAATGTTTTCTTTTTGTAAGAGCTCTTAGGTAGAGTTACCTAATCTTGTTGTTGATTACAGTTAGTCATTAGTGAGTGTCCTTAGTAGAGTTACCAAGATGAGGTTGTAGGAGAGGTACTACTAAAAAAAGGATCCTAGAGGTAGGCTGAAATCTTACTATAATCAAGAGGTTGATTATAGTGGATTTTGGAGGTAGTTGTGAGGGAAAGCTGTGGGTTTTCCCTTCTTGGGTTTCCAAATAAAAATCATGTGTTCTTATATTTTTGCACTGCCTTTATTTTTAGTACCTCATAGTTGTACTACAGTTTTATCGCTTGTAATTGATCCGGAGGGACCTGGTCCTTCACTGTGTGGTGCAACCCCTAAGGGTTCTAACAAGTATACTTAGGGTTTTAATCCATATGTCTAATCATGAGTTAATAATGCATAATAATGAAATCATAAGATAGAAGAGACAAAATCATACCTCAAATCTCGATACCGAATCACCATCCAATCTATCACAATATAGCCATAAAAATGATCATAACAATAATAATAACAATTTCAATGACAATGCGAGTAGCCAGCTAGTCCAAATAAAATAATACCTAATCGAGCCTTTCACGAACCCTCACCGCCCTAGGTTCAGAAGGTTCAATCAATATATAACACACCACAAACCATACTTATCACCCATACATATGCAACCCCTCATAAGGCTGATAGATATAGGTGCATATTGGTGATAGGCCACGCGCATGCAAAGATGAATGCAACAGAATCCACAATATTATAACTTATCCAAGTATCATAATGTATATCCAAACTCAGACCGGCAAGTATAATCAATATCACAATCACCATTATCATTATAACCATCACCATCATCATCATAATCATCATCTGGTCTTGCCGGATATATAAACATATCATCATAATCATCCTCTGACCTAGCCAGGCATATAATAATATTATCATAATCAATAAATAAATATAACATCAACACTATAATCTATCATCGAGTTTTACTTAAATTCATATCATCAATATATCATTCTCCTCTGTACCAACCGGATAGATGTGTATATAAAAATATTATAGGTGCACAAACTTAAGTCATGGATAAAAGGAGTGAAAATCCAAAAATCTATTGTCCGAGTTAAAGTCTGGGACTAAATCATTATGAAAGTGTAGAAAGGGTGGGAGTCTCTCATGACCGAAGTAATTAGTAGTATCAAATCATAGATTGGAATCTGTCTTGACCAAATCTTTAATGCATTATTTTTCATCTTTTTACACTTAGGTTATTCATTAAGACAGGCAATTATTGTTATAAAGAAATCCATTTTTAAGGTGAAAAGTGGGTTTTAGGCCTTATTTAGGAAAAAATGTAATAAAATCACATTTTAGTTGGAATCGTATCATATATCGATTTAATGATCATGAATGTACCAAGTCTATGCATTCCATCACAAGTATTCAAATAATGGAACCATGAGCATCAATATAACTATGAACTACAACCACATCCCTTACAAGGATAAACACTTCCCGGATGTCCAACCGATATCATAACATGGCCTTAGGCCCAATAATTTGTCCAAAATAATTACAACATTGTAATTATGGCCTTAGGCACACTTACATATTCAATTCCCATATTAATAATCATACTTGCAAGCCATCTCGTATCTATAAGCCATAGAATATCTATGAGGCATAATATATTTATAAGACTTATCACATCCATAAGGCATATCATATCTATAGGCCATAAATCATCTTTATAAGGCATCTCACACTAGGAGAAGTAAAATATCAATACAGCATCTCACATCTAGGAGACATAATATATCAATAAGGCATCTCACATCTAGTTGGCATAATATATCAATAAGGTATCTCACATCTTAGAGGCATAATATATCACTAGGCCATAAATCATAATTCGGGAAAATCATCACTATTTACCAAGTCATGAAGTAACCTTATACTAAAGGATGAATAGTCTCAACTATGTCTAACTGCGTAAATAGGTCCATATGGGACAACACAAGTCTTGGCCTATGGTAGGCCGAAGTAACCCACTTATAATCCTTGAGTTTTATATTTAAGTAATTTCTACCCTACACTAGGTTAAAGTGTCTATATTGACCTCTAGATGGAACATAAGCCTTAATCAATACCAAGATAGGAATTCCACCTAAGACATGAGCAATTGAGTCAACTTCACCTAAATTACGATTTCAAGATCACTAAAATTGTCCAACTAAGGTTAATCATACTAACCATGCTTCCACTACTAAAACCATATCCCAAACCTAGCCTTATATCATACCCATTCTATGAATTAGCTCAATTTGTGAAGAAGATAATATAATCCTAGAAATATAACAAGTATTTCACCTTATGGGTAAAACCCTTCATCTAATCATCAAAGTTTAATAATCAAAACTAAGTCACGGTGTTCTTCCCATAATCAATCTTAACATTCTCATTTACATGTAATATATAAAACACATCATCTTGTAAAAAAGAGTAAACAGAAGCCTACCTCAAAGTCGAGCCACAAATTCTTAAATCATCCATAAAATATCCATCTTCACTTCATGATCTCAAATTTCCGCTAAGTTATAAAAATCATAATCTACACATCATTAGGAGTAAATCAAGACCCATATTGCTATATAATAAGTCGAGTCAAATTTAGAGTCAAGAATGGGCCTGCGAGGCCCGCTAATAGAATCCAAAAATTAAACCCATCACAATATCCCTCGAAGAATAATGATGTTGTATTCAAAAGTTGAGCACAAATCGGTTCTCAAATCAAACCTTAATGTTTAGGAATTCAAAGCCCTAATTTCTAAGAATTTATCAAGAAATTGAAGAAATCTTACAATGAATTGAAGGGAAATCATGGAATAATCAATAACCAATCTACCCAAATCATCTACAAGCTTTAATACCACTTAATATTGCTCTGTACGGTTTAATGTCTCAAGAAATAGGTGTGAAATAGCCAATTTCAGGACCTAAAGGGTCTATTTATAGCCATACCAGGTACTCGAGTCCCGCTATCGTGGCTTGATACCTGCAATTGCACTTTATTGAGGTTGAACGTGTGAGTCACTATTGTATCCTATGACTCACGATCGCACCACTTGATGACTTTATAAGGTGTTGTAATTGTAACACCTCTTCCCCAATTTCACTATCTTCCTACCAAGGGTACGCAATTGCGGCACATGGCTTGCAATAATCGCTACACCAGATGACAGTTGAGACTTGAAAAGTCTTCAAAGTCTCCGCCAAGCCCTCAAGATTCATTTAGAATCCCGTATACACAAATCAACTATATAACCATACCAAATTCAATATTTCAGACTCAATGGGGTAATCAGTTTTTTATTCGAGTTTGTTTCAACCAAATATGGGTCCCACACTTATATTTCATTTTCTTAACTTTCTGACCAATAGATTGAAATGAGCCCGAGTATCTCAGGACCTAAATTGAGAGTCTACCTATCCTAAAATTGATATTTTAGAGCTGCTGGCGCATCAAAATTTGTATCCAAGATCATCTACTAAGATTTTTGGTCTGAGAATAAATACTAACCAGTGAAAGCTCCAAAATAGGAAAATAACCCTAAAATTCAAATAAACTATCTGATCATTGTACCTACAATCATAAATAACTTGTAGTGAAACACCCTAAACTTGGATACTTAGAAAAACTTCCTAAGTTTGAGACTCTGAGTAAGGTACAACTCAAGGGTACTTGTCATACCTTAGGATACGGGTTGAGGTACCTCTTCTCATCTGCTGGTCAGTAAGTTTTATTTGAGTTTTATCCAAGATACAAGTAGTCATCATACAAGTCTTATAATAGGGTAAGAGCGGTATCTAGCAAATTGTATAATAACCTAAGGTTAGTCTAGTGGAATTGATTCTGTCCAAGGTATGGTTTAGGGTACCATTCGTACCTTTAGATACGAGTTTGGCATAGATGTGGTATGATGACTAGTTTGGAGTTCCTTGGTAAAGTTTAGGGTATGAGTTAGGGTACCACTCGTTCCATAGGGTACAATTTGAAGGGGTGAGTCGTACTTTCCTAGATGTTGGTTTTCAGCCTTTAAGATGAAGCCTTTTCGGACATTTACTACCCCAAAACTCTTATTTTCCCATACTATATAACTCATTGTAGCCTATCATAAAACTCATTTGGTGGATCAAATATTCCAAATACCCTCTCAAACTTACTCTTGAAGATTGGGGACTAGGGTTTCCATAAGTGTTCTTCCAAGGGCTCAAGAGTCAAGTTTTCTTCCGTGAATCTTCTTGTATAAGCAAATTTCCTCCTCCCTCATAGTTAGATCCAACTAAAGTCATGATTAAATTTGTTTTAAACATTGATTATGAATCATGAATGGTGGTTTTGAAAACCAATGTTGAAGTTTTTGATGCATATTGATGGGTATTATTTACTCTTGGCATAAACTATGTTTTTACATATTTTTTGTGGAGGTTTTCATATGTGAGTGCTTGTTGGTTATGGTTTAACAAATGGGTCATGGGTAACCCTAAACTTGATGGTTTATGCTTTGGTTTTTGTCTTGGTAAAGGTATGCCTACAACATGTTTGATAAAATTCCTATGAGAACATTTTACTCTATTGTTGAATTTTTATTGAAGCCATTTCATGGTATGGTTTGATAATGGAACCCTAAATTGGTTGGGATAGTTTTTTCATGGACTTACATGGCTTTGAATGGATAAAATGGATTGGATGTTTAAAATAGTTTTGAACAGTATGAATGGTTTGAAATGGTTTTGAGTTGTTTAAATGGTTTTGGAATGGTTAAATGGTAAAGCCTTGGTGTTAATGAAATTGTTTTGCATAAAAACCTTGCAGGGTACATCGGAATACCCCAAGTAAATGAAATAATGAAATTTGGTTTGAATGATGAATATCTTGTGGGGTACATAGGAATCTGCCAAGCAAAGCTTAATAATGAAATACTTGTAAGGTACACGGGAATCCCCCAAGTAAGCCTAATAATGATGTATTTGTGGGGTAAATGGAATCCCCCAACTAAACTAAATAATGTAACCTATGGGTTACATAGGAATCTCCTAAGGTTGGCTAAAGACATTGTTTGCAAGATATAGTTGGTATGACGATACTACTTATTATAGACTTGGTTAATAATGAATGGAATTGGTGGTTAGGTTGTGTGTAATTATTTTAATTGGATAATAATGGCAGGGTATGATAGTTAACCGTAAAGGTGTGAGTCTATTGGACGGATATTGAAAACTCATGTGTGCCGCCATGAGGATTGGGAATGGTGACCCTTTACTTAAGAGGTACACGAGAATCCCCTAGTACTTGTATATATGTATCATAGAGAGCAAAGGGTGCACAGGATTCTCTACTTCTATGGCATCTCTGGTTCGTGCGACTACATGTACTGGGAACCATCCAGAGGATGACACTGGACCTATATAACCCACGCGTGGATTATGATAGTTAAGCTACACATACCCAGGTTAATAGTTTTAAAGATATGCTAAACTCGGTTCCCTTTCCCGACATGGATTATATATATATGTATGTATGTTTATGTATGGATGTGGTTGGTTTACTTGGATTTGAAGTTTGTAATTATTTTATCCTTATCCTGAGTACTTGCTAGTGTTCACCCACTAATTTGTCTTCGAGCGGGTGTATCCCCACACGATACAGAAACCAGATATACTACTCCTCCTGCTCATTGATCGGATTCGGGAACAGTCGGTGTTCGATTGAAGTGGTGAGCTTCCATAGTTTGTAAGGCGTCTATTTTATATTATGGATTATTTTACATATTATTTTCTTCTCTTAGACTTTGGGTTTTAGCTATGGTTGTGGGCATGTCCCAACCAAGTACTCTTTTATTTGGATTAGAGGCATTGTATGGACAAATGTGGACTTGGGTATGGAAATGGTCATGAAACATTTATATATATACATTTGGTTTAAATTTTTAGGTTTGGTTGGTTGGTTATTGGATGGATTGGCTAGGTTAGGTTGGTCTCAGATATAGACTTATCCCAAAGTCATTACATTCTTAAATGTGTTATCTTGTTATATGTTCGAAATTCATCCGACATAAGGTATATGTTGATTGGTTAGGTTGGGTATCAGGGGTGGTCTCCAGTCCCAATTGACTTGAGATGCCTATTATAGCAAGGCCCCAATTCGGGTCTTATCAAGTTGGTATCAGATCCTAGGTTTTGGTGTCATGCAGTGTCCATAAAGCTATGTCGAGTAGAGTCTTACTTATGGGTGTCATAGGGTGTCCTTGTTGTTCTATGTTCGAGCTATATAGTCTAAGGTCTTAAACTCTTACCTAAATCTTCTTTGATTTACTTTTTAGATCATGTCCTATCAACGGTCTATAGTTCTTGGAAACTCACCTGTGCCACTCAAGGATAACATAGATGGATATCATCCAACTCATAGATCACAAACTCGATCAAGGGTCATATTTTGGATTTTCCTCATGGAGTTTCACCGATCTCTATCGAACCTACCTTAGAAGGTGGCACTCGTGGTGGGTTACCTCAAGGAGGGGTTACCAATGCTAAGTTTTTACATACTATACATCTATTGACCTATATAGTGACAACTCTGTCATTCTAGTTTGGTCCTATTGGTACAAGGAAAAATAATGCAAGATAAGGAAATAGGCAAGGTGAGAGGTCTCAATTGTTTAGACAAGGGAGAAGCCAACATTATAGTGGTAAGTGGTCTAAGAGAAAGAGTTAGGTGGGTCCTTACTCCTGTGCTATGGCTGGTTCTCTCCGCCCAAATCTATTGTGAGACATATATTTTTAGATTGGTAATACTTCTAGGGCACAAGGTGCCTAACCTTAGGCTGGTAGGGCCCAATTTACACCATCCTATCTTCCTTATAGATTTTGTGGTCAGTCATACCATGGTTGTTGTAAGACAGGAAGGAATTGTTATTTTAATTATGGTCAGTTGGGTCACAAACAATGGGAGTATCCCATAATGATTGTCTTAGGCAAATAAGACACTGGTTACCACTTCTTTAGATATCGCACCGAAGGATGCTGCTTTTGGCTCTAAAATAAGTCAGTATTATCTCAATGCCCTTACTATTCCACAGAAGAATGAGATATCTTCTGATGCTGACACTGGTATGTTGCAAACTCTTTTTAGTGATGTGTATGGTTAGATGGTCCGGGGTACCCTCCCTCTTATGTTACCCTATTTATAGTTGTGTATTTTGGTCTTGGTCCGAAGTATTTTTGGAACCCTCTTTATATGTATAGTTGTGTATGCATAAGGTTGGTTTACTTGGATTTGAAGTTTGGCATTTTTTGTCCTTATCTTGAGTACTTTATAGCCTTAACCCCCTAACCCGTCTTCAGTCGGGTGGTATCCCCACACGATGCAAGAATTAGACATAATACTCCTCCTGCTCATTGATCAGATTCAAAAAATAGTCAGTGTTGGACTGAATTGGTAAGATTCCATAGTTTGAAAGGTATCCAATTCATGTTATGGATTATTTTACATATTATCTTCTTCTCTTAGACTTTGGTTTTCGGCTATAGTCGGGGGCATATCCCGATTAGGTACTCTTTGGTTTGGATTAGAGGCTTTGTATGGATAACTGCGGACTTAGTTATAAAAATGGTCATCATATTTAAATATATACATTGGGTTTTTATTTTTTGGTTTGGTTGGTTGCTTATTAGATGGATTGACTTGGTTGGGTTGGTCTCGGGTATAGACTTATTCCAAAGTCATTAAATTATTAAATATGTTATCTTGTTATATGTTTGAAATTTCTCCGACATAGGGTATATGTTAGTTGGTTGGGTTTGGTATTGGGGTGGTCTCCGATCCCATTTGGACTTGAGATGCCCATTACGACAAGGCCTTAATTCGGGTCTTGTCAAGTTGGTATTAGAGCCTTGGTTTTGGTGTCATGGGGTGTCTACAAAACCGTTTCAAGTAGAGTCTTTCTTATGGGTGTGTTGTGCACTATACTTATAATCAGGAGGCTACGAGACATCTAGGAAGGATTCACTTTCTTATTGTTCTATGTTCGAGTTATGTTTGAGAAAGGTTTCACCCATTCTAGTGATTCTTCGTGGAGTGTTTTCTTTATTTTACAAATAAGGGGGATGGTTTTCCCTGGAAATGCATAGGTTGTTGGTTGGTGAATAAGGAATTTAGAGTGTCTACCTTGTGGGGTAGACTATATATGTATAGTGTATATAGGGTGCTTTGTTAGGAAGTGCCTGGTGGTTGATAGATATTAAGTGTGGATCTTATATATTGATATTAATGACTGAAGTATGTTAGCTCGGGGATAGCAATGCAAAAATGGTAGAGGTAGATTGGTAGGTTGGATAAGGTATGCGGAAGGGGAAAGGTTAGTGACTTAGAAACGCAATCAGAGGAAATTTGTGACATATAAGATGAGGGTTCAGGTTGAACAGGTAGGTTGGTAGTTAGGTCATTTTGTTGGGTTAGAGCATGGAGTTTAGATGACTATGCTGGGCTCTAGGGAGCATTTGGATGAATGAGGTTTTAGGTATAAGAGAACCAAGCATCCTTAGTGATCATCCTTGGTGATACCTTTTAGAGCGGAGTATTGTTCTTATAGGTATAGTGAGGTGAAGGTTGAGGTTTTATCTTTAATCTTCTTCTAGCAGTGGACTTCTAGTAAAGGTTGGGGTGCATATTCTAGCAATGCTATCCTATCTCGGTAAAGAGCACTCTCCTAGTGTTGCATGCATTCTAATAGTGCTTATGCTTAAGGTTCACATTTTACATTCGCCCTGTCCTCTATATATGAATCTTGACCTTATGTTGCATCACCTGTAATGTATGTGGTTGTGTGTCTTTTGGTGTCCAGTCCTAAGGACTCCTATTATGGTGTGTTATGTTGGGATGTTTCTTTAATTGTGACCTAGGTGGTTTTTATGAAGTACCTCAAGCATATTATGTTGTGTCTTATTTCGAGGATCTTTCCTTGAGTAGTATGAGGAATTCTTGTATGTTAATTCCTTAATGACCCTTCTTATGTTAGGGTGGTAGTGGCTTTGGAGGTGTAGTGATATTTTGAATCAAAAGAGAAGTAGAAGTCTCTAAGTAGGAGAGAGTCTTGGGTGACTACTAGAGCTAAGGTTTTGGAGGGTACGGTAAGCTTGTTTTCATTAAAAGTGGTTAGAAGAGGAGTAGGTGGTGAAGAATCTTTGTGAAATATGATAGAGGTTGCCAAACCTTTAGTAGGATAGCTCGCACCGCAAGTATAGAAAAAGTAGGCTTGAATGTTGTGGTTGATAGATATACCAATCATTGTGTTGGGCACTTGATAATCTTAATGGAGTATGATGCTTGGTTATAGTAGTGGAAGGGGAGTGGAGTAGTATTTTGGGTGAGTGTAAGGAGTAGAGATTTGTGGCCTAAGTTAATTTCCTCTTTGCTTTGGATAGGCTTGAACATGGAAGTAGTGTATGGTTAGACTCAGACTCTTGTAGTGATATGTCTCTGGTAAATTGTAAGTTGACTTGGACTTTCCCTCTAGCATGAGTTTCATTCATTCGGTGTTCCTTGTAGTTATGTTAAGGTAAAGTGTGGGTGGTCCTTTGTAGGTTGGTTTCTTTGGGTGATCTTGGTATCTCGGACTCTTTGGCCTATAAAAAGTTCTCGGTGAGGATCTAGGGTTGGAAAGTTTGTTGATTGCAAACAAGGTGTGGATACGGTGAAGGTTCTATGGTGGAACCAAAGGCCCAAGAAAACCATTTGGGATGTAGAAATGGACATGGAGTCCACGAACCCGTGTTGGTTCTTCATTCTGCAAATTCGTGCATAAGGTATGTGTTATTTATCACATCATTGTTTTCTGACTTAGTTAAAGGAAGGGTGGGTTTCCTTATGTCATTTTTTTCTAACTTAGTTATAGGTTGGAATGGAGGTGTTTGGGGTGTAAATCATGCTTGGGGTATGTGATGATCTTCTCATCTTGAATTATGTTTGTCTTTTATTTTTGGTTAAAGGGAAGGTTTGATGTGTGTTAATGTATTATCTCTTTCTTGTGCTTTCCCTTACTCATCATTCGAGGATGAATGATCCTATGTGGGGGAGAATGAAACACCTTAAACTTGGACTATCAAAAAAAATTCCTAAGTTTGAGACTCTGGACAAGGTATGACTCATGGGTACTAGTCGTACCCTAGGATATGGGTTGGGGTACCTCTTCTACTATGCTGGCTAGTATGATTTGTTTGGGTCTGTCCAAGATACGATTAGGCTTTATATGAGTCGTATAATAGGGTAAGAGTGGTATCTGGCAAATCATATGATGACCTAAGGTTAGTCTAGTGGATTTGATTCTTTCTAAGGTATGGTTAAGGGAACCATTCATACCTTTGGGTACGAGTTTGGCATGGATGTCATATAATGACCAGTGTGGAATTCCTTGGTGAAGTTTAGGGTACGAGTTAGGGTAACACTCATACCCTAGGGTACAGTTTAGAGGGGTAAGTCGTACCCTCCTAAGAGTTGGTTTTCAGCTTTTAAGATAAGGGCATTTAGGATATTTCCCGCCCAAACCCCTCATGTCCCCATGCTATAGAACTCATTGTGTCCTCTCATAGCACTCACTTGGTGGATCAAATATTCCAAAAACCCTTTCAAACTCACTCTTGAAGATTGGAGGCTAGGGTTTCTACAAGTGTTCTTCCAAGGGCTCAAGAGTCAAGTTTCCTTCTGTGAAACGTCTTGTATAAGGCAAGTTACTCCTCTTTCATTGTTAGTTCCAACTAAAGGAATGTTTTAATATGTTTTAAACATTGATTATGAATCATAAATGGTGGTTTTGAAAACCAATGTTGAGGTTTTTGATGCATATTGATGGGTATTATTTTCTCTTGGCATAAACTATGTTTTTACATGTTTTTGGTGGTGGTTTGCATATGTGGGTGCTTGTTCATTATGGTTTAACAAATGGGTCTTGGGTAACCCTAAACTTGATGATTTATGATTTGGTTTAGGTCTTGGTAAAGGTATGCCCACAACATGTTTGATAAAATGCCTATGAGAACGTTTTACTCTATTGTTGAACTTTTATTGAAGCCATTGCATGGTATGGTTCGTTAATGAAATCCTAAATTGGTTTGGATGGTTTCTGCATGGACTTACATAGTTTTGAATGGATAAAATGGATTGAATGGTTAAAATAGTTTTGAACGGTATGAATGGTTTGAAATGGTTTTGAGTGGTTTAAATAGTTTGGAATGGTTAAATGGTAAGGCCTTGGTGGCAATGAAATTATTTTGAATGAAAACCTTGTGGGGTACACGGGAATCCCCTAAGTGAATAAAATAATAAAATTTGGTTTGAATGATGAATATCTTGTGGGGTACATCGGAATCCCCCAAGCAAAGCTTAATAATGAGATACTTGTAGGCTAGATGGGAATTCCCCAAGTAAGTCTAATAATGATGTACTTGTGAGGTACATGGGAATGCTCCAAGTAAACTAAATAATGTAACCTATGGGGTACATAGGAATCCCTTAAGGTTGGTCAAAGATATTGCTTGCAAGCTATAGTCGGTATGACGATACCACTTATGATAGCCTTGGTTGATAATGAATGGAATTGGTCGTTGAGTTGTGTCTAATGATTTTAATTGAGCAATAATGGCGGGGTGTGATAGCTAAATGTGAAGGTGTGAGTCGAGTGGACAGACACTGGAAACTCAAGTATGTCAACATGAGGTTAGGCATGGCGACCCTATACTTTAGGGGTACACGGGAATCCCCTAACACTTGTATTTTTGTATCATGAAAAGCGAAGGGTACACGGGAATCCCCTAGTCCTATGGTATCTATGGTTCGTGTAGCTACACGTATTGAGGCCTGTCTAGGGGGTGACATTGGACCCCTATAACCCGTGGGTGGATTATAACAGTTAAGCTATACATACATTGGTTAATGGTTTTAAAGGCATGCTAAACCCGGTTCCCTTTTTCGGCATGGAATATATATATATATGTATGATTGTGTATGCATGTGGTTGGTTTACTTGGATTTAGAGTTTGGCATTATTTTATCCTTATCCTGAGTACTTGATAGCGTTCACCCACTAACCTATCTTCGAGCGGCTGTATCCCCACACGATGGAGGAACTGGACTACTCCTGCTTATTCATCGAATTCGGGAATAGTCGGTGTTGGATTAAAGTGGTGAGCTTCCATAGTTCGGAAGGCATCTATTTCATGTTATGGATTATTTTACGTATTATTGTCTTCTCTTAGACTTTTGTTTTCGATTATTGTCGTGGGCATGTCCCGACTAGGTACTCTTTGGTTTAGTTAGAGGATTTTTATGGACAACTGTAGACTTGGGTATAGAAATGGTCATGATGTATTTAGGTATATATATTGGGTTTTCATTTTTAGTTTGGTTGGTTGGTTATTGGATGGATTGACTTGGTTGGGTTGGCCTCGGATATAGACTTATCTCAAAGTAATTACATTGGTAAATGTGTTATTCTGTTATATGTTTGGAATTCATCCGACATAGGGTATAAGTTGATTAGTTGGGTTGGGTATCGGGGGAGGTCTCTAATCCCGGTTGGACATGAGATGCCCAATACGACAAAGCCCCAGTTTGGGTATTGTCAAGTTGGTATCAGAGCGTAGGTTTTGGTGTCATGGGATGTCCACAAAGCCGTGTCGAGTAAAGTCTTGCTTTTGTGTGTATTGTGCACCATACTTATAATCAGGAGGCTACGAGGCATCTAGGAATGTTTCACTTTCTTATTGTTCTATGTTCGGGCTATGGAGTCTAAGGTATTGAACTCTTCTCTATATCTTCTTTGTTTCAGTTTTTAGATAATGTCCTCTCAGCTATCTAAAGTTTGTGGAAACTCATCTTTCCCACTTAAGGAAGACATGCATGGATCTCATCCAACTCATGGGGCACAAACCCCATTAAGGGTCATACTTTTGGATGTTCCTCGTGGAGTTCACCGATCTCCATTGACCCTACCTCGAAAGGTGGCACTCGTGTTTGGTTACCTCAATGAGGGGTTACCAATGTCGAGTTTTGACATTCTATTTATCTATTGACCCAGATAGTGACAATTCTATTATGCCAGTCTAGTCCTATTGGTACAGGGGAGAATAAGGCAAGGGTGGGAAATAAGCAGAATAAGAGGTCTCGGTTTTCAGGACAAAGAAGAGGCCAACATTATGGTGGTATGTGGTCCAAAAGAAAGAGTTGGAAGGGTCTTGACTCCTATGCTATGGCTAGTGCTCCCAACGTAAATCCGTTGGGAGACAGGCGTTTTCAAATTGGTAATGCTTCTATGGAACAAGGTGCCCAACCTCAAGCCGGTGGGGCCCAATCCATACCATCATATCCTTCTTATAGATTTTATGGTCGGTTGCACCGTGGTTGTTGTGAGGAAGGGAGGAATCATTGTTTTAATTGCGGTCAGTTGGGTCATATGCAACAGGAGTGTCCCATAATGATTATCTCTTGGGAAAATAGGACACCAGTTACCACTTCTCTAGCTCTTGCATAGAGGGATGTTGCTTTTGGCTTCGACACTGGTCGGGATCATCTCAATGCCCTTACTATTCCTCAGGAGCCCGAGGCATGTTTTGATGTTAACACGGGTATGTTGCAAAATCTTTTCTCGTGATGTGTATGGTTACATGGTCAGTGGTCCTCTCCCTCTTATGTGACCCCATTTATGGTTGAGTATTTTGGTTTTGGTCCGAAGTGTGTTTCGAACCCTCTTTATATTTCTACCCTGATGGGTGACTTTGTGATTACCAAAGAGTCTAAAGGGGTGTGGTATCTCTTGGTGGTAAGAAAGCTCTGGTAGATTTGTTTGATTAAGATATGGTGGGATTCTATGGTGTTCTAGCTATGGATTAGTTACACTCGTGCTATGCATCATTGGACTGTTGGACCCATAAGGTTGTCTTTACAACCCTCGAGTGAGTAGGATATGGGATGGAAGGATGGTTCCTTAGATGTTAAGGGAAAGTTTATGTCATATCTTAGAGCTCGAAGATTAATCTTCAAAAGGGGTGTCTCCATTATTATTATTTGGTCCAAGTTAAAGATTTATTATGGACACTTGTCTGAATTTCTATTCCTTCGTTATAGAATGGTTTCAGTTGAGTAAAATGGGGCTTAAGGGTCCATTAAAGAACCCCTTTAGAAGAAAAAAAAAGGTTACACCCGTTCTATTGATTCTTAGTGGAGTGTTTCCTTTCTTTTACGAAAAAATAGGATGGTTTTCCCCAAAAATGCATAGGTTGTTGTTGGGTGAATAAGGAATTTATAGTGTCCTCCTTTTGGGGTGGACTATATATGTATAAACGATATAGGATGCTTTGTTAGAAAGTGCATGGTGGTTGATAGACGCTAAGTGTGAATCTTAAATATTGATATTGATGAAGGAAATGTGTTAGTTCAGGGATAGCAATACGGAAATGGTATAGGTATATTGGTAGTTTCGATGAGGTATGTGGAAGAGGAAAGGTTCGTGACTTGGGAAGGAAATTGGGGGAAAGTTTTGACGTATAGGGCGGAGGTTCATTTTGAAATGGTGGGTTGGTGGTTAGGTCATTTGGTTGGGTTAGAGGATGGAGTTTAGATGACTATGCTGGGCGCTAGGTAGCATTTGGATGAATGAGGTCTTAGGTATAAGAGAACCAAGCGTCCTTAGTGATCATCCTTGGAGATACCCTGTAGAGCGGAGTGTTGTTCTTAGAACCAAGCGTCCAACTATGACGTTATTTTAACCACCAAAAATTATAAACTCGCACAAATCACTCCGAAAAGCATTGAAAATCGTGCCAATCATCTGCACACCCCCAAAAATAAAACAAAGCAACCACGAAGAGTGGTAAAATAATCAAATTACACAAAAATAAGTATTTCATAAAAAATATCAAAAATCAAATCATTGCAATGATTTATTTGAATATTATTATATTGCAAGACCAATTTAACACACATGCCCTCAAATCACTTCAATCAATCCAATTGTATTGTTTTAGGAGTAAGTAACTTTGTATTAGTGATACAACAAATTCTGAAATTAGCTCGATATTATTGAAACAATGATGCAATCTGCATCAATACCACATCAATATACAAAGTGAATTGTCATATCACAATGAAAAATTGAAATGCTAATATAACGTGAATTATAGGAACGAGGGTATAAATGATCAAAACGAATTTCAGAAATTATTATATCATTAATATAAGATTAATTTTAGAAATTCTTGTTATATTTCATGTAGAAACGTGGGGGCGTACCACCGTTCAATGGACCAGGTCCCTAAGATTAGGAGAATAGCAATAAAACAATAACCAACCAAAACTTGAAGAAATTCAATGAACACAATGATTAACGTGAAAACCTCCGTGCTTAAGGGAGGAAAAACCACGGCTTGCCCTCACAGGCACTCAATCTCCACTATAATTAAAACTCATCGATCACAGACTCCAATGAACTTAAATCTAAGTTCTAGAAATTTCAATAGTTCTATAACAACTACCTCTTCACAACTCAGCCACTTCAAAATCGATTAACTCTAATCGATGCTCCTTAGGAAACTCTACCTAATAATTCTACCACTAAAAGAAATATTTACTCTTATATGATGAGTAAATCTATTACAAAGAAAGACTCAATGCAAGAACACCTATACCTTAAGCACAAAGAGATTTAGAACTTGAGGTTTGAGAGAGTTTTAACCGTTACCATGGGATTCTTCAAATTACAAAATCTATTTAGGGAGAAGCACCTTTCTTTATTTATAGTAGTGTATAAATTAGGGTTGAATTTTGATTGGACCAGGTGTCTAATTATGTACGTTGCACACCTTCATAGTTTGTTGCACTAGCGGACAAAATTATGCAGAGATGTGATAGTTATACCAAGTCACGATAAGTAAGTGACCTGATCCTCCAATATCAACTGGTCGTCATCAAAACATAAGACAATAATTTACCCTTTTTGATGATGACAAACTGTAAGCTCAGGGCATCAAAATTCATTCAACTTTAGAACAAACACTACTTTTGTACACCAGTATGTGTTCCCCTATCAACATGCTTT
This sequence comes from Capsicum pubescens, assembly GCA_030864215.1. Lineage (NCBI taxonomy): Eukaryota > Viridiplantae > Streptophyta > Magnoliopsida > Solanales > Solanaceae > Capsicum > Capsicum pubescens. The sequence continues at coordinate 178,792,721 of CM061545.1, read as the reverse complement.
CTTTCAATGATTCAGCATTCACATGTATGTGTTCCCCCTATCAATATTCCCCCTTTTAATAGAAACAACTTGTCTTATATCACCTGGTCCTACCATGATGAATTCAGTATTCCCCATTTTTGCATCATAAAAAAGTAAGACCAATAAACCATGATTAGAGTAAACACAATCAGTTAACTCATGGCCACTGGGCAATACTAATACAAATAAACACTTTGTATAAATAGAAGATAGATGATAGACACAAATAAAGATTTCATTCATGTAATATAGGTAACTACCATTATAGTTAAAAGTAAAATAACATAAAATCTTTGATCCTCAGAAGCCACAAGAATCAAAAAGGAGAAACTAACATAGGGAGACTTGACAATACAGGGGGAAGGCTTAGGTAGATGGAGGTTTTGGAGATAGGGACTTAAGAAGAATTTCCATCCTATCACTCTCAGCAACATGAGAGTCCAATAGATGCTTAGTTAGTTTATCCACTTCTACATTCAATCTATAAACCTCACCAATGAGTGTTGGGACCTTTTTCTTAAGATTTGCATTTTCTGTGTTGAGTGCTTCAGTAGCACCTGGTCCCTCAGAGCTAAGTTGTTGATTCTTCATCTTTAATTTTAGGATCTTTGCATCCTTATAATCCATAAAACTCTCATTTCCACCATCTCCTTACTCAAACTTTCCTGAACAACCAATAGTTCTGACACTTGGGATGGTCTCGACTTTTCCTTCAACATATTAATTTTCAATCAGGGTAGTCAGATTGAACATTCCTTTCACTATTCCAAGAGTTCCTTTCTCCTGGAATACCCTAAAATGGTCAAACACTCTATTCAAAAATTATCCATAAGGCATACCATGCCTTCCCTCCTTTTCAAGGATTACTTTGTATAGTGTTGAATCATCAAGGCAGGCAAACTGATCAACTCAAACTTGCTAAGACACTCAATCACATATAGTAGAAGCAGTAGTTCTCTTTTTAAACCTAGGTAGTACTACTTTGTTGACAAACTCAAACACCAATTGAGACTCACCTTTAAGAAATTTCTTTCTCACACCAGCCACAGATGTTCCCCTACTTTTAATGCTTCCACTATAAACTCTATTGAGGTTGTTGTTTTATGACAGTCCTCAAACCAACAAAGGGAGCATCTAGAATTTTCCCAAGTATTTCATCATCTAACCTCAGCTTCTTTTATTGAACCATGGCAGTCAAACTTACCCCATCATCTGAGAGCTCCACAATGGAATAGAATTGCCTCACTTCTCCTTCATAGACAGAGGGAACTAGTTCCTCTAAGAGGTGAAACCAGCCCTGGTGTCTCACATACTCTACTATTTCCATCATTCCAGGTTTTTTAAAAATCCTAGAGTCAAAGACTCTTCTAGTTAGCACCTTCTGAGTCTTTATAATTTTATTTCTTTCCTTTCTAGACAGACCTCTCGACTTCATCCTTTTTTTAGAACCACTGCTTGGTTTTTATTCTACTACCTTTCTCTTCTTGGGACTGGGTCCCTCAGATACTTTCTTTTTCTTTATTGCAATGTGTTTTTGCTTCATCCTCGTAGGACTTTTAGATTTTTAAGGGAAGGACCTGGTCCTTCCTTCATCATGCACTTTTTTATCCTTTTTTCTGTTGCAGCAACAACATCAAGATCAATCTCTTCATCACCTTATCTAACATTAACCACTTTTATATTCCCATATTCAACTACATTGACTTTCTTCAATCTTCTTCTCTTAGTAGTCGCTAAATTGTTTGCTTTCATAGCGTCTCCCAACAGATTCTTCTTAGTACCCCTAACTGAATAAGTCCTAGTGACTTTTACCCCAGTATCAACCATTTTTTATTTACCCTTACTTCTTCTTTGCTTCTTCAATGACCATCTCAGAGGTAATTCATCATCATTAATCTCATTCTCCTCATTTGGAAGTTGCACAAACTTCCCAACTCTAAGTTTATCTACTTTAGAAGATGAATCTCCTACTTTCTCACCTACATAATGCTTCTCTAAACCAAACGAATTCTTCTTATGATCATTAGATAGCAATACCAAATTCTCAGCAACCTAGTCCTTACTACTAGAGAGAATAGAACTTTTCACAAGAATCTCTTCATCAAAAAGTTGGGCGAAGATAGGATTTGACTCCAAATGAATGGGAGAATCGAGTTTGTTCAGGATTTCAGAGGGTTCAACCTTGTCTAAGTCTTTTGGGGGTATAGGTTTTAGAGAAAATTCAATTTCTATAGGAGAATCGAAGGCTTGACTTTGGTCTACTGCTATGGCAGAATCAGAAGGAGTTTCCATGGCTTTTGGAGTTTCTTCTAGAACAGGTTCATTCAAGGGGGTAGTAGTTTTAGAAAGGGGTATAAAAAGAGGGATGGACTCAATTCCTTGAGGAGGGTTTGAAGAGGTTTCCTCTATAATTGTGGACACTTATATAATAGGATTTTTTATGGTGGGAATTTCTGACTATAGTGACAGGTTTTGTGCATTTTCTAAGTCTTTTTTAGGCTTGAGGGTGTAAGATTGTCAGGTATTTTGATTCCTTTGAGATGAAAAAAATGAGAAAGCCAATATTTAGAGCATACTGCTTTTAAAATGAAAGCTTGAGATTAAATTTTGAAAAATGAATGAAAGAGAGAAAAGAGTTGATTTTGTATTTAAGGGGACCAAACGTTGTAATTTTAGGAACTTTATAAGGAAATAATGAGTCTGGTCCTAATAGGTCCAACTCTTCACTTTTTTAGGGATTTGACATCTTTCAAGTAGAGAAGGGAAAGGACGTGACTTTTTCAGACAGAATTTTATGAAATTTTAAAATACACATTGTGGTACTAACCTGTGAGATGGGTCCAGGTCCCTCCCTTGCATGAGTGAACCTTTATATAGTGTTTGTCTCATCTGTTCTCCTCCAAAGTAATTATCCATGCGTGTATACCTGAAAAGGTATGGTACAGAGTTAGACCAATAAATACATACTTTTATTAAGAATACATGTCTCCTGATCTTAGCCAATAGATAAAGGAAGGTTGATTCATCAAGTCAGTCAACTCATTTTTATCAACCCCATCCTCAATCTATTATTTAGAAATTTCTCCTTGTTAAGAGCTTGTGTAAAGATATCATCTACTTGATCTTCAATCTAAAAGATGCAAATAGCCCCCTTCCCAGCACAGTCTATCAAAAAGTGATGCCTCACATCACTATGTTTTGTCCTTTTATGTTGCACTAGATTTTTAGCCATGTTTTGAACACTTGTATTATCACACATCATAGGAATAGTGTCTAAAACAACTCCAAAATCCTTTAGCTGGAGTTTAATATATAATAATTAAGCATAACAAGAAGTTGCAGCCACATATTCAGCTTCAGCAGTCAATAGTGCAACTAAGTTTTGTTTCTTAGAACCCCAGGAAATTAGAGACAAACCAAGAAAATGAGTCATTCCTTAAGTTCTTTTTCTCTCCACTAAGTATCCATCATAATCAGCATCAGCATAGCCTATTAAGTCAAAGTTGTCTCCAGATGGATAGAACAGGACCAGGTCCTTTGTCTCTTTCAAATACCTAGAATTCTCTTTATAGCTTTCAAGTGAGACTCTTTTGGACAGGCCTAAAATTTGGTACACATTGCCACATTAAATATAATATCTGGCATACTTGAATTGAGGTACAGTAGGGATCTAATAATCCCTCTATACATGGTCTTATTTACTAAAGGACCAGGTTTATCATTATCCATCTTTTGAACTGGTTCCAATTGGAGTATCAATTGGCTTAGCATCTCCCATATTATATTTCTTCAACAACTCCTTGATGTATTTTTATTAACAAATCATAGTCCCTTGAGAGGTTTGTTTGATTTGTAATCTAGGAACAAGCATAATTCACCCATCATGCTCATTTCAAATTTACTCCCCATTAATTTTGCAAAATCTTCACATAAAGATTCAGAAGTAGATCCAAAATTATGTCATTAACATAGATCTGGACAACCAGCAAGTTTCTACCTCAAAACTTTAGGAAGAGAATGTTGTCAATTTTCCCTCTTTTAAAGCCATTTTCCAGAAGAAACTTTAAAATACTCTCATACCAAGCTCTAGGTGTTTACTTCAAACCATAGAGAGTTTTATCCAGTTTGAGCATCTGATGTGGGAAATCTGCATCTTCAAAACCTGGAGATTGCTTGACATAAACTTTTTCCTTCAACTACCCATTCAAAAAGGCACTTTTGACATCCATTTGGAAAAGTTTGAACCCCATATAAGTAGACAAAGAAATTAGAATCCTGATAGCTTCCATCCTTACAACAGGAGAAAATATCTCATAATAATCAATCCCTTCCTCTTGATTATAACCTTGAACAACAAGCCTTGTTTTATTTCTACTAATAGAACTATGTTCATCCTGCTTATTTCTATCCATCGATTTTGTCCTAGTAATTGTTCTGTCAGCGGGCCTGGGGACCAGGTGCCATACCTTCCTCCTTTTAAATTATTGAAGCTCCTCTTTTATAAAATTAATCCAGTCAGCATCTTTAAGAGCTTCTTTTATATTTTTAGGCTCATTTTATGTCAAGAAAGCTGAGAAGGACATAAAACTTCTAGCTTAAGCTCTTATTTGAATTCCAAATTCCAAAGAGGATGCTAGATTTTCAAGGGGTGAGAAGATTTATGTTTCTAATTTGATAGTCTAGGCTGAGATCTATTGGGACCAGGTCCTTGAGAATTTTGACCAGTTCTTTCTTGATTTTTCTCATCCATAACTGGAGTCTACAGCTGAGATCCTGACTCACCATAACCTTCTACATTCTCAAATGTATTAGTCTGTCCTTGACCTTCAGATTCATATATACCATCCCTTTAAATAGGAATGAGTTCTTCTACGTCAGAATCTTCATCTCCACCAAAACTCCTTTGCTTTCCTAACTCATAAAAGATTACATATACACTTTCTTCCACACACAAACTTCTTTAATTAACAACTCTGTATGCTTTGCTTGTTGAGGAGTAGCCCACAAATGTCGCTTTATCACTTGTAGAATCAAATTTCCCTATCTCATTTTTTCCATTGTTTAGAACAAAATATTTGCATCCAAAGGGTCTGAAATAGTCAAGCTTAGGTTTTTTACTGAACATAAGCTCATATGGAGTTTTGTTCAAGAGAGATCTGATTATACATCTATTAGACACATAACAGGCAGTGTTGAAAGCTTCAGCCCAAAAACTTTTTGAAAGGCCACTATCAATCATCATAATTTTGGCAATCTCTATGAGAATCCTGTTCTTTCTTTCAATAACTCCATTTTGTTAAGGAGTCCTAGGAGTAGAAAAAATATGACTGATTCCATATTCAGCATAGAATCCTGCAACTTGGAGGTTTTCAAATTCAGTTCCATGATTTGATCTGAATCTAGTAAATTTACAGTTTAGCTTCATCTGAATTTTCTTGGCAAAAAAAACCTGAACATCATATGTTTCTTCTTTAGTTCTTAGCAACATTGTCCATGTGAATCTAGAATAGTCATCATAAAAACAAATAAATACCTCTTCCAACCTCTACTTTGAACTTTAACAGGTCCACATAAATCCATATGTAGCAACTCAAGGAGTCTAGAGGTGCTAACCTGCTTTTTCTGCTTAAAAGAAGACCTGATTTGTTTTTCTTTTACACAAGCATCACAAACCTTGTTGTCTGAAAACTGCAGCCTTAGAACACCATGGACCAGGTCCTTTAAGATCAACTTATTCAGCAAGGTGGAACTTACATATCCCAGTTTTCTGTGCCATAGATCGGCATTTTCACCTTGGACACTCAAGAAGGTCAATTCACAATCAGCTACAGATTCTAGATCAGCCATATACATATTCTTGCACCTTTTAGCTCTGAGAATAACTTTCCCAGACTTCAAGCTTGACATAGTGCATCCATCAGATAAGAACTTTACTTTTTTTCCTTTGTCACATATTTGAGATACACTCAGAAGACTATTTGAGACCATTCACATAGTACAGATCCTCTATTGCATGGTTAAAAGACTTTCCAATCTTTCCAACACCACTAATGTAAACCTTTTTTTCATTTCCAAATAATACACCTCCACCTTGAAGTACCTTGAGTGAGAGAAAATAGTTAGCCCTTCCATTTATATGTTTAGAGCATCCACTGTCCATGAACTAGTTTTGACTGCCTTCCCTTACTCACACCTGCATACAGGGTTCATTTGTTAGATTTGGGAACCCACTTAAGTTTGGGTTCCCAAAAGAAAGATAAGGGAGTGATTAAATCTTTCTTATCCCATTTAGGCGGTTGGTTCTTCTTAAAAAAATTTAAGGGTTTGGATCCCTTGGGATAAGATTTCTCTAGCTGGATGTATCTAGCATAGTTCATTCTAACTCTAAGCCATTCTTGACAATCCTTTTTCAAGTGACCATACATTCCACAATGAGTACGTAGAGGATTATTGACTTTGTTTTTAGCAACAGGAACATACTTTCCTTGAGACCCAAAAGTATGGGTTCTATACTTATATAAAATAACTTTACCATGATTGATTCCCTGACTAGTTAGATTAGAAAGGATTTGTGAAGATGTGGTTTATTTTGAAAATTTGTTAAGATCTTCTCTTATATGAACTAGGTCCCTTTCCAATTCCTCATTCTTATGAAGTGCAGTCATGAGATGCCTTTGAGAATTCTTCAATTTTTCTTTAACCTCAATTTGAAGCCTTGAGTCTTCTTTCTTCCTTTTACCATCAGACTCATCTATTTTCTTCAGTTGATCCACTAAACTCAAATTTTCAGATTTTAATTTTTAGTATTGTTCCTCAGTTTTAGATAACTAAAGAGTTAATGCAATTAATTCAAGCTCTAGAATTTCTACTTTGTCTTCAAGAACCATTTTCTCAGCAGTTAATTCACATACAGAATCAATCATCACATTTGCAAGCTTTTTATTTTCGTAAGAGAATAATTATCTAAGTCTTCCTTAATGTCAGAAAGAGTTACCTTATTTTCTTCTTCATCATTTGATTTTTCCATGAGAGAAAACAAGGAATCATAGGCGATTTCACTATCCTCCGCTGCTAACATGGAGACATCTTCAGGCTTTTCAAATTCATCAAATTTACTGAAAGTATCTCCCTAGATTGCTAAAGCCTGTTTTACTGCATAATCAGTTGCATCCTTTTTTCTTGAATTTTTAGGAACTTAGACCTTCTTCTTTCCTTTATCATCTCCTGACTTTAGATATTCTTGATAGTCTATTTTGTGTAATGGGCAACCTTTGGTGAAATGCCCAGGTTTCCCATATTTGTGGCAAAATTTCAATAGTACCTTCCTTTTAGTTGTTGCTTCATTTTTTTTGAAATTGACTACATTTATCCATTGTCCTCACAATCTTCTTGGCCAAATAAGCAACATTAGTGTCCTCTTCTCTTGAATCATACTTTGAGGCCTTCAATGCTAGAGACTTTTTTCCTTTTTTCTTCCTAATTTTCTTGGCGTTGTTGTTTCTTAAGTTCATGAGTCTTTAGATTTCCAATCAGTTTATCCATAGTGAAAGTATTCAAGTTTCTTGCCTCAGTTATAGCATCAACATTTCTTTCACAAGATTTTGGAAGAACTCCTAGGATTTTCCTTACCTGCTTATGTAGAGGAATAACTCAACCAAACAGTGCAACTCATTGGTTAGTGAGGCAAATGATGGCGTTCAAACTACACCTCCTCTTAGAAGATAATACAGTCGTTAAAATATAGTAATCCAATAAAGATTGGGATCGAATCCAAAGGGAACACATGGAATCGTGCATCTTAGCAGTTGTAGTCGGCGGGCAGAGCAAGAAAAGTAAATGGGGGTTTGTGTAGTAATCACGAGCAAGTAACTATATCAACGTCAGTTGTAATCAGTCGTAGGTGAACACTAGGATTGTGTTCCCCCTATCTTCTCAACATTGTAGGCTTATCGTGCTTTGTTGAAATAACCCGATACTTTGCATGCAGAATCGATAAGTTATGTACCTTCTTTAGTCTTTTGGACGAGCAGAAGGATTTCACCCTTAACATTTTGAGTCTCAGGATGTCACCTTACTAACCCTTATCTTGATCCCAGTTAACTATTACCTTTTGAGTTTTTAATTGTTAGATAAAATCTAACCATCTTACATAGATCAAACCTAGAAGCGTGGACCGATAGTTAAAATCCAAATTACTGTTGTCTTTATTTTTTCCTAGTCACTACTCCTCTTTTGGAGTAAGTAGAAATATCTAGGCGAGATCCTAATGTGTGCACCTATTAAGAAAACTATTATAATGAAGATAAACTAATGCATGCATGGGTATCGATATAGAATAACAATAGTACTTCTCCTACTTCGTCAATCTGTCAGGGTTTTCATAACCCTAGCTATGGGTTTTTAGTTGCTCATACTTATGAAGAAATCAATAACATTCATAATCGAAAGCATAGATGAAATCACAATGATAAGAAGTATAAAAAACTACAACCGTAACTGAATTAATCAACTGAAGTCAATACAAGAGAATCCCAAGATCAAAATTAAATCTTGGAATCAAAATATGTTTGTGAGTATCAAAAGTGCATAACTCCTACTAAAAATACATAAAGGGTACTTATAGTACATGAGGAAACCCTAAAATCAAAGCATGAATGAAATAGGAGAAAATAGGGTCGGTGGTCATATGTGGTCTGTACTGCGCCCTGATTCTGGGCACAGGTAATACCTGCGGTCAGCAGGGTGAGCGCAGGTACCGGATAGCAAAAATCCTGAAAGTGAGCTCTCATGATTTTGGACTTTTGGAACTTGCTTTGCCTACTTGCGGTTTGTAGGTCCTACATATGGTCCGTAGGTTGACTTAGTAAGTGTCGGGAGTCATCTTTTCAGCTCTTCTTCAATTCTCAAATATGGTTTGATCACGAACAAGCCAAAAAGTGTCCCAAACATCCATAATTGCTCCAAAAGTAGACAAAACACCTTTTTAATCTTTTTCATGAACTTAGCATCCAAAAAATGGTTTCCTGCAAAACATACCCAAAACGAATCATATCTAACAAAATAAGCTCAAAACCTTGCATATTTTCCTTATTTTAAGCATCGAAAGTGCTATATGTCTATAACACATTAACAACCTCAACTTAGAATGTTCGCATGTCCTCAGGCAACAAAATAAAAATAATACTTAAATAGGAGAATCTAAGTTGTTCAAGGTAGTCAGTCAACACTTAAAGCTCAAAACAAAACACTCTCTCCTATCTCACTTTTCAAAACCAACTGTGTATGAATATGAAGCACAATAATGTGACACAATGGGATCAAAGTATGGAAATTATATTAGCAACCGATAACCACTCATATATACAAGTTACACTACCCGAAATAAGAAAATAACTAGCAATATGACTCAAGTGACCTAACAACAAGGATGTCCTACTCACTCATATGAAATAATGTATGTCATTGCAGGGACGGTCAAGAGACACTCACACTCAGAAGAGAAGTTCCAATCAATGCATGTCAAATACCATAGGCTTGCCCTTATTTTCTTTACCTTAGCATTCAGATAGTCAAGTTAGGATCCCTATAGGACTTTTTCAGCTTGTAATATTGGCTTGGGGGTTGGTATGGTACATATAGACATATCAAGTGACTAAGTCTCATTGGCACTACACTAACCTTGGGGTCTTACTTACCTGCTAGTTTTATTTTATTCCACCCTTATTTCTCCTTTTTAATTCTTTATTACACATTCAGGTTGGGTGTGGTCTTTTATTCTTTCTTTTTCGCTTTTTCATAATTTTTCTTTTCCATTTTTTTCTTTTTCTTTTCTTTTTCTACCACACCCAGTCCTACTAATTTTTCCTCTTATTTTACTCTTCTTCATACCCATTTTACACTATGAACCCCTATGATAGCCACCCTCAACTTAGGCATTTTTCCTGAGTTAAGGTGTACAATGTCCAAGGAGGACCAGGACCAAAACAGATTCATTGTAATATAAATGGGAAGGTGAATGGTGAAACAAGAAAAATAGGCTTATAAGGCTAAAACAGGGATCAAAGGATATCATTTACACAGGGAAGGTCATTTAGGCTAAAAGTGGACTAAATCAAAAATGGCCTATGATCCTTTCCTAACCAACTATCCTATAACCTAAGCAAGACTAACTAGGTAAGTTTTGAATTCAACACACAAGAGGAACTAGGTAGTATCTCAATACACATGGCACATAGTCAATATTACCAACTACTTTTATCCAGTTCATGCACTTGTTAGCAAGTGATTATCATCTCCCTAATCCTACTGCTATAACAAAATCCATAATGTTCACACATATATATATTCACGTAGTTCTAAAATACAAAATTTTAGAGGTATATCAAAAATTAATCAAAACATGACTATTGCCCTAAATACTTAAAAATCTCCTAGTTACAAAAAAATAAAACACAATATGAAGTAAAACTCAATATGACATAAAATTATCCTAGACATGTCGTTCTACAACCATACCGTGGCCGACAGGAAAGAAGAACAAAAATAAAAACCCGTGACGGCATGGTATGCCCACCCCCACCTAAAAATTATACACTATCCTCAATATACTAAAACAAAGTAAAACGGAGGAAAGTAAGAACATACCTAGGATGCACTAGGCATCCATATCATGAGCATCCCTAGATAGAGGCATATTAACTGGCAGAAGTGGTGGTGATGGAAGTGAACTACTAGATGATGCACCTGCTGCTATAGAAGCACGCCTCTGCCTATCGACGAATGCAGTCTCCAACAAATTATGTCTAGCCTTTTTAACGGCCTAGTCATATGGAAAATCAGGATCTTACAAGACGTCTATGTAACCTCTCTTGGCCCCAACTGTTGGGGCCTCCTCAACACCCTCTGCAAAGAAGTCAAATTATCTCAATGCATGTGGAGGTAATATCTAGATCACAGGGGGTATAATTAAGGGAGTAACTACTACAGGACTCTCTATAAGAGCGCATACCTCTACTCATAATATATTAAACTCGTCCCTTATCTGGCTAGATTCGGTGCATCTGTCTTTGTGAATTGGGATATAACCTGCCTCTCTAACTCATAAAGTTGTGTCTAGAAATTAGCACGTAGCTCAAAAAGTGCAGCTCTTTGTCTGGCCTCCCATCTGGCCTCTACCTACTCAAATTTAGTCCTAACCCCTAATTTTATCTGCTCGTAGAGGTAGTCATATCGGTCTCAACAACCCTCAACCTAGCATAGGTGGCCCTCTGGATGTCCACTAAGCTCTACAAAAACTCGCTAGATATAGTAATCATACCTGAAGCAGGAGTTATAGTGGATGGACGAGTAGGCTCTAAAGGTATACCCACCGACTCTAAGGTCAAAGCTACGGCTGAAGAAGAAGAAATTGGTATCTCCTCACCCTGCATACTAAAGTCTGGAGCCTCTCTCTTCTCCCCTATATCCATATAAACACTAACACCCACATCACCTTGATGTGCCTTATCAGGCTCTATGGAAACTGTTGCGCCCTAAGTCTAGGCTTGTGGTACTGCTGTCTGCCCTCTCGATCTCCTGGAAGGGACTGGACGTGCTAGATCCTTCATAGTCTTTGTATACGTAATCACCAGCATAAGTACCCTCTCATCTACCCCCAGTCTCTCAGTCACACCGGACTCATCACACAGCCCTTAAATTATGCAAGGGAATGGCAGATTAGTTAAATCCCCAAATGCTCTGTCATGTAACTCATACCTAAGGATGGCAACAAAATCAACACCATATCTGGCCATCATACAAGCAACCAATGTTTCTCCCTCCCACATCAATGTGTTATCCGAAGTAGTGGGTATTAGTCGGTATCTGCTCAGCAACTACCAAAACTTAGCCTCAAATGTCAATAGTCCCTTCTTGATCATATCATGCCCCTCAATCCATAGGGTCGCATCACCCAAAGGTGAAATATAATTGGATATACACCTAGCCATATCAACCCTCTCTCGTTGGTGCTCAAATTCCCACATGATATGTCAATCATGTGCAACCCTCATTCTGTGTTCACACTCATCTGTAGATGTAAGAGTAATATAATCTGGGCTGAAGATAACTTTGTGGATAGTCTCTATCGAAATGTCAAGTTTAACCCCTATTACAAGTTTATACTCAAGTTGTGGTTGCCTCGCAAATCTCACCAAGCCAGGATGTCTGTGCATAGAAAGAACTACGGTAGCTCTGTATGATGCATAAAATTCTCATACCATAGCTAGCCTGTAAGATCTGAGTTGCCTAGTCATCCACTCTAGCTAATATTTATCAAATATTGCCCATAACTGTGGTACTCGATTTAGCCTCGATAGATCAATACAGCGCTCCTCATAAATGTACCTCATAAGCCTACCTGTTTCTTAAACATGACTATCAATAGTAAATATCTCTCGCATCCCTTTTGCACACCACCTCAGAGGTCCCTCCTCGTGAGGTTCATCTGAGGTATGTGCGGGAGTAAGACTTTTCACCTGCTATACTAATGTATCATGGGTAGCCTGCTTTATACCCTCCTCAAACTAGGGTACATCTATTTGTTGTACATGAGTAGCAGTACCCTCCTCAAAATAGGGCACCATTGATGGCTCCTCCTACTCTATCTCATCGGATGAATCTTGGAACCCCTCTTCAGTCTAGGGATTCTTAGCAGCAACCTGTGGAATAGAATCAGAATATGTCTCCTCATCATCGTCATCATCGTCATTATCAGATGGAAGAGTGTATGGGGGTGACATCCTTGCTGACTTGTATGGGGGCATGGTATGATCAAGAAGGGCCGATTGACTACATAACCATTAGGAGACAAGAAAGTTACCTGGCATGTTTGTCCTCTCATAACTTTCTCAGATCCTAATTTTCTGAGCAGCCTGGCAATTTTGTTCTCTCATAACTTTGTGTGTCACCTCAACTACAGTGTCTCTACGTCACCATCTTGTCTACTCCTCCATTGAACCACTAGGCTCGAGAGACTATGCCCATCTCCTCGAGGTACCGACTTTGATCTTCTTCATAGCTTTAGGTGTCATATGTACCTGAAAAACATGTTGTTAGTTTCCAACAAAAGTTAGGGATAGCAAAAGTTGAAGAAAAAATTAAAATTCAAAAAAATTGAATTTTTCCTCAATTTTCACACCCTTATAACCTATTTAAAATCCCCAAAAGTACAATGTGCACACACCTATCATAAATCACAACTCTCAAAGAAAACAAACATGCTCAACTAGTGGTATTACTTTAATTCATTCAAGTTCAACTTCCGATTGAGGCCTAACTTTAGATTTTTTATTTCAAAACAAGGCCCTACATTAAGTTTTTAGGCAACTTCAAGGCTCTTACATACAAGCATGATAGATTCTATATATTTTATAGTAGAATACACATATCAACTTGTTTAAACAATAGATAGATCACTACATAACATTATAAGTCGAGAAAGTTACCTTTTTATGAAGAATTGGAAGTGAATAATGAAGAAGTCAAGCAAAATAAAAGTCAAAACTTGTTTTTAGCGTGTTGGGACAAGTTGGTATCTCAAATAAGTGTTAATTTAGTCTTTACTTAAGTGTGGGGTTAGTTTGTATTTTAAAAGAGAAGTTTGAATTCAAAGAGAAAAGTGAATTTTTCAGGATTTGAATGAGTTAGAATGAGGTTAAGATTGTTTAAATATAGGTGGGGGCTGTTTTAGGTCATATATATGTGTTTGTGGGCCCAAAATTTGAATTAAAAATAGCCTACTTTTTTACCTAGCCGCAGCTTGTACCTGTGCCTGTCATCTGCAGCCAGCAGATGCAGGGCACAAGTGCCGAACAAAAAATTTTAGCCCACTTTACTGTAATTTGTACTTGGCGTTTCGATATTTTTCCAGATACTTATGGTCTCGCAACCTAAGTTTGAGGTCCCAAAAATAAAATTAGATGCCAAAGTTCATAACTTTCCATTTCATCCTCAAAATTTCAACTTCTTAACTTATTTCTCAACTTACCGTGTGGGACTTGTGACCATGATGGGTTGATCACACAGCCCCCTTACCTGGAAATCAATGAAAAAGCTATTTTTATCATATTCCGGGTGCGTCTAAGAGCTAAAAACCTATAAGAAAACAACAAAATTATGAACACTAATAATAGTGGGTTGTCTCCCACTCAGCGCTTGATTTAACATCACGGCATGATGTAGCTATGTTAGTTACTCATACTTCACCAATAAGCCCATGGGTTGCCTCCCATGCAGCACTTGATTTAATATCGCGGCACGACGCGGGTATCTTGACTACTCAGAATTCATCAAGATACCCATAGGAGTATCCTCCGGGGTCATCAATGTAATCAATCACTGACACTACTTTTATGTCGGTTGGTTGATTCATTGACTTTTAGATGTTGAATGTAGCCTCCTCATCATTGACTCTTAATCTTAGCTCACTTTTGTCCATGTCAACCATATCTCTACCTGTGGCCATAAATGGACTTCCCAATATAATGGGCATCTTGATATCAACCTCACAGTCCAAGATGACAAGGTCATCCAGAAAGATAAAGTTATCCACCCTCATGATCACATCAAAAGAGATTCGCAAAGGCTTTTTCACTGTGCGGTCAGCCGTCAACAGCTACATTTAAGTCGGTTATGAAGGGTTCAAGCCCAATAGCTTAAATACGGCTAGCGACATCAAATTAATGTCGGCTCCTAAGTCACACAAGGCTCTGATAAATCAGGATGACCCAATAATGCATGGTATAGTGGATACTCTGAGATCACCTTTTTCTGTGACAAAGACTTAGTTGTGACTGCACTGTAGTGGTGCACGCCATCAGCATCCTCAATTATCGTTTCTTTCTACCTTATGATCAATTGTTTTATGAACATGGTGTATCCAAGCATTTGCTCTAACGCCTCTAGAAGAGGTACGTCCAAGTTCAATTCTTTCGGCATCTGAAAGAATCTCTTGAACTTACCTTCCTCTTTTTTTGCCTCAATCTCTAAGGAAAAGATGGGGGTGGTCTCAAAATTTTTCTGATTTCTGGCTCAATGACCGGCTTATCTTTGTCTTCAGCAGCTATACTTTTATCACTTATTTCCCTCTCGAACTCAACAGCAGGTATCTCATAATCATCAGCTTCTGCAGCAGGTCGTGGAGGATCCATAGTAGTGATACCACTCCTCGTGGTAATAGTAAGTTAAGGGTGTTAAGTGGGTCGGGTTGGGTCAACCCGAAATCGGCCTATTAAATTTAGTCGAGTTGTGGGTCGGGTCTAGGTTATGGTTAAGTGGGCCGGGACGGGTCCGAGTTCAACAGTAAAATTTTTAAAAATAAACCTAACCCGGCCCACTTAAACCAACCCGGTCAAATCCGGTTAAAAATTCGGTCAAACCCGGTCAAAAATAAAATTTAATATACACTATATATACTCACCTATATACATTTTAAATAAGTTAAACAATATATATACACTATATATATAGTATATACTACATTAGAATTTAAAAAATATATACACATATATACAATTACACATATATACGTAACATTCAATATGTACGACTATACGTACTACTTTAAATAAAACATTTACTACAATATATATATACTACAATATATATAATTATATATTTTGTTATATACTAATTACTAATTTATAAAACATATACACGTGTATACATTAAATATATACGTCTATCGAAGATATACACACTACACATATATACGCACCATTCAATAAATATGTACTACTTTAAATAAAACATATACTACAATATATATATATATATATATATATATATATAGTTATATACTTATTTATAAAACATATATACATGTATACATTAAATATATACGTCTATAGAAGATATATACATATATATACGCATCATTCAATATATATGTACTACTTTAATTAAAACATATACTACAATATATATATATAGTTATATACTAATTTATAAAACATATACACATGTATACATTAAATATATACGTCTATAGAAGATATATACGCATATATACGCACCATTCAATATATATGTACTACTTTAAATAAAACATATACTACAATATATATATATACTACAATATATATATAGTTATATACTAATTTATAAAATATATACACATGTATACATTAAATATATACGTCTATAGAAGATATATACACATATATACGCACCATTCAATATATATGTACTACTTTAAATAAAATATACTACAATATATATACATTATAATATATATATATATAGTTATATACTAATTTATAAAACATATACACATGTATACATTAAATATATACGTCTATAGAAGATATATGCACCATTCAATATATATGTACTACTTTCAATAAAACATATACTACAATATATATATATATATATATATACTACAATATATATACAATTTATAAAACATATACACATGTATACATTAAATATACACATCTATAGGAGCTATTTATACAAATATACAAAACATATGCTACTTAATATAATAAATTAATAATACTTGATAGTAAATTAATAATATATTAAAAGTAAGTTTTTAATTTAAACTAGAAATTCAATTTAAATTATTAAATGAAAAAAATTACAAAGTAAGGACTAAGGAGTGAATGAATGTTGAATTTTATTGATTGCAAAATGATCCAAAATTTATAATTTACATGAATGAAAAATTTACAAATTATGCATCATTTTTTCCAACTCATTCATATTAATATTAACGGAAACTTGCATAGGATAGTCAAAGTCAACGGGGGAAAAACCATACATTGGACTTGATTCTGTTGAGTTTTTCCGTGAAGACATAATTTCTTCAAGTTTCTGCTCGTCGTTCGGCTCCGCTTCCATTCCTTGATTTCTTCTTTCCACTCTAATTCAATATCTGAGGCAAACTAGAACATTCATTGCATTGCTTTCCAATGAGCGTCGATTTTCTCCAAGTTGTTGTCGTCCCTGACTAAAACCGCTCTCTGATGCAACGGTTGACATTGAAACATTCAAGATATCTCTAGCTAATCTTGAAACCACAGGATATTGTGTTTCATTACTCTTCCACCAATCCAACATGTTGATCCATCATCTGCGATCCTCTGGCGGCGATCGAAGATAATATTTAAGCTCTTCCCGATAAGTTGATGTGTAAGTTCTCTCATCAACATTGTTCCAACAAGGTAAATCATAAAAGGAATCAGAAAACTACTATGTGACGCCCTTTTAGAAGATGATGGCTCCTCGGGAGGATGAGGAGCGACAGTTGGAGTGATATTTGTAGGTACGGCTAAATCAACTAAATCAGCATAGTGATTATATAATTTTTCTAGGTATTCATTCGCATCACCCATAGCCGTCCACAAATCAGGTTGTACTTGTTGAGAAGCATTGTTAGTATTTATTTTTAAGTTAGCATAAATAAGAGTACTAAAGTGGCACATAGTATTATATTTCATGCACGGATTTAGCATAGCACCAACCAAATAAATAGGGAGAATCGGGAAAAAATATTTTTAAAATTTAGTAAACATGGCACCAATAGCTTCTTTATAACCTTCTTTATTTTTATATTCTTTGAGCAAACCAGAAATATCGGCTATATATGCCAAAATATTACAAACAGAAGGATAATAAGCACCGAAATATTCAACCGTAGCTATATAAAAAATTTCTAAAAACTTAACAAGATCATTAATTACAACCCAATCAGAATCATGTAGCATGCAATTAGCAAATGAACCACAATGTTGGTTAAAATCTAGTGTAATAGGAACTCTATATTTATAACAAGTTTTTAAAAAATCATACGTAGAATTTCATCTAATATCAATTTCCTCAGGCATCAATATCGGTGCAAGTCCATTTTCTTGACATTTAACTTTAAATTCTCTAATTGTTTTTCTTCGATTATTTCCTTGAATAAAACCAACAGCAAGACAAAAATTTTCACTATAAAGCTCAAAAAACTCAAGACCATCTTTTACAATTAAATTATATATATGACTGCACACTTAATATGAAAAATTTCAGGTAACGGCGGAGATAGCTTAGATTTTAACTTTGTTATAGCAGTCTTGTTGTTAGAAGCATTATCAAAAGCAACACATAAGATTTTATTTTTGATACCATAAAATTCTGCAACTTTAACAATCGAATCAGCAATAAAATCTCCAGTATGTTTACGATCTTCATCATATCAAAAGGCAAGAATACTTTTTTGCATCTCAAAATTACTATCCATCCAGTGACAAGTAACGATTAAATAATCATTTTTATTTACAGCACGACCAAGATCAGGAGTTAGGGACAATCTACATTGAATATTTTTTAACAATGTTGATAAATAAAAATAATATTGTGAATGAAGTTTAAAAATATCAGACCGACAAGTACTTCTAGGAATACCATTAAACATAGGATTATAAATTGCTTGAATATAATGAATAAAGGCATCAGAAGAAAGAAAACTAAAAGGCAAACAACCCACAGCTACCCTTTTAGCTATTTCTTTCCGGACCCTCAATTTATATACTTCTTTATTACCTGACCGGTTGCTGGGTCCATTCTAGTTTGCGTTGGCCCACCAATATCTGCACCTCCTCGTGCAATATTTAACTCTCTTTCGTGAGCATCACTTATATGTCTTATTAACGTATCCGCACCCCCTTGCTTGCCTCCATTTTTATGCTTATATATTTGTTGACAAATATTTCATTGCACCTCAGTATCTGATATACGTTCAAAAAATTATCATGCAATAATAGTTGTTTTACGAGCTCTTGGGGCACAGGGAGGACGGGGAGGGAGATTAACCGATTCAGATCTAACATTAGCATTGCCTACTACGGGTGTCTCACCAATATTTTTATCATCTTCGTCTAAATTAACCGCATCTACTTCATTTTCTTCTTCTAGACCGTAATTTTTCTGAGCTTCTACATAATCCATATCGTGAGGACCTACAACTATTTCTTCCTCAAAAGGTGTACCAAGCGGTACCGAAGGCGAAGGCACACGGGTATATCTACTACTTGAAGTACCTCTACCGCTAGTAATTCGCTTTTTACTACCACTACCACATTCGGGACAAAAAAATTTAACACCTTTAGTGGCGAGGTTTCTTAATTTATCCATAATATAAATTAAACTAAAAAATTCAAAATACAAATATAATAAAATAAAATATTCAAAATTAATACACTAATTAAAAAATAAACGTAAGAGATGGAATGATAATACCAAATTTTGGAAGTATCCGAAGGTTGCGACTTTAGAAACTTTCACTCGTACTTTGTAATTGCAAAATTAAAAAATTAAAGTGAGCACTTTAGGAATTTAAATATATAGAATATTTGAGAATTGAGAGAGAATGAAAATTTGTGTGAAAAATGATTTGAGAGTGTAGGGTATTTATAAAAAAAAAATTAGGATTAAAAAAATATTTAAAATGAAAAAAAATTCTATTAAAAAAGGCCAATTGAGTCGTTTTAAAGGCCCAAATGGTAATATAGTTGTTGCGCCTAACGGTCAGATATTGACCAAATCCAAAATTTGAAAGAAAAAAAAAATATCCGGGCCGGTTAACCGGCGGGCTCAAATCGAGTTTGGTTCGAGCCGGGTTAACCGGGCCCAAATGAAAAAATAACCCAGCTCGGGACCCGGTACCCTACAGCCCGTGGGCCGGGTTTGCTTAGTAGGTCGGGCTGGGCCGGGTCGAGCCGGGTCAGCCCAGCCCATTTGGTAGGCTTATAGTAAGTACATGACCATCATTTTTTGGATTTTGCATTTATTTCTCAATGGTAATTGGCTGCCTCTGGTTTAAAGTTGCTGACATATGTCCGAACTGGTGTTCCAACTGTTTGATAACAATGGCATATGACTCGACCTTCTAGGTCAATCCTGAAATGTCAGCCTTAATCTCCTTAAGGTTGATCTCTTGATTTTCTTGACCCTTCACCATCTTAGCCAGCATCTCTTCCATTTTGGATTGTGCATCTCGTTTTCCAGGTGGAATATACATATCTCCCTTCTCTCTGTAGTCATTCTTTTTTCTCCAGTCACCATTTTGCTCTCTACAACAGTCTCTGTATCTGTCATAGTAGTTCCAACCTTGGTTCCTTTGCCCTTGGGCTCGAAAACTAACCAACTGATGATCCAGATAATTTGTTTTCTCCTCCAATTCTGACTCGTAAGCTTTGGAAGCTGACCTCTGTTCTGCTACTTCATTTACTTTCTCAAAAGTCATTGCTGCAAGCTGCTTTTCTAGTACCCCCAAGATCAATTCTTAGCAATGCAATGCAATCTCTTACGCTACTGTGTCATCAGCTACTTTTTGGTCGCAGGGGGCACCAATAGCATATATGTCAGATCCCCTCTCAGCCTTTCGAGTTTGCCACCCTCGATTAGTGAGCGAGATCTGATCTAACATCTCAGAAGTTGTCTCCCTGCGTAGTCTCATAAAAGTCCCTCCATATATAGTGTATGCCATGGCTCTGGAGCTAATGGTTAAGGCTCAATAAAATATCTCTAATAAGATGGTCCCTGACAATCGATGATTAGGCACCATACTCAGCTTCTTCTTGAACCTAAATCATGTCTCGTACATAGATTCTGATTGCAACTGTCTGAAGTAATAGATCTTGTCCTTAAGCTGCAACATCCTGTATAGGGGAAAGAACTTGTTCAAGAATTTCTTGCGCAACTCATTCCATGTAGTGATAGAGCCTCTTGCCAGTTCCCCTAAACATGAAGATGTTTCTCCTGTAAGTGAGAATGGGAACAGAGTCAATCTTAGTGCTTCTTGATTCACCCTTGGATTTGTATACGAACTTCAGATCCCGATGAATTTGGCAAGGTACAATTTGCATTATCTGTAGGTAGACCTGCAAACATACCCTTCAAATTTAAGAAATGGATCATTGCGCTCGTTATGTCAAACTTGATGCCTGAGGGTAAAACGCGAGGAACTATAGCTCCAATCTCTGCCGACTCAACATATCCAACTCTTCTTCATCAACTATATATAGATGCACATACTGATATCTTGGGATTACTTGAACACGGGAAACTCTAGCTCTTTTCTGGTTTCCACCGAGTACTGTTTGGCGGTCTGTTGTTTGTCTCTGCTCATCTAGCTTTGTATCCCTAGCTACCCGCTGAGTTTCTTCCATTACCCCCTCTCAGCTTCAGCTTGAGCTAATAGCTCACCAGTCTGCCAATCAATAATATCTCATACTCCTTCGGGGGGGAGGGGGAGGTACAACATCACAAACCCCTTTAGAAAGCTCATTTTTTTTCTGCTCAGACATCCTACAAGGTATTTGTAGGATCGTATCTGGATTCAGATTCAGTGGGTGTAAGGGATTTTCTTTACTCCATGTGCTAGGCATACACCGGCGTATGTCCAACTAAGAACAAAAATAAACACCCAAAAACCGCAACAACTTTAAATCACAAATCAACACCGTGTTCCCCAGAAGCGACGTCAAATTTTGATGATGTTCAAACTACATCTCCTCTCAGAAGACGATAGGATTGCTGTCAACATTCAGTAACCCAACAAAGGTTTGGGTCAAATCCTAAGGGAATACGTAAAATTGTGGATCTCAAAAGTTGTAGTCAGTGGGTAGAACAAGAAAAGTAAATAGGGGTTTTATGTAGTAATCACGATCAAGTAACTATATCAGCGCCAGTTATAATCAGTCGTAGGTGAACACTAGGATTTTGTTCCCTCTGGCTTCTTAACTCCGTAGGCTTATCGTGCTTTATTGTACCAACCCGATATTTTTTATGTAGAATCGATAAGTTATGTACCTTCTGCAGTCTTTTGGACGAGCAAAAGGATTTCACCCTTTACTTTTTTAGTCTCAGAATGTCGTCTTACTAACCTTTATCTTGATCCCAGTTAACTATTACCTTTTAAGTCTATAGTTATTAGATGAAATCTAACCATCTTACTTAGATCAAACCTAGAAGCATGGATCGACAGTTAAAATCCAAATTATTGTTGTCTTTATCTTTTTCTTGTCACTACTCCTTTTTTGGAGTAAGTAGTAATATCTAGGCGAGATCCTAATGTGTACACACATTGAAAAAATTATTATAATAAAGATAAAGCAATGCATGCATGGGTATCGGTTAGAACAATAACAACACTTCCCCTACTTCGTCAATCCGCCAGGGTTTCCACAACCCTAGGTATGGGTTTTTAGCCGCGCATGCTTGTGAAGAGATTAATAACATTAATAATCAAAAGCATAGATGAAATCACAATGATAAGAAGCATAAAAATACACAACCGTAACTAAATTAATCAACTGGAGTCAATACAAGAGAATCCCAAGATCAAAATCAAATCTTGAAATCAATATATGTTTGTGAGTATCAAAAGTTCGTAACTCCTACTAAAAACACATAAAGGGTATATTTATAGTATATGAGGAAACTCTAAAACCAAAGCCCGAACGAAATAGGAGAAAACAGGGTTGGTGGACACATGTGGTTTGTACCTACTCCCTGACCCTGGGCGTAGGTAGTACCAACGGTCAGTAGGGTGAGCGCGGGTACAGGGCGCAAGTACCGGATGTGAAAAATTCAGCAAGTCAGCTCTCGTAATTTTGGACTTCTGGCACTTCCTTTGCCTAGTTGCGCTCCGTAGGTCCTAAATGTGGTCCGTATGTTGACTTAGTAAGTCCCGGGAGTCATCTTTTCAGCTCTTCTTCAATTCTAGAACATGTTTTAATCTCGAACAAGCCGAAAAGTGTCCCGAACATCCATAGTTGTTCCAAAAGTAGCTAAAAACACTTTTTCATCCTTTCACGAACTTAGCATCTAAAATATGATTTTCTACAAAATATACCCAAAACACATTATATCTAACAAAATAACCTCAGAAACTTGCATATTTTGCTTGTTTTAAGCATTGAAAGTACTCTATTTCTATAGCAAATTAGTAAACCTTATATGTATTTCTTGAATAGTTTCTCCTTTTTTCATGGAGAAAGCTTCATATTGAGTGGTCAACATGTCTACATTAGACTCTTTCACATCAGTAGTACCCTCATGAGCTGTTCTCATACAATACCAAATTTCTTTTGCATTTTCGCAAGCAGAAATTTAATTATAATATCAGGTCCAATTTCACACACAAGTAATTTTTTTGCTTTGAAGTTTTTTTAATTTTCTTGCGATCTTCATTATCATATTCTCTTCTTGTTTTGACAATCATTCTGGTTATGTCTCCTTCTTTGACCTCCCTAATTGGCACATGAGGATCATCCAGTATTACATCCATCAGTTCACTGTTCTCAGCCATAATGAAGTCATACATCCTGATTTTTCACCACTCATAGTATTTCCATTAAAGCGGGGTGGTCTAGTAGTAGATTGTCCTTCCTCTAGATTAGATGGAGCAGTCATGATCAAGAAATCACTCTAAGTGTTAACCTTTTAGAGTGTCCTTACTCTGACATCAATTGTTAAAATGTAGGGGGTGCACCACCGTTCAAGGGACTAGGTCCCTAAGATTAAGAGAATAGCAATAAAATAGTAACCAATCAAAACTTGCAGAAAATAAATTAACACAGTGATTTACGTGAAGACCTCCTTACTCAAGGAAAGAAAAAACACAAATTTCCCTCACAAACACTCAATCTTCACTATAATAAAAACGTATTGATACGGACTCCAATGAACTTAACTCTAAATTCTACGTGTTGTAATAGCTCTACTACAATTACCTCTTCATAACTTAGCCACTTTAAAATCGATTAACTCTAATTGATGCACCTTAGGTAACTCTATCTAAGAACTCTACTGCCAAAAGAAATCTTTACTCTTATATGATAAGTAAATCTATTACAAAGCAAGACTCGACTCAAGAACACCTAGACATTAAGCACAAAGATATTTAGAACTTAAGCTTTGAGAATGTTTTCTCCGTTACCATGGGATTCTTCAAATTGCAAAAATTATTTTGGAAGAAGCACCTTTTTTTTATTTATAGTAGTGTATAAATCAGGGTTGAATTTTGATTGAACCAAGTGTCTAATCAGATACGCTGCACACCTACATAGTTTATTGCATTAGTGGACAAAATTATGCAGAGATATAACAGTTATACCAAGTCACAATAAGCAAGAGACCTAGTCCTCCAATATCAACTAGTCATTATCAAAACGTGAGACAACATTTCATAATTATTTTAAGCCATCAATATATCTGGTAATTATTTTAAGCTATCGCTGTATTTGGTAAATATATAGTGAATAAATTGTAATATTAAAATATAATTAATGATCCAATAATATCTTAGAGGAAACGAAAACATCCGGGCAAAGAAGGAAAAATATGCTACGTGTCCTTGTATATAGGGAACCACCTTAGTGGACCTCGTAATCCGCGCCAAGTGGGATGATATCTACTTCTTTTCTGAATTTATTTTTTTACCCTAGCAGAGTAAGTAGATAGTGGATAGTGGTAAACTGTAGATATTTTAACCGAACTATAGTCTAAACCAACCTCTTAACCATGGTTAATAAAGCAGTTTATATTGCTGCATCCATCAGCTTCTTCTGAAGGCATGGTAAGGAGAAGCAGTAGTGAGAGACTCAAAAAATGATGATGATTGGCCGATCACCTCACTCACATCCGACCGTCCAAGTGCCTCCTTGGGATGTTATGGATGATCAGACGGTTGATGTTCACTCCCCATTCTCGGTTAGTCCTGATTCTGCTTTCGACGCCTTGACGGCGTTGCAGCGTTACCTGCCGTCGAATGTAAATGATGTCATGTTTGATTCTGATGGATTGGACATTCCGGTGGACGCTTTCTCATGTGATAACTTCCGTATGTATGAGTTCAAGGTGAGGAAGTGTGCACGTGGAAGGTCACATGACTGGACGGAGTGTCCGTACGCTCATCCCGGCGAAAAGGCTCGCCGGAGAGATCCTCGTAAGTATCATTACTCCGGTACTTCTTGTCCTGAGTTTCGTAAAGGTCAATGTAAGAAAGGTGATGCATGTGAGTACGCGCATGGCGTATTCGAGTGTTGGCTTCACCCTGCTCGCTATCGTACGCAGCCTTGTAAGGATGGGACCCACTGCCGCCGGCGCGTGTGCTTCTTTGCTCACACGCCGGAGCAACTCCGTGTTCTTCCTCAGAACAGTCCACGAAGCCATGCTGAGTCGCTTGACTCGTTCGACGGGTCTCCGAGTCGACTCGGATTTGAATCGTTCTCGTCGTCTCCGCCATATGACTCGCCTCCGGTGACTCCACGTGGATCACTGAGTCTTAACTCTGTTAATGGATTGGCTGAATCCATGCGTAATATGCAGATTGGGATGGTGAGAGGTATGAGTAGTACTCCTACCCCTACATGGGGGTTACAAATGGGTTCTCCAGGGTTTGGTTCACCACGGAGCCCATCAGTGCTCCGACCCGGGTTCATGAGCCTGCCAACAACGCCGACCCGGAATCCGATCCGCTTAGGACTGGCAGTGTTCGACCAGTGGGAGAAGAGTTGCGAAGAAGAGCCAGCTATGGAGAGGGTAGAATCTGGAAGGGATCTCAGAGCCAGAATTTATGCTAAACTGAGCATGGAGAACTCTCTTGACTCGGGTGCTCCGGATGTTGGATGGGTTTCCAAACTGGTGAAGTGATTCGGGTTCGGGTTATGATTTGTTTTGCTGGTAATGAATTTTGGGATCTGAGGCCTCTTGACTTTTATTGTAAATATACATGGTCATTACTGAAGATTACTGGTTGTAAATAGCAGTTTCGGCTGGTGGAGAGATTAGCCTTTTAATCTCTATTTTGTGTTTTTCCTATTTGGGTATTTTTTTTAATCTCTATCGATTTGCATCTCATTTCTGCCATTTTTGCTAATATTTTAGCTTTTTCCTAAGTGTTTTGCTCGCTACTGTGGTTCAAAGTTTCTTAATCTGAATAGTGTTTCTTTAATTGTTTCTACCTAGCTCTAATTTCGAAAAGGGAATACAATGTTTTGTATAGTATTTTTTATTTATGAGAAATTCATATTTATAATCTATGTATATATCAATGGCCTGTAAATCTTGAATTTCATTTCATGTGTTTGAGATGATCTTGAATCAATGTGTGCCTAATTATATCATGGAATGAAAAGTTAGGTTTTGTTCTTGAGTGGATATGGACCACAATGCCAGCTTGATTGATGTATTTTTTCTTCTATTATGAGTGTAAAAATCTTTATCCTACTAAGTAAAGCTGCCTGAATTTGGTTGAGACATGATTCTGTGTATCTTTGGGTGGCGGAGTCAGATTTTTGATGAAGTGTATTTATATTTTTCCTTAGTCAAAGAACTATTTAAAAAACAAAAAAATAAAGCACGATTGCACCTGGTAAGGTTTGAATTAGGGTTATTGATGCGGAAAATTGATGCGGAAATGCACTCTTGACCACTGTTATGCTTTTTTGGCTTGTCAAAGTATGCAACATGTATATAACCATAAATATTTATATTTAATTTATATAATTAAAAAAAAGTATACAACAACATGTATATAACCATAAATATTTATATTTAACTTATATAATCAAAAAAAAAATTGACAAAGAATGATCATCTGATCACCATTGTGGCTCCGCCACTGCTTTGGCGTGTTTTGAAGAGGCAATGCCTTGTATAAATTTTTGGGGATATGATAATTCATAAGAGGATAACTTTGATGTGATTGATATTTTGTCATATGATAGAACAGTTCTTTTCGCATACGTTTACTTGTAACTGTCAATACGGGCCGATCTAGTCCATATGAGCTTTAAATTTGACGGGTCAAGTTAGGTTGGCCCTATTAAAATGATGGGCTCAAACACTAAGCTCCCAACATTATTTTGCGGGCTAGCTCACTTTTTAAAAAATAATATTTTATAATTTAATTTTAAAATGTTAATAAATATAAATATTATCAGATAATATTACATAGTATTAATACTTGTTAATTAAGTTTCCAACATCCCAAAAAATACTTTTAATAGCGAAATTAAATGACTTTTGACATAATATCTTTTAAATCAAAATAAAAAAAGTATAAATAACATAAATATCAACCCTTACACTCTCTCCGATTTTTTAAATTACTTTACTCTCTCTCCTTATTAATATAACATAACATAGCCGACATATACATAACATTCTGTATATATGTTAGGATTTTGGTAATATGTTTAGAAAGTTGAGATTTTTTGTAATATTGAAAACATAAGTTGTGTATTTGTGTAATTTTTAGTAAAAATATTAATAAGAAATCTAAATAGTTTCATGTATTTGACTTACGAGTTGGCTCACGAGCTAGCTCAACCTACATTGCTCAAGCCCTACGAGGCATGAACTTATTCAAACCGGGCTAAAAAGCTCTGTTCTTAAATGGACTGCAAAAATTGAAGTCCAATCCCATCAAATTACAGGTCGGGTTGAGTCACACCCCTTTTTCGCCCGAGAGCCGAGTCGAAGAGTTTTTTCAATTAAAGTGACGATATTGAATAGGGATTAGTTTATTAGCAGAGTCACCAGTTGAAATTGAGTTATGGTGTTCCAAGTCACCTTATTGAATCTCTAATCAAAAGGAAATGACTCTTATTATGGTCTGTGAAAACAAAAGACTGAGTAAGAAATTCTGTTAAACGAGGAGAAGGTGTGAGGCACCCCTCGAGTCCCGTGGTTCTAGCACGGTCGCTTTATTGACTTATCTTGACTTAAACTATTTTGATAAATTATGTTTGGGCCTAAATTCGCTCATTTTTAATATCTAAAATCTGTCTATATATCTTATATTAAATTAGTGAAAATTAATATTAAGACGATATTTGCCTAAGTGCAATATTGCATCCTCGAATTATTCTAAACGTCTCAGAAAGATGCGTTCGCCGCATTCTTATGCGAGACAAACATATATTGAACGTGCCTAAAACTTATCTAGCATTAAAAGGCGTTAGTTCGTCTCTTATAAACTCGTGATAGTTTTTCGTATCCATTTGTTTACCCTTTTCTTAAAATTCACAATGAGCTTGAAATTAGTCCGCATCTCACCTCGCACCCTTACAATATTAATTATGGCGAATAAGATAAACTCAACCCCTTGGTGGTATTATCTTGCAGAGTAAAATAACTCATTTTTCAAGTGATAAAATCATAGTCATAGCTTTTGTTTTCAGTTGTGCCAACTATAGACACAACATGAGAAATCGAATCTAAGGACAAAAGGGTTACACCTGTAAACAAACTCACTCTAAAAATCAATTTTTGACTTCACCAAACAGAGTGATGGGTATTCTTAACCAAAAGGATTACACTTAAGTAAGAACTAGCAAACTCAATATTTATAAACAAAGTTACAAATGTTATGAGAAGAAAAGTTATTGTCGGTTTTTGAAGGGAAAATTATGGCTACAACAGTTTAAGAAGGTTCCAAAAAATAAAAGTTCAAAATAGAGGAATTTGAAGGTGAGAATAGTGATGCATAGAGAATGAAAGGTAAGATGGTTGATACTTGGTTTTTGTTCACGCGTTGCATGCGTGATCTTTATTTTTTTTTATGTTCAAGTGTTTTTTTTTTTTTTTTAGCAAAAATACATAAAGTTGGGACTTGTTCATGACTAATATATGGATATTTATAATTGCCAAGTACATGCATGCATGTAATCATATATTATATCAAATCCCACTTCAAATTTAACCAAAACAAAGATTTGAATACTTAAATATTACAGCAACAAATACAAAATAAAAACAACTCCGCTTCATAATATTGAAATTGAATTTTTCATAATCATGATACTACATTATACAAAGAAAGATAGAGGGTTACCTCTTAGGAGAATAGTTGTCAACAACAAAAAAATAAAAAAATTGTGAACTCAAAATCACGAACCAAACCTCAAACTCCAACTCGTTGTCTACCCGTCTTGTACTCTCTTCGATTTTCTCTTTTTATTTTTCCTAAGTTTTGCACCTCTCCTTCTGTGATTTCTCTTTTCAAATTCTTTCTCATCTTTGTTTTCTCTAAACCACACTGTTCGTCCCTCCTTTCTCTTTTCTCTTACCTTTTTCTCTCTTTTTTTTTGTTTAATTTTCTAATGCCTTCTAAATTTTTCATGTTGTTCTCTTCCTTGTTTTTTTTTTGTTTCAGTTTCCTTTCTTTTTTTTTTTCGGGAGAGGGGGGGGGGGGGGGTGTTCTGTCCGTGTGTCCTTGTGTGTTGTCTATCCGTGTGTGTGTAATATAGTGTGTAGGGGGGCTGGGAAGTTGAGGGAGGTTGAGAGAAATTAGGGGGTGATTGGGATAGTTTTATAGGATAATGATTTTTTTTTAAAAAAAAATTAAAATAGATAAATTATATATAAAATAAATAATAATAATAAAAAAAAAAAAAATATTAACTAATTAATTTTTTTATACTTAAGAAAAATATAATAAAAATAAAACTAACCTAAAACAAAATATAAATAAAGAAAAATAAAATTATTAGCTTATTTATAAAATCTAAATTAAAAAAAATATAGTTTTTTTGGAAAAAAAATTCATATTATTTAATAATAAAAATATCCTAAAATGTAAGTTTATTTTTTGAATGTTTTTTTTCACAATTTTTAAAATGAAATTCTACTAAAAAATAAAATAAGAACTAAAATAATATCGGATCAAATATAAATATTTAATATCGAAAAATATATATATTATACTTGAGGGAAGGTAAAAAATCACGTGTCTATATTTTGCCCCTCTTTGTTTGAAATTTCGAAGAGTTTTCATACAAAGAAGTAGACAAAGATATGATTTTTGATCCTCCTATTATTCAAAAAGTGAAGATAAAATAAAATATAATAAAATAAATGATGTGATCGAGTCCTGGTTTTGGACCGCTTACCTATCCCGGGTTATAAGGGAATCAGGTCACGAATAGTTCAAAAAGGCAAAATGGGGAGACAATGAGCTAGAGGTTGAGTCAGATTCCGTCGAGTTTCTGGTTTTCGAATTTCTTCTTTTACATTGAAATGAATAACAAAAACTAAAATGAAGATACAAGCGAAAGATCTTATCTATGCTACTTTTCTGGAATCTTGACTTGAATCTTCATGACTTCGCAAATAGTGAGATAGTCGTTATTCTGAGTTGAACTTGAAACACAAAATGTTCCTTCTCGTTGGCTTTTGGCATTAGAGAGGAACTTGATAATTGATTTATTCTTCAAACTTTCCTCTGACTTGAACTTGACAATCTTCACCCTATTCTTCAGGAGGGCTCCTGAACTTGCAACTGATAATGTTCACCCTATTCTTCAGGCGGGCTCCTAGACTTACTTTTTCTTCACCCTGTTCTTCAGGCGGGCTCCTGGAGTTACGTTTTCTCCACCCTGTTCTTCAGGCGGGCTCCTGAACTTTTTTTTTTTCTAATTTTTCAAATATGTTCCTGAACTCAAAATAAAAGGTTGCACAAAAAAATAATGTCCCATTCTTCAGGAGGGTCCTGGACACAAAGTAAATTCCTATTCTTCAAGATAGTCCTGAGAAAAAAGTAAATTCCCATTCTTCAGGAGAGTCCTGAGCATAAAATAAATTCTCATTCTTCAGGAAGGTCCTGTCCCATTCTTCAAGAGGGTCCTGAGCGAAAAGCAAATTTCCATTCTTCAGAAGGGTCCTGTCCCATTCTTCAGGAGGGTGCTAAGCATAAAATAAATTTCTATTCTTCAGGAGGGTTCTGTCCCATTCTTCAGGAGGGTCCTAAGCACAAAATAAATTTTTATTCTTCAGGAGGGTCCTGTCCCATTCTTCAGGAGTGTCCTGTCCCATTCTTCATGAGGGTCCTGAGCATAAAATAAATTCCCATTCTTCAGGAGGGTCCTGGGCACAAAATAAATTCCTATTCTTCAGGAGGGTCCTGTCCCATTCTTTAGGAGGGTCCAGAGCACAAAATAAATTCTCATTCTTTAGGAGGGTCCTGTCCCATTCTTCAGGAAGGTCCTGAGCATAAAATAAATTTTCATTCTTCAGGAGAATCCTGAGCATAAAATAATTTTTCATTCTTCAAGAAGGTCTTGTCCCATACTTCAGGAGGGTCCTGAGCATAAAATAAATTCTCATTCTTCAGGAGGGTCCTGTCCCATTCTTCAGGAGGGTCCTGAGCATAAAATAAATTTCAGTAAACACGAACAAAATTTCCCCCCAGTTTGCACTAGTAAATTTTATGAGTGTCATCAGATCACAACTTTTGAAAAGTACAATACAGAGTGGGAATCAAAGCCCTGCTAAAGAAATGTGTCTCATCAGAGTAAAACTGATGACCAAAATTAGGAAGTGTGTCTCCTAAGAGTTAAATTAAAAGAATCGACTAGAAAGTGCGTCCTCTAAGAGTGAATGTTCAAGTTAGGAAGTACTTCACCTAACAAATGAAAACTGACTTATTCAGACTAGGAAGTGCGTCTTCTAGGGGTTAAATGAAATGACTCGACTAGAAAGTGCGTCTTCTAGGAGTGATGGTTCAAGTTAAGAAGTGTTTCACCTAACAAATGAAAATTGACTTATTCAGACTAGAAGGTGTGTCTCCTAAGGGTTACATGAAATGACTTGACTAGAAAGTACGTCTTCTAGGAGTGATGGTTCAAGTTAGAAAGTGCTTCACCTAACAAATGAAAACTGACTTATTCAGACTAGGAAGTGTGTCTCCTAAGAGTTGAATGAAATGACTCGACTATAAAGTGCGTCTTTTAGGAATGATGGTTCAAGTTAGGAAGTGCTTCACCTAATAAATGAAAACTGACTTATTTAGAC
This sequence comes from Capsicum pubescens, assembly GCA_030864215.1. NCBI lineage: Eukaryota > Viridiplantae > Streptophyta > Magnoliopsida > Solanales > Solanaceae > Capsicum > Capsicum pubescens. The sequence goes on along the minus strand of CM061545.1, from coordinate 178,760,870 downwards.
TAGGAAATGCGTCTCCTAAGAGTTGAATGAAATGACTCGACTAGAAAGTGCGTCTTCTAGGGGTTAAATGAAATAACTCACTAGAAAGTGCGTCTTCTAGGAGTGATGGTTCAAGTTAGGAAGTGCTTCACCTAACAAATGAAAACTGACTTATTCAGACTAGGAAGTGTGTCTCCTAAGGGTTAAATGAAATGACTCGACTAGAAAGTGTGTCTTCTAGGAGTGAAGGTTCAATTTAGAAAGTGTTTTACCTAACAAATGAATCTTGAATTATCCAGACTAGGGAGTGCCTCTCCTAGGGGTTAAAATGATAAGTTTTTACCATTATTGATTACCAAATCTGTGTAACAGTACTGCCTCTTGCATTTGCAGAAGTGAGAAATTGCAGCTTTTAATAGTTAAGCTTTGAAACCTTTGATATGAAGGTAACACATGTTTTTGTTTCATATAAAGAAAACTTTTTAATTTAAAAATACGGTGGTTGATTTGTGGTATTTGGCTATTGAGACGATCTCTTGCACTTGTTATGCCCAGCTTCATTGCAAATCATTGATAGGTATTATTGACTTGTTGTAGTATTGACCCCAAATTCTGACTACTAAAATATTTTAACTCAAATCATATTTCTCTTGCATGATGCCTCGGAATTCAGCTTCAAATACACCTTTTATACTTTTATGAGTCCAAAAACTGTCGGATAACAAGCATTCTCAAGTATTTTACTTTATTTTTGAAACATGTTATCTTTGTGTATTAGTCTTTTGTCTTTTTTTGCATAACTAAAGGAGTTGGTAGCAATTTTGAAGTCCTTCCTCACTTATCTTGACAAAATTTTGATTCAAAAATACATGAAAGTTGACGATAGTGATTTTTCTTTGACCACAAAGACACAAAAATCAAAAATAAAAAAATAGAAATAAAATAAAAATAACAAAAAGAATAGGAAAGGACAATAAACATCTCTTCTTTAAAAAAATATCAAAAAGAAAATTTTATCTGGGTATGGCAGTTGATTCTAGTGATTATGACATACACTTTGAATTAAACAACCTGATCTATCCAAACTAATCACTATCACTTTTTGCCCACTCATTGAATTTGAAAGGGAGTCATTCTTGAACTTGATCCCTCTGGATTATAATCCTCCTTGGGCTAGTGATACCTCGATGGGTTTTCGCCAACAAGCCCCTCTCATTTTCTTTTCTTTTTAAACTCATTGTCGTCTTATGGTGACCATGAAGACTTTTACCAATAAGACTCTCATTTTTATTGATGTCATAACTCACGGACGCCTTATGATGTCCAAAAGGGTTTTCACCTCTAAGACTCTCATTTTTACTCATTCATTTTTTTTCATTTTTTTTTCTTTTTGAAAATAATGCCCAACATTTGAAACATCATGCACCCATAACATATTTAGCCTTGACATTCTCAAAGATCGATATGAAGGTCTTTCTTTGGTTGTAACTTGGCTTTTGAAAAAGGTTAGAAAGAAATGGAGGCATGAGGCTAAAAAATTTACATAATATTGGGTGAAACATACAACTTTTGAAATAAACTCTTTTAAGGAAATAAATTTTTGCCCCAGTTTTATTTTATTCTGGGTAACTTGAATTTTCTTTTGGTTAGACCGAACCTCAGAGTAGGGTTGCCTACGTATCTTGTCATAGAAAGAATCAGGTCGAACGTAGTTCAGAAAAATCATTCTTTTTTTTTCCAGTAGTTATTGACTCTTTTTTCCTTTTCTTTCTTTTTGCCACATTTTCTTTGCTTTTTTCTTTCTTTTTTTTAAACTTTCCTAATTCTAGAATTTTGCTCGGCACTTTTCGTTCGAGATTTGTTGAATCTATATTGATTTCAAAAGAGAGGATATGAAAAAAAATAACACTAAAGCTCAAAAAGGGTAACAAAGGATGACACAATATTTAGGTAGCAGAATGAAATGCCTTCGTCATATCAATCCTTAAAAACATAAGTACATAACATGCAATCTGAGAGTGGAACATGAAGATCATATGGATCTTTTCAACATTGATCGTGACTAAGCTTATGAACGTGCGTCACTTCTTTTAAACTTGTGAAACATGCAGGTTCACATATTGTAATTTTCTCTCAATGAATGATTCATGTCTTTTTTTATCTAACATCCTTTTGCTTTTCTTGATAGTGAAAACTATATATTCTCTGACTGATCTTATTCAAAATACTAGATATGGACCTTCTATTGAAGACCAAGTCATTTTCTGATTGGCAGGGTGATTGCCTCAATTTTATTGAAGTGAGGCTACAACTCGGTCACCAAACATCTCTACACTTATGTTTTTTTTTTCTTTCAACTCTATCTTCTTGGTCAAATATTTCAGAATTTAATTAGGTTTTAAGATCAGGTGAAAATTCATCATGCATATCATATCACTGAAAATCACATAAAAAGAACTATGTAAAGAAAGAAAAGACGAACAACCACAATATATATTAAATAAAAATAAAAGATAAAAGGGACACAACATTTTATTGACAGAAAAGATAAAAGAATTTGAATAGAAATAAAAATAAAATAAGATAATATAGATCCCAAACTATAACCCAAAAAATAATTCGGGTAGCAGAAAGAAAAATAAAACAGACTACCAAAACTCCTTCATGGAGAGCGGAATGACTTCTAAATTGTCGAACTTAATATTTTAGCCACTGATTTGCAAGTCGGACTTAATGGAGTCTCCATAATCATTGCTACATCATTAATTTTTTTGGGCCCCAACCATTTTGAATTTATTATCATTAAACTCTCTCCAAAGTAAGTCGTCAACAGTTTCTCTTTTCCCCTACTCCTCTTAATTGATTTCAAAACCTCTTCAAATGACCCAAAGGATCTTCATGCCCTCGTTCCTATCCAACTTTGATGTTTTGGACCTTAGAGGCAAGTGAACATTGGAAAACATATACAAAACCTTGTAAGAAACACTCTTTTTTCTCTCTTAATCCTTGCACATGTTACTCATATTTGCTCTGAACTTTCACCTTCCTGGCGATTTTTTCTTATTCCTTATTTCTAATAATCTACATCATCTCATCTTAGACCCTATATCATTTTTTGTGGGTCATCTTCTCTTTTCTTTGAACCTCTGTTGCATGAATAAGATGTCAATTTAGTCGTAAATCAATCACCTTACTATTTTTGACTTTGAAAATAACGAATGTGTCAAGGCTCATGTTTTCAAAAAATTTCTTAAGAATATCACCGAACCCGATATGGATTGTCCACGTATCTCATTAATGTGAGAATCAGGTGTCCGAAGTTCTTGAAATATATGTCGTACAAAATTCAGCCTCATGACCTCTAAAGGTTCAGGGCGGTTAAGATTTATATATATTTTTTATTTTATAAAAACTTAGCCTCATGATCCCTAAAGATTCAGGGCTATTAAGATATATAAAAATTGGACTTGAGGATTAGAAAAATAATCATGAAAGTAATCATATTTTTTCAAAATATTTCTCAATAAATCTATGAATAATCTTTCAAAAGATAGGGTCGTACCCCGAAAAGGATTTCCTACGTATCCCACTAAATAGTGATAATCAGACCCTCATAGTTCATGAAGATCGTAAAATTATGTTACTAAAATTTTTTCTTTCTTTTCAAAAATAAAATTTTTCTTTTGAAAAATGATTCACTAAATTTGAGGATAATATAATCTCTTGCACTTTAAAGTTGTCTAAAGCCGGTCAACAAACAAACAACCTTTCAAGCAAATATCAAAGAGCACGTAGGATGCACATGTTGGTCTTTATAAAATAGGCCACCTGTCCTAGACAGACCCGACCCCTATGCCGAGTTCCGCTAAGTCAAATGCATATAATGCAAATAAAGCGACACCTAATAGGGATAACCAGATTTTGAGTTTTCAGTTCTTCTAAGTTTAAGCCTAATAGGGATAGGTGTCTAGACTGGCTTACCCGAGCGGACACTCGAGCCGGGGAGGGACAACTTGGTCGGTAGCAAGCAAACACCGCCTTCGTTGTCGATCTGAACCCTACCTAACATGTGTGACTATAATCCTTCACCAGGTGCCTTGACACTCTGGCTATCTCAAAAAGAAAATAGGATGCATGCGCTGCATTCCTTCTATCCTATTTCAGAGACTTAGAGAGGGTGCGCAAGAGAAGACAAATTATATTACAGTTCAACAATATCAAAGCAGTAAATGAGAGACAAGTAGCACATAAGGCCAGCAAACACAATATAACAATAATTAAAACAAGTAAAGTCAATATCAAAAGCTCGAATTATTATTATTTCCCCAGTGGAGTCGCCAGAGATGTCACACTCCTTTTTCGCCCATGAGCCGAGTCAAAGGATTTTTTCAATTAAAGTGACGATATTGAAAAGGGATTAGTTTATTAGCAGAGTCGCCACTTGAAATTGAGTTATGGTGTTCCAAGTCACCTTATTGAATCCCTAATCAAAAGGAAATGACTCTTATTATGGTCTGCGAAAATAGAAGACTGAGTAAAGAATTCTGTTGAACGAGAGGAAGGTGTGAGGCACCCCTCGAGTCCCGTTGTTCTAGCACGGTCGCTTTATTGACTTATCTTGACTTAAACTATTTTGATAAATTATGTTTGGGCCTAAGTTCACTCATTTTTAATATCTAAAATCTGTCTATATATCTTATATTAAACTAGTGAAAATTAATATTTAGACGATCTTTGCCGAAGTGCAATATTGCATCCTTGAATTATTTTAAACGTCTCAGAAAGATATGTTCGCCGCATTCTTATTCGAGACAAACATAAATTGAACGTGCCTAAAACTTATCTAGCATTAAAAGGCGTTGGTTCATCTCATAAACTCACGATAGTTTTTCTTATCCATTTGTTTTACTCTTTTCTTAAAATTCACAACGAGCTTGAAATTAGTCCGCAACTCACCTCGCACCCTTACAATATTAACTATGGCGAATCAGATAAACTCAACCCCTTGGTGGTATTATCTTGCAGAGTAAAATAACTCATTTTTCAAGTGATAAAATCATAGTCATAGCTTTTGTTTTCAGTTGTGCCAACTATAGACACAACATGAGAAATCGAATCTAAAGACAAAAGGGTTACACCTATAAACAAACTCACTCTAAAAATCAATTTTTGACTTCACCAAACAGAGTGATGGGTATTCTTAACCAAAAGGATTACACTTAAGTAAGAACTAGCAAACTCAATATTTATAAACAAAGTTACAAATGTTATGAGAAGAAAAGTTGTTGTTGGTTTTTGAAGGGAAAATTATGGCTACAACAGTTTAAGAAGGTTTCAAAAAATAAAAGTTCAAAATAGAGGAATTTGAAGGTGAGAATAGTGATGCATAGAGAATGAAAGGTAAGATGGTTGATACTTGGTTTTGTTCACGCGTTGCATGCGTGATCTTTATTTTTTTATTTATTTTTTTTATGTTCAAGTGTTATTTTTTTTTTTAGCAAAAATACATAAAGTTGGGACTTGTTCATGACTAATATATGGATATTTATAATTGCCAAATCCATGCATGCATGCATGCATGTAATCATATATTCTATCAAATCCCACTTCAAATTTAACCAAAACAAAGATTTAAATACTTAAATATTATAGCAACAAATACAAAATAAAAATGACTTCGCTTCATAATATTGAAATTGAATTTTTCATAATCATGATATTACATTATACAAAGAAAGATAGAGGGTTACCTCTTAGGAGAATAGTTGCCAACAACAAAAAAATGAAAAAGTTGTGAACTCAAAATCACAAACCAAACCTCAAACTCCAACTCGTTGTCTACCCGTCTTGTACTCTCTTCGATTTTCTCTTTTTGTTTTTCCTAAGTTTTGCACCTCTCCTTCTGTGATTTCTCTTTTCAAATTCTTTCTCATCTTTGTTTTCTCTAATCTTCACTGTTCGTCCCCTCCCTTCTCTTTTCTCTTACCTTTTTCTCTGTTTTTTTTTGTTTAATTTTAGCCTTCTAAATTTTCCATGTTGTTCTCTTCCTTGTCTCTTTTTTTTTTTTTTGTTTCAGTTTCCTTTTTTTTTTTTTTTTGGGGGGGGGGGGGCGGGGGGCGGGAGGGTTCTGTTTGTGTGTCCTTGTGTGTTGTCTATCCGTGTGTGTGTGTAATATAGTGTGTAGGGGGGTTGGGAAGTTGAGGAAGGTTGAGAGAAATTAGGGGGTGATTGGGGTAGTTTTATACGATAATGATTTTTTTTTTAATTTAAAATAGATAAATTATATATAAAATAAATAATAATAATAATAATAAAAAAAATAACTAATTAATTTTTTTATACTTAAGAAAAATATAATAAAAATAAAACTAACCTAAAACAAAATATAAATAAAGAAAAATAAAATTATTAGCTTATTTATAAAATCTAAATTAAAAAAAATATAGTTTTTTTTTTGGAAAAAAGTTTCATATTATTTAAAAATAAAAATATCCTAAAATGTAACTTTATTTTTTGAATGTTTTTTTTTCACAATTTTTAAAATGAAATTCTTTTTAAAAAAAAATAAGAATTAAAATAATATCGGATCAAATATAAATATTTAATATCAAAAAATATATATATTATATTTGAGGGAGGATACAAAATCACGTGTCTACAAATTGAATCGGCCCAACGGACCTGGACATGACGGCTCTAGGCGTACTTGTTATCTCAACTTGAAATTGATTCTACATGAGGATTATTTTGCTCCCCGTTTTTATTCCTTTTTTTTGCTCCCCGTTATTTTCTACTTTTATGAAAAATTGTGACGTAGGCGATTAAGCCAAAGATATTAGCTGCTAGTTGTTGACGTCTCACACAAGCAGTATGACAAGTCTGATTGTGTTTGCATTTTTTGGAACTTGAGGCATTTTGTGTTCAGTTACTTGGCTCATTAAATCAAATGTTTACCTAAGAAATTCTTTATTCTCAAAATTCATTCCAAACATATGATTGTTAATGAATATGATTTAAGTTATTCTCCAAAATACATAATACTTCCGTCTCATATGTCGTTATTTGACCAAACACGGAGTTTATAAGAAATAAGTAATGACTTTGTAAAGTTTACAAAATTACTTTTTTTAAAGTTATAACTTTAATATTTAATTTTTTTATTGTCTTTTCTTGATAAGTGAAATCTAGTAAGAATAAAATAAAAATGATGTCATTAAATAAATTAAATAAGAAAATATAATATTCCTTTTTGTACGGATTAAAAAAAAATACAAGAAGTACTACTTATCTAATCCTTATCTATAATCTATATCTATATCTATATCTATATCTATATCTATATCTATATCTATATCTATATCTATATCTATAATATATTAAAAGTGTGAAGGGCCTTAGAAATGTTGTTTGAACTTTTTACCCTTCATTAAAAAATTTTGCTTTAGACAAAATCGTTTTTTCACTATTTTTCTTAATATTTAAGAGTTAAAAATTAATTAAATATATTTATGGTAAGACCTTTTCTTATTAGAAGTCATTAGAATTTCACTATTTTTTTTTTATTTAAGAGTTGAAAATTAATTAAATATATTTATGATAAAACATTTTCTTATTAGAAATCATCAAAATTAATGAACATTAATACTTTTTTCATTAGTTTAAAAATTCTAAATTAACTAAATTTGATTTTAAGAAGATTTAAAAAATCTATAAATAAATGCAAAATCGTTAGAATAAGAAAAATTTAAAAAGTACCAGATTTTTACAAGTTTTAAGTACGTAATAAGAATGTAATCAATGATTTTGTAAAGATAAGACTTTAAAAATAAAAAAGATTTTAAATATAAAAAATAATAATAATCGTAACACAAATATGGTTCAAATTAATGCGTCTCTCTTAACCTGTAGCAACAAGGGAAAGAGGTATTATATGGTAAACGCAAAAGTGATGATTCATCAACCACTTGAAACTTCAAGTGGTAAAATATATATGTTTATATATTTATGTTTACATTATTTTATTAAAGTGTGAAAGATTTTTGAAAAGTAATTTAAATTTTTACATTTTATTAAAATTTATCACAATAAATAAAATTATTTAATTTTAAATAATCAAGTATTACACGTGCGAGGCACGTTACAAGAAGTACTACTTATCTAATCCTTATCTAAAGAAAAACATAATTCAGCAAATCTGAAAGAGGCGTAGGTACTTATTTATCAAAAAAAGAGAGATTACAAGGGGTGACGTGTATGCTTTGAATGATAAACCCATTCTTATCCTTTAGCTATCCCGTCTTAGTGTAATTATAGTACTCCCTTAGTTTTATTTTATACTAGGGTATTTGGTCATGCTTCGTACAATTGAATAAAAAAATTCTTTTACCCATAAAATAAATTTTAAAAATAGTATTTCATATTTAGATTTTACTACAGAAAAAATAAAAAATTTAAAATAAATGAATAAAATATAAATAATCTTCACATTTAATTTAAAGCTTATGATGTTCATGAAATATGAATACATGAACTTAGAAGAAAAATTAAAATAGATTAGTATCTTGTAAGTCGTGAATAGATTAGAATCTTGTTAGTCGGGAATCTTTCTCTAAGCGCTTCAACCTGAAACAAAAAAGAAATGAAATCACAAAAACTCAGTGAATAAGGAATATTTATAAGATTGGATACCCCCCAATAACTATAACTATTATATAGTACGTAATAAAATATCAATATTTTTTAGATAATGATTCCAAGTCAAAAAGCAAACTCACATGTCAAGGTACCAAAAAAGAAAATAGATCGGTAGAAATAAAAATTACTTGGGAGCTTTTTTTAGATCATAGTTGAATTTGTTCATCATTTTTTTTCAAATCATATAGAATATAGGTCGTCTAATAAAAATAGAACTAATATAAAAATATCTAAATTTTTGTGTTTGTCAAAGATATAACATACATATCATAGAGACTGATCAAGTGAAAGAGTATCAACAAAAATAATAATATGTACTTCTCCTATATTACAAATGAGTGAAAATATAAGAGAATGAGTGAATTTAAAAGAAGAAGATGAATCTCAAACAAAAAACTAAATGTGTAGTATAAATCTAACTTACCGCTATTGATAATTAGACTTTTACTCTTAAACTTCTCAACTAACATTTGTTTGTAACTTACCAATGGCTTTTTGATTTTTAAAATTTTAAAAATATATTAAAATAATGCGTAAAAGCAAAAAATATGTAAGTAATGCCGCAAAAAGAAATTTAGCTACATATGTAATCAAACTTTTATATCCCTTATATGAAATTCCTTCCATGTTATAATTTAACATTTGAATTAAAAGGGACACCTTTAATCCCAAATTCGATAATTTTTTGACCTATTGAGAGTCAGATTAATTAATTTTGCAAAGTTAAATCGGATTAAAGTAACTCAATATGATAAAATTGAAAGATAGACAAAACATTATATGAAAACTATTACAAGTTGCAATTCTTCTCAATTTTAACTAAAGTTTACATAACTTAAATCTCGAGAAATGAAAAATATCATACAAATTGAAACACTGAAGAACTATACCTTTTTCAATTTCGATCAGAATAATCTTGTACTTGATGTTGTAACACTCTTCATACCAAATTATTGCTAATGCTCTCATGAATCTTCTTTTGCAAGCAAGTCATGTTAGTTTGATGAGAAGAAAACATAAATGATGAAAAAAAAAATACGAAAAACTAATAAAAATTACAAACCTAACAATACATAAAATATATGAGTTGTGAAAGAAAATTTCTTTTATTACTTCCAACAAAAAGAAAAAACTTTTAGATTTCTTCCATAAATTTTGTATCATGAAATCAGTTTAGAATTGTTAGAAATTTTTGGCATTCCTCAATAAGCTTTAATACTCTTAAATGTATTTTCTTTTTAATAGAGCAATGAATGATAACATTTATAGAATAAATGATAGAGTGTTTTAGTTTTCTTTATACACATAAATATTTAAAATAGAAGAAAACTTAAATAATGTTCAAAACCCCATAAAAAAGAATAAATAGCTTTGGAGGCCTCTAAGGCATGCCACACAGGATTCACTATTGATCTCCTTTATATATATATATATATATATATATATATATATATATTGATGTCATAATTTGATCGAATATGTAGTTTAAAAAATAAGTAAAGACTTGATGTTTTTTATCAAACTAGTTTAATCGTACGTGTTTCGCACGTGTAACGTTTGAATCTTTAAAATTAAATAATTTTGTCTACTGTAGAGATTTTTAATAAAGTGTAAAAGTTCAAATCAGTTTTCAAAAATCTTTCACAATTTAATATAATAATGTAAATATATACACATATATATTTTACCACTATAAATTTCAAGTGATTGACGGATCATCACTTTTACGTCTGCCATATAGTATCATTTTTCTTTGTTGCCACAGGCCAAGAGAGACAACATTGATTATATTCTCATTACGTACTTAAAACTTTTAGAAATCTGATACTTCTTAAATTTTTCTTATTCTAACGATTTTATATTTATTTCTAAAATTTTCAAATCTTCTTAAAATCAAATTTAGTTGATTTAGAATTCTTACTAATGAAAAAAGTATTAGTTGTCATTAATTTTGATAACTTCTAGTAAGGAAAGATTTTATTATAAATATATTTAATTAATTAAAAAATAGTGAAATTCGGATGACTTCTAATAAGAAAAGGTTTTATTATAAATATATTTAATTATTTTTCAACTCTTAAATATTAGAAAAAATAGTGAAAAAACGATTTTACTTAAAGTAAAGACTTTAAGTAAAAGACAAAAAATTCAAACAATATTTATAAAACCCTTCACATTTTTAATATATTATAAATATAGATTGTTTTTTTATTAAAATAATATATTATTTATTTTAATTAAGTGAAGTCTTATAAGTAGAATTAATAAAAATAAAAATATTTTTAAATGATTACCAAATAAGAAAAGATAATATATTTTTTTGAACGGAGAAAATATTATTTTATGGCCTTGATTATCACGCCCTCTCTAGTTACCACTAAAAAGATTGTACTTGCTACTTTTTCTTTTTTCTTTTTGTTATCCCTTTGAATTTACATGTGGAGAAAATCCTTTAACCTGTGTTACTTGTAATAATTATTCTCTTTCTATACTAATTTATAAGTGTTTTGTTTTAAATTGATTGATTAGTTTTGATATGATAAAAAAAAATTAAGAAAATTGAAAAGTTTTTAAAATTTTATAATTTTAAATTAAAGATATGTATCGTTTGATCTTATAATTTTTAAAATGTCATGCGAAGAATTGATAAAAAGGAAATTATTAATTTTTTTAAAACAAACTAAAAAGAAAGTAAGTAAAATAATTTGAATGGACTATAGCATCTTTTTTTAAGCCTATCTAAAAAGAAATTATTCTTCTCTTAATTAAAAATAACTTAACTTTATACATTATTTTTTCTTAATAAGATAATTTTCAACTACATAAATATTTATAACTTAAGATTTATTTTATATCAAAGAATAAATTTAAAAGTAAATTTTTTTAAAAAAAGAAAAGTTGTCACAAAATTAAATAGTGTCACATAAATTAATACCTTATATTTAAATTTATTTATCTAAATTTGACATGACATAAAGAAAATAATAAAAATTCAATCTGAGTTAAAGATATTTCAAATTTATCCAATGTTCTTTAATATTGAATATAAAAGATACTACTTTGTTTTAAAAAAAATTGCTACTTCGAGGCTAGAGCCTATTTGAATAGGATTAAAATTTGGTTAAATTATTTTTAAATTTATTTTTTTTTAGCTTTTTTTAGATATTTTGTAAAATAAAAAAGTGTTTAAAAAAAGTTAAAAACTGATTAAAAAAATTAAAAAGTGAAATGTTGGGTACTCTCAACTTTTTACTTTTTAATTAAAATTTTTTTAGGTTTGACTAAATTTTTTTTTTTATCCTTTATATTTTTCTTTAGTTCCAACAATAACCTAAATTTGTAACCCTTAAATATATAGTTTTTCATTCTTTTTTTTGTAATGACCCTTCAGATTATTTTTTTGATTTGCGTGTATTTCTAGCATTTTGAGTCTTCCCACAGTGGCTACAGGTCATTTATGAGTTGTCGAAACTGTCAGTTAGATGATCGAATAGTTCGTTTGAATTTTAGGCTTATTTCCTTGTTTTGAAGCTTTCGTTGTTTAGAATTTAGTTTCGAACCAAAACTCCTAGTGGATGGCCTCAGATGAGAATTTTGGCAGTTCCATCAGCTTCAAAATATCGATTTTAGGTTAGGTAAACTCTTGGTTCGGGTCTCGAGGCACCCGGGCTCACCTATTGGCCGAAAAGTTAAGAAATTAAAAATTAGATGTGGGACCCACATTTCAACGAAACAACCTCGGATGAAAAATCTTATAGCGCCATTGAGTTTGAAACGATGAATTTGGTATGATTTCATAGTTCATTTGCGAATACGGGATTTCAAATGAATTTTGAGGGTTTGACGAAAACTTGGAGACTTTCCAATTCATTGTTGTATCCGTACATCGCTGTCGCGGTGCCAAGGGTCGCGATCGCGATACCCGGGGTAGTCATCAAGATACCGCGGTTACGATATATATGTCGCGATCGCGACAAGTCTGATCAGGCCCCATATGTTACAATTGCTAGGCTTTGATCGTGATCGCAGTTAGCGTATTGTCACGACCTGAGATTACCCATAGTCGTAAAATGGTGTTTAGAATCACATGTGACCCCAAGATAATCCATGGCCTGGTATAAGCTATGAAATAGAAGGAAAGTAACAAAATATTGAGCGAAAGATAACTGAAATGAACTGATAATGAATAACAACCAAGTCAATACTAATACTATCTGAATTACTCAATGAAACTGAAAACCTAGCATCTGTCTGACTATCTGAAAGCCTCTAAATCATGATGAGTTATTGGGACAGGTCACCAACTAACTCTGACTAGCTGAAATAAATAAAAGTATTGAAAATAAACAAATGATAACTAGTCCTCGACTGATGAGGACTCATAAATACTGCAGTTGAGCGGAACATAAACATGCTAAGTGTGGTCCGGGTAATGAGCGCCTGAAACTATATTACGAGATAATATAGCGCAAAGAAGTATGCAATTAGTACTTTGAATGTATTGAGTATGGGAGATGACAAGCTAACAGATATATAAACATTGAACGTGAATACATGAACATGTGAACTGAATGTAATACCAAGTATAAACATGTGCTAGGTAAACTGAATAACTGAATACAAGGTCATGCATATCTGAATTGAAACATAAGCTGAACATAAATAAAGGATCGTGGGAGATAACAATAACTGACATACCCCAACCTGAGAAAATCAGGGTCTAATCTGTAACCCCAATTTGAAGGGTACCAACACTTGCTGGCGTGGATCCACTAAATTGATATCCCAAAGGACTAGGGTGTTATGTATCTACTAACGGGGGACTCTTTATAACCTATGGTGCCGCCTTTATTTTGGAACTTAGGGACTACTACTAACGGTATCACCCCTAACTAACGGGGGAGCCATCATCCTTGCGTTTACTTGGTTCTAAGTTTTACTCCCAACTGAATGACATAGTATTATAACTAAAACATGGACCGATAATTGGTATGCTCAAGTCATGGTATTCTGAAAGTAACAATGCTTGAATAATCTGAAGTAATTATGAACATGTAAACTGATGTATGTTTAGACTCCTAGGTATCGGATATTCATAAACCACCAGCTTTGTCTAACAAAATTAGATATGATAACAATTTTTGGAGCATGATAATGGAATTTCATAATTTAAACCCAACAACTCAACAACTTATCATGATAGGCGAAAATTCATGGTCTTGAACATGGGGGATCACAATCTCAAGGAAAACACATACTCATGGTTTGATTACACACATAAACTGATGATAGCAAGGAAACCCATATTTGGTCTGGAACCCAATTTAAGGGGAAAGAAATTTGGCTTGAGAATTTAAAGAGTTCTTGGGACTCAATGGGTGAAAGGGACCCATTGATGAAATCTCACATACCTATAAGTAAATATCTTAGAGAATTCCTTGAAATTTAGCTTGAACTTAAAGAACCCTAGTTGCCTTTGGGAGAAGAGAAAAATCATCCCTTTTGATTTCTATGGATGGAATTACGATTAAATGTAAATTTGGGGGATTTTAATCTTTCATACCACTCCCGAAAAGGCCTAAACGTCGTGGGTTTGGGTTTAAAAGAGAGAGAAAAAACTTAAAAGTCCTTTAAAAATCGTACAGGAATTTCTGGTTCCAGTCGTCACGACTCACCCCATGACTTGTTACGACAGATCACGAGTGATGGTCTGAGTTGTGACCTGAACTCCTGAGGTCTTGGGTCCCTTCTATTATGGTAACGCCTACCATCTTAACGACTCGTTAAGACTCATTATAGGTCGTTAGGAGTAATCGTGGTCTGGGGCTCGATTTTTTAAATTTCTTACTAATGTGGCAACGGGTCCCCACAATAACTCGTTATGTCTCATAACGAGTCATGAGCTGGACTCGTTACCATTGGGCCAAAATTTGAGACCCTTACTAGAGTGAAAACGGCTCATATACAATGACATGTTACATCTGGTAACGACTCGTGGCTAGAGTCGTGCCACTGACAATTCAACATGCCTTTTAGGGAATTTTTCATAACTTCTTGTCACGACATCGAATTAAGGTGAGACTTGTGGCATTGGAAACTAACTTAATGACCTATCTTTTGATAGTTCTAGAGCTTAAGAATTCTGGGCTATTACATGTGGGCAAACACAAGATGTTGAGATCACGACTGTCGAGTTGCGATAACGACTCCCGAGAACCTATAATGGGTATAAATACCTCATTTCATCTCTTTTTTGCCCATTTCTTGAGAGTTAAAAACCCTAAATGCGAAATAATATGGAATTAAATCTTGTGGTTGGTTTGGGGATCCTGGTTAATTATCACAACCCGACTCCGAGCTTAGTCACGATGGGTATCTCAAGCCCATCGAGGGCTGAAGACCACCCCCTTTGCCTAGTCACTTGAGCATAATAAATATAATAGCGGAAACAACTCAAACATAATATGAAAGATAGATAGATAACTCACTGGGAACTAAGAGTCAATAATAATAACCACCTACACTTTGTCCATGAAAGCCTCTAAATCAAAATACCAAGTTAGGTCGGGACATGCCCCAGACCATGGCCAAAAGACAATCCAACAGTATGAAAAAAAACTGATGGGATTTCTAAAAACATAAAGAAAGCAGTGAAATGTCCGACCTTATGGAAGATGGAGGCTCACCACTTCAAGCTGACCAACAGACGAGCTCGAACCATCTAACTCTGCACAAAGTAACTGAAGAACCCCTAGGACCCTGCATCGTGAAATGATGCAGCGTTCGGTGATGGTTAGTGGGATGAGCACTAGTATGTAACTCAGGAAAAGAATAAAATAATGCCATAACCAAATCAGTCCAAATCCATTCAAAAACCATATTCACACATTATATATACATATATATAAGATGCCGGGATAGGTAACAAGGCTTAAAAATATATTTTAAAATTATTAACCTGGACTGTGTAGCTCTAACCATTCTAAAGACATCCACTGGCTATATGGGTTCAGCTCCTTTGCAGAAAGGGTTCCAGCGCGTGTTATCCTTACGAATTAGGAAAATCCAAGGAAGGGCCAAGGAATCCATGACCCCATTCATTCCATAATATATATAAAGTATGAACTATGCACATAATCATAAAGATCCCCACATCGACAAATGTGGTTTCCAGTAACTGTCCCCCAGGACCTCCAAATTCTATGACGAGCTATACAACCCCCTTTAAACCCAAATTAAAATCATTTACGCATTCTCATACATTAATCAATGAGTCGTTTAGTTAGGCATTTACCGTTGGTATCGTAATACCAAATAAAGTTAATCTTGCAAGCCAATTTCATTATGTCATTCCAAAACCAATTAGCCAAATCGACTCCAAAGTTTCCAATTTAAAATCAATCCATGGCCACCAAGGCCTTACAAAAACTATTTTGAGTTCCATTAACTTTTTATGAAATGTAAGGTTCCAAAAATGAGTTCAATTATTCATCTATCCACGTCTCGAAACTAATTAGCCGAGTTAGGTTGAGGGTAAAGCCATTCCAAACCATTAAACCATCCAATTCCCCCATTCATGCATTTATTTAGCTCAAAACCACAAGATAAAATATAAATAAATAATTCAAAATCATGAGGAAATCAATTCATACGGTAATGATCTGAGATGGATGTATACACTTCGGTATCATTATTCTAGATTATTTCGCCTTATTTTGAGAGCAATTTGAGTGATTAACATGTTCATATTGATATAAATAAGCATTTAAATGTCCAAGTGTGTGATTATAATGTTCTAAGTATTTTTCAAACAAGTTTGTACTTAATTGAGTCATTTAGAGTTTAATCCGGAAAACTAGTTTTACTAGCTTGAGCTAGGTGTGTGTCTAGTTGGTTCTGTTGGATTCTAATGTGTTTAATTTATTTAAAATGATTTAAATGTGTAATTATGAGTGGAATAACTTGTTTGTAATGTGTAAAGTTTAATTTAAATAAGTCAAGAGTCAGAAAAATAAGTGGAAGATCATTGCGAATTTGTCTTATCTTAGCTCTTGTTTTGATTCATTATTGAGGTTATTGTGTTTTTTGGATCTCTAATTTATGGTGCATAATATTTTAGGAGGCTTTGTGAGGTGAATACGGTGATATATTGATGATTTAAAGGCCAAAAAATTATTCGAAATACACTACAAAAGGCATGGGTAAGGATAGAACGTTCAACACTTAACCAAAATTTTAGAAGCAAATTCCAGTGAGTAGACGTAAATGTGTTAACTCGGCGCGTCGACTTTTTCAGTCCAACCAGTGTAGTGACGCTAACACGGAGCGTCGCGTCAATGTGTTAAGCACAACAATTTAAAATAGTGGCCGACATGGGTTTTGACTTTTTTTTTAATATAATTGCACTGGCACGAAAAAGGAGGAGAATGGAGAATCTTTTGGTGGGACTTTCTCGGATGACGTGCTACTTTCCTTATCACTTTTACATTAGGATTTAAATAAGACAAATACATAACCTATACAACTTTGGAGAAATGGGTCAGCTGGGACAATATTATATATTTGGGGAATTTCGTGGAGAATTCTTGGAGCTGGACACCTGGGTACAAATATTGTACAGCAAGACACAACTTTGGAACTATATTGGAATTGCTGGACACGTGAAGACGGTGAAAATATTTGTGGTGGCTGCACACGCTATTTTTAGGTTTTTAATTATTTTATTTAATTTTTAATTTTTTATATCATGTATTCAATTATTTGGATCGTAATTAGAAATATTATCGGCTAAAAACTCGCTTTTCGGGGTTAAAGCCAAGAACATAATTACTATTGTTTTGGATTAATTTTGATTAATTTTGCTTATCATATTTGGTTGTTTATTTATTCTTGTTTTAATTATTTTATGGATTGATCACCCGTAAAATACATATATTGTAAACCTTTTAATCTCGGTAGAGGGAATAGAGAGATAGAACGTAGGAATAAATAAAGTTTGGGTTTTTATTCTTTTATAAAATAAAGAATTAAACTTAGCGTCTAGGACAAGGATGTACTAAGATGCCTTACTTGATTTAAACGTAGGATGATAGCTCTAACTGATTAATTGAATTATTACATCCCCGCTCAACGATGTAGTTTTAATGTCCATATTAGGTAAAAGATTAGAGGTTGGGAAAGCATGATCATGCAATTAACCCCACAAATCAACGACCAAGATAAACAAATTAACAAAATGAAATTCAATAACATAGTATGATTGTTCGAAGTTCTTTAACCCTGGATTTTAATCCATTGATTGTCCCAAGACTTTTATTTCTACGCATTATTTATTTTACAAAATTACAAACTCTCTTTTTGGTTGCTTTATCTTAATTGTTAAACTAGAATTTGATAGTCGGCGAACACAAGTTCCTGAGAGACCGATATTTGGGCTTCCTTGAAGCCACTTTACTACTTGATAAGACCACGTATACTTGCGTGTGCGCTCAGATGCTGTCAAGTTTTTAGCGCCGTTGTCGGAGACTTGTAACTAGGCAACTATCTTATTTTTAGTTTTTCTATATTGAGTTGTTTATAGTTTTTATTTTTTTTAGTTTCTTTTTTATTATCTTTTATTTCTCTTTTTATCACACTTCTTGACATGACAGTCTAGGATAAATGGTGTTCGAGTGATGACGATTTTATATGGTGTATAGTTTGTGGCAATAGTGGTCATTTTGAAGATATGTGTGCTGTCAACCCTGATTCAGTAATGTTTATGGGCTATGATCAGAGGTAATACTATGTGAATGACTACGATCAGCTGCAACAGTTTCAACAACCACAGGTTCAAAATTACCAAGCCCCGATTCAAACGAGCAATATGGAAGAAATGCTGAAACAAATTCTAGCTAATAAAGCACAGTTGTCAGCAGATATGAAGAGTTATGCGGCCATTTTAGAGCATTAGAAAATTTTCATGAGGAACTTGGTGATCCAGGTAGGGAAAGTGCAATAGGTATATAATACCAGACTTCAAGGTGATTTGTCAAGTGACAGTGAACAAATAATTGAAATCACTTTGAGGAATGGTATGAAGCTCAATAAAGAACCTTCAAAGACAACCAAGGAGGTAGATGCAGGGTTGAATTCCCAACCTATTAAAGACACAGTTGTTGACAATTCGAGGAAGTCTGAGTACTCAGAAACTAAAATTATTGAATTTGTTAAGGAGATGCCACCACCACCATAAGAATCACAACCATTCAGTTGTCATCTTTCTCTTGAGATTGAAATTGAGAAGGTGAATAAAAGTGAGGGTGTGGAATATAGTGTAATTTTGAAGTGGGATTGGTTGGGCCTCATTCAAAGCATTTTTCTTCATTATGTTTAGATGATGTCTTGTTTGTGGAATCATTTAAAATAGTGGAAGAGTATGAAGATGAGGAACAAAAATCCTATATTCTTGATTTTACACCGGATAAGCAATATTAAAACACACCTCACCTAAAGGCCAAGTGATTTACCATGCATATTCCATCACTCGAATCCTCAATCTTTATACCACCATCCTATGAGCGAGGCAAAAAGATGGATGTGATGTTGGGGGTGAAATTCATATCCTCATGGTGGAGGAAAAATCATGATTAGATCGTGTCGCGACACTAAATCAGGAGCTTTTTGGGAGGCAACCTAAATTAAAGTAGGTATTTTTTCTCTTCAGGTTTTTTAATTTTATTTCACGTAGTTTTTGTTTTTGGTTGAGTCACAGGTTAATGGGAAGTCTGAGTACCATAAACTTGAGCTTGGAGCATGGAAAAGATTAAGTGTGGGTCTCATGGATCCCATTTATATGTGAAGATGCTACTAGCTAGGCCTAGAGGCCTCAAGGAGTATTTCTATCTTTTTACTTTTAAGTTTACTTTGAGGACAAAGTAGATTTTTAAGTGTGGGGTGGGGAAATTTCCAATTTTTGGCTCAATTTAAAATTTTTTAGGATAGGAATAAGTGAGATATTTGAGTAGGTACTATTTTTTATTGCATAGTGCAAATGGGTTTGTTTGTAAAAGCATGTTGATTGTGTGAGTTACTATTTTTGAGACTCTTAGGCTCATGTTTGTGACTCTTATATTTGTTGGCTTAAATTTGAATTTATGTTATTATTTGGTTGGGAGTCTATGATGATCCTATTGAGTTGAGCATGTGCCATGTGCGTATGAGATTTTTGTATATTCCTTGTTGCATGTGATGTCTAGAACTTGTCCGGTGTGTGTGTGAAGCGAAATAAAGAATGTGGATTTAGGAGATGATATAGGTATTTCTTTGATAGCCTAGTTATACCTTCTTTTTGACCTACCCTTGTGCATCATCCTAGTTAAACCCCATTGAGCCTTTAGCTTTTTCTTTGAAAACCTCATAAGTAGCCTAATCCCTTCTTTGATAGATCATAATTTGATCAAAAAATGCTCCTAAGTGCTTTAATGAAAAAGTAATTAGATAAGGAGTTGAGAAATAAGAGAAAAAGGTGAAATTGATGCTCCAACGTAATAGTTATTGATGTTGATAATTTATGTGTGGTAGATGGTTGTCATATAATTTATGCTAAAAATATTACCATGGTTGTGAAAAAAGAGAAAAATTGATCCATATGATCGTAAACTATACGTCCACCAAGTGTTTGTGAAAATGCTTAAAAGAGATGGGGCAAAAATAAAAGATATGGATGAATGAAAAAGTGTAATTGGTTGTTGGAGATTGGTTCTAAATGTATAATGTAGTGTATTAAAGCGCTTAGAGAGGTTAGTCACTATTCCCAAATAGTTTCTACCCGTCCCTTAGCCTACATTACAATCCAAAAAAGACCTATTTGGTCCTAAGTTCATTATTCCGATATTAGTGAAGCATTACACTAAGGGCAAGCCTATGGTTCATTGTGTGTAACTTGTGAAGTTTTTTTTTTAGAGTAAGCGTAATTTGATTCTTGTATCCATTATGTTATGCATTACATTATTGTGAGTGATTATGGGTAACTCTCTTATTGTGAGGTAAACATGTTTAATGAATGTGGGTGATTTGTATGATGTACTTGATTGAATGATAAACATGAGTTTGCCAGCTAGGTGAGTCAATTCTTTAGGCTCGGATGTTTTGGAGTAGTGTTTATGAGCTATCAATTGTGTTTAGAACGTGCTTTGTGTAGAAACTTACATTCCCTGTAGTCATTGTAGTACTAGCTTGAGTGTCTTGCATTTAGTAGAAGTGTAGCGTCACCTCAGATTTTGCTGCTTAGAGTAAAGAGTTGTTCAAGGACGAACAAGAGTTTAAGTGTGGGGTGATGATCTAAAGTGGTTTTATACACTTCGGTATCATTATTCTAGCTTATTTCGCCTTGTTTTGAGAGCAGTTTGAGTGCTTAACATTTTCATATTGATATAAATAAGCATTTAAGTGTCCAAGTATTTGATTATAATGTTCAAAGTATTTTTCAAACAAGTTTGTACTTAATTGAGTCATTTTGAGTTCAACTCGGAAAACTAGTTTTACTAGCTTGAACTAGGTGTGTATCTAGTTGGTTCAGTTGGATTCTAATGTGTTTAATTTGTTTCAAATGATTTAAATGTGTAATTATGAGTGAAATAACTTGTTTGTAATGTGCAAAGTTTAATTTAAATAAGTCAAGAGTCGAAAAAATAAGTGAAAGATCATTGCGAATTTGCCTTATCTTAGCTCTTGTTTTGATTTATTATTGAGGTTATTGTGTTGTTTGAATCTCTAATTTGTGGTGCGTAATATTTTAGAAGGCTTTGTGAGGTGAATACGGTGATATATTGATGATTTAAAGGCCGAAAATTCATTGAAAATACACTATAAAAGGCATAGGCAAAGAATAGGACGTTCAACAATTAACCAAAATTTTAGAAGCAAATTTTAGTGAGTCAACGCGAAGTCGACGCGTTGCGTCGACATTTTCAGTCCAACCAGTCCAGCGACGCTAACACGACGCGTCGCGTCAATGTGTTAAGCACAACAATTTAAAATAGTGGCCGACACAGGTTTTGACTTTTTTTTAATATAATTGCATTGGTACGAAAAAGGAGGAAAATGGAGAATCTTTTAGTGGGACTTTCTAGGATGACGTGCTACTTTCCTTATCACTTTTACATTAGGATTTAAATAAGACAAATACATAACCTATACAACTTTGGAGAAATGGGTCAGCTTGGACAATATTATATATTTGGGGAATTTTGGAGGATATTATTTTTATTGGTCAATTCGTGGAGAATTCTTGGAGCTGAACACCTGGGTACGAATATTCTATAGCAAGACACAACTTTGGAACAATATTGGAATTGCTGGACACGTGAAGACGGCGAAAATATTTGTGGTGGCTGCACACACTATTTTTAGGTTTTTAATTATTTTAATTAACTTTTATTTTTTCATATCATGTATTCAATTATTTGGATTGTGATTATGAATATTATCGGTTTAAAATCCTCTTTTCGAGGTTAAAGTCAAGAACATGATTAATATTGTTTTGGATTAGTTTTACTTATCATATTTGATTGTTTGTTTATTCTTGTTTTAATTATTTTATGGATTGATCACCCGTAAAATACATATATTGTCAACCTTTTGATCTCGGGAGAGGGAATATGGAGATAGAACATGGGAATAAATAAAGTTTAGGTTTTTATTCTTTTATAAAATAAAGAATTAAACTTAACGTCTAGGAAAGGGATGTACTTAGATGCCTTACTTGATTCAAACGTAGGATGATAACTTTAATTGACTTAATTGGATTATTACATCCCCACTCAATGATGTAGTTGTAATATCCATATTAGGTAAAAGATTAGAGGTTGGGAAATCATGATCATGCAATTAACCTTACGAATCAACGACCAAGATAAGAAAATTAACGAATGAAATTCAATAACATAGTATGATTGTTCGAAGTGCTTTAACCCTGAGTTTTAATCCATTGATTATCCCAAGACTTTTATTTCTACGCATTATTTATTTTACAAAATTACAAACTCTCTTTTTGTTACTTTATCTCAATTGTTAAACTAGATTTTGATAGTCGGCGAACGCAAGTCCCTGAGAGATTGATACTTGATTATCCTTGAAGCCACTTTACTACTTGATAAGACCACCTAACTTGCGTGTGTGCTGTCAAGTTTTTGAGTGTGCAACTCTTCAATTAATTTTGTCCAAGATTGACTAGCTGTCAACATGTCTCCCTAGTGCCTATATATAATCTCTTAATTATATAGAGAATAGAGATCCCCCACCGCCTTTGGTACTTGTGACAGCTTATATTAAAATAGGATAGTGGCACTTTGCCTAATCATTGTCGGTCAACATTTAAATTTGCCATGCATATATATAGCGACGCAACACGTCGCTGAATGCGTCGTTGGACTTGCAGAATAGGGAACGTCGATGCGACGCGTTGACCATTCCAAATCCCTCAACCCATATTCAAAATCCAATAATTAAAATAACATGGATAACAATTTAAACACATGCTTTGTATAAAAGAGATTTAGGGAAGATATATATGCCTGAAGACACCAAGAATTTTTGAAGAGAAATAACCAATTGAATCTTAGATAATCAATACCTTAAAATCCTAGCTTGTTCTTGACTTAGAAGCTTGAGAGGAGAAAGTAGTTTATGTCTCATGACCCGAATCAGGGCCTGACAGTGATGGGTATCTCAAGTCCACCGGGGACCGAAGACCACCCCATTGCACCTAACCAAACAACTTGATATCCCTAATGTCGGATGAATTCCAAAATATAACAAGATAACACATAGTAAGATTAAAAAATAAAAGATAAGTCTGTGACCGGTAAGTAGTAATCGGTCGAAACAATCGACCAATATCACCCAAGTCCACAGTAATCCAACAAAGCTTTCTAACAAAAAGACCAAAATCAGTCTTGGTTGGGACATATCTCTGACTCTGACAGATGATAATGAAAATACTAATGATAATGTAAACTCTCAGTTCTAATCTATGAAAGGAACTAATGAAATGTCTAAGTCTTCCGGAGAATGAAAACTCACCACTTTACCATAACGAATCAACGAATTGAGTCGATCCACCTAACTCTGCACGGGAAAAGTAGAGGTATCTCTGATACCTGCATCGCGTGGGGATACATCATCTAGTAGCGGTTAGCGATTGGAGACCTAGCATGTAACTCAAGGACAGGGGATAAAATAATGCCATGAGTATCAATTCAAACTAGTTCAAAATCCAATACTCATAATTATATGAAAATACATATATATACATCACGTGCCGAGGTAGGGAACAAAAGTTAAATTACACTTTAAAACTTTAGCTTAAATTGTGTAGCTCAACCGTCATAACATAAGATGGCACCCACAAGCTATATGGGCTCAGCTCTTCCCCAGCAGGAAGGGCCTTAATGAGTGTGGCCACACGAACTAGAGGATATACATATATTCTATGGGGGAGTCGAACCTCTTGACATATCATGGTGACTGGATCACCCAATCATGTAATATAATATGACAGACTCAAACCTCTCAATCATATGATAATAATAATGGGGATTCGAACCACCCGATCATTTAGAACCTCACGTCGGTAATTGTGATTTCCAGTGGAGATTTCTCGGGACCTCCACTTTCATGACTCACCTACACAACCCTCATTAAAGACCAATTAAAATAATTATTACACATTCCCATTTAATGAACCATAATACACATTTAGGCATACATTATTGGTATTATCATACCAACTACACTTGCAAGGTAACATCAACATGTCAAAATAATTTCATAATTTGAGTAAATTCATAGCCCACTTGGTTCAATTATACATTAGCTTGGGGAATCACACAACCCCATAATGTCTAATTTCAAAATCATTATGCTTTGTTTACTTTTCACATTATGCAATAGTTCAAGAGTAGTTCAATATGCATACTTTTCATATTCAAAACCAATTTCACAATATGGGGTTGAAGTCATAACCACTTTAAAAGTCACAAGTTTGGAGAAATCACAATCCCTTAATTTATTCACCATTTCCGTGCATCGTATTGATTTTAAAACCACCATTTAAATATAACCCATGCAGGGATAACATATACAATAATTATTCAAGACCCTCAATCTATGTTTCAAAACCAATATTAATATCGTATGAAAAACACTTTTAGAACTTATACATTTGACAAATTAGCAACTAGGGAGGAGTAACATGCCTGAAATACCAAGTTTATGGAGAGAATTCCACCCTGGAGTCCTTAGGTGATCTACCTCTTAGAAACCTTAAGTATGGATACTTGAGAGATTTGAGAGAGTTTTTGGAAGTGTTTTATTATGCTATGAACAGGAAATAACCCTTTTTAAGTGCTTTATGAACGTGGGGTTTTAATTGGGTAAGGAAGGAATTATCTAAAGTTCCCTCAAATTAAAAGCTTAAATTTAATCGTCAGTGACTATAGGTCACTATACAATTCATAAGGTTTTATTATGACTTGTTACCATGAGTCATAACCTAGATAGTTTCCAGGGCACTCACATACTGTTGAACCCACGAATCGATTGATACGACTCATAATGGGACCTTACAACTCGTAGGGTC
Organism: Capsicum pubescens; assembly: GCA_030864215.1. Taxonomy (NCBI): domain Eukaryota; kingdom Viridiplantae; phylum Streptophyta; class Magnoliopsida; order Solanales; family Solanaceae; genus Capsicum; species Capsicum pubescens. Next base: position 178,735,576 of record CM061545.1, on the reverse strand, counting down.
CAATCGTAGTCATCACAGAACCCATTAATATTAAACACTAGACATCCCACGATTTTCACCCAACGACTCATAACAACTTCGTATGACTCTTACTGTGCCACTTTTACTCAGAGCAGAACTTAGTCACACACTTACTAATTAGGCCATGGTTGGGTCCCTATGACTCGTCAAGACTCCCTACGACTTATAGGGTAAGTCTTAATTGCTCGCAAGATATCTATCTACTCCCTCATATGTCCTGGATCTAACATCTCAATCTCTGTAAATTGGTCTGCCACACGTCTCTCATTAACACCTGGTGCATTTAGTGCACTGTCCTCAATAATAATATCCTCATCAATAGTTTCTATTACAGACACCACTCGCATATTATCTTGCTGCTGGACTGTCATACATATATCAAACACTACTTGTTCATCATTTAGTTTGAAGGTGATCTCCTCCAAGTCTATATCAGTCAATGCCCTACCAGTGGATAGGAAGGGTCTAACCAATATAATAGGGGACTAACAATTCACCTCACAATCAAGAACCATGAACTCATCCGGGAATATAAGGGATGCCATACTTACTTATACATCACACAAAACACTTACTGGTTTCTTCATAGATGAGTCAACCATCAATAATTTTATGGACGTAGGTTTGAATACCCCCATCCTCGACAGCTTGTACATAGTCAGTGACATCACATTTACTCCCGATCCCAAGTCACATAAAGCCTGCTTGACATTAAAAGGCCCAATAGAACAGGAATGGTGTCTGCTTTGGGATCCTCCTTCTTTTCCACTATCAGTAAGGAAGAAGTCGCAAAATAAGGGCAAACATGATCATTGTTCTTGAAAACCCAGTCCTCACCACTATCATACTCAAAGTAATTATTACCTCATGTTGACTTCTCAAACTTTACCTTAGGTATCTCATCGCTCTCAGTGCTATCAATCTTCAACTTCTCAATAGTAGGTATAATGGGATCATCAATAGTGGCACCACAATTAGTGGTGATAGCTTGTAACGCTCCGAAAATGGGTCTCGAGATGTCACACGGTGCTTAAGGATACAAGTAGCCCTAAGCTAACCATTTGAGCCTGCTAACATATCTAAATACTTAAATAAAGATGTTGAAAGCAATATCATCAAAACCCATTGTATCAAATCTAAATGAAATGCGGATAAGTACTGTAAAAGTAACAAAATACGAAACCTCTGACAATTTTGACAAATCCAGCCTGACAAGCCTCTACTACTCAATGTACTATTGAGCCATTGGGACAGACCCCAACTGACTCGAACTCAAAGGAACAAAAGTAATCAACTCATAATGAAACTAAAAGTCTGAATAACACGTCCTCGAATCACGAGGACTCACCACTACAAAAGATGTAGATCAACGTGCTCAGGAATCACAATAGAGGTTGGGATTGAGCACCTGAACCTACGTTACGAGAAAATATAGCCCACATACGAGTATGTGGGTCAGTACCATGGAAAATATACCGAGTATATGGGGGTGTATGCAATTTCAATAATCCAATATCATAATATTTATAAGAAACATGCATGCTGATGTAAATGACTCACTTAGATTGAATTAAACCATCATAATCATGGATGAATAATACATGTAAAGTAAAACAAGTGAGTCCTTACCATAAATTCTCAATTCACTTTCTTCTCGATTTCAAACTTGTAAAGTAATCAAGTCTTAAAACAACTCTCTTTAGAGCATACATTTCAATCTTTCGGAAACAAGAAACTTTCTTAGAAAATTATAGTTTTCAAACCATACACACTTATCTTAGATAGAGTAAGGACACACTATGGGAGTTTCTCATAACCGACATAAATCATATGAGCTATATGGAGTCCAACGTCCAACCCACATTGGGGAGAGCCGTCCTATCCTTGCCATCGAAGTAGGACTTTAATAATTCATTCATTCACTAGTGATCACTATATCAGTCTCAGGCTCATATCCTATGAGGGCATGTAGTTCTAGAGAAGTACCACACTTTCCACTCGGTGCTAAATACTACTCCCGGACTTAGCTCAGAATTTTTAAAAGATAATCCACCTTACACAATTCAATACTTTGCATTGGGAGCCAATATGCTATCCCTTTTATCATAAGTCAATTAAATAGTGTGTATTTCTTTTCTCACTTGGGCTCAAAAGCAACTCTTTCACGACCAAAAAGGTCAAATCTTTCTACATCATGTCAGTTCTTTCAATTCTCAAGATACTTATAACACATGATTTCTCAAAAATTACAATCTCAAATAGGGTTCAAAGACCCATATATCAATATTAAAATAAAACCTTCAAGATTTACGCTTTATATCATAGACATATATATAAATCACTTTAAATCTGAAAAGTTTAGCTTTATGTATAACCATATCAACATTCTCATGAAATCAATATAAGGTATAAATTCATATCTCAAATTCATAGGAAAAAGTATAAAATCATGTAATCTTCGTAAAAGAAAACCAATTTTGGGCACAAGAACAAAAGAGTGTTCTTGTTGAAAACCCCCACATACCTTTATGGTAACGAAATTGTTGAAAGATTGGACCTTCAATCTTGATTGTGTAACCCTAGTTGTTTTTCTCCTATCGTGCTCTTGGATGATGTGCTTAAACTGATAATAGGATTATAATGTGATTAGAGATAGTTAAATTCGTAAGTTTAAGTTTAGGGACGTGTAAGGAGTGTTAAAAGACTTAGTTGTCCTCGAAATAACTCAAAAATGGAGTGTTTTCGTTGCTGGAACCCTAAGTGTGCGTCACACACCTCATCGCATATACTAGGGTGTGCGCCGCACACCTTATCACATAATCTAAGGTATGTGTCACATACCTTATTGCACACTTAAGGGTGTGTGTCGTACAACCTATCTCACACCTATTCCAGTAGCCATGTGCGATTGGTTAGGCAACACACTCCACTTTGCAAAGCCATAACTTCTTGCTCGGGTGTCAGATTTTGGTAAATTTGATATCGTTGGAAATCTAATCCGATTCTCTACAATTTGGTAGGTTGAAATATACAATAATACCACATATTTATCAATTTATTCTAGTTCAAAGATGACCCTTGTAAAATCGAACACTAAAACTTAATGGATTCAAAAACTCTTAGCTTGCATTACCTTAAGTGACTCATATGAATACATTTAACACATCATAAGATTATTCTCACTAGGATACTCATGGTAAGTCATATGTTCAAATACAAATTACAGGATAGGAGGTTTCACATGCAGGAACAACGGTTCGTGTTCTAGCTTAGAAATGTACGGGGTATTACATAGCTAAATAATGACTTATAGTTGGTGGTCACTCAGAAAAGTAACAGGATATTTTTGTTTGATCATAGAAGACATTGCCTGAACTGGTGCTCCAACTGCTTGATAGCAGTGGCATGAGACTCCACCTTCTGGGTCAACCCCGAAATGTCAGCCTTAATCTCCTTAAGGATGTTCTCCTGATTTTCTTGACCCTTCACCAGTTTAGAAAATATTTCTTCCATTCTTGATTCTGTATCTCATCTGTCAGGTGGAATGTACTTGTCTCCCTTCACCTTATAATCATCTCTCTGCCTCTAGTCACCATCTCTTTCCCTACTGCGGTCTCTATATATGTCATTGTAGTAGTTTCGACCTTTGTTTCCTTGCCCTGGGCTTGGAAACCCTCCAACTGACGATTTGAATACCTAGCCTCCTCGTCTAATGCTGACTCATAAGCTCTGGAAGCTGCACCCTGTGCTCCTACTGCATGAAATTTCTTAGAATTCACAGTCATAAATTGCTTTGCCAGCAACCCAAGATTAGTCCTCAGTAGCACAATCTCTTGCTCTACAGAATAATCAGCTACACTCTGGTCACCAACAACTCTAATGGTGTAAGTGCCAGAACCTCACTCTACCTCCCAAGTTTGCCACCCTCGATTAGTGAGAGAGAATTGGTCTAGAATATCAGAAGCTACCTCCTAGTGTAATCTCATAAAAGCTCCTCTAGAGATAGTGTCTACCATGGTTCTAGAACTGATGGTCAGGGCTCTATAGAATAACTCTAATAAGTTTGTCCCTAAAATCCGATTGTTGGGTACCATACTCAACTTCCTATCGAACTTGAAACAAGCCTCATACATAGATTCAGACTGTAGCTGCCTAAAATTATAGATCACATCCTTAAGCTACAACATCCTGGATAAATGAAAGAACTGGTTCAAAAATTATCTGCGCAACAACTCATTCCATGTAGTGATAGATCCTTTTGGAAGTTCCCCAAACAATAAAGATATTTCTCTTGTAAATGAGAAAGGGAACAACCTCATTCTAAGCATGTCTTGATTCACCCCTGGATATGTATATGAAGTGCAAATTCCAGTAAAATTAGCTTGATGCATGTTTGCGTCATCTGTAAGCAACTCCGCAAACACACCATTTATGTATAATAGCTGGATCATAGCACTCGATATATTAAACTTAATTCCTAGGGTTAAAACAGGAGGAATAATAGCACCAGTCTCTGTCGGCTCAACATACCCCAATCCAATTTATCATCCTCATATGGTTGAAAGTATTGGTATTCTAGGATCATATGGGCTCGGACACCTTGAACTCTATTTTGTTTTCCACCGAGTGCTGCTCGGTGGTCTGCTTCAGGTCGATGTACAGCTAGCTCTATGTAACACCCCGTATTCAAGTACATGTATTGGCGTATTCAAGTACGTGTATTGGTCTTATTTATATGGAATTAATTTTTTTTATTTTATTTATACCGGAATTTGCCCGTCGATGGTTCCAAACGAAGGTTATTGAATAAGCTTTCCAACGATATAAAGATTTCCAAAAACGGATAAGTTTTGGATATAATCGAGCACATTCGAAACTATAAAACGGTGGCCGGGATATGGTGAATAGTAAATGTGCAGGAAAATTTCCTGCACACAAACTACTGAGGCCTGCCAGTTTTTTGGGTCAACTTTGAACGATCATAACTCCCTTAATATAATGAACTGGGAGAGATACGACCTATCAAAAGAAATATCTTTGAGTCTTCTTTCCAATGCAATTGGTTTCATCCAAATCCAACATTTGAGTAAGGAGTTATACTCGTTTTACTTCAGCATATCAAAACAGTTTTTTAGGGTCAACTTCAAACGATCATAACTCCTTGTACAGAAAGAACTGGGTGGCCTACTTTATATGAAATGAAATCTCTTTGAATTATCTATCCAACTATACCAATTTCACCCAAATCCAATATCGGAGCAAAGAGTTATGGTCGATTTACTTTAGCCTATCAAAACAATCCACCATGGACAGATTCGGATTTACTTAAATTTTTAAGGGCAATATGGTCATTTTTCATCACCTCATGGACGAAAATTGGTCATTATATACATATAATTAGCCTAGTATCCATCATTCATCATCCAATTATTGAAGAATAAGGAACCCTAGCCTAATTTCAACTCCAATTATCTTGTGATTCAACCGAAGAAAGTCCAAATTGATTCCGTAGTTGTGTTCACCGTCTCGAGGGCTTCGAGCAGCACCCCTTATTTTTGCCAACAGGACTTCGAAATCAAAAGGGCCATTTTATGGTAAGGATGTAAATTATGTTGGTGTTATTTATATGGATATGTATATATATGCATGTGAGCATAAGAAGTATGTTATTTGATTGTTGTTGAAAGATGATTGGAAATGATGTTGGATTATTCTTGTGCATGGTTGGATTATGTTGAATTGTGAAGGGATTTGGTGTGATGATGTGGTATTGAAATGATGATTATATATATATACACACATAAACCTATTATTCAAGTTGGTTTTTGGAATGCTTTGCAAATATTGGTTGTATGGAATTATGGAAGAGAATTGTGGTGTTGGGTTGCTAATACTAGATGCCAAACATTTCATTGTAGATAAGTGATTTGTAAAGGCGGGAAGTTGTGTTGAATTGGTATCCGAATCTACGACGAGGTATGTAAAGCATACTCTAACAATGTTCTTTGGCATGAAAACACCAATGTTCCATCAAGTAAGATTCCAAGGTTGTCCAAAAACATGTATTGTTCTACGTTACCAACGAAGTTGTTTCCATCCTATAAAGTGTCAAAATATTTCATTGATATACCAAAAGGTTCCTATTTTATTGTTGTGATATTGATGATTCTGAAACACATTGTTGATATACCAATAAGTTCCTACTTTATTGTTATGACATTGATGACTCCAAAACACTTCATTGATGTGCCAATGAGTTCTTACTTCATTGTTATTGCATTGATGGTCTATTTATATGTCTCCTATTGATGTATCATTGTTTCAAAGTATCAAAAATATGGTGGCGACCGAAATAACAATCTCAAAGATTAATTGAACTAAGTGATGGAAGTTCTCTCTTATCGGGTGGTATCCCAGGGGCATAAGCCTAGCATGGGTCGATCCCTATTTATGTGTTTATGGGTGGTATCCCAGGGGCATAAGCCTAGCATGGGTCGATCCCAGTTGATATGTACTGGAGGCAGCCTAATGGTCACAGTACAGTACAGTAATGATTACAAAGACGATAAGAACGAGGGTAAAGTGATTGAATAAATGCAATGTACAGGTTGTCACAAGTTCTAGTAAATGTGGTCCACTCCTATTACGCTTTATTCACTTGTTTCTGATTTCTATTGAGCTCCTATATCATATGTGATTATCTACAGCTTTACATACTCATTACATATTTCGTACTGACGTCCCCCACGGGGACCAGCATTTTATTCTGCAGGCACAGGTACCTCAGCTCATACACCGCACAAGTAGGAGCCAGGTCATACAACTATTGTTGGTGAGCTCCAGTTTGCTTCGGAGCTTTCCGAGTCAGTTCTTTATGTTTTGTTATTGTACAGGAGTCATGTGTGGGCGGGGGTTTGTCCCGACCCTAGTTATGTCATGTATATCCTAGAGGCTTTGTAGACATAAGGAAGGGTAAAGTCATGGAAGTTTATATAGTGATGTTATATTTGTATATGTGGTGGCCCCGACGGCCAAGTATTATATATATATATATTTGTGCGTGTTGTGCTGATACAGGAAATTAGACCCTTCTATATGTAATGAAGTGCTGCCCAAATTTTTGGTGACATGTAAGTGAAAGTACGGGTATTTGAACGGGTTCTTCCGGGCCTTCTCGGCTTCGGGTGCCAGTCCGGCCCGATGGGATTTTGGGGCGTGACAAAAGTGGTATCAGAGAGGTTCGTCCTAGTGAGTCTACAAAGCCGTGTCTACGTAGAGTCTTGTTTATCGGTGTGTTGTGCACCACATCTATAAACAGGAGGCTATGGACATTTAGGAATTGTTTCTTTTCTTCTTGTCTTAGATCGTGCGATAGAGCTTATATTGTATATGAAGTCATAGTTGACCACTAAATCAGTTTTTTCTCTTATTATAGTAATGATGCCGGTTACCAGAAGCAAGAATATCGGTAAGCAAGTAGATGTGGCTCCCGGAGAGGGGACTAGTAAGTCACCCACTATACCAGCTAATCAAAGTGAGGCTCCAGCTGAGCATGCATCAGAAACTTCCCCCAGTCCGGAAGAAATAAGGGGGAGGAGAACTATATCCCCAGAGCCACCTATTAATGCTGTTGATCAAGATCTTAGAAATGCAGTGCAACTTTTGACTCATATAGTTGCTGGGCAAGCCATTCCTACTGCAGGTCCTAGTGGCATAGATAGGGCGGCTAGCCTTCGAACACAGGATTTTCTTTAGATGGATCCTCCCACTTTTACCGGATCAGATCTTAATAAAGATCCGCAGGACTTTATTGATCAGATCCAAAGGGCCCTAGAGGTGATGCATGTATCAGGCAGAGAGACAGTGGAGTTAGCCGCGTATAGATTCAAAGGTGAGGCTATATATTGGTATGAAGACTGGAAACGATCAAGGGGCATTGATGCACCCCCAGCTACTTGGAAAGAGTTCAAAGAGGCATTTATTGATCATTATCTTCCATATGAGACTCGTCAGGCCCGTGCAGATCAGTTCTTAAATCTTCGACAGGGTAATACAAGTGTGAGGGAGTATAGTCTTCGATTTAATTCTTTGTCCAGATATGCTCCTAATGTTATAACTACTATGGATGACAGAGTTCATCGGTATGTGGATGGATTGGATCCGTATTTGGTTAGGGATTGTACTATTGCTGCACTGAATAAAGACATGGATATAACTAGGATACAAGCATTTGCACAGAAAATGGAAGATCAGAGGCAAAGAAGAAGAACACAGGAATTTGAAAGCGGATCTTCTAAGAGGGCCAGATCTACAGGGCAGTTTATGGCGCCACAGGGAGGTTTTAGACCTCAATTTTCTGCTAGATCACCTAGGCCATTATTTTCTTATTCTGCAGCTAATGCTCCACCACAGCATCAGGGGTTCAGAGGCAGTCAATTTGGGCAAAGAAGTGAGGGTCATAGTTCGCGATCAGTGGGTTACCAAGGGCAACGGAATATGATCCAATCGAGACCTCCTCGAGAGCCATGCAATAAATGTGGAAGGTATCATTTGGGCGCATGTCGGCTGGGGACCAATGTTTGCTTTTGGTGCGGTATGTCGGGGCATATGATGAGGGAATGCCCACGAAGGGACATAGGGGGTATGGCACGACCTACAGGGTCATTTGTTGCATTATCATCATCGATGCCTTATTCAGGAAGGGGTGCACAGCCAATGGGTCGTGTTAGAGGTGATAGAGGAGCCACGAGTTCTAGCGAGGCTCAAAATCGTACGTATGCTCTAGCGGATCGACAGAATTTAGAGGCTTCCCCAGATGTGGTTACGGGTACGTTGTCTATATTTTCATTCAATTTATATGCCTTAATTGATCCCGGTTCTACATTATCTTATGTTACTCCATTGGTTGCTGGAAAGTTCGAAAGAATACCCGAACTGTTAGTTAATCCATTTGAAGTGTCCATACTGGTCGGGGAATCTATTATAGCTAGAAGGGTTTATCGAAATTGCATAGTAACTGTTTGTGGTCGTAATACGATGGCTGATCTTGTGGAGTTAGAAATGGTAGATTTTGATGTTATAATGGGTATGGACTGGTTGGCGTCTTGTTATGCCACAATTGATTGTTGCACGAAAAAGGTATATTTCTATTTTCCAAATGAATCAGTCCTTGAATGGAAAGGTGAAATTAGCGCGCCAAGAGGTAGATTTATTTCTTATTTTAAGGCAAGAAGAATGATTTCCAAGGGATACATATATCATTTAGTTAGAGTAAGGGATACAGAAGCGGAGCCACCAACTCTTCACGCTGTTCCGGTGGTAAATGAATTTCCTGAAGATCTTCCAGGTTTGCCTCCTGAATGAGAAGTAGAGTTTGGTATTGATGTAATACCAGGCACCCAACCAATTTCCATTCCTCCGTATAGAATGGCCCCAGCAGAATTACGAGAATTGAAAGAGCAATTGAAAGATTTGCTAGAAAAGGGGTTCATTAGGCCTAGTATTTCCCCTTGGAGAGCGCCAGTGTTATTTGTGCGCAAAAAGGATGGCTCGCTGAGGATGTGTATTGATTATCGGTAATTGAATAAGGTGACTATTAAGAATAAATATCCTCTCCCAAGAATTGATAATTTATTTGATCAGTTACAGGGCGCCAAGTGTTTTTCTAAGATTGATTTGAGGTCAGGTTACCACCAAGTGAGGGTCAAAGAGAAGGATATACCCAAGACAGCTTTTCAAACACGGTATGGTCATTATGAGTTTCTAGTTATGTCATTTGGGCTAACTAATGCACCTACAGCTTTTATGGATTTGATGAATAGGGTGTTTAAGCCATTCCTGGATGTATTTGTGATAGTTTTTATAGATGATATTCTAGTTTATTCTAGATCAGAAGAGGACCATGCCAATCACTTACGACAGGCATTGCAGACTCTTCGTGATTGTAAGCTTTATGCAAAGTTCTCTAAATGTGAGTTTTGGTTAAAGTCGGTGGCATTTTTGGGTCATATTGTATCTAGTGAAGGGATAAAGGTTGATGCTCAAAAGATAGAAGCTGTGAAGAACTGGCCAAGGCCCACAACGCCTACAGAGATTCGTAGTTTTATCAGGTTGGCCGGTTATTATAGAAGGTTTGTTAAAGACTTTTCTTCCATTTCAGCACCCTTAACCAAGCTAACGCATAAAGCATCCAAGTTCCAATGGAATGATGCGTGTGAGGAGAGTTTCCAAGAATTGAAGAATAAGTTGACTTCTACACCTGTGTTGGTACTTCCAGAAGGTACAGAAGGGTATACAGTGTATTGTGATGCTTCGAGAATTGGTTTAGGATGTGTATTAATGCAGCATGGTAAGGTGATAGCATATGCCTCAAGGCAATTGAGGCCACATGAGAAAAATTACCCCACACATGATCTTGAGCTGGCAGCGGTTATCTTTGCTTTAAAAATATGGCGCCACTATTTATATGGGGTTCATGTTGATATATATACTGATCACAAGAGCTTACAATATATTTTCAGTCAGAAGGATCTAAATCTGAGGCAGCGAAGGTGGATGAAACTATTAAAAGATTATGATGTTGATATTTTGTATCACCCAGGGAAAACGAATATAGTAGCTGATGCATTGAGTCGTAAGGCTATGATGGCACCTATAGAAAGGCAAGGGATGATTAAAGATCTTCATCAATTATCTAGTCTAGGAGTTCGTTTTCACGAAACTCTGGACGAGGAGCTTATTGTGCATAATGCCGCGGAATCCTCATTAGTAGCTGAGGTGAAAGAGAAGCAAGATGCAGATCCTATTTTATTACAGCTTAAGGAGAACGTTTAGAGTGGTGCGACCAAGGCATTTGAGCTTACGCGAGAAGGAGTACTTCAGTGCCAAAACCGATTGTATGTGCCGGATGTAGACGGGCTAAGAAAGAAGATTATGACAGAGGCACATTTTTCAAGGTATTCCATTCATCCAGGATCAACCAAAATGTATCAAGATTTGAAAGATATGTATTGGTGGAATGACATGAAAAGGAACATCGCAGAATTTGTAGCTGAATGTCCAAATTGCCAACGAGTTAAAGTGGAACATCAAAAGCCCGGAGGCTATATGCAATGCATAAATCTTCCAATTTGGAAGTGGGAAATGATCAACATGGATTTTGTTACAGGTTTGCCTCGTACAGCTCGAAAATTTGATTCTATATGGGTGATTGTGGATAGGCTTACTAAATCCGCACATTTCTTACCCATTAAGACCACTTACACAGTTGAAGAATATTCGAAGCTGTATGTTAAGGAAATAGTCCGATTACATGGAGTGCCAACTTCTATTATATCGGATCGGGGAACTCAATTTACCGCAAACTTTTGGAAGTCTTTCCAACGGAGTTTGGGAACACAAGTGAATCTGAGTACAGCTTTTCACCCTCAGACGGATGGACAAGAAGAGCGCACCATTCAAACACTTGAAGATATGCTACGAGCATGTGTTATAGATTTTAAAGGCAACTGGGATGATCATTTACCTCTTATTGAGTTTGCCTACAATAATAGCTATCATTCAAGTATCAAAATGGTACCATATGAAGCTTTATATGGGAGGAAGTGTAGAACACCAATAGGATGGTTCGAAGCGGGTGAAACTCTTATGTTCGGACCGGATCTTGTGTATCAAGCCATAGAAAAAGTCAAGGTGATTCAGCAATGGTTGAAAACAGCCCAAAGTCGACACAAGTCATATGCGGATAGTAGAAGAAGAGGGCTAGAGTTTTCGTTAAGTGATTGGGTATTTTTGAAGGTATCGCCAATGAAAGGGGTGATGAGATTTGGCAAGAAAGGAAAGTTGAGTCCACGATATATAGGCCCGTATAAGATTATTCGAAGATGTGGGCAAGTTGCTTATGAATTAGAGCTACCCCAGGAACTCTCATCAGTGCATCCAGTATTTCATGTATCGATGCTTCGAAAGTGCATCGGAGATCCGTCCCTTATTACTTCTACTGAAGATGTGCAAATAACAGAAGATCTTACCTATGAGGAGATGCCTATTGCTATATTAGATCGTCAAGTTAAGAAGATGAGAAATAAAGAAGTAGCATCGGTGAAAGTACTTTGGAGAAATCAACAAAGGGAAGAGATTACATGGGAAGCTGAGGAAGCAATGAAATCTAAGTACCCTCATTTGTTCAAAGATGAAGAGGAAGTTCAAGAAACGGAGTTAGAACATTAACAAGTAAGTTTTTGTTTATATATGCATAGTATTTATGTGATGATGTGAATGTTAATGGTGGACTTGAACTTGTTTTGGTTGAATAACTACGCTAACATTTGAGGACGAATGTCCTAAAGGGGGGAAGGATGTAACACCCCGTATTGGCGTATTCAAGTACGTGTATTGGTCTTATTTATATGGAATTAATTTTTTTTTATTTTATTTATACCGGAATTTGCCTGTCGATGGTTCCATACGAAGGTTATTGAATAAGCTTTCCAATGATATAAAGATTTCCAAAAACAGATAAGTTTTGGATATAATCGAGCACATTCAAAACTATAAAACGGTGGCCGGGATATGGTGAATAGTAAATGTGCAGGAAAATTTCCTGCACACAAATTACTGAGGCCTGCCAGTTTTTTGGGTCAACTTTGAACGATCATAACTCCCTTAATATAATGAACTGGGAGAGCTACGACCTATCAAAAGAAAGATATTTGATTCTTATTTCCAATGCAATTGGTTTCATCCAAATCCAACATCTGAGTAAGGAGTTATACTCGTTTACTTCAGCCTATCAAAACAGTTTTTTAGGGTCAACTTCAAACGATCATAACTCCTTGTACAGGACGAACTGGGTGTCCTACTTTATATGAAATGAAATCTCTTTGAATTATATATCCAACGATACCAATTTCACCCAAATCCGATATCGTAGAAAAGAGTTATGGTCGATTTACTTTAGCCTATCAAAACAGTCCACCATGGACAGATTCGGATTTACTTAAATTTTTAAGGGCAATATGGTCATTTTCCATCACCTCATGGACGAAAATTGGTCATTATATACATATAATTAGCCTAGTATCCATCATTCATCATCCAATTATTGAAGAATAAGGATCCCTAGCCTAATTTCAACTCCAATTATCTTGTGATTCAACCGTAGAAAGTCCAAATTGATTCCGTAGTTGTGTTCACCGTCTCGAGGGCTTCGAGAAGCACCCCTTATTTGTGCCAACAGGACTTCGAAATCAAAAGGTCCATTTTATGGTAAGGATGTAAATTATGTTGGTGTTATTTATATGGATATGTATATATATGCATGTGAGCATAAGAAGTATGTTATTTGATTGTTGTTGAAAGATGATTGGAAATGATGTTGGATTATTCTTGTGCATGGTTGGATTATGTTGAATTGTGAAGGGATTTGGTGTGATGATGTGGTATTGAAATGATGATTATATATATATATATACACACATAAACCTATTATTCAAGTTGGTTTTTGGAATGCTTTGCAAATATTGGTTGTATGGAATTATGGAAGAGAATTGTGGTGTTGGGTTGCTAATACTAGATGCCAAACATTTCATTGTAGATAAGTGATTTATAAAGGCGGGAAGTTGTGTTGAATTGGTATCCGAATCTACGGCGAGGTATGTAATGCATACTCTAACAATGTTCTTTGGCATGAAAACACCAATGTTCCATCAAGTAAGATTCCGAGGTTGTCCAAAAACATGTATTGTTCTACGTTACCAACGAAGTTGTTTCCATCCTATAAAGTGTCAAAATGTTTCATTGATATACCAAAAGGCTCCTATTTCATTGTTGTGATATTGATGATTCTGAAACACATTGTTGATATACCAATAAGTTCCTACTTTATTGTTATGACATTGATGACTCCAAAACACTTCATTGATGTGCCAATGAGTTCTTACTTCATTGTTATTGCATTGATGGTCTATTTATATGTCTCCTATTGATGTATCATTGTTTCAAAGTATCAAAAATGTGGTGGCAACCGAAATAACAATCTCAAAGATTAATTGAACTAAGTGATGAAAGTTCTCTCTTATCGGGTGGTATCCCAGGGACATAAGCCTAGCATGGGTCGATCCCTATTTATGTGTTTATGGGTGGTATCCCAGGGGGATAAGCCTAGCATGGGTCGATCCCAGTTGATATGTACTGGAGGCAGCCTAATGGTCATAGTACAGTACAGTAATGATTACAAAGACGATAAGAACGAAGGTAAAGTGATTGAATAAATGCAATGTACAGGTTGTCACAAGTTTTAGTAAATGTCGTCCACTCCTATTACGTTTTATTCACTTGTTTCTGATTTCTATTGAGCTCCTATATCATATGTGATTATCTACATCTTTACATACTCAGTACATATTTCGTACTGACGTCCCCCACGGGGACCTGCATTTCATGCTGCAGGCACAGGTACCTCAGCTCATACACCGCACAAGTAGGAGCCAGGTCATACAACTATTGTTGGTGAGCTCCAGTTTGCTTCGGAGCTTTCCGAGTTGGTTCTTTATGTTTTGTTATTGTACAGGAGTCATGTGTGGGCGGGGGTTTGTCCCGACCCTAGTTATGTCATGTATATCCTATAGGATTTGTAGACATAAGGAAGGGTAAAGTCATGGAAGTTTATATAGTGATGTTATATTTGTATATGTGGTGGCCCCGACGGCCAAGTATTATATATATATATATATTTGTGCGTGTTGTGCTGATACAGGAAATTAGACCCTTCTATATGTAACGAAGTGCTGCCCAAATTTTTGGTGACATGTAAGTGAAAGTACGGGTATTTGAACGGGTTCTCCCGGGCCTTTTCGGCTTCGGGTGCCAGTCCGGCCCGATGGGATTTTGGGGCGTGACACTCTACCTCTCAAACTAAGCGTTAAACTTTTTCTGCCTCCTCTTTCTACTGGTCAATAATATACTAAACTCCTTCAGGACGTAGGGGCGGCACATCATCACGAACTTCTTCAGGAAGATTGTCTCTCTTCAGCTCTATCATCCTACTAGGTATTTGTAGGATCCTCTCTGGATTCAGATTCAGTGGGAGTAAGGGATTTCCTCTACTCTATGTGCTAGACATACACCGGTGTATACCCAACTAAAAACAAAAACAAAAAAAAAACAAAATGGCAACAATTTTAAATCATAAATCAACACCGTATTCCTCGACAGTAGCGCCAAAATTTTATAATGACCAACCTACACCTCCACTCCAAAAATAGTTGTGATCGTTGTCAAATATAGTAATACAATAAAGGTTGGGGTCTAATCCCAAGGGAATACATGGACTTATGAATCTCGGATACTGTAATCACCGGGCAAAAGCCGAAATAGTAAATTGGGGATTAGAATAACTATATCAAACAAGTAGAAAATATCAACTTCTATCATAATAAACATTGGTAAACACTAAGATTGTGTTCCCCTGGCTTTTCAACTCCGTTTTGTCTTTTTTCTCGCTCAAGAAAAAACATTATTTGGATTGTATCTCCTTATTCTTGCCTTATCCATACACTTTCTCAACAGTTTCATTCAATATGAACCAACACCTTCTCAACAGTTTCCTTCAGCATGTACCACTCTAAAAAATAGGAGATTCCGTCATTCTCTATTTATCTGCCTTATTGCTAATAAAATTTATTTATTTTATCTACCTTTGTTTATACTCATGAACTACGTTTGATCTGACTTCTATTTGGATACAAAGGAAGCCCACTCTTGGGTCTGATCTTAATCTAATAAAGATTTTCTTTCTCATCTATATCCAATTCAAAGACTCTTCTAAATTCTTAAACCTCTAAAGTGTTAAATTAATAGGCCCAACTCTTGAGCATATAAAGACAGATTCCAATTGAGATCACAATGTTGAAATGTAGGACAACCATTTCTCTTAAAATAATATTTTCTTTGAGTGGATTAGGAATGTAAGACTCCAAAATAAAACACTAGGGCAAAATTTTTGAGGTTTCGAGAAAACCTTAAAAATTCCACAAAAAAATAGTATATCGATTCACAAGAATGTATAAAAGGTGTGTTTCATCCTAAACTGGGGTAGAAATTTTTGAGGATTCCTCAAGAATTTTACCATGATGGAGTACTATTCCCAACTATCCATGAAATAGAAAACAATGATAAGGAGTCAAACGAACAAGGTATGGATCAACATTACTTTTCGACTGATGATTTTTCTTTGAGTGCAGACGATAGGTACTAAAAGAGCAACAACTTTATTATATCATCAAAGAAACCTAAATTACATTCCCAATAGAGAAAAATAACTAAGTTATTCTATCTTTTAACTTTGACGATGTCAAAATTGACATTATATTGCGTTAAAAACACTGAATTTCTTGTATAACCTTGTAAAAAAAATATTGGGTTCCTTGTAGAGCCTTAATAACAACATTAGGTACATTCTAGAACCTTAAAACAACATTGGGTTCATTATAGAACTTTAAAAAATGATATTCGATTCCTTGTAGAACCTTAAAAACAACATTGGGTACATTGTAGAACCTTAAAAACAACATTGGGTTCATTATAGAACTTTAAAAAATGATATTGGGTTTCTTGTAGAACCCTACAAACAATATTGAGTTCCTTGTAGAACCCTAAAAACGACAATGGGTCCTTTTAGAACCTTAAAAACAACATTGGGTTCCTCGTAGAACTTTAAAAACGACCTTGGATTCATTGTAGAACTTTAAAAACAATATTGGGTTCCTTGTGGAGCCCTAAAAATGATAATGATTTCTTGTTGAACCTTAAAAATAATATTGGGTTCGTTGTAAAACCTTTAAAACAACATTGGGTACCTTGTAGAACCCTAAAAACAACATTAAGTTCCTTGTAAAATCCTGAAAACAACATTGGGTTCCTTATAAATCCTAAAAACATTAGGTTTCATGTAAAACGGTAAAAAATATTGGCTTCCTTGTAGAACCTTAAAATGATATTAGGTTCTTTGTAGAACCTTAACACAACATTGAGTTTCTTGTAAAATCCTAAAAACAACATTGAGTTCCTTGTAGAACCTTAAAAACGATATTGGGTTCCTTGTAGAACTTTATAAACAATATTGAATTTCCTGTGGAACTTTAACACGACATTGGGTTCCTCATTGAACTTCAGATTGATCTACTATTGAATTTTCGACGAGTAAGAGATGATTTTTTCTCTCATTGGAAAAAAAAATTCTTCCTTTCTTCATTTTTGGCTGAATTTTTTTTTCATATATGGTAATAATTTAAGTTCTCCCCTTCATTAAATTTTGACAATATTTTTTTTTCCTTTTTAATTTCATGAATTAATTTTTTGAATATTCTCTCTTTTATTTTTTTGACTACCCACTATACAAACACCCTTCCTTCCTCTTTATGAAAATGACTTTTACCATCCCCTCCTACTCTCTTGATACAAAAAAGAAAAAAAAGGCTTTAAGTATTTCTCTCTTTCTAAAATACTTTAAGGTTCTCATCCTAACGAGTCAAAATTTGATTTGTACTTGCTATTTCATTGATACTACTCTCAATCTTGTGTGCTACTTTGAAGTTCAATTTCTTTTATTGATTTTATTGCTAACATGTTAGTCTCTATCGATGCTCATTCTAATTCTTATGTGGTGATTTCTTACAATTTGGACTTGTAAAGTATGCCCATAATTTGTATGTGCGTTCCTTCAAACCATGAGGCAATCATATATTGGTCAGAACCATGTGTTTGTTTGTGTATACTTGGACATTTTGGTTATGTTTAACAGGTTTTTGGATTGAAAATTGAGTAGGTCGCTTTAGAATTTAAGGATTTTATTTTTCAATCTTCATTTTTCTCATGTCTTTTTTATTTTTATTTCGTTATCCTAATTTGTAATAATTATTGTATAAATGACGTCTATATTATAATAAGATTGCGGGGGTTGTTTATGGGGGGTTGGGAATTATTTGCTATATGCCTCATTCTAATCTTTATTCTCGATTTTCTTTACTTCTTTTATTTTATGCAAACTTTTTACAAACACAACATCAGTTGTTTAATTTTTTTTTTCCAAAAATTATTGTTCGATTTTTTTTTTTTTTTTACAATTTGAAGCGGACAATGTCTTTTAAAATTATTAATTACATACTACTATCTCCTAGCCTATAGTTAGAGAAAAAGCAAAAAGAATTATGAGGTCTAATTCTCATGCTTTTTAAATCAAGCCAACGCGTGCCCGAAAGCAACATTTACCAAAGTTTTAAAAATTGAAGATTATGTATATTTATACATAAATATTCTTATGTGTTCTATATTTTAAACTCACAATTTCCCTTGTCTTTAAAAAAGTTATAATATTATTATTTTAACTTAAGGCCAACCTCAAATTAAAGTATTGCTAAGATCAAATAAGCGTGATTATTAATATCGTAACATCATTCCTATAAAGTAACAAATATTTTATTTTTCTAAAGAAACAAAAACTCTCTTGGTTTCCTTTAACTCTTGAAAATTATTACTATATTAAAATAAGTTATTTATCGTGTTATGTGTTTTGGAGTAGTTTAAGTTTTCCTATTTAATAAATATTTATTATATTAATTGTGTCACTTCTATCTTCTTGCTTATTTAATTTATATCTTTTTATTTATTTTATCACTTAGATAGTTAATAATTAAAAAATAATCAATGTTGCATGTCCTGTTTATTTATTATTTTATCACTTAGTTAATATTAAATTTATCAAAATAATCGACCTTTGTTGATCACGTCGAATTTTCACGTAAAATATGAATTCGGCCTGAAACCACATTTGTGGACCTCGAGAGGTGCCTAGCACCTTCGTTTCGAGGTAACTTGGATCCTTACCTGATTTTTGGTGAAGTAGCCTAATTAATTGGTTTGTAATTAGCCTAGAATGGTGTCCTAGCACACCTTAATTCGTTAGGTGGCGACTCTTCATTCTTCAAAAGTCCTAAAAAAGAGTTGTCATATCGAATTCCACTTTTCGCGAGAAAAATAAGGCGCGACACATAGATACAAAATTAGAAACACAAATTACACTATAAAATAAAACCAATAGAAACTACCAAATTACTACCACTTGGATTGCCTACAAAGCAATATCTGATTTACCATCGCGGCACGACCTAAGTCATAAATCAACTAAGTTCTCTCAATCTCTTCCTCCCTATAATAGAGATTTTGCATTTTCTTCATCCAAGAGGGTGATCACCATCTCTATTCACTTTCCAGTTATTCTAAAATTCCCTTTTAGGTTACTATTAGGCTATCTAAACACATGCTCATGCCTTCTCAACAAATTGAACAATTCTTCTTAAAGCACCTCAGATAATTTGGTGTTAGTCTTTAATTCTTCAACTTTTTAGGCCCATATTCATTTATCCTACACTTATTTTCAAGAACCTTTATGATCAAGCATAAATCTCAATAGTGTGATAGCATGGAGAGTGAGTTTTGCACTTTGAATGTCGCCTTCTCATCATGTACTCTCATCAGGAGCTCTTCTTTTTGTACATTTATAAATGATGCACTGATGGCTAAGAATGGGTGCCCTAATATAATTGTCACCTTCTTATCTACTTCAAGTTCAAGAGTGATAACGTCAACAGATATAAAAACTTTCCCACCTTGATGAGTATATCCTTAATGACTCATTTTGATTGTACAAAAAATTGTTATGCAAATTGTACAGTGATGGTAGTAGGGTATGGCTTTCCTAAGCTAAGTGTCTTGAACATATATATGTGAATCAAGTTGTTTCCGTCCTCAAGTCCATACATTGCATGCCCTACCTCATATTCACTAATTTATATGGAAAAGGTGAAACTTCCAAGGCCCTCCTTGAACTTTTGAGGGAGCTTGCTTAGTGAGTGTAATTATCTTGAACTCTCTTAGCCTTCTCTTGTAATACACCACATCTCTCAAGTACTTGACACATTTAGGTACTAGATACTCGTGCTCGTGCAAGGCACGGGCATTTTGGCAACACTAATGTGCAAAAGAGATTCAACTTTGTGGAAGATTATTTCCTACTTGTTTTAATTGTTTAGCATAGGAGTAAAATAAAAGAAATGTAGTACAATGAACTGATGTTAACATAATATATACATCCAGTGTGGAATAAAATTGGGCTTGCTAGACTGGTCCAACTAATACAAAAGTGATTATATAATTGGATAAAAATTTAGTTAGATTATTGCAACTACAGTTAGTGGCACGTCTTTCGTTTGGATATTCCTAGAAAAGAACATGTTGCACGTCTCATTTGAAAGTTTCAAATATATAAGTTGAGGAGACATACGTCGGTTTCAAAATATTTATAACACCCTAAAATTACCGAAATACCTTGGGTAGTCATTTAATTAGGAATAAAGATATTTATATAAAATTACTGCCATGTATAATTCAATTATGAAGGTCTAAATAAAAATATTATTAAAATAATTTATGAGGACAAAACTAATAAATATAAGAGAAAAATAATATGCACGTGTAACCATTTTATTGCACCATAAAAATAAGGAAAAAACTAATAAATATAAGAAAAAAGCAATATCCAAGTGTAACCATTTTATTGCACCATAAAATTACCAAAATACCCTTTGGGTATAAAAATCAAGGATTTAATAAGGAACAAAAAGATATTTATAAAAAATTAGCACCATGTATAATTCAATTACAAAGGTCTAAATAAAAATATTATTAAAATAATATATGAGGACAACACTAATAAATATAAGAAAAAAATAATATACATGTGTAACCATTTTATTGTACCATAAAATTGTCGAAGTACCCTTGGTAATCATTTAATAAGGAACAAAAAGAAATTTATAAAAAATTAGTACCATGTATAATTCAATTACAAAGTCTAAATAAAAATATTATTAAAATAATACATGGTGAAAAAACTAATAAATATAAGAAAAAAACAATATGGATGTGTAACCATTTGATTGCACCATAAAAATGAGGACAAAACTAATAAATATAAGGAATAAATAATATGCATGTGTAACCATTTTACTGCACCATAATACCCTTGGTAGTCATTTAATAATTAACAAAAAGATATTTATAAAAAAATAGTACCATGTATAATTCAATTACAAAGGTCTAAATAAAAATATTATTAAAATAATTAATGAGGACAAAACAAATAAATATAAGAAAAAAATAATATGCATATGTAACCATTTTATTGCACAATAAAAATAAGGACAAAACTAATAAATATAAGAAAAAAATCATACGTATGTGTAACCATTTTATTTACAACTATATATAAGTAAAGGTTAGGGTGACTAAAATTACTGAACTACCTTTGATAGTCACCCCAACCTGCATTATATATAGTAGTAAAGTAAAGTAATAATAGTAACAATAATAATAATAATAATAATAATAATAATAATAATAATAATAATAATAATAATAATAATAATAATATAATAATAATAATAATACTAATAGTAATGATAATAGTAAAAAATATATAGTAGTAAATTAAAGTAACAATAGTAATAATAATAATAATAATAATATAATAATAATAATAATAATAATAATAGTAGCAGCAACAGTAGTAGTAATGATAATAGTAAAAAAAAGTAATAATAGTAGTAGTAGTAGTAGTAGTAATAGTAATAGAAAAATAATAATAATAATAATAATATATATTCTCTTATATATAATTGAAGAATGGGTGTACTACTATTTTATATTTTTGTGTAGTATACCAATCCTTCATTTATAAGTAATTACATATTATTATTGTTATTATATATTTTTTTGCTATTACTATTATTATTATTATTATTATTATTATTATTATTACTACTATTATAATTTCTTTGTACTATTACCATTACTATTATTATTACATTACTTTACTACATATATAATATTATCATTGTTGTTGTTGTTGTTGTTGTTGTTGTTGTTGTTGTTGTTGTTGTTGTTGTTGTTGTTGTTGTTGTTGTTGTTGTTGTTGTTGTTGTTGTTGTTGTTGTTGTTGTTGTTGTTGTTGTTGTTGTTGTTGTTGTTGTTGTTGTTGTTGTTGTTGTTGTTGTTACTTTACTTTACTTTACTTTACTTTACTTTACTTTACTACTATATATAAGTGAAGGGTTGGGGTGACTATCAAAGGTAGTTCGGTAATTTTAGTCACCCCAACCTTTACTTATATATAGTAGTAAATAAAATGGTTACACATGCATATATTTTTTTCTTATATTTATTAGTTTTGTCCTCATTTTTATTGTGCAATTAAATGGTTACACATGCATATTATTTTTTCCTTATATATATATATATATATATTTTTTTTTTTTGTAGTACACCAATCCTTCATTTATAAGTAATTATATATTATTATTATTATTACTATTATTATTATATATATATTTTTTCTATTACTATTATTATTATTATTATTATTACTATTATTACTTTTTTTTACAACTACTACTACTACTACTACTACTACTATTACTACTACTACTATTATTATTATTATTATTATTATTATTATTATTATTATTATTATTATTATTATTATTTTTATTTGTTCTATTACCATTACTATTATTATATTACTATTATTACTTTACTTTACTACTATATATATTTTTTTTACTATTACCATTACTATTATTATAATTATTATTATTGTTGTTATTATTATTATTATTATTACTATTATTACTTTATTTTACTACTATATATAAGTGAAGGTTGGGGTGGACCATCAAAGGTAGTTCGGTAATTTTAGTCACCCCAACTTTTACTTATATATAGTAGTAAATAAAATGGTTACACGTGCATATGATTTTTTCCTTATATTTATTAGTTTTTTTCTCATTTTTATCATGCAATAAAATAGTTTCACATTCATATTGCTTTTTTCTTATATTTATTTGTTTTCTTTTTGTGTCATAATAATAATAATAGTAGTAGTACTAATAGTAATAGCAAAAACTAAAAAAAAATAATAATAAAAAAATAATAATAATAATATATAATTACTTATAAGTGAAGGATTGGTGTACTACGCATAAAGACAAAATAGTAGTACACCCATTTTCATTTATATATAAGAGAAAAACGTTATATCCCTCAATACATCAATCAAAGGAATGTTGATATGGATTTGCTAAAGATATAGAGAAACTTCTTATTATTAGTTTCTTTCTTACTTTTCTAGAACCTCTGTGGAAATGGTGGTAAAGGTATCTCAATATTAAGTTTCAGCTACTCAAAATATTCCTCTTGTACATGATTTAGATCTAGTGTTGGTTTTGAAATGAATATTTGTGGAAAATGATGTGGATGCTTATATTGACTCTAGTCAATCACTTTCTTCTTTGGAGGCTTTGAAATGGCAAGTCTTACCCACTCTTCAATGTGATCACATAACCTCACATAACCTGCTTGGGTGTCTTTATGTCACTTGGTAAGACACCTTGATGCTTACCATGAAGTGATGTGGCAAGCTGCCCCATATGAATCTGTAATTCTGTGATAGCCTTCTCAGTTTCAGTATTAGCCTGACTTATGTATACTAAGCCTACTACTACTTGGTCATAAACTGCTTCAATGTTTCCTCCAAAGAACTACTTACAAGTTTCCCCTACTGCACATACTGATGCTTTCTACCGCAAGAAAAGTTTAAATGGTTTCTATAATTTGGTCAATGTGTTGCTTTGATATCTATGACCCCTATTCTACTCCCCACATAGAGGATAAACTTTGTTATTCATAGGGAATCCTAGTAAGCATGGTTTTCACCATTATTTCCTCATAATAATGCAAATATCTAAACCTGCCGCACCTATTAAATTTTCCCTACACCTGGAGCTGTCAAAGTCTGCCTCACTAAAGTACACAAATGATCAATATCAGCCTGGATGGATGACATCATCTAGCTCTAGCTTGCCTGATATTTTCAGAGTAGTAGTGAGCATTCAACTAGGCTCTATGTAATCTTTATGACCTGCAGACATGAGATTGAGTAGTGCCTCTATCCGATCTTAGAAAAATTTGTCCTTGATCTATAATGTTAAGAACTGACTTTGAATATGGACTCAACCCCTCAATATAAGTTGTGCCTAATGTTCTCTTTCAATTGGTGGCAGTGTAGATTGTCATGACCCAAACAGTAGTGAGTGACACCCACCCTGACTCAATAGTAAGAGACCAATCAACTCAATTGATAAGAATTAAAAGAGATAAGAACAAGAAGGAAACAAAAAAGAAAAAGAATGTGGGTTAATACTCAAGCTCTTGAAATTATGGGCAATAAGGGGCTAAAACTCTCTCCTTCCAACTGTTTTTAAATACTTAAAATCAACCCTACTCAATAAATAAAAGAAAACCAAAATAACCACAAATGGTTAACCTTCGATTAATCAAGCAAAATAAGTTCACTAACAATTCAGTGATTTTATCAAGACTAAGGACTCACTAATTACTCACTAAGAAGCAACCACAATTTTCAATGTTCAATATTCATCAAAAATTTCATCTAAAATAAGGAAATATCCTATTTATACTAAGGAAATAAAATGACCATTAGATTTTATAAATATGCCCTTAATAAAACATGGCTTTGTTTGACTCTCTTCTCTTTTGTGAATCTTTGAATTTAATAAGTGGATATTTGCACACTTAGACCCATCACTTTTTTTTTCCACATTGATTCACCTTATATACATTGAATGTCTTCGTTTGGTACCCTTCAAGTTCCTCTAAAGACTATTTTCTTGCAAACATGATTTGTAGATCTTGTAGCCCTTTTGCTCTACTACGAGTGTGGTCTTGAAGGATTCATACTAGTATCACCCTCCCTTTCTAGAAAATGATTTGTCCTCGAATCCAAAGGTTCACCTACAACACAAGAAGAAAGAGCACTAACATTGAAAATATTATGAATATTATACTCACTTGGCAAGTCAGTTATGTAGGCATTATCATTGAATCAATCAAGCACTTTGAAAGGCCCATCTCCCTTTGGACTTAGCTTTTCTTTTAGATGTATGGGAACCTTTCTTTGTGAAATTAGACCCATACCCAATCATCCATATTGAAGATCACCTCCTTTCTCCCATAATTCTTTCAATTGGCCAATTTTGAGTTATTTTTTTCAATAGCCTTTTTGACCTTGGAATGGATGTTCATCATCTCTCTTTCTTTTTTCTTAGCATCTAAACTCATAGCAATATGGATAGACAAAGGAGTCATTGTTAATGGAAACACAAACTTAAGTATATAACATGCTTCAAATGGGGACACTCCAATAGAAAAATGTAAAGACCAATTATATACAAACTCAATCAAGGGTAAACAACCTCCCCTAGAAGTTGGGGTTCCCTCAATCATACACCTAAGCATGCTTCCAAGAGTTTAATTGACTACTTCAGTTCTCCCACTCATTTGGGGGATGACAAGGAGTAAAGAACATAAGTTTGGTACCAAGTGTACCTCATAGACTCTTCCAAAATAACTAAGAAACTTGGCATCCCTATTACTCACAATAGTTTGAGGGACCCCATGCAATTTAAGCACATTAATGACAAACAAAGATACAACATGAGATGTGTCATCACACTTATGGCATGGAATAAAATGAGTTATTTTGGAAAATCTATCCACTACCATAAATATGCTATTATGTCCTCTGTTAGTCCTAGGAAGGTTTAACACAAAATCCATAAAAATATCAATCCGTATCACTAGGAGTAGGAAAAAGAGTATAGTTACCTTGAGGATGAGTCGTGGATTTGGCTTGTTTGAAATCTTAGCGTTGTCCACAAATCTGCTCCATATCATGCTTTATTTTGGGCCAATAGATTTGTTCCATGAGAATTTCAAGTATCTTGGGTACTCCAAAGTTCCCCATAAAATCATCATTATGATCTTCCTGAAGAACAACCCTCTCTATGAACTCATGAGTACACAAACCCGCCCATCCTTGAGGAAGAAAACATCAACCAATTGAAACCTATCAACACGCTTCCCTTGATATACACTTTTGACAATCTCTAGTTGCGATTTATAGAATAGAATCCCTTCAATCTTTCAAATCCTATCATTCGAGAAACTAAATCATTGACCAACATATCCTTCTTGATAGAGCATCCTCTACAACATTTGCCTAGACTTGTTTGTAGTTGATCAAATATGGAAAGATTTCTATGAACTCAACCCATTTGGCATGTTATTTTTTCAACCTAGTTTTCCCTTTAAGATGTTTCAAGTAGTGTTTCTAATGAGCCAACACCCGCATAAGTGCATAAACTCCTTGCCATAAGTCGAGTACCTAAGAGTAGCTCCTTTTAGGCTTTTACTAAAGTAAGCTATGTAGCTTCCATTCTTGCATCAATGCCACCTTTACTAATACCCAAAGCATCACACTCAATCTCAAAATCTTTGTCAAAGTTGGGTAGTTAGAGTAAAGGTGAGGAACTCAACATGGATTTAAAGGCTTGAAAATACTTATCTTGTTCATCAACTCCATACAAAAGGTATATCCTTTTTGATCAATTCGGTTATGGGAGAAGCAATTCAACTGAAACCTTTCACAAACTGTCAATAAAAGCTTGCAAAACCATGAAAACTTCTTGCCTCTATTGCATTGGTTGGAGTTGGAAAAGATTTTATGGATTCCACTTTTTCTTCATTAACCGCTATACTATTTTCACTAGCCATAAAACCCAGGAAGACGACTTTCTCAACATACAATAAAAACTTTTTAAGATTGCAAAGAGTCTATCTTGTAGTATGCCGTCAAACACTTGTTTCAATGGGTCACATATTCCTCAATAGTCTTACTATACACAAGTATGTCATTAAAATAAACCACCACGAACTTGTTGATAAACGGCTTGAGAAAATGGTTCATAAACCTTATGAAATTACTTGAAGTAATGGTCAACCCAAATAGCATTACAGGTCACTCATACAACCTAAACTTTATTTTGAAAGCTATTTTCCACTCATCACCTAATTTCATGCTAATTTGATGGTACCTACTTCGAAAGTCAATCTTTGAGAAGATACTTGAGCCTCACAATTCATCCAATATGTCATTAAGTCTTAGAATTGTATTCATATACCGGACAATAATCTTATTCACAACTCTACAATCAATGCACATCCTTCAAGTGCTATTCTTTTTGGGAATAAAATGACCGTATGGTACAAGAACTTAAGACTTTCTAAGATCAATATCTTTTCAAGAAGCTCTTCCATTTGCCTTTGTAGTTCTTTGGTCTCTTCTAAATTAATCCTACAGGTCGGTCGATTAGGAATTTGTGAACCTGATAGAATATCAATTTGGTGTTCAATCCCACTCAAGGATGATAATTCTTTGGGCATCTCTTCCAAAAATAGATCAACATAGTCCTACGAAAGAGAAGAAACAATACAACTCAAAGTGCTAGTATCTTGGTTAGCATGTAACAAAAGCTTGAATATTGACAAGGCACACTAGAAAATGTTCCTCATCCACACATTTGAGACACTTGCTTGGCTTGGCTATCATACACATGATCTTCTTATTCTTATCCATGTCACCTCTTTTCATTGTTTTAATAGTTGAACTTGCACCTTCACCCTTTGTCTCTTGCACCCTTATCCTCTCCTGAATTTCCTTCATGGCCCAATAGTCCTCACTCACTTGGTTGGGAGTGAGAGGTGCGAGCATAAATTTCTCCTCCTCAGTCACAAAAGTATAATTATTGGACCTACCATTGTGGACAATATTTCAATCAAATTGTCATGATCCGAACCAGGGCCTCGCCGTGACGGGTATCTCAAGTTTAACAAGGACCAGAGACCAGCCCCAAATACCCAAAACACCGATCATACCTGACACCCCAAGTTGGATGAATTCCAAACATATAACAAGATAAGAGAATATCAATTTAAGGACATTGTACTAAGTTTATATCCAAAATTAACCATACACAACCAAATGACCAACCAATACTAATTCCAGTAGCAATACCAACATCGATACCGACATCACCCATGCCCACAGTAGTCCGACAAAACCTCTAATCAAAATCAAGGAATATCTAGTCGGGACATGTCCCGACCATAGCCAAACCAAAACCAAAATGAATAATAAAGGCATAAATAAATTCATAGCATAAAATGGGGTCTTTCAGAGTTGGGTAGCTCACCACTTAAGTTTGACTCAAAGGCTGTCCCCTAATCACCACATCACTGAGAAAAAAGAGTGGGATTATAGTTTATTCCTGCATCCTGTGGGGATATAACGTTCGAAGGCAGTTAGCAGGTGAACACTAGATGCAACTTAGGGATAAAGATAATGTAATGTCATCAATCCAAAACCAAGTCAAACTAATGCACATAACTATATATAAATGCATATATGTATACATATCATGAAAAGACAGGGAACAAGATTTAGCATATAGGGATTCCCTGAATGAACCCCAGTACCTGTAGCCGCACGAACCAGAGATATCATATATGGTAGGGATTCCCTTGTACCCTTTGCCCTCCATGATATATATATACCTGTATAATCTTGGGGTATTTCTTTTACCCGACAAGCACATGGTCATCGAGATCAACCATCATGTCGGCAAACATGATTTTCCAGTGTTATCCTTTGGACTCACACCTTCATAGCTAGCTATCACAACCCCTATTATTGCCCAATTAAAATATTTAACACATAGAAAAACAACCAATTTTAGGAGTCAATTATTATGGCATTGTTAAGTGGTATCATTACATTGACTATAGCTTACAAGCAATGTCATTAAGCCAGGTCTTAAGGGATTCCCATGTACCCCGCAGAATCCATCATTAAGATTACTTAGGGGATTCCCGTGTACCTCTCAAGGTTTTTCAAAACCATCCTTAACCATTTAACTATTTGTATCATGCATTAGTTTCGAGAAACAACCTAGGCCAAGTGGTAATGTATAAACCAAAAATCAAATATGCAAATGGGTTGAGTTTATTACAAATTTTCATACGAAAATAATCAATTTGGGGATTCCATTGTACCCCTATTTCCATCCACCTTTCCCATTCACCCCAATGCATTTACCAACCATCAATTTAAACACAATAGTTTCATAAATAGCATGGAAGGATCATAAAACAAATTTCTATTAAAAACCCTCAACCATAGTTCAAGATCCAACAACAATATTCGATGAATAATACTTCATATCAAATGCTTTTAAAAAATTGACTGTGAAGGAAGAGTAACATGCCTTAATAACCAAGAAGTACTGAGAGAAATCACCCTTGAGAGCCTTAATTGATGTGCTTGATGAAAAACCCTAAGTGTACTTGACCTCGAGGATTTGGGAGTGTTTTGAGAGGTTATTTGATGTGTTATTGATAGTAATAATTCCCTAAGAAATTTGTAAGACATGGGTTTTAAGTTGGGCAAGAGGAGAAATGTGCAGAATGTCCTCAACTTAAAAGCTAGGAAAAATCGCCTTTGGTTGTGAGTCAACCCCTTGAATCGTACCCACACCTTACAACTCGTGACCACGAGCCATACCTAAGACAGTGACTTGTACCCCCATACACTACCCACTTTACGACTCCACCAACCAACTCATAATGAGATGTTACGACTCGTAAGGTTTAGTCGTGACAACACAAAACCCAAATGATTTGAATACTAGACATCCTATGATTTCCTACTACGACTTATAAAATATCATCACGACTAATAGTTAGCCACTCGTACTCACAATATAACCAAGCCACGAACTTACTGTTTTGGCTACGACTCATCACGATGAGTCGTTAAGCAACCCTACAACTCCAGGAATCCAGTTGTAACCAAGGCAGTGAGCCTAAAGCTAAAAAATTTACAAGGGCAAAAAAACCAGGGTGTTGCATTCTCCCTAACTTGGATCATTCGTTCTCTAATGATGGGTCAAGGCAACATAAGCACGATTGGACTCCATATACCTTTACTCTTACAATTAACTAAGTTAGAAAACAAAGATGTTAAGTATAACGCATACCTTAGACACGATTATCAGGGGCGGAGAACAAAAACGGATACTTTGTTTTCATGTCCTCTTTGGCTTCCCAAGTAACTTATTTTACCTTATGGTTCCTCCATATAACCTTTACCAAAGCTACGTCCTTCGTCCGCAACCGCCGAACTTGCCAATCCAAAATTTCAACGGGGACTTTCTTATAAGACAAGGAATCCAAAATACCAATATATTTGATGCGCACAATCAATAATGGATCACCCATACACTTCCTCAACATTGGCACATGGATCACTGGGTGAATGGAACTCAAACTAGGAGGCAACTACAACTCATAAGCAACGCTAGCAACCCTCTTCAAAACCAAGTACGGAAAAACATAACAAGGACTAATCTTTTCTTTCTTACAAAACCGCATCACCCCTTCATGGGAGACACCTTTATGAACACCCAATCACCAACCTCAAACTCTAACTCCCTATGCCTCATATATGCATAGGACTCTTGGAAACTGATGCACCCAAATTAAAACTCTCGTTAGAGAGTGTAAGCGGTCCTTGTCAAATATAGAACCCAACTGGGTTGGGTGTCTAATCCCATAGGAAATACTGTTCTCACTAAGTATTGTGGTGTTACTAGACTGTTGATCGAAGGTTCTAAAATAGAGGGGTATTTTAATTTATCAATTATATTTAAATGCTTGTCATAGAAAGTAGTACAACTGTAGGTTATATTGCTAATAGTAATTCAATGAGAGAAGTCAAACTAGAGTTATGGTTACCAAGATGATTAAGCAGCTGGGGTTGTGAACTATTTTGAAATCCCAATGAACAATTCTAATTGCAAGATTAATTAAAATCTATGGTTTACCCATTAGTTTCTTAACCTAAATGAGTAGCTTATCCCTTAATTCTTTCAAACTTAAGGAATATATTATTAATTCAACTATATTCTCACATGGGTTGATCCGGTTAAGTCATCTACCCTCTATCCAAAGGTTAAGGCCTTTAGATTTATTTAGACCCTTTCTTTTCCCAACAAACACTTTTCTGTTCGAACAAGTGTTGTTCTTGGGCTCACTTTTTAAATTTGCAACCAAGAAAATTCTTTTAAATGAAGAAGGGTTTATGCAATATCAATTAATTATGGGAATCTAATAGATTCACAACCCCCAATCAATTATTCACATCAAGGATCCCAAAACCCTACTTATGGGAGCTTAGCCGCACATTTCCACCCAAGAAAGAGAAGAAATCATTGTGTTCATCATAAATAAATTCAAAGTTTACTTACAAAAGTCATAATTATTGTTCTTTAATCTTTAATAGAAAATATGATAAAGGAATCTAGATCCACCAATCTCCAATGAATCTTAGATAAAAACTATGTAACAACGTATTTTCAGTATGAAAAACCTAGTAGAAAAATAAAAGATGGATAAAAGATCCCTAATAAAACCTAAAAATGGGTATTTATATGTTCTCAGGTAAAAGGAAGTGAAAATTCAAATAACACAAAATTCGGGTCCAAAATGATGGCCAAAGTGGTGGTCCATCGCAAGTCTGACGGTCCACCATTTGGTCCGTTACTGCTGATCCTGGAGGATCACTTTCTGGATAAGACTGACGGTCCACATGGTAGTCCGTCGTAAAACTGACGATCTACCATCTTGACCATTGCTGATGGTGCTGGAGAGTCAGGTTTTGGATAATCCTAATGGCTGGAGTGGTGATCCATCGCAAGATCGACAATCCACCATGTTGGCCGTCGCTGAGCATTTCAAGATGCCTGGTTCTGTTGAGCGCCGACGGCCAAAGTGGTGGTCCATCACAAAATTGATGGTCCACCACATGGTGCATCGCTGGGTCTTCAGAATTTATGAGTTCTGCCTCGATCTGACGGTTGAGTTGGTGGTCCGTCGCAAAACTGACGGTTCACCATTTGGACCGTCAGAAGTATTTTTCTACTAATTTTCTGAGTCTTTTCCTTCAGTCAGTTCCTTACCCCGAAACACTAAAAAATAGTATTAAATGCAACCTTGGTTGCTTGAAAACATGCAATTTCCTTATAAAAAGATGAAAAATATTCCATCAAAAGCCGAAACATCAACACCCTCAACTTAAGATAATTACTTGTTCGCAAGTAACTCTGAATCAAATTGCAAATATGAACAATACAATGATGGGAATTTTCCACTAAACCAATTCTCACACAACCATTCACTTGTCATCTAAATCGTACGATTTAATATGTCAGCATCTATAATCGGCATTATTTCAAATTCAATTCGTCTACACAACATGGATACAAGTATCTACAGAGATCAGCCAAATTAAGTATGACTCAAGTTGCCTTCACAGTGAAGGAGATCCACCACTTAATATATTTTGTGGATTCAAATCACAACCCTCTCACTCATTAAAGAAGTTGAAAACATAGCACATGCACCTATAAGCTTTCCCTTATCATCCAATGTCCCCTTATAGCTGATTTCCAAGATCAAACAGGTCTTTTCTTGGCTAGTTCTGAGGTATCAGGCTAGGTTAGGAGGAAATTTTGGGCAAAAGTGACTAAAACCATGCTTTAACTCTCTTTGCCTACAAAACACTTCTTCTTACCAAGGCCATTGCTTTGCTAGCTTACTTATCCTTAACTTAGGCTGATTTCACAAGTCAAAGTGCACAATGTCACGACTAGACCAGGGACAAATGCTCAAATTCAAATTCTAGACCAATTTTCTATTAGGTTATTAACAGTCAAACAATAGCCACCCTCAACTTAGGTGTTTTTCCTAAGTTTAGGTGGACATTTCCCATTACTAGGACATGGCCAGAGCTAGACGTCAACAGCTGAAAGAGAGTTAACTAGAATATTTGGTGATGAAGAAAAATTAACAAAGGCTCAACGAAGGGTTCAAAAATGGAAACTTATTTTTGGTGGGGTCAATTATTCAGGCTAAATAGACTAAAAGCACAAGGTGGCCTGCCATCACTTCTTATCCCATCAACTATAGAACAACATCTATTGAACTAGGCAAGTTCTAGGTACTATACTATGTAGCAAGTAATACAAATACTCGTACACACAGTGGCAACTGAGTCACACCCATTCTACTATTTTTAAGATTTACATCACATATCATGTGTATTTATACGTTAATGCCAATTACAGATTCACTAACAGTTGATCACTATTCTAGGAGAATAAAGTAAACAGTTAAAGGGAAACAGTCATAGTTAGATGCCAACATCATTCATCATCCGTATTCACAACAAGATACTAACACAAGTATCACTTTTATTTCATGGACAAACCTTAGCAACATATAAGACTTAAAAACAAGAAAAATGCAAATTTAAAGTTAAACCTAAACATGCTGCTTTTTCTAGATAACATATGTTAGGGATCCAGAATGTCCACAACACAACCCCCTATGGTATAAGTATCCCACCCCCATAGAAAAATATATGCATTGTTCTCAAAGAATTCAAGTAAAGTACAAAGGAATGGGTATACTTGTATTTGTCTCTCATTCATCTGATGTATTTGTAAAGTGTGGTATGGCTCCTGCTTCCTCACCTGCTACAATGTTGGTCACTATGGTGGTAGGAGCACTCAAAACCTCACCCTCCTGGATCGGAGGATTCATCTCCCGGACTGATGTAGAACTTTCTACCTTTGCTGGGGCAACACTAGTGGATACTCTCGCTACTTTATTTGCTTCTCTCTTCTTTCTCTTTTATTTCTCTTTCCTTAATTTCTTTTGAGCTCTCTTCAGATCATGCTGTTCCTATTGCTCCGATGTCATTTCTGCTTTTTTTCTCCTTTTTTTTCTTTCCTTATAGCTCGCTCATCCATGTGATGCTTGCCCTCATCTTTCATGGGTCTTTCCATCAGATCTACAATACCCTCATCATCGTCACTTACCACTAAGGCTGGGTCAAAAATAGTCTGCTGAGGTTGCCTTCCCTTCAACTCTACTAAATCGACCTTTTCCTGCTCAAATTCATCCATGAGTTTTACAAGATCAGGGAGGGACAATGTATCTAGCCTTTTGTTGATGTGGTGCTCCATGCTGTCCATCCTAGCCTGAATAGTTTGGAATGGACGGATTGCCTCAGTTATAATTTCATCAATAAAAGGCTTAAATTCTGACGTCCATTTATCCAACTATCTCTGAAACCTCTTTTGCAGCTTTACTGATTTTGCAAAATTCTCCTGTGTCAACCTGTATTCGGAAAAGTTTGATCCACCCATAGATTATGCAGAACCCGACCCTAAAAAAGTACCTAGAGGCACAAATTCTGGTGGCACATAAGTGGTGACGGGCAATGACATACCTACGAGAATTTCTGTAGCATCAAGAGTTGGTGCTGATTGAGTGAGTAAGCTGGAGGCTTGGTGATACGTATCTCAAACTTTGAGTCATCTTTCGACTTCTCAATGTCCTGTCTATGTGTAGCTGGGATGTCAATGTCAACTCCATGGATCAGGGGCACACCAACTTGTTTTTTATAACTCAGTGATTAAGAATGGGAACGACAATGTACTGCTTGTTTAATGTGCCCTCATAAATATCTCATCTATAATAATCTGGCCGAAGTCAACTTGTAGCCTTGACACCAAGCTTTCCACTAATACGGCTTTGTGTTTATCCAAGTTTTCATCACCTTTTGTTGGCATCAACCTTAAGTGAACAACAACCCACCAAAACTTATCCTTAAGGCTAATAGAATATTTTGCAATGCACTTCCGTGGATTAGTCAACCAAGAAGGGTTGCCATTATTAATCAATAATGAAGCCACCCAAGGCCTTTGAGTGGATGGAGTTCTCAACCTATACTCAAGATCAGGTATAGCTGGGGGGGCCTCGTACTTTGGTCTAAAAAGCATCCTATTGATTGTTTGGGATGAAATATCAATAGTCACTTCTCAGACAGGTACGGACTCTCTGTTCGGCAAGCTTATAACTGACATCCCTTTTGGATAGTACTTTTCTACTAGATCAAGATAATTGGTAAATAATTGTCTTACCCAATTCGGTTGATACGCTCCTGGTGTCCTGCTCATCCATGCTAGTTCATACTCGTTGAAACAACATTCCAACTCAGGATATTCATGCAGCTCCGTTGTCACAATCTGATGCTTCTCTAAGAAGGGCCTTTTTATCCCTCTTGTTGTAGGTGTCAATCCGTCATAGAACTTATCTCGCGCTCCCTCTGTCTTCCATCTAAGCGCTTCTCGAACTTGAGGATCCTTATGCTTAATTACATTAGCATCCTTAGGTTCAGTATCCATATCAGTCGCTTCTGTTTGCTCTCCCACATTAGTAGCCTCCGTTTTACCATGATAGGCTTGGGTTGATTTATAGCAACCGTTGACTCATATGGGCTTGAGATGGTGCAGTTTGTACTACTGTCACTCTCCTCTCCAGACTGGGAGAGTGTGAGGGTTTCCTTTTAACATTGCCTGGTGTTGTAGGCAAGTGGAGATTCGCCTATACCCCTTTGAGATCTTCCTCCTCTGTTTGGTGGTATTTTACGAGCCATAACGCTTGAAAAAGAAGTAAAGAATTAGTTCACAACACAAAACAACATAAACAGTGAAATTTTGATTTGACGGCCACACCGGTGGTCCATCAAGTAAGTAATTGGTGGTCCACCAGGTGGTTCGTTAGGTCCTATCCATAAGGACTGAAATTTAAGGTACTTCTGATAGTCCATTTGGTGGTCCATCGAGACAGCGATGGTCCACAATTTAGGCCGTTGCATCTTATGCAGTGGGTTTTATATCTGGGGTTGTTGCGATGGTTAATTTGGTGGTCTATCGCAAAAGTGACGGTCCACCATTTCGATCGTCGCACCTCCTTCTTCAAATTTTACCTTTCAACTCACTATTTTGTCAACCATTTAGCATACAACCCCAATTTTTAAGCAACAATTGACACCCACTTCACAGTTATACACATTATTTCTTATTTTTAAACATGTGAGTTACTCAGACTTCACTCATATTAAATACTCAAGTTTCCAAACATACAACAACTCAAAGTAAGAGAATAACACTTGATGGAACTTTAATGAACAACTCACTTCATCATTTCATGTTCTTGCAATTCAAAAAGAGAAGGTTGGTGCTCATACCTTGGTGTTGCAGTAGCTTCTTTCATACTTGCTTACAAATTACAAAATTAACTACAACTCTAGTAATTTACTTTTAAGATTTCTTGTGATGAAGATAAATAAAAGAAATGAGTTTTCTTAAATAGAGCAAAAAGAAGTAGATGGGGAGTCCTAGAAAGATAAAATGCCCTCAGATTCTTTGAATACAAAGGAATTTAGTCAGTTGAAGAAGTTGAAAAGGGTACAACGTATGTAACCGCTCTTTTACCTCTTTAAAATAGCATTAACCAACAACGGGTCACTTAAATAAATCTCAATTTAAACCCGACCCGACCCAATGCTAGGGTAATTTTGACGGCCTCAACAATGGTCCATCGGATGTGCGATGAACCACCTATAGGGCCATCGCATCTTACCAGAACATGGTCACTTCAGCTTACTTGCGATAGTTAATTTGACGGTCCACCAATTTTTCGACGGTTTACCACTTTGACCGTCGCTCCTTACCAGCACTTAGTCCACCAGTTTGATTTTTTACAGTCGATGTAGTGGTCCACCAAATTTGTGACAGTCTACCACTTTGACCGTTAACTTTATCCAGTGAGTGAAATCTTTAGCATTTTTGCGATGGTGGAAATGGTGGTCCATCAGATAACTGGCGGTCCACCAAATCGACCGTCACTTTTGTTACAGTAGCTCATATTTTCCCTCTTTTTCCAATTGTATTACTCTTTTTTGCTGCATTTTAAATCCTGCACAGTTCATAAACACATAAAAAATACACTAGAACAATAAAATAATTTAACTAATGTTTTACAACAACACACCGTGGGTTGCCTCCCACTAGCGCCTGATTTATCGCCGTGGCACGACTCAGTTATCTCAATTACTCAGACTTTATCAAGATAGACATTATCAATACTCCTTATCGAGTCCATTGGACCGATGTACAGTTTCACACGCTGCTAATTTACCTTGAAGACATTTTCGTCTTCATTTTCAAGTTCCAATTCTTCTAGATGAGTAAACTTGACTCACTCTAAATGGGTCAGACCATTTGGATTTGAGCTTACCTGGAAACAGTTTGAGTCTGGAGTTGAATAGAAATAGCAAGTCACCTCTATGGAAATCTCGATTTTCAATCTTGCAGTCGTGGTACTTCTTCATTATTTCCTTGTATAAATCAGCCCGATCACAAGCTCAAGACAGAACTCATTCATCTCATTCCGCTGCCCTAGTCTCATATTCGCTGCCTCATTCAAATTAAAGTTAAGCCACTTCAGTGCCCACAACACTTTATGCTCTAAATTAATCGGCAAATGACACGCCTTTCCATAAACCAATTGGTATGGAGACATGCCAATAGGTGTCTTGAAAGCCGTTCGATATGCCCATAAGGTATCATCTAGCTTCCTAGACCAATCCTTCCTACTAGCATTTATAGTCCTGGCAAGGATAACTTTGATTTCCCGATTAGACATTTCTACCTGCTCACTGGTTTGAATGTGGCATAGTATAGCTACTATATGCTGCTTAACTCCATATTTTGCTAAGGTAGCTTTGAAAATCTTGTTGCAAAAGTGTGATCCTCCATCGCTGATGATTGTACGTGGTACCACAAAGCGACAGAAGGTATTTCTCCTCAAGAATGCAATAACTCTCTTCCCTTTATTATCTGACAGAGCAACTCCCTTAACCTATTTTGACATGTAGTCAATGGACACTGATAGGTACTTCATCCCAAATAAGCTCACGAAGGGACCATGAAATCTATGCCCCAGATATCAAATAATTCTACCTCCAGCAGTTTAGACATTGGCATCTCATGGTGCTTTGAGATGGACCCTTTCCTTTGACATTGGTCACACCTCTTCATGAACTCGTAGGCATCTTTGAAGAAAGAGGGACAATAGTAGCCACTCTGAAGCACTTTCCTTGTAGTCCGATCACCTGCATGGTGACCTCTAATTGGGGAAGCATGACTCACTTCCAGTATACTCAACATATCTACTTCTGGGACACACCGTCTAATAATACCATCCGTACATCGCGGAAAAAGATCATCCCAGAAGTAATGAGTCACATCATGGAGAAATTTTTTCCTTTGATGAAAGGAAAGATTCTCTGGTATTACCTTGCTCACCACATAATTTGCAAAATCAGCATACCAAGGTATTTTGTCCTTAATAGCAACCAAGATTTCCTCATCCGAAAATGCATCATTGATCTCAAATTCATCTCTAGCTTCTTTCTCACCTTCTAGCCTAGACAGATAATCCGCCACTTCATTTTTGAAACCCTTCCTATCCTTAAATTCGAAGTCAAACTCTTGAAGTAACAGGACCCATATGATCAACCTTAGTTTTGCATCTTTTTTTGCCATCAAATGTCTCAAGGCTGCATGGTCAGTGTGGACCACCACCTTGGATCCCAGCAGATAAGCCCAGAATATCTCAAAAGCATGGACTACTGCATGAAGTTCCTATTTATAATGGTGTAGTTCTTTTGAGCTCCATTCAGCGCTTTGCTGGAATAATAGATCGGATGAAACAATTTGTCTTTCTTTTATCCTAACACAGCTCCAAGGACAACACTGCTTACACTACACATGATCTCAAAAGGTTTTGACCAATCCGGTGCAACAATAATAGGAGCATCAACCAACTTCCCTTTAAGGCATTCAAATGCCTTTAAGCAATCATCATCAAAGGAGAATTTGACTTCCTTCTCCAAAAGTTTGCAAAGGGGGTTTGCAATCTTTGAGAAGTCCTTTATAAACATCCTATAGAAGCAAGCATGACCAAGGAAACTACGCACCCCATTCACTGAAATAGGAGGTGAAAGCTTCTCTATAACATCAACTTTAGCTCGATCAACTTCAATCCCCTTTACTGAAATTTTGTGTCCGAGAAAAATGCCCTCCTTCACCATGAAATGGCATTTCTCCCAATTAAGCACAAGATTGAACTCCTCACATCGCTGCAAAGCCCTACTCAGATTTACCAAACACAACTCAAACGAATCTCTTACCATAGAAAAATCATCCATAAATACCTCCAAGGTGTTTTCAACTATATATGAGAAAATAGACATCATGCACAGTTGAAAGGTAGAGGGTGCATTACATAATCCAAATGGCATCCGCTTAAATGCAAAAGTACTATATGGGCAGGTGAATGTTATTTTCTCCTGATCCTCTAGGACTATAGAAATTTTCTTGTAACCAGAAGAACTATCCAAGAAATAATACCAACCTATTCCCGCCAACCGATCAAGCATTTAATCCATGAAAGGCATTGGGAAGTGGTCCTTCAATGTCCACGAGTTGAGTTTTCTGTAATCCATATACACCCCTCATCAGTAACAGGCCTAAGTGGAATCAACTCGTTCTTTTGGTTAGCCACCCCTATCATGCCCCTTTCTTGGGAATGCACTGAACATGACTTACCCACTTACTATCTTAGATGGGGTATACCACTCCTGCATCTAGCCACTTGATAATTTCTTTCTTCACCACCTCTTGCATAGGTGGGTTAAGACAACACTGATGCTTAATAGTTGGGACATAATCCTCTTCCACTTGGATTTTATGTGTGCATATACTAGGAGAAATACCGATAATGTTTGCAATCGTCCAACCAATAGCCCTCTTATATCTCTTAAGAATAGAAATGAGTGCTTCCATCTGTTGTTTACCTAAGTCAGCTGCAATAATAACAGGTAGTGTATTCCCACTTCCTAATAACGCATACCTAAATTGACCAGGCAACTTTTTTAGCTCCAAAGTGGATGGCTCTTCAATAGACAGTTTGACTGGTGGACTGGGATGATTTTTCAAGTCCAAATCCAGCTTCTTGGGTGCATAAGAATAAGACCCCATGCCTGTCAAGGCACACACAGTCTCCTCATAATATTCAATACCGTCTTGATCAAAATTCATTAATACAACAGCTAAAGTCTCCACAACAATTTTTTCTTCTATAGGTACTTCTTGCACCTCCTCATATTAAACATCCACAATAGAAAATACGCTCATACCTTTATGCTATTTCATGGACTGGCATACATCAAATTGAACTACTTCATCATTCAGCCTGAATAGTAGCTCATTTACCTTCAGATTAATAAGTACACTCCTGGTTACGAGGAAAGGTCTACCCAAGATTATGGGTACCTCGAAGTCCACCTCCCAATCGAGAATGACAAAATTAGCTGGAAATATGAAATTGGCCACCTTCACTAATACATCATATGAAATCCCCACGGGCCGCTTCACAGACCTGTCTACCATAACTAATCTCATGTTCGTGGGAGTAGGATCCCCCAAGCCCAATTTCTTATACACAACAAGCGGCATCAAGTTTGTACTGGCTCCCAAATCACATAAAGCTTTTATGAAATCAAGAGGCCCAATTAGTGCACGGGATAGTAAATGCTCCTGGGTCTGCCTTATTCTGCACCAACGACCTTGTGGAAATAGCACCACATGATGGAGATTGTCCACCATCTCATAATTAACTGTCCGCTTCTTCGTAAAAAGGTCTTTTATGAACTTCGCGTACCCGATCATTTGCTCTAATTCCTCTACCAATGGTAAGTTGATTGTCAACTGCTTAAGCATGGCCATAAACTTGACAAACTTTGTGTCATCGACCTTCTTTTTCAACCGATGGGGAAATTGAGGATACGGTTTTAGGATTGTAGTAACCACCACTTCGATCTCTTTTCCCTTGTTCTTTTCCAACTTATCAACCTACTGATGGTTGGATGGTGTATTATAAATAACTTTATCCAGTTTTTCAGACTCCACTAGATAACTTTCTTCATACTCAATATCCTCTGCAATCACAGCTTCGCCCACCGAAGGGCCTGGTAATACCTTACCACTCCGTGTGGTAATTTCCATGCAGGAGCCATTATTTTGAGAATTCTGAATTGTATCACTTGTCAAAGTTCCGCTCTTCCTCTGATTCAATGCTGAGAGTTGGCTCATTTACTGCTCCAACTTCTTGATAAAAGTAGACTGTGAGTTTACAAACTGACTCATGGAAGACAAATCACTCTTCATAGTGGTCACCCCAGAGTTGGTAGACTCAACTCCCTTTAACAATTTCTCCATCATGTCCTCCATGTACATCTTTCCAGAGCTAGTTGTAGCATTATCTGTGCTTCCAGGAGGTATATATAGTCCACTCCTATCATTTTTTCTCTTCCAATTCCCTTGGTTCCTATCCTTGTAACCAGCTTTATCATAATAGTTTCGACCTTGATTTCCTTGGATATTGCCTCGGAAACCCCCATGATTATTTAGATAGTTTGCCTCTTCTTCCGAATTAGAAGTAGCTCTTTCTTGGGATGCAACAACTTTCACCGTCTTCTTTTTTCCAGATAATAGATTCTTAGTCGGCAAATCCATCTGTGTTTTTAAATGTGCCATATCCTGGTCACGTTTTTCCTCTTTCTTGCGTTGCTTTGCAGTCGTACTACCAAACACAATAGGGATTACTACCACAGAATCCCTATTATGCCAAACTCTAATCAATTTGGTCATCCGATCAAGCATCTCTAAAGCCTCTGGAAAAGTGAGGTCAACAAACGACCCTCCTGCAGCATTATCCACCACTAGCTTTGTGATAGAGTTCAAAGCCCAATAAAGAGTTTCCATCAAATGAATATCCTTCATGTTATGGTTCGGGCAATGCATCAACTTTTTTTTAAACCTCTCCCAAGTCTCATGAAAAGCTTCAGTGGGAAGCTGTCAGAAGTTACTGATTTCATCCCTCAACTGTACCCTTTTGGAGGGTGGAAAGAACCTTTCTAGGAAAGCCTTTTTCAAATGACTCTAGTTGGTTATAGAGTCAGGAGTCAATTCATTTATCTATAGTGTCGCCTCTCCAGAAAGATACAACAGAAACAAATACAGGTGGATAGCATTTTGACCCACTCCTGTATTATCGAAAGACTTGCAAATGGTAACAAAATTCACCAAATGCATGTTTCGATCATCTCCAGAAAGACCACCGAACAACCTCTTAAGATGAAGGAGTTAAATAATCGTACTGGTAATATTTAGTTTACCTCCTGGTTCTTAGGGTTCAGGAATGATAGCTCCAGTTGCACCTACTCTATCCATTCTATCTTCGTCGTCGTTCAAATCAAATTACACTGGTTGACATTCTTGCCTTGCCATAATGGGGTGATTTCTATTTATATTCCAATTCACCGGTGCATCCACATTCTCTGCACGCCTTGGGTTGAAAGGGTCTAACAAATCATCATCCCCCAAATCATCATTATCAGGATTAGGATGACGTGCCTGCTGGCCATCATTCTACTGATTTAGTTAAGCTCTAGCCAGAGCGGCTAGTCTTTAAGCCTCTTGGAGGTTTGCCATTCTGCCAATTA
This sequence comes from Capsicum pubescens, assembly GCA_030864215.1. Taxonomy (NCBI): domain Eukaryota; kingdom Viridiplantae; phylum Streptophyta; class Magnoliopsida; order Solanales; family Solanaceae; genus Capsicum; species Capsicum pubescens. The sequence goes on along the minus strand of CM061545.1, from coordinate 178,692,987 downwards.
ACTGTGGTTCTGGATGTATTGGTAATAATGGTGTGCCTGATCTTCGTGTACTTGGCAAACACAATAACTACCCTGCACAGAACAAAAACAACAAACAAAATTAAAATTTGGGAAACTTGACCACAGGTCAATTAACAAACACAAACTTAATTGACAACCGTATTCCCCGGCAACGACACCAAAATTTGATACGCCCAAAATAAAAACTCTTGTTAGAGAGTGTAAGCAATCGCTGTCAAATATAGAACCCAAATGGGTTGGGTGTCGAATCCCATAGGGAATACTGTGCTCACTAAGTATTGTGGTTATTACTAGACTGTTGATCAAAGTTTCCAGAATAGAGGGGTATTTTAATTTATCAATTATATTCAAATATTTGTCATAGAAAGTAGTCCAACTATAGGTTATATTACTAATTGTAATTCAATGGGAGAAGTCAAACTAGAGTTATGGTTACCAAGATGCTTAAGCAGCTGGGGTTGTGAAATATTTTTAAATCCCAATGAACAATTCTAATTGCAAGATTAATTGAATTCTATGGTTTACCCATTAGTTTCTCAACCTAAATGAGTAGCTTATCCCTTAATTCTTTCAAACTTAAGGAACATATTATTAATTCAACTATATTCTCACATTGGTTGATCCGGTTAAGGCATCTACCCTCTATCAAAAGGTTAAGGCCTTTAGATTTATGTATACCCTTTCTTTTCCCAACAAACACTTTTCTGTTCGAACAAGTGTTGTTCTTGGGCTCACTTTTTAAGTTTGCAACCAAGAAAAGTCATTAAAGTGAAGAAGGGTTTATACAATATCAATTAATCATGGGAATCTAATAAAATAACAAACCCCAATCAACTATTCACATCAAGGATCCCATAACCCTAGTTATGGGAGCTTAGCCACATATTTTAACCCAAGAAAGAGAAGACACCATTGTGTTAATCATAAATTAATTCAAAGTTTTCTTACAAAAGTTATAATTGTTGTTCTTCAATTTTCAATAGAAAATATGATAAGGGAATCTAAATCAACCAATCTCTAATGAATCTTAGACAAAAACTATGTAACAATGTATTTTCAGTATGGAAAACCTAGTAGAAAAATAAAAGATGGATAAAAGATCCCTAATAAAACCTAAAACTGGGTATTTATATGTTCTCAGGTAAAAACAAGTTAAAATTAAAATAACACAAAACTTGTGTCCAAAATGACGGCCAAAGTAGTGGTCCGTCGTAAGTCTGACGGCCCACCATTTGGTCCGTCGCTGCTGATCCTGGAGAGTCATTTTATGGATAAGACCGATGGTCCACCTGGTGGTCCATCATAAAATTATTGGTCCACCATCGTGACCATCGCTGATGGTGCTGGAGAGTCAAGTTTTTGATAATCCTGACGGCTGGAGTGGTGATCCGTTGCAAGATCGACGGTCCACCATGTTGGCTGTCGCTGAGCATTTCAAGATGCCTGGTTTTGTTGGGCGCTGACGGCCAAAGTGGTGGTCCATCACAAAATTGATGGTCCACCACATGGTCCGTCGCTGGGTCTTCAGAATTTATGAGTTCTGTCTCAATCTGACGGTTGAGTTGGTGGTCCGTCGCAAAACTGATGGTTCACCATTTGGACCGTCAGAAGTGTTTTTATGCTAATTTTCTGAGTCTTTTCCTTCAGTCAGCTCCTTACCTTGAAACACTAAAAACTAATATTAAATGCAACCCTGGTTTCTTGAAAACATGCAATTTCCCAAGAAAAAGATGAAAAACATTTCATCAAAAGCCGAAACATCAGCGACTTTGGGCGGTCTTAAGCCTATCCCGAATCACCTTCTCCTTCTCCATGGCCTGGTAAACTAAGTTAGGACTGAACAACTCTTGTTTACCAACTTTATACCACCCAATAGGAGAACAACACCTCATACCATACAATACCTCAAAAGGAGCCATACCAAAGCTAGAGTGATAACTATTATAATATGCAAACTCTATGAGGGGCAAATGATCGACCCAACTACCACCATTGTCAATCGTGCAAGCCCGAAGCATATCTTCCAAGAACTAATTTGTCCTTTCCACTTGCCCATCTGTCTACGGGTGAAAAGCAGTACTAAGGCTCACCTTAGTTCTTAAACCTCTCTAAAATGATCGCCAATAGTAATATGAGAACTGAGTATCATGATTCAAAATGATAAGAACCAAAGCACTATGTAACTTCACGATCTCCCCAAGAAATAAATTGGCATAATCCTCAACCAAATAATGTCTTCACTAGCAAGAAATGAGCAGACTTAGTCATCCTATCCACGATGATCCAAATCTAATCAAACTGATTTCAAGACCAGGGAAGACTGGTAAGGAAATCCATATCGATTACCTCCTATTTCCATACGGGTCTTGTGATAATCCACCGGGTCTCAAGTGCCCAACATTCACTTGTTGACACACTGTGTATTTACCTACAAAACTGGCCACATCTCGCTTTATATTGTTCCACCAATAAATCTCCTTAAGATTATGATACATCTTTGTTAAACCAGGATGAATAGTATAATGAAACCCATGAACCTCAGCTGAAATCCTTTCTTGCAATACATCTACGTCGGGAACACATAGTCTACCTTGGTACCTCAAGATACTATTGCCTCCAATCTCAAAAGCCATTACCCTTTGCTGGACTACATCTCTCTTTAATCTTTATCAATTCAGGATCTAATACATGTTTCTCCTTTATTTTAGTACCAAGAGATGACTGCGCCACCTTTTGCACAAACACACCACCTTTCTTAGAGTCCACCAGACTAACTTCAAGGTTATCCAAATGGTGAATATCTTTTACCAATTCTTGCTTCTCCTTATCCAAAAGGTCTAGACTCCCCATGGATAACCTGCTAAGAGCATCAACAACTACGTTAGCTTTACCTTGGTGATAGTGAAGGCTTATGTCATAATCCTTGAGCTACTAAAGCCATCTCCTCTTACTTAGATTAAGCTCTTTCTAGGTGAAAACATATTGCAGCTCCTAAAATCTGAAAAGATATCCGCATGAACTCCATACAAATAGTGATGCTAGATTTTCAATGCGAACACCACCGCTAACAACTCCAAATCATAAGTCGGGTATTTTTCTCATGTACCTTCAATTGTCGAGAGACATAAGCTATCACCTGGTTATGCTGCATCAAAATGCAACCAAGTCCCATATGGGACGCATCGCAATAAACCATGAATCCATCATTACCCTTGAGCAAGGTCAAAATTGGAGCTGAAGTCAACTTATCTTTCAGCTTCTCACAACTACCCTTACAAGCATCAGACCATAAAAACTTCACCTTCTTCTGTATCAACTTAGTCAATGGGGTAGCTATAGTCGAGAAACTTTCCACAAACCTCCTATAGTAACCGACTAAACCCAAGAAACTCCAAATATAGGTTGGAGTCATGAGCCTAGGCCACTTCTTAACCACTGCAACTCTCTATGGGTCCACCATGATCCCTTCACCAGAAATGACATGACCCACAAAATTAACAACATTCAACCAGAATTCACATTTCAAAAATTTGGCATACAACTGCTGATTGCAACACGATGCGGAGGTGATCGGCATAATCTGCCTCACTCTTATAGCGTACCAAAATATCATCTATGAATACCATGACAAATAAATCCAGAAACTGGTGGAAGAACCTGTTCATTAAATCAATGAATACCACCATGTCATTAGTCAAACAAAAAGACATGACTAATAACTCATAATGCGGTATCGGGTTCGTAAGGTAGTCTTAGAAATATCTACTTCCCTAACCTTTACTTGATGATACTTGTACCAAAGATCAATCTTTAAGAAAAACTTAGCACCCTGAAGCTGATAAAACAAATCATATATCCTTGGAAGTGAGTACTTATTCTTTACCATCACCTTATTCAATTATTGGTAATCAATATACATCTGAAGGGAACCATTCTTCTTGCGCACGAACTAAACAGGCGCACCCCATGGGGACACACTAGGACGGATGAAACCCTTGTCTAAAAGATCCTTTAGTTGCTCCTTAAGCACTTTTAACTCAGCTAAAGCCGTTCTATACGGGGGAATAGAGATAGAACGAGTGTCTGAAACAAGATCTATCCCAAAATAAATCTCCCTAACAAGAGGTATACTAGGAAGGTCATTAAGAAAGACCGCAGTAAATTTATTCACCACTGGGATGGAATGTAAAGAAGGGCTCTCTGAGTTAGAATCTTTAACATGGACCAAATAAAATAGACAGCCCTTGGAAATCAATTTTCGAGCTCTAAGATATGATATGGACCTTCTTTTAGGAACTAGAGAACCCCCTTCCCTCTCAATTACCTCGTCATTAAGGAATTTAAACATGACCTTACATGTTCGACAATCTAAGGAGGATAGCACAAGTGCAACAAGTCCATCCCCATTATGACATCAAAATCTGTCATGTCTAACTCTATCAAATCCACTAGAATTTCTCTACCACCAATTGATATAACATACCCCCTATAGACTCTTCTAGCAACCACAGAGTTTTTCATCTAGGTAGATATAGAAAAGGGGTCCGAAATACACTTGGGACCAAAATCAAAATACAAAGCCATAAATAGAGTCACAAAAGAAAGAGTGGACCCTATATCAAGTAAACATAACACAACACGAGAAAATAGTTTCAATATACTAGCAATGACATAAGGCGATGCCTCAGACTCCTGGCGGGTAGTGAGAAAGTAGAGACAGTTTTTACTAGTGCCAAAGCTAGATAGGGCACTCTTTGATACCAGAGCTGATGAAGAGGCAACAAGAACCTTGTTTTCCCTAGAAGCAACATTACCCACGGGTCAGTTTCTGAGCAGATGGCTTGGCTGCCCATACTTAAAGCACTTGCCCTTCCCTCTTCATAGAAACCCCGATATAATTGACCACACAATCTATAAGGAGAATATGATAGAGTTGATTGGGACCCACTAGCCTGAGATTGGGTACCCCATGCCCTATAAATATCGCCACCCTAAAAGCATGTATTACAAGATGGCTTTAAGTTTGGAGCACTAGCCATCGAGTAGGACTCAGAATTGCTCCACTTCTTCTTAGACCATTTTCCACCATCCCTGCCACTCTGACCTCTACCCTGATAAAAAAATCTAAACTTGTTACTCTACCTCTCCCCTATTTTTGCTTGCTTTTTCTTCTCTTTCTCAACCTTCTCCATGTACAACACCAATAGGTAGATGTCCATGTCCTTGTTTAACAAAGAAGCCTTACTCGTTATGATCAAGTCTCGGGATAACCCAAAAGTGAACTTCGTCATTCTAGCCCACATGTTAGATAGTAACTCTGGAGCATACCAAGATAACTGGTGGAACTTTAAGGCATACTCCTTGTCTGACATCTTTCCTTGCTTCAGGTAGAAAAACTCTTCCACTTTTGCCTCCCTCAACTCCTGTGGAAAGAAGCATTCCAGAAAGGCATAAGAGAAATCATAGTGCAAGGCCAACATCATCTCCCCTAGACTTGTCCCATTCCTCATAACATTGGTATACTACATCCTTCAACTGATAGGTTATGAGATCTTATCTATCTAATCAATTAAACCTTGAGGATACTCCTCAACCTTAACACCAATAAACACAGGAGGGCCCAACCCTATAAATTAGCCAACCATTATGGCCTCAGAAGATGGAGTAACACAAGCACCACACTTAGTCTAAGAAGCTACCAATTGAGCCAGCATATGAATAGACTCATGAAACTCAACATTTGTCACAACAGTCTGAGGAGCTTGAGAAGGACTAGAGGGGATCGGTGGAACTCTAAAGGGAAATCAGAAATTGAACCCCTAGACCATGTCTGGACCTTATAAATATGGTGTTTCCCATTAAAATTGTCCTTGAGTGGGACAAAGGAGATTCCAGGAGCTTCAGATCATCTAAGAGGCATGATATGAAAAGGGAACAAATGAGAATTAGAGAAGATTTCAGGACCTTAGATTCTACAGCCAAAACTTGAACAAAAGAAAGATAAATATTTCTAAATGACTCATAGCCTCTCTCTTATGAGTATGGTATGAAACACACCCTTAAAACAGACTCTTCTCCACACGACTTTATGGATACCCAACTAACCATGAACCTAGTTCTCTGATACCATCTTGTCACGACCCAAACCAGGGTATGGACATGACGTGTATATCAAGTTCAATAAGGACCAGACACTACCCCTAAATACCCAAACCACCGATCATACCTGACACCCATTGTTGGATGAATTATGATCATAAATAAGATAAGATAATATCAAATTAATGACGTTGTACTAAGTTTATAGAAAAAACAAACCATCCATAACCAAATGACCAACCAATACTAATACCAATACCAATACCAATACCAATACCAATACCAATACCAATACCAATACCAATATCGACATCGATATCGACACCACCCATGCACATAGTAGTTCGACAAAACCTCTAATCAAAATAAAATAATATCCAATCGGGTCTTACCCCGACTGTATCCAAACCAAAAGAAATAATAAAGGTATAAAGAAGTCCATAGCTTGAAATAGGGTCTTTTGTAGTAGGGAAGCTCACCACTTCAGTCTGACTCAAAGGCTATCCCTGAATCCTTACGTCATTGAGTAGAAAGAGTGGGAGTATGGCCGATTTCTGCATTGCATGGAAATACATCCAAAGAAGGTTAGCGGGGTGAACACTAGCATATAATTTAGGGATAAGGATAAAGTGATGTCATCAATCCAAAACCAAGTCAAACCAATACACATAACCATATACAAATACATATATGTATATATATCATGTCGGGATAGGGAACAAGGTTTAGCATGAACATTAAAAAATTTAACCTGGATTGTGTATCTTTACTGTCATAAGTCCATCCATGGGCCATATAGGTCCATTATTACCCCCTGAATGAGACTAGTGCATGTAGTCGCACAAATCAGAGATATCATATACACGTGTACAGTCTTAGGGGTATTCCTTTGTACCCCGCAACAATATGGCCATCAAGACTAACCCTTATGTCGACAAACATGAGTTTCCAGTATCCATCCTTTGGACTAACACTTGCATGGATAACTATCATAACCCTATTATCGCCTGATTAAAACGTTTAACATATTGTTAAACCACCAATTCTAGAAGTCAATTATTATGGCATTATTAAGTGGTATTGTCATACCGACTATAGCTTACAAGCAATGTCGTTAAGCCAGGTCTTAGGGGATTCCCATGTACCCTGAAGACTCCATCAATAAGACCACTTGGGGGATTCCTGTGTACCCCTAAAGGTTTTTCAAAACCATCCTTAATCATTTAACCATTTATATCATGCATTAGTTTTAAGAAATAAGCCAGGCCAAGTTGTAAGGTATAAACCAAAAATCAATTATGCAAATGGGTTGAGTTTATTACCAATTTCCATATGAAAACAATCAATTTGAGGATTCCATTTACCCCTATTTCCATCCAACTTTTCCATCCACCCTAATGCATTTACCAACCATCAATTTAACACAATAGTTTCATAGATAGCATGGAAGAATCATTTAAACAAATTATATTTAAAACCTTCAACCCATAGTCCAAACCTCACAAAAATATTCCATGAATAATACTTCGAATCACGTGCTTTTAAAAATTGATAGTGAAGAAAGAGTAACATGCCTTAATCACCCAAAAGTATGGAGAGAAATCACCCTTGAGAGCCCTAATTGATGTTCTTGATGAAAACCCTATGTGTTCTTGACCTTGAAGATTTAGGAGTGTTCTGAGAGGTTATTTGACGTGTTTTAGATAGCTAATGATGCCTTAAGGAAGTTATAAGAGGTGGATTTTAAGTTGGGCACGAGGGGAAATGTCCAGAATGCCCTCTACTTAAAAGATTGAAAAGACCGCCTTTGGTTATCAGTCAACCCCTTGACTCATACCAATACCTTATGACTCGTGACCACGAGTCGTACCCAAGACAGTGACTAGGACCCCCATACACTGCCCACCTTACGACTCTACCAACTAACTCGTAATGAGATCTTGCGACTCGTAAGGTCTAGTCATGACCAACACAGAACCCAAATGATTTGAACACTGGAGATCCTATGATTTGAACCTATGACTCGTAATATATCCTCACGGATCATAGTGAGCCACTCATTTTTAGAGAAGAATCAAGACACAAACTTACTGGTTTTATTACGACTCATCCCAGTAAGTTGTCAAGATACCCTACGACTCTGGAGGTCCAGTCGTAACCAAGGCAGTGAGCCCAAAGCTCAAGAATTTTCAAGGGCCAAAAATCAAGGGCATTACATAAATTTCTTTGGTCTTCCCAACAACACATAACAAGACGACATAGGCACAACTTCACAAATCAAGTCCATATTATACTTTTGTACACTAAATCAGATACTTGCTTGTGTTAGGAATTTTATCTCACTACTCTTATCGAGCCATTGTATTTTGTAAGGTTTGAAATATTTTTTGGTTGGTATTTTCATACGATCCTCTAAAGAACTACTCACCACATTGGTGTTACTCCCACTATCAATAATCAAAGATATAATCAAAGAACAAATCTTATCTTTGATTTTTCACCAAGCATGAAATAGATTATCCCTATGATCAAGTTCTTTTTTGCTAAGGTCATCCATAATCCCCACATAACACATGAAATATTGATATTCACTCTTAATTTCTATCATCAATTAGCAAGGGTCTTTCTTTCTCAATTAAACAAGAAAAATTCACCCTCTCATCCAATTTCTCTTCCTCTACCCCTAAAGTATCTTCTTAGTTCTCACTTTATCTCCCTTTACTTACATTTTTCATCATACTCTTCTTTAACCTCTATTATATATTCATCCACAAGTGTAATAATCATTCTCCTATTAGGACATTCACTTGTAACATGTCCCCTTCTTTGACGTCAAAACCATTGGATTATAGCAGGTCAAGGAAAGTTAGGTTTGATATAGATACCTCCTTGTGGATTCTAACTTGATTTGGACTGGAAAAAAGCTTGAATTTCATATCTTGGCCAATACCCTTAGATTTTCCTTTAGGAGACATCTCTTTCCAATTATCTTATTCTTGTCCCATGTGGAAGTGGAAGAAGTCTTGGACTTATAAGATCTTTTTTATTTCAAATCCTATTATATATTTGAGGCATCATGAAAGTACACTTCGAGAGTATCATAGTGGTTAAGCTTCAAAGGTCTCAAAATATCATGCCTCAAAATTTCCATAAAATGAATCATCATACATTCTAAGTTTTCTTTAAGTTTAGAATTAATTCTCAAATTTTCAAACTAATCATAATATTCCTCCACACTTTTGGAACCTTGCTTCAACATATATACCTTCTTGATCACTTTTAAATTAATTCTAGCCACGTAGGTAACTCATAGTTGTGATGATTCTCTCTTTCCCGCCTCTTGAACTCTCACCAAGTGGAGGCATAGCCTTTGAATTGCGTGAGAGCATGCTTTTTCTTCAACGTCTCCAAGATATTATTTTTGATAAAGATCTGCTTACTTTGAATTTTCCATTCCAAGAACCCATCGGGGTCACTACTTTCTTTGAACTTGAGAAGTGTGACCTTGATGGTGTTTAAGCCTCGATCTTGATCATTCCTCTTACCAAACCTATCTCCTCTATTTTCTATCTTATTGCCTCTATATCCTATAATATATCCTCTATTTCCCATCCTATCTTATTTATTTCATAATCTTGACCCCCCTTGCCTTGGTCATACCTCAATTCTCAAGGCCGAACTCCTTCCCGTGATACTCCATAACTACCTCTGCCTCTATCTATCCAATATTCATCTTTATTAAACTCATCATTCATTTCATTTAGAGTGTAGTTTTGGTATGATATTTGTGGTGAGTTTTGTTAGGGTGATGTGTGGGAACCATGTAAGGATGCATTTAATGTGTTTCAGAGTGAAGTATGGTATCTAATTTGATTGTCCACAAAGGTTCAATTCTTTTGTGGTGGATAATAGGGTTGTTGTTAAGGATATGGTGTAGGTTTCCTTGGAAAATTTGGAGTGTTGTTCGCTTGGATGGTAGATTGTTGGAAGTTTCAAGTTTGATTTAGTGGAGGGTAGCATAACTCATGAGCTTGCCCTGGAGTAATGGTGGTGGATTGTACTAACACCATCCTACACCCTCATTTTCTATTTGAATTTATTTTCCTCTCTTCGCCTGTACTAATCTTTCCTGCATACCTCCTAGTCTTTTATTTATTTCCACTACTTGTTTGGTGAGATGGGTGATTGCCTCCAATATATGGTTGGATCCTTCCCCACTTGAAATTTTATTTTACATGGCACCTACAAAATTTAACAAGTAATATTAGTAGGAAAAGCCTCATGTCACAGGCATGTAAACTCTTAACTCACTTGTTAAATTGTCATATAGAAATTAGTAGTGAACTAGCTTGGTTCAATCAATTCAAGATCACCTATCCTTTATGGTGGAGTGGATTCGTGTCACTCTTGAAAGAAGGATGACTCGATTGAAGGATAAATAACTTGAATCAAGAATTTATCTACGAATTAAGATGAGAAAAGTAGAAGAAAAAAAGCACGAAAAATAGGACTAAAAAACAAAGTAACAAAAGTAGAAAAACTTACTTATGTTGCTAAATTTGAGGAATCAAAGAAAGGATTTGATGATTTAAAACTAGTTAACAAGTAATTAGATATTTTAGTTACTCGCTAAATAATTTAGAAATCGAAGAAATAAAGTGTAGACAAAGAAATACGAAATTTGGACACTTAGAAAAAGTTTGGGAGCTTACTAGTTTGAGTGTCCTAGCAAGCATATGACCATTCCTAGGACACTGAGCTTTAGAAGCTTACTGGTTGGAGTGCCATAGCAAGCTCCAAGACTTTTCAATGACACTGACTGCTCAGACTTTTGTATGGTTACTGACGGGGATGATGAGTGGCTGCTGCATAGATATTGACTCTTTGACTTGCTGACGTGGTAGTCTATGTGGAATTTGAATTTTTTCAATTTTTTTTTAAATTTCCACAAATGGACTCACTAACACTTTGACCAACTTTGACCTCAAAATTTTAGATCAAAGTTTACTTTTGCCATCTTCTTCTTCAAGAACTAGATGAAGAAACTCAAGGACACCAACAAAAACCTCAATATCACAACTTCACATCTTCTTCATTACTATTCTGAATTTGGCAAAATTTTCTCCCATATATTTCTTTCAACGCTACGAAAAAATCCCACTATTTTTTCCTTCAAAACCATGCCAAAAATAAACCCACCTTTCACATTCCACAAAGTTTCAAAGGTGTCAAACCCCCCAACAGTAATTTCTATTCTACACCTCTAAAATAAGTGAAATTCGAGATTTAGAATAAAAAATAATAGAGAATCAAGATCTAGTGTCAAAAATAAAAAATCAAAACAAAAAAATTGATTTTTTTGGACTTATTATTATTATTATTTTAGATTTTTGAAGAGATCAAAATCTCAAGATTAAGATTTCTGAAAACAAACCACAACCTAGGCTCTTGTTACCAAAATGACAAGAATCAAAAGAGAGAATAACAAGAAGTAAAAGAAAAAAAAGAAGGATAGGTGGTTTAGTATTTAAGCTCTTGAAATTATGGGCAACAAGGGGCAAAAACCCTCACCTTCCAATTGATTTCAACAATTTAAAATCAACCTTACTAAACATATCAAAGGAAAACCAAAATAACGATGAATCGATAACCTTTAATTAATCAAGCAAAATAAGTTCAATAACATTTTTGAGATTTCACCAAGACTAAGTACTCACTAATTACTCACTTAGAAGCAACAACAATTTTCAACGTTTAATATTCATCAAAACTTCCATCTAAAATAAGGAAATATCCTATTTATACTAAGGAAATAAAATAACGATTTTTTTTTATAAATATGCCCTTAATGAAATAAAGGCTTTGTTTGGCTCTCTTCTATTTTGTGAATATTTGAATTTAAAAAGTGTCTATTTTCACACTTAGCCCCTTCACTTCCCCTTGTTCACACCGATTCATGTTTCATACATTGAATGCCTTCCTCTGGTACCCTTCAAGCTCCTCTAAAGCTGCTTTACTTGCAAACAACATTTGTAGATCTTGATTCTCTTTTGCTTTACTATGAGTGAATGGTCTTGAAGGGTCCATGCTAGTATCATCAACCTTTATCCAAACAATTTAAAACTTATACTTAACCAATTACTAAACCAAAACACCATTATTAACTTAAAGTATTTTAAGCATAATATCAAATTTAATTTCTCTAATAATCCATATAAAATAATGAAAATGTGGAAGTCTCTCTATGCTATTACATCCCCCGAAACCCGAAATCCACCATTTAAGAACTACTAATCCCAAACAAAGTCTGAATATTTAATCCAAAATACTAAGTCAATTGAATAAGAAGTCATTCTGTAAAACAAAGGACGTGAGAAAGATGAAGATCAAATGGTCTTCCGGACATGGTGCTCACCCTTGAATAAATGCTATTGATTACATGATAAATCCGAGGTCTAGTTAAAACACTGGAAAACCTCTAAAAATGGTGGAAATTGCCTTTTCTATGACTTGGGTCAAAAACTAAAATTTTTGGAATGAAAAAGGCTAAGTTTTGGATTCGTGGTATAAAACTGCTAAATCATTGCTGCAAAGATGGGTTTGTCACTCCAGCGATGCTGCTGCAACAACACTTCTACCATTATAGCAGTACCCAAGAAAAATCTACTCTTCACTACAGTGACGCTCTCCATTGCTGCAATAATACTTCTACCGCTGTAGCGTTACATAACCAATAGCTCGGGCGTAGTTCCCATCTATGTCCATTTCACAATACACTTCTCTAATTTTAACATTATGTACTAACCTTTTCATAAAAATTACTATAATCAAAGTTCTACTAACCCATTTTTGCACTAAAAGTTTCTATAACTTTATAAACTCATCATCTAATATAACATCAAATCAAACACCATAACTAAACCACCAAAATCCACCAGATTTCCCTAGATCATACAACATCTAATTTTTCTCAAAACTAGGCTAGTCTTGAATTTCACAAACTTAATTAATGGAAAGGCTAAATTGAAATTTATCTACTAATTCACTATATAGAAATTTTGGGGCGTTACATTACATACTAGTTAAACACTTATTTTCCCCCAATAACATCTGGTAATAAGAGATGAAAAACAATAAGGGATACCTAAATCGACTAACAAATGGGGATTACGCTTTCGTATGTACACCTTAGTCTCCCAAGTGGCCTCCCCAACAAGCAAATTTCTCCAATAAACTTTCACAGATGGAGTCACCATAGTTTCTAACTTTCTCACATCTTTATCTTGTATAGCAATAGATTTCTGTTCATAAGAAAGATCCTAGTCAAATTGCTCTGAATCCCAATGAATGATATAATATTTATATACAAGATACTTCTTGAGAATTTAGACATGGAATACCAAGAGAACTCCAAAAAATTTAGAGGTAGAGCTAACCTATAAGACACATACTTCTTTCAAAATCTCAAAAGGTCTGATGTACTTTGAACTTAAGTTACCCTTCTTTCCAAATTGTATTACACCCTTCAAGGGAGATACTTGAGCAAAGCATTTCCTTCGGTGATACGTTAAACAAAACCTTCTCACTTTTTTTAAAATAAATATCTATCACTTTGTTGTTCGCATACTCCTTCTATCTATTATGAGTTGCTACTAAGTTTTCTTTGATGAATCTCATTTTCTACATTGACTCCTTCGATACATCATGTTCTAAGGTCTCATGTATTGAAGCAACTCATACATGTATTAAGGCAATTGGTAACAACTCATGTATGTAAGGAATTAATGTAGAAAATAAGATTCATTCAAAAAAAGTTGGTAGCAGCTTAGAATAGACATAAGGAGTATGCGATAAACAAAGTGAGAGATTCTTATTTTGAAAAAGAGGTGAGAGTATTACCCATGAAGGAAAATGTTTTGCTTAATTATCACCCTTAAAGGGTGTAATGCAATTCTAAAAGAAGGGTAACTTAATTTCAAAGTACATCAGACCATTTGAGATCTTGAAAAAGTAGGGTGTGTGTCTTATAGGTTAGATATACCTATAAGTTTATTGGATTTCACTCGGTAATCCATGTATCAATGCTCAAGAAGTATCATGGGTATGGATATTATATCATCCATTCGGATTCAGAGCTATTTGGTTAGGAACTTCCTTATAAAGATGAACCTATTGTCTTACTATATAAAGATGTGGAAAAGTTGGAAACTAAGATAATTCTATCTGTGAAAGTCTAGTGGAAAAAATTTCTTATTGAGGAGTCCACTTAGGAGACTGAGGTGGACATATGCAAGTGCAATCCCTATTTTTTCATCGATTTAGGTAACCCTTGTTGTTTTTCACTTGTTACCCATTGTTATTCGGGGAAAATGAGTGTTTAATTTGTATCTAGTGTAACTAACCAAAATGTCATTATGGTTAATTAGTATTAAAACTTCATTTTAGCCTTTCCATAAACTAAATTTGTGAAATTCAAGACTAGTTTAGTTTTGAGCAAAATTAGATGTTGTGTGATCTAGGTAAATCTGGTGATTTTTGGTAGTTTAGTCATGGTGTTTGATTTGATGCTATATTAGATGATGAGTCTATTCCACCATTGCATAACACATAGTCCTTCGATACATGGAAACCTCATTTGGAAAGTCTATCACAGTGGCCAATGTAGCATGAATAGCTAGACAAGTGACCAATTTATGCTTTGGGAAGAGTCCCATACCCCATGATAATGCTTTTCCATGGAACCTTTTGGAACGATGGCAGTAGAGCAATGTATGCCTTTTTAATACTGAACTTCCCTTGTTTACAGTAAAGCTACAATTGATTTGTTAGGCCTCTACCACTAAACCATTTTCTAGTGTCAAACACTTTCCTAACCATCCAACTAGCTTAGTTAGACGTTTGCATTTCAGTGGTGTCTTGCCTCTTGATTTACAAACTATGAATAAATTGGATCCATAGGGTATCCTTCTTTCCAGCTAGTGCCCATAGTTGTTTATAAAGTGGTACTCTGTTCCATCTTTGTACATTAGTTATATTAAGTACCTCAACAAATTTAGGAAAGCATACTCGATCCTATGCTATCAGGGCCCTCTTCAAAATTTCAGTCCCATCAGTCCATAAAAAGGTTTGAAAAATACTTGTAACTAGTTTAAATGACATTCTTTGGGAGTAAAAGTACTTGGTCCTAGTATGTCTGCATCTTGAAAAAGACACTCTTTGTTAGTGTAGTCTTACACTATACGAAAGAAATATTATGGTACAGTTCTTGACTCTTGCTATCATATTCCTTACAATTGGCATGCATTGTTGAATACACAACTTCTTATATGAGAGGGGCACCCCCAAATACTTGAACGTACTTCCCCTTGTGCAAATTACATATCATTGAGAATTTAAGTCTATCTCTTAAGACACATCTACAAATTAGATTTAGCTCTTGTCTAAACTTTCTTTCAAGTCTAAAACTTGAGATAAGTGTTGAAAAACATGCATCATCAACTGTATGGATACTGTATCAGCTCTATAATTCATTAAAAAGTCATATGAAAAACATATGTGCACTAAGTTGAACCTTTTTCACCTTATATGATAGTTAAAACTAGGATTGTGTCAAAGTTGCTTTAAGGAAATATTCAAGTATTCCATGACCAGCACAATAAGTTATAGCGACATTGGGTCGCCCTGCCATAAACCTATGTTTGCTTGGAATTTGGGAGTTAAGACTCCATTAAGAATCAATCTACTATGTGCCGAGGTCACACATTCCATTGTCAGCTTCAAAGTTGTGGCAGGAAATCCAGATACAAGTAGTACTAATTTTTTGAAAAAATCTACTTTTTTTATGCATCTTGGATAGACACCATTTTTAAAATATCCTTACACAAGTTCATGGGCTATAATTACATTATCTAGAATGCTCTGCCCTTCTATAAAGGATGATTGTAAGGAACCAACCAGGTGATCAATCAATGCTTTAAGTCTGGAAGTGAGAACCTTAGCTATTAGTTTATATATAGTTGTAAAACAGGATATGTGTCAGATATTTTGACATAGGTGGGGTTTTGTACTTTAGGAACAGGTGTCACACTCATATAATTAATGGAAGCTAATAGTTTTCTATTTTTAAAGAACTCTAATACTGTTTCTAGCACCTTCTCACGTACTATCCCCCAAAAGCATTTAAGAAACTCAGCTGTAAAAACATCAATTCCAGGGGATTTATCTAAAGGCAAATCTTGAAGTGCTAAATGCACCTTCTTCCTAGTAAACTTCTTCAATAATTGCCTTCGTTGTTCCCATGTAAGGCATGCACCATACTTTGTAATTCTAATATCAAGGATGGCCATTTAAGGTGCACTTGTTCCTAGAAGGTTATTAAAAAACTTCACAAATTCATGTTGTACCTGACTAGGTTTAGTAAGAATACCCCTAACTTCAGTCATGGTACTTGTCATCCTAATTTTATCCCGTCTTTCCTTCATGAATGCATGGATGAATTTCATGTTAGAATCACCATGAGCAATCTAGGTGGCCCTTGATCTTTGTATAAGAATTGTTTCTTGAACATTGGACCAATTTTCAATATACACTAAAATTATTCTCTCCTTATTGATTAGTTCAGGATTAAACAAGTCTTTTTGCAGTTGTGTTTGAGTGAATGCAAGTTGATGCTACCGTGTCTCAATCTTCTTATCCAGTTGAGTTAAATTTTTATTCATATGACTAGCCTGTTATTTAATATTCTTCAGTTTTCGCCAGACTCTATACATAGTATGACCATTTATTGGTTGAGAGCAGTTACTGTGAACCACCCCTTGGAAAGCCAATTATTGCAGCAATGCATTATAAAATATGAATGGTTGTGGTAATTGTTGTCAATTGGAATTGATCTTAGCAGAATAAGAGAGTGGTTAGAGCATTTTGTTCAAAGATAGTGAGCTGTTATTCCTGTATATGAGTTTAACCAGCCATCATTTCCTACTGCCCTATCTATCAAGCTATAAATTCTAGCTGCAACATCTCTTTTGTATTCCATTAGTATTTGCAACCTATCTAAGTTAGTTTTCCAGGTGTTATATTATCTAAATAATGCTAGAAATTAGTTACCATCTGAGACATAACAGGTTCTCCATTGATTATGTCCTCTATATATAAGACATAATTGAAATCTCCAAGGATGGGCTAATATCAGTTATCGTTAAACTTAGTCACAAAATCAATAATGTCCCAATTTATTCGCAACCTATAATATTGCCTTAAGTCCCTGTTCTTCTTTGCGTCAGCTGGATGTATAGATTACTTAGAATTGTGAGCCTATGCAAGGAGTAGAAATTAAGTTAGCCATACATGGTACACACATGTGTCCCCTTATTCTCAACATACCTTCCTCATCGATAATGACTTCCTTGCCCTCACCTTGTAACACTTAAGCCCAAATTTTATTCAATTTCTCAACCTCAAATTGCCTTTTATTATATTCAATTTCTCAACCTCAAACTGCCTTTCTTAAATCAGGTCAAGAAAGGTGGATCTAGCCTCAACATTGGATAAAAGAACTCCCTTGTTATCAATTGCAATCTTATAAAGCTATTAGCTAGTGTCTGTACCTCTCTATCAAAAGGACCTCTTGACACCTCTAACCACACCAATCTTCCCATACTCGCATGCTTTCGACTCAAAGCATCCACTACCATATATGCCTTACCAGATGATAAAAAAACAAAATATCATAGTCTCTGAGTAACTCCATCCTCTTTTTTTACCTATAATTGAAATCCTTAAGAACATATTGTAGTATCTGGTGGTCCATAAACACCTTACACTTAACCCCTTTAAGATAATGCCTCTAAATTTTGTAATACCTCACATTTTTGGGCTAGAATTCGAACCATCATTCCTATGTGTTAAAACTCTAATCCCATGATTTGTGTATTAATATATGTGTCATGATAATTTACCTAGTGTGTAAAGTGCTCCCGAGGCGAAAAATGTTCATAGAAAATACTTAGAGAAAAGTTGAGTTAAGAGCTTTGATTCGACCAAATTTTAGTGTTCGATTATACCAGGGTCAACTTTGAACGTGTATAACTTCTGTAATATATGGATTTTGGAGATTAAGACCCACCAAATTGTAGATAAATGTGTCCTCTTTCAAATGCATTCAATTTTGCCTTAATTCGATACCCGAGCGAGAAGTTATGAGCATTTTTGTGAGGAACCAGTGATGGTCCAGGCTTTCAGCGTGGCATGGACCTTGTGCTCCAT
The DNA here is from genome assembly GCA_030864215.1 of Capsicum pubescens. NCBI lineage: Eukaryota > Viridiplantae > Streptophyta > Magnoliopsida > Solanales > Solanaceae > Capsicum > Capsicum pubescens. The sequence goes on along the minus strand of CM061545.1, from coordinate 178,674,603 downwards.
GATAAGCAGCATGACGTGGACCATATGCTCCACGATAAATAGTGTGACACAGACTTTATGCTCTGTAATAAGTATCGTGGCATGGACCTTATTTAGATATACTAAAACCTGTGTTTCTCTTCAGGTTTTCAAGGGTAAACACGTCATTTATGTCCTAAACTATCCTATGACTATTAGTAATTTGAATTGATCTTACCATAACCCCAATTACACAATTCCTATTCCTTCCAAGCTCTCAAGCACAAGAAACAAGGGTTTCTTCCACAAGTTCACCTCCCAAGGTCCCAAAATCCAAGTTCCATTCAAGGAAACAAGGAATTCAGGTATGTGCGTATTCAACGAGAATATCCTTTAATCCTCATGCCCAAATCATGATTTTATTCATGAATTTTATGAATTTCATAGACTAGGGTTCTATCTAATTATTACTCCAATCTTGAATTCAATTTTCCATGATATAAAATTCACTTATAAGTATGTTTTAATGATTACCTATGACTTCTTAGGCACACTATGTATCTTTCATGCTATTCTCTTGTCCATACATGATTTATATATTATTATTTTGAATTTAAAGCATATGATCAAGTTAAGAATGATATATCGATGTTTTTAAGATTTCTCAATCCTCGAGTTTAATCCTATTTTGATTTTAAGGGTTCCATGAAAATTTTAAATTCCACAATTCCTCCATGTAATTCTTGAATTCTACCATGAAATAACGTTCCCTTATAATTTTAAGTATTTTTTTGTACTCTAATCATGATGATTCGACGCATTGATAAAATTGTTGGATTGTTGAGTTTATGTCATGAAATCTCCTATCATGTCATTACAATGAAATCATCACATTTAATTATATTATCTTCCATGCTAGTGGTTATGAACACTTGATACCTAGTTCATCTTACATGTTACATTTTTCAAGATTTCAAGTTAATTGTATCATGTTTAACCCATAAAGTTTATAACATTATCATAATCAACAACTCACCAGTGTTACATCATGCTAAATACATCAGTTTATATGTTCATGATTACTTCAGATTCTACATGCACTGTTATTTTCAAAATATCATGACTTGAGCATATTCGTTATGAGTGCATGTACCTTCTTACGTTTCAGTGTCTTTCAGTTGGGAGTAGGAATTAGCACCGAGCGAACTTAGGGATGAAGGCTCACCTGCTAGTAGAGGACTGAAACCTTTAGTATAATTCCCTAAGTTCCAAATCTACATAGCTAGTGTAGGTTATGAGATGTCACCTGCTAGTTTAGGACTGACACTCTCTTAGGGGTCACCCACCAGTTTAGGACTGACACTCTAGTCCTTCGAGACATCAACTTTATTGGATCCACATCGTCAGCCATGTGTTGGTACCTCTGGCAAGGTACCAATACCCTTCCAACTGGGTTCACAGATTAGACCCCGATTAGCTCAGATTGGGTCATGTTGGTTACATAATAGCTCCCACAATTTCAGTTCATTACTCAGCCTATATCAGTTCAGGTTTGCATAACCAAGTGTTTAGTTTACCCACTATTAATCAGTCAGTTTTACAGATTATTTTAGTATATGCTTTACTTTGTCTTGCATTCGTTTTACATGTTCAAGCCTCATCCTCAGTATTTATACATGATCCCCAGTATAGTTTTGCAACCTATTCATCTTTAACTTGAGATTTACATATAGTACTCATGTCTTTACCGCTTCCCAGTTTGCAAAAATTTTTTAAGCTTATGATTTAGAAATATCACTGTCTTACAACTTTTATATGCAACCATAATTTAAATGCATATTTCAACAAATAACTTATGTCCTTAGCTTTAAAGCATATATTAAGTATTTCCATGATTTATTACATGTCTCACATACTCAGTACCTTCCAAAGTACTGGCCACATATATGCATTTATGGATACATTCTTTCATGATGTAGGTACCAGATGTAGTCCACATACCAGGGTCAGACAGATTGTAGCTTCCAGCTAGTAGGTGATGAATTTTCTTATTATGATGACTCAAGTCGGTTACAATTCTTGTATTGTATTTTTTCTTATTCATATGTATTGATTTGGGATAGTTGGAAGCATGTACTAGTTATCTATAGTCAGTATAGTAAAGGCTTCATAGATGGTCAATCAGAGTCAATATTTGAAACTTAAGTCTTTCTCTCTCTCATATTACAATGTTGTAGACTTTGATAAGTTATGTATTGAAATGGCTTATATCATGTTATTTATGCTTATGCTAAGTTATTTAGAATTCATAAATATATATATAGATATATATTAAATTAAATTAATTGCTCAAGCAGTATGCAAACACATGGGTTAACTTGGAATCACTTGTGGTTCTAAGCACCGTTGGGATTGCTTGTGGTTCTAAGAACCATGTTACAACTAGGGAGTAGTTCTGGTCGTAAAAATTTTTGATAATGAACACCACTATTGCTAATTCTAAATCATGGGTGGATTATTTCTTATCATGCACTTTCAGCTGCCTCAATGCATAAGCAATCACATTAATGTCCTATACTAAAATAACATACAAACTAAAACATGAAGTATCACAATACATAATAAATATTTATCTTCAACTGGAAATGTAAGAATAGGAGTTGAGGTTAGAGAAGTCTTGAGCTTTCGAAAGATATCCTCACATTCATCATTCCATACAAAAGGTATGTCCTTCTGAGTCAATCGAGTCATATGCGAAGCAATGGATGCGATCCACTTCACAAATCAATGATAATAGATAGCCAACCCCATTAAATTATAAATCCCTGTAAATCTGGCTCAATTTCTAACAACTTCAATCTCCTGCTGGTCTACCATAACCCCTTGTTTAGATACAATACATTCTAAAAAAGACACTACACATAATCAAAACTCGTACTTGGAATACTTAGAAGAAAGTTTGTTCTCCTTAAGCAACCCCACCACGGTATGTAAATGAGCTTCATTCTCTTAACTACTCTTAAAGTAGACCAAACTATTGTAAATTAAAACAATTACGAATTAATCCAAATAAGGTTTGAATACCCTATTTATCAAACCTATAATGGTGGCTGGGTCGCTAGTTAAACAAAAAGACACCACCAAGTACTCGTACTAGCCATAATGAGTCCAAAAGGAATTTTTTGGGATGTTCACTACCTGAATCTTAAGATGATGCTAACCCAACCTTAAATCTATCTTAGAAAACACTGCCACACCCTACAATAGGTCAAACAAGTCATCTATCCTACGCAAAAATACTTATTATGAATTGGCACCTTGTTCAACTATTGTTAGTCTATGCACATGCACGTATACCATGTTTCTTCTTAGAAAAAAGCATAATAACACCCCACAAAGAAGTACTAGGATAGATAAAACCCTTCCCAACCAACTTCTACAACTGACATTTCAGTCCTATAAGGAAGAATGGAAATAGGGAGACTGTGTGACTTTAAGTCTATTCAAAAGTCAATGTTACGTTCAGGTGGTGTCCCAGGGTGATCATTAAGGAATAACTCTAGAAAATCACACACAACCAAAACCAAAGTAATAAGAGGGACAACAGTTGTATTATTTGAACATGGCTAAAAATGCTTGAAACCCCCTATTAATTAGCTTTTGGGCATGAATAACAAAAATAATTCTCATAAGAACAGGCTTATACACACCCTCCCACTCTAACCTTTCCATCTTAAGCATAGATACAGTGACATTCTTAGCATAACAAGCGAGGACATCACTATAAGGAAACAACCAACTCATCCCCTAAATAATATGAAGATCTTTCATGTCTAAAATCACTAAGTTTTCTAAAGTTTTAAACTTTATAAGTACTATAAGACAAGTTCGGTTTACCTGATCAACATATGAAGAAACCCCAACCAATATAGATATATAGGTGTATTAAGCATTTTACGAACTAAATCCCTAACCAAAGAAAACTTCTTAGACACATAAGAAAAAGTAGACCCTGGGTTAAATAACTTAAAAGCTATACGATCAATGACAAGAATGACACTGTGATCATAACATCACAAGCCTCAGCTTCAGGATGACCGGAAGCTACATATATATGAGCCTTATCTTTACCATAACCACCATCTTTACTAGCCTGTGTGCTACCTTAACCAACCTTCCATCTACCAGGTTAGCTTGGTAGCCACCGCTACTTGAACTGTCAACACCTCAATTATCCTATGGATGACGTCTATCATTTCCTTCCTCAGCATGACCTACTAAAACTAATGCTTTGGAAACTATCTGTTGAGTTAACAAACTTGAGGAAAAAAAGGCCAGGACAATACTTTAAATGTGAACCAGTCTTCCACGCTCATAACATCTCTGATCTAGATTAGGACACTAAACTGAAGATGCTAAAGGTGTATAACTATATGCCCGAGAGGATTGGTAACTAACACCTGATAGCCCCCTAATAGCCATTGGATGCTTAATTGAATTTCCTGAGTAAGGTAGCTCTATGAACCATGACACCGCAAATAAGAACCACTGCATTGGATTAATTTCTAGGTTTCTTCTCCTACACTCTTATATACTTACTACACCCCTTCCATATTCTTTATAGACTCCACCACCTACTGGAAAGTCTTTCCAAGAGGAAGACACTTGAAGTGTAGACACTGAAAGAATTTTGTTCAAACACTTCATAAAAATCTAATTCTTTTTTAGTAGGTATCAACTGCAAAGCATACTGGGACAAAGAATGAAATATGGTCTCATAGTCCGTTACTAATTTATCACCCTGCTCAAGACTCAAGAGCTCACCTTTATTCCTATCTCACAAGGTATGAGGTAAAGTGGCCCTATCCTCAATAAAGGATCTACACTATTATTTTTCCTGTTCCTACAATTAAAAAATCACAATTCCACCGTATGTCTTTCCATAATCCCCATCTTGTGCAAACACTTGTGACGGTAAATAAAAATTCATAAACATTTTCTGATTCAACAACTTAAAACACTGAGGTTTTTATTTTCAAAAACTTATAGAGTAAATCATTCTTATTATTAGTCATAAATAAGCCCAATACCTATGGGAGAAAGACTTTTATCTTAGCCTATTTGTCCATCAAAGGTGCTATAATAGTGGCTTGCTGCACAACTAGAGGCTGGAAGGTTGGAACTATTTGATTAGCACCAGTGACAGCTAAATTGCTTAAAAATTCCTACACCCACTAGATCACCTCTAAGGATAGAGGTACCTGAGCTGCACCACCCTTCATGGGCACAATATTTTTAATAATTGGGACCTCAGCCTCCTCAACTACCACTTTTTTATCTTTATCTAAGTCTGGAGCTGTATCATGTGGCAGAGGGATCGTGATCTCTATCTAGTCAATCTTCTAGCTGCCTGGGCTCCACTCCTAATAGGTGTTACCCTTTTACCTCCTCTTTTCCCCTTTCTCTCACCCTAAATCTACCATAAAATATGGATTCAATGGCTAGTTCTGGTGCTGCTACTCCAGCTTCTGCTCTAACTAAATTCGTATTCAACATCTATGAAATAAGAACGAAAGATGTCAGATACTAATTTGAATCATCAGATATAAATTGGAATCAAGTACTAGCACAAAGAAAAACAAAAATTAAATTTTTTTCAAAAGTGTTATAGCCTCGCGAAAATAAATAAAGACTTCTCCATACCATTCTACAAGACTGTACTAGACCCATTCTTGTATGACAAGATCGATGAACTCAGTGCTTTGATACCATCTTTGTCACGACTCAAATGGTCTTGAATGGTGATGTCGCCTAAATACACCTCTCAAAAAGTATAAAGTGGTCATTGAATAAATATAGAACCCAATAAGGTTGGGGTCATCCCATAAGGCCAAAAGTCTGTTAATAGTTTATTGATGTAAGAAAATGGGTTTTTTGTAAAAGTAAGTTGTAATAGTAACAATTGATGGTTAATTGGATTGTGATTAATATGAGACGAGCACTAGGATTGTATTCCCCATGACATCATATCTCCATAGTTTGTTGGTTCTTAACAGACTATCCCGATGCCTTGCTTGCAAAATCTAACAAGAAAGGTATCACTTAACCATCTCTTGACCTTAGCTAACTACATTTCACTCATCTCTTCTCAGACTCAAAGAGTTGTATTACAAATCCTTGTTTTGTGACCTCAGATTAACAATTTTTGTTAAGGATCAAGTTAATTAGATGAAGGTTGGTAGCTTCAAATTACTAGTTGTGATGCCCCAAATTTTTTTTTTCGTTAAGATCTCGGACGAAAATGTATTGAATTATGTTCTTTATTGTGATTAATAATTTTTCTGTGTGGAATTTCTGGATATGCAACCCCTCATCGGATAGAGCATTGAATAAGCTTTCCAACGATATGTGGATCATCCAAAACGGACACTCGAGCGATGAGTTATGATCATTCTGATCTAACCGTGAATAGTGGTGAACAGTAAATGTGCAGGAAAAAAATACTGAGGCCAGGCAAATTTTAGGGTCAATTTCAAATGATCATAACTCCTTGTACATAATGATATGGGTGAGATACTATATATCAACAGAAAGATCTGAAAGTCCTCTTTCCAATGAAATTGGTTTCATTCAATTTGGCCATCGGAGAAAAAAGTTATGGTCGATCTACTTCAGCCTATCAAAACAGTCCACCAAAGGACAGATTTGACATTATTTAATTTTTAAGGATATTTTGGTCATTCCCACTCCAATCCATCCGGGTAAACCATGGATTTAAGTCCATTAAGAGCATTCAATAGCTCATTTTTCTCCAAAATTTCCTAAGGCTCAAACCCCAACCCTACTACTCCAAATTTCATCCTTCTATGTCTCTTGATTGAACCGTAGAAATTTCAACTTGATTTGGGATTCGAGTTGATCATGTTAAGGGATTCGAGAAGCTCCTTTTATTTTCATGAATAAAGTTCCAGAGTCGGAAGTTCATATTCATCTTCCATTTTTAGGTATGTGGGGCTTTGAACAAGATTATCCTTTTGATCTTGTGCCCGGTATTTTTGTTGAATTACATTGACATGAGATTTTACATGTTTTACCATGAATTGGAAATATGGTTTTATATCTTATATTATTGTCCATGAGCTATGGGATTATGTCATCCGATATGTGTATGATGTTGAGATGGAATTATGTCCAAAAAGTATTTGATTATGAGAGTATGATTATTTAATTTGTTAAGCCTTGATTTATACTATCATTCCACTATTTCCTTATTATGAATTTATAATTGATATTGTAAATTCTATATCCCTACTATGGGTTGATGTCTCAAGTACCTTTAAATGAGAGTTGGATAACAAATTGAGAAATGTTGATATTGAAGTTGCAATGAGTCTTGGTATTTTACGGATGGTTTTGATGAGTTAAATTGTTGAAAATATTATGTATTGAGTCTTCATATCCTTTTCCAAATGTCGAGTCGGTTATGGTTCAATGCATTGATACCTTTTCGATGTTGAGGAAGATTAAAATATTTTGAGCTAAAATGTGTTGAGTTAGGAATCTATAAATTGATTTGATTTGATAAATAAGAAGGAGATTTGATTTGGTCTTTATGATAGACCCTTGTGATGTTGTGGTGGATTTCCTAACGCGTTCTGAGCTTGTTGGGGAGTAGTACTTAGCACCGAGAGGGAAATTTGGTATTTTCCCAGACCTATGTGCCACCGTAGGGTTGTTTGATGATGATATTATTGGCCAGAGAGCCCGATTGTGATTATTGCAGTTTTAAGGTCGTACTCCCTGGCAAAGAGTATGATGCTCCCACCAATGGGGGTTTCAAATGTTGGTATTCCACGTAGCTCACGTGGGGTTTTCAGTTATAGGAAACTCCCCTGTCCATAAGAGTCATGTTTATTGAAATACCGAGTCACTCCGAGTTTTGATATGGTAAGTCAAGTTGCCTATGATGATCTATAATGATTTATGAGGTTTTTATCCTACATTTCCTATCTAAGATGTTATGAGTAGCATGATTCAATGTCACTCAAGCCAGGTGTGTCATTATGGTCCGTATGTACGTTTTTACGAAATTTATGCTATTATTTATATTTTTCATGCGCCCCTATATTCTCAGTACGTATCTTGTGCTGACCCACATATTTCTCTATGGGCTACATTCTTACCATGATGTAGGTTTAGGTACTCAGCCGCAATCGCGACAGTGATATCCGAGTGCCGCATCTACGTTCCTTCAGTGGTGAGTCCTCATGTATCGAGGACCAAGTTGCTAGTTTTGGTGTTGTTGTTTTGTGATCCCTTTGGTCTGTTGAGTTAGTTGGGGGTTTGTCCCAATTGCTCGTTGATTTTGATGTATAAAGGCTATGTCAGACTAGTGTATTGTTGGGTTGGTTTGTGTATAGAAATTCTATTTATGTACAGTCTAACAATATTCCGTGCCATGTGCGATGTGATATGATATGTACTTATATATATATCCTTAGCGTAGTGTGTATGTTGTTGTGTTGGAACCCAAGAGTAGTGTTTTGGCATAAAGGGTTAGCTTGAGGCTACGTGTAGCCTTGGGCACCGTGTGGCGTCTCAGGATGATATTTCGGGGCGTTACACTAGTATTATTTCCTTTCCCAATTTATAACCTCTCTTGATCAATTTTAGAATACAAGCGAGTTCCTAATGCTTATAACTATCATAAAACCAATCAAAATGAAGGAAATACCAATACATGTAAGAACATCAATCTAGAATGACTTCACACTACCCTATTTTATTAATTTATTTTGATTCACCCAAACTTAGTTTTGGGATTTAGCTACTCATGATTGTAAGAATGCAAGAAGATTTTATATATGTAAACATAATTTTGTAATTATAAGAATAAGATCAAAAACTTAAATCTCAAATTGACAGAAACCCTAAAAACTAATGTAAAATATTCCAAGATCAATAATGTACCCCAAAACCTCTAAATAATGTAAGACTGCATAAACGAATTATAAAACAAAATAAGAGTATTTAAAGGTACAAAACAAATCCTATCCTAAATTATGTAGGAAGAGCAGGTCGGCATTACCTTACGACTCGTGGTTTGAGTTCTTAATCAGTCCCATGAGTTGTGGTTTTTAATCATGGAAATTCAGCATTTACCCAATCTTTAGAACATGGTTCATAACTCCCACTCATGAGTCATGGGTTGGATTCACAGATCATATGTTGCCTCATGGAATCAAAATTTGCAATCAACTTTAGAACTTCATCTCACAGGTCCACTCATGACTCGTAGGTCCCACTCACGAGTCATGGATCAACTTGTGGGTCCCACTTAGCAGATTTTCCTCCTTTTTCCTCATCTTTTCCTCCAAAACCTATTTTTCTGCACAATCAACATAAGAACAAATCATATCTAATAAGGATACCTAAGTGCCTGCAAAACTTCCTTGTTTTAAGCATCTAAGTACTATGAAACCATGGCACATCAACTTTCTTAACTTAGAATATTTGCATGTACTCATGCAACTAAACATAAAAAATATCCACGAGGGTTAACTAAGAGAAACCTAAGGCACCTACGACAGTCAATTCCTTTAGTTCAGTACAAACTTTCAACCCCCTCCTATACACAACTTTCAAAGCTACTGTATGTATATATGTGGCATATATCATGAAACAAAAGGGATCAAGTGATGGAACCAAATTACCAACAAGCAACCAATCATGGATACAAATATCATTTCCCAAACAAATAAACAACTAGAAACGCAACCCATGTACTTTCACACTAAAGAAGTCCCATATTCTCACAGTATCATAATGAATATTAATTCAGGGACTACATATAAGCACTCGTGCTCACAAAGAAATTCAAATAATGTTGATGAAATACCATAAGCTTGACCTCATTTTCTATGCCTTACTTTTTCGAAAAATTGTACTGGGATCACTATTGGACTTTTCTCGACTTGTAATATAGGTTCGGGAGTAGGTATGCTACATATGGGTAATAGTGAATCAACCCTCCTTGACACTATAGTTATATTTTTGGATCCACTATTCAACCACACTTATTTTACTCTCTCATTTTCTTTATAATTTATTTTTAGATTGGGTCTATTTTCATTTTACTCTTTCTATTGATTATTTCTCTTTTTTCCTTTTCCTTTTTGTTTTTCTACCATGCTAACCCTACCTTCCTTAGTTTCTAAATATGTTCTTCATACTCGTATCCAACTATGCACCCTTATTATATCCACCCTCAACTTAAGCTATTTTCCTGAGTTGAGCTTCATAATTTCCAAGGAGTGAGGGGCTAAAATAGGTTCATTGTAATTAAAATTAGAAGGTGAAAGGGGTTAAAACAAGAAAATATATCATTTCAGGCTCAAGTTCGGGATCAATATATACTTATTTTCATTTGTTTGAACGTTTAGGCTAAAAGTAAACTTATTCAAAAATGGCCTATGATCCTGTCCTAGCTAACTACCCCACAACGTAGGTTATACTAAGGAAAGTGATGGATTTCACACACAAAGTGAAATATATTCACACCTCACACTCACATAGTACTGGGTTACATTATCAACTACCACCTATCCAGTTCACTAATGCCCTAACAAGATCCAATAATGGTCACAATCTCATATCTTCTCATACATAGTTCATAACAAAAAATAAAAAGGGTATGATTTTATTTATCATAAAAACAAAAAGTTTTGATTGCACTATGGTTCCTTATTTTTATCCAAATCAAATATAATAAACATAACACATATAATGAACAACACAATATCCTAGACATACCTAATCTACTATGATATTACTCTCTGGAAAAATAGACACAACAACAAAAACCTCGAGTGGTGGTACATCCCCACCCCTACTAGAGGATGATGCACTTTCCCCAATTCATAACTAAGAAAAGAAATAAAATATGGGAGTGGAGACATACCTACGATACTTTAGGAATGTGTGGTCTTATCCCCAATCAAGGCCTCAAGAGGTGCAGTGGTCTTAATTCTAAGAGGTGGTGGTGGATGACTCGAGGAGGCTTCAAACTCTCATTCTGTACTCTCACTCTGGTCAATGTAAAACTGGGTAAGGGACTCCCTATATGCCCTCTTCATGTACCACTCAAAATTATTAGATTTATCACTCTACTTAGTGGGCTCCCGTGCTTTCTTTCCCTAGTAGTGGGGGAAGGGGGATCATTATCATTACCAAATAGTTCAAAAACCAATAATGGTAGTGTAGGCAGTGGCTACAAAATGAGAGGTATGACTAGGGGATGATAGGAGTGTGTCTCTCAGCTAATGTGCAAACTTCAAACCTCAGATTGAAAATGCCCCTGTCAGGCTTGATATATTAAAATTCAAGCCTCACAGAGTCTCTCCTTCATTCGAATCTGAAAACTATCGGTCCTTCCGTACAGATCCCTAGTAAACCATTTCATAGTGGCTATCATCTGAGACTCATCCCGCACATTCGATATCTCAATAGTAGTATGCACCCAAGTCCTAATCTAGGTCAATTACTTGGCTAACTAGGTGTCAGTATAAGTCTGGCGATCAACTAATTATGCCTACCTATCCACCAACCCCTGCAAAAACTCATGATATACCGTAACTATACTGAAAGATGGTGGGGAAAGGGGTAATATAGATATAAAAGGTTGAACTGAAGTTCTCGTGATCCCCTCGCTACCTGCAGTAGCAGAATCCTCTATCGGCTGACTACATCATGATCACCACCCTGTACTAGCCTATTTACCTTCTTGACTAACTTTAATAAATCCTTAAAATAGGTTGCTCTAGATGAGGTAGAAGGCTGTGCCTTATTCTGTGCAACTGGATTGGTGTCGTCTAGAATCAAGCATGGAAATGGTATACTAGTGATCTCTCTAAGAGATATATCAAGGATCTCATATCAAATGTATCGAGGAAATTTTGTATCATATACCGTAAACATATCTCAGTCCAAAGTGAGTTATTTCCTCTGTGGGGTAAAACCTATGCTGAACTACAGTCCACCAAAATTTCCTTGCGAAGTGTAGGATGGATTTCTTGATATCTACCTTTCCCTCAACCCAAGGGCACTAACACTATGATCAATATTATGGGAAGAAATTAAAATCAATAAATCTCTCCTCTACTCTAGATCCTTCATCTTCATCTGGCTCTACATAGTCTCTATTTGGTAATCAAACTTAATAGTGATTACTGACATCTTATAACCTTGACCAAATAGGAATCTTTCAATCATCTGCTCAGATAAGTCAACCAAAGTACCTCTTACTAAAGTGTGGGCCTGTATAGCTGGTCCAAATCTCTTTTCCCCACTGGTGTAATCATATTTATGGATGCAACACAAAAAACATAAAACTCATGAACTAACTGTAGACTATAAGATCCTGAAGGCTTACCTATCCATCCAAGTCAGCATCTGTCGAAGGTGGCCATAATACCTGATATCCCTTCCAAATCTGTTGTCTTGATGTGGGGCTCCTCAACTATTCTCTATTTAGGCCTGCTTAGTTATCTCAATATCACAATCATAAATATTATGTATGTCCTATACATACCGCCTCTGAATCTCTGCAGTATCCAGCATAATGGAGTTGTGTGTGTACCCTTATACCTATTTGATTGAAGATGATGCAATAGCATACTCACCAGCCTCTGAGGACTTATCTCTCTCCTTATACTGCAAAGAATCTATCTCTATATTTTGTTGCTACTTGATGCAACTGATTTATCCTCTTCCTTAGACTGGGAGATGACTATGTCCTCCTTAATATCACCAAAATCAAGTACCTTACCTTCCTCATCAGATTAGAGATGGTTAGGGTAATGAGGTGGTGACCTCTATGCATTTTTTCTTTGGGTTTGGCTCGAGAAATAGGTGTTGTTTAACCCTGTGTCTTAGGGTAGGGTCTAGCCTGTGGTATAGGCTGGAGTACAGGCTAATATGTAGGCTGTATGACATCTTTGGTTATGGTATACCTATGAGTTTGATGCCATTTATGTCATGGTATAAATGGGGCATCATCAATTGGGTATTCCTCTATGAACCCACTCTACTTTGGGGAATCATCTCAGTGTTTGGACTGTGGGTTCTGCTCGAACCCTTTTTTTGATGTCACCTTTCTTTTATGTTCCCTTTTGCGACATAGTACCTGTATAGAGAAGCGTTATTACTCAAACTTTATCCGTAGGAAAATAGTGATGTCACTTTGAAACTACTAGGTCTCATTCACGGGTCTAGTCCACAACCCATGGACTGAGTTCATGATTTGTGTTCTATACTAATGAACTGAGAATACAGTTCACTAGTTCAATCTATAATTGATGGTCAAATTTCACTAGTCGGGACTTGACTTGTGAAAATCAGACCAAGGATCTGAGATTTAAAATCTTTGGTCTGATTCCCATGAGTCCATTCCATGAATTGTGAAGGCAATTCACGAGTTGTGTGTTGTACTTGTGAGTTCATACATGAGGAAAGGGAATTTGGCTCAGATTTTTAGATTCCATTTGACATAATATTTCACCCATTCAATTCAAATTTATTAAGAATTACACCTACCCTTATTTTATTCACATTAGTCCAATTTTCATAGGACAAGACATCAAGATTATAACTTTTATTGGGGTATGGAGAATTAATAATCACACAATTAACACTTGAAGAATGCATCTTTTTCATGGATGAAGACTGAAGAAATAAAACAAATAGATATTCGTAATTGAAGGCCTTTTATGTGTGTGGAAAGTGAAGTAGGACTATGATTTTCGTGGAGAGTGAAGTAAAGTTTGATTTTAATGAGGGAGGTGAAATTAGATGGTGGGAGTTTTTGTTTTTGATTAGTAGTTGGTTTGTTCAAGTTTAGTCTTTTTTCCTTAGAGAATAGGCCAAAGTCGGGTTGGGTCGCGTGGGCCTCCCCATTTTAAATGATGTTTTGGAAATTAGAATCTACTTGGGCCACGAGTGACCTATGATTTTTAGGTATGACTCATGACCCATGGTTGAGTTCTTGAGTTAAGATCTGAAAACCATCTATTATGTTTGATTTCCATGACTCACCCCGCAAATATTGGGGTCGACTCAAAACCCGTGGATTGGGGTCATGAGTCAAGTGGAGAGAGTAGGAAATCCACTCTGACTCTCACGAGTCTAGTCCACAATTCGTAGACCTAAGTAACAACCCGTAGACTCCACTCATGAGTTAAGTTACCTAGAATTGTCTTATTTTTCCAATATTTCTTAAGCTAGTGATTCCCGCATGTTTTTTTCCCTAAAAAATAAATCAAAGTAAGCACTAAAACCTTAGGGGGCCTCCCAAACAACACTTAATTTAATGTCATGGCATGGTGTGGATATGTTGAGTACTTAGACTTCACCTATAAGCTCATGGGTTTCCTACCATGAAGCGCCTAATTTAAAATCCTGGCACGACTCAGCTCCCTTGACTACTCAGACTTTGTCAAGGCTCATACTCCCATACACTTTAATCTCCTTCATATTTTCCATTGAATGCTTACACACTGTCCATTCACCTTGAATGGGACATCACTTTATCTCTATATCTCGATTTCACTATATGGAAACACCATCACCAAGGTGAATGGTCCAAACCATCTAGACTTCTACTTGCCAGGAAACAAGCAAAGTCTTGAATTATACAACTAAACCAAATCACTAGGTTTGAATTCCCCCTTTTAATTCTTCTATCATGTATATTTTTATGTTTTCCTTGTACATCGTTGAACTCATATAGGCATGGAGGCAAAACTCAGCGATCTTATTTATCTTCTCCAATCACAACTGTGCAGCATACACTCAACTTGAAATTAAGAGTTTTTTTTCAGTACCCAGAGTGCCTTCTGCTCATGTTCAACATGTAAGTGGTATGCTTTCCCATACACAAATAGATAAAAAAATGCACCAATAGGAGTCTTGTATATTGTCTGGTAGTCCCATAATGCATTGTCTAACTTTGTTGACCAATTGGTCGTATTTGTATTCACAGTCTTCACCAAAATAAACTTTATCTCCCAGTTGGAGACCTCAAATTGAACACTTTTTTGAGAATGGTAAGGTGTTGCCACCTTATGCTTCACACCATATTTTCAAGTAAGTCTTTGAAAAGACGATTGTAAAAGTGAGACCCACTATCACTAATAATTGCTTGGGGGCGGGTACCAAATCGATAAAAAATATTCTACTTCAAGAATGCTGTGACACTCTTGCCTTTATTGTTTGTAGGTGCAATTACTTCAATACAATTAGAAATATAATAAAAAACCATCAAGATATACTTCATCCCTTGCAAACTAATAAATGGAACCATGAAAACGATACCCCAAACATCAAACAACTCAAAATCAAGGATGGGTATCATAGGAAGCTCATACTTTCAAAAAATATTGGCCTAGATTTGACATTTGTCTTAAGACCGAGCATAATCATGTGCATCCTTATAGATAGTAGGTCAATAGTAACCGCACTGCAAGGTTTTATAGGCAGTACGAGTACCTCTATGATAACCTCCAATCAGGGATGAATAAAATGCCTTCAGAATACTCATCATCTCAACCTAGAGAATACACCTCTAAATTACACCATCAACACACACCTAAAAAAAGTATGACTCATACCAAACAAACTTTTTCACCTTATGCATAAATTGCTTGCATTGTTAAAACAACATATCTACTGGAACGAGATCACTTTTCAAATAATTGGAAAAGTATGCAAACCAAAGGATTAAGTATTGTGATGCTGCTAAGAATTGCTCATCTGGAAAAGTATCATCAACTTCAAGCTCATACCCTAGTTTTGCATTACTTTCTCCTCTTGGTGTGAAAAATGTTATGCAGCTTGGTTTTCGGTGCCCTATCGATCCTTAACCTCAAAATCAAATTTTTGTAGTGGAAGAACCCATCAAATCAACCTTGGATTAACATATTTGTATGCCATAAGGTACCTAAGAGTAGCACGATCAGTGTGCACAATTAATTTGGTACCAATCAAGTAGGACCGAAATTTCTCAAAAACGAACACAACTGTAAGCATCTCTTATTTAGTCACCGTGTATTTTTTCTATGCAGGATTTATTGATTTGGTGTCATAATAGATGGGATGAAGTATTTTCTATCACATTTGGTATAGGATTGCTCCTAGGGCCACACCACTGTATCACACATCACTTTGAATAGTAAGGTTCATCAGGGGACCCAATAATAGGAGCTGAAGTCAACCTCTCTTTCAAGCACTCAAAATACTTAAGGCAAGCATCATCAATCATAAAATTCAACTCCTTATTTAATAAATTTCCCAATGTATTTGCAATTTTAGAGAAATTCTTAAGGAATCGCCTATAGAAACCTGTATCACCCAAGAAACTTCGAATACCCTCCACAAAAATTGATGGATAAAATATTTCAATCACCTCAATCTTAGCCTTGTCAACCTCTATCCCCTTCTTAGGAAATTTTTTGCCTGGGTACAATACCTTTCTTGACCATGAAGTGTCACTTCTCCTAATTTAGGACCAAATTGCACTTTTCACATATTTGCAAGGTGTTGGACACAATGAGCCAAGTAATCATAAAAAAATCAGCCATATTTAAGAAATCATTTATGAAAAACTCAATAGTGTCGTCCACTTTGTTAAAAAAATCGACATCATGAGACACTGAAAAGTTTTGGGAGCATTACAAAAATTAAAATGCATCCTTATAAAAGTAAATGCCCCATATAGACAAGTAAAAGTAGTTTCATCATGGTACTAGGGAGCAATAGAAATATGATTATACCTCAAATAACTCTGAAGATAACATTACCATCCTCTTCCCACAAGATGACCTAACATCCGATCCATGAATAACATAGAAAAGTGGTCCCTTTGAGTCCAAGTATTCAGCTTCCTATAATCCATGTAAACTTTCCATCCAGTGACTGGTCATAAAGGAACTAACTCATTCTTATAATTGTGAACCATAGTGATCCCACCCTTCTTTGGCACAGAGTATATTTGGCTTACCCATTTACTATCGGCAATTAGATTAGCCACATATGCATCTAACCATTTGATGATTTCTTTCTTCACAATCTCTTGCATAGGTGGATTCAACCTATGTTGATGCTCAATGCTAGGTATACAATTCAACTCAAGATGAATTTTTTGAGTGCAAATTTTAGGTGGAATTCCAACTATGTCAGGAATAGTCCAATCAATAACTCTCTTAAACCTCTGTAAAATTAATACCAAGGCCTCAACATGCCACTCTAATAAATCTGCTGAAATAATAATCGACTAGGTTTTGTTGGCCCCTAAGAATGCATAATGCAAATAGAGGGAAGGGCCTTTAATTCCAAAACTAATGGCTCCTCAGTATATGGCTTGGTCGGTGTGATTGACATATTTTTCAGATCAAGGTCCAACTTCTTTAGATCATAAGAGCATAAAACTATTCCCATAAGTTCATTTACTATCTCATCATACCCATCAATACCATCATTATTAAATTTCATTATCACAGTTGTAAGTTCCTCAAAACCAAGCATCTCTTTAGAGGGTAAGAGCAATGCATCTTTGTCTATAGTATCTATCATAGAACTTATCCTTTGGCTGCTTTATTAATTAACACACATTGAATATGTCCTGCTTATTATTAAGTCTGGACTTTATCTATCCAATCTCAATCTGAACTAATGTCCTACCTGTAGCTAGGAAAGTCTTCCCCAATATGATAGGGACCTTAAAGTCAATATCACAATAAAGAATCACAAAATCAGCTGAAAAATGAAGGAGTCTATCTTTACCAACACATCACACAAGAACCAATCGACTTCTTCACAGTGAGATCCACCATCAAAAGTCTTATAGAGGTCGACTTAAGCGACCCTACCTGCTTGTAAACAACTAGCGGCATGAATTTAATGCTAATTCCCATATCACATAATGCTTATGTGAAATTATACAATCCAATAGTGCAAATAAAGGTGAATGCTCCAGGGTATTCCTTCTTTTCAACTAAAGATCGAGAGATAATGGCGCCATAGTGGTGTAAATTTTCATCAAGCTCAAGACTCACCTTCCTCTTCTTGGTCATCAAATATTTCATACACTTTACATAACCAAGCATCTTCTCTAGAGCTTTTACAATAGGGATGTTCACAAACAACTCTTTTAATATAGAAATAAACTTCTGATACTTCCCTTCTTTGGCTTTCTTCTTTAACCTTTGGGAAGTAAGTGGAGAAGGCTGAGGAATGGGCTTTAATACTGGTGTGATCTCCTTACGCTTTCCTTTGTCAGTGTCAGTTCATTTGTCTACAACTATAGGCTTCTGAGCTACCTCATCAATATTACAAACTTTTTAGTTTTGTTATCATCCACATTATCACTGTCCACAGGATCATTCCTCATGCCATCAACCATAGGCATAGATGGATTAGTAGTAGCCTTACTGCTCCAAGTAGTAATTGCTAAATAATAGCTATCATTCTTTAGATTCTAAATAGTATTGATAGGAAGGGTGCATGGTTAATACTAGTTCAATGTGGCATACATCTACCTGAATCGTTGCTCAAGATACTTAATAGTGGTTGCATCCGACTCTACCTTCTGGCTCAACCCTAAAGTATCTGCCTTACTTTTCTTAATACAACTCTCTTGTTTATGAGCCCTTTACAATCTTTATAAGTAATGCTTCCATTCTCAAACTCCTAGACTCAGCATCTCTGTTCCCTAGTAGAACATAACGGTCACCTTTATCCTTGTAGTTATCTTACCACCTCTGATCACTATCACGCTCTTTACTTCTGTCTATATACCTATATCTATAGTAGTTCCAACCTTGATTTATCGAGTTCCAATTATATTGTTTTGAATTTGGCCCTTGACTCAAACCCCCCCCATTTTCCTTTCCCAATACTTAGCTTCTTTCTCGTAATGAGTCTTTTTATGTCTAGGGGCCAAACCTCATAAACCTACTGTATTTAACTTTTATGTTCCAATCGTTAATAAGTTTCTCTATAAGATGCCTTATTTTAGTTCATAGTTGTGCTAACTCTTGAGCCACCCTCTCATCTATTTCTCTTTTCTCACTAGAAGTACCAATTGAATAAGTATGAGCTGATCTATCTGCCTCCCAAGTATTCCACCCTCGATTGATTTTAGTGATACAGTCTAAGATTTAAGATGAATGCTCTCACAGAAGACTCATGAAGGCTCCACTGGTAATCGTATCTGCTACAACCCTGGTACTAGCATTCAAGACCCTGTAAAATATCTCAAGAAAGTTTCTCCCATTAATTCTATGATTTGGAACATTCTGCAACTTATTTTTGAACCTCAACTATGTCTTATAAAGTTTCTCTAAATATACTATCTGAAATTATTAATGTCATCATTTAATTGCGAAATTCTAGATGGAGAGAAAAAGTCAGTCCAAGAATTTTTTCCTTAACTCATTCTAAGTGGTGATCGATCCATCTCTACTAACCTCAAAGTCATATTCTTATCTGAAAGAATAGGAATAACCACAGACGCATAACTTCTTAACTCACCCATGCAGATTATATGAAGTGCAGATCCCCAAAAAGTTCATAAGGAGCATATTTCATCATTAGTAAGTAGACTAGTAACCCCCCTTCAACTTTAGTAACTAGATAATCACACTCATAATATTGAATTTAGCCTCTTGGGGTAATTTAGGATGAATGATTGTACATGTTCCAACTAGTTAAAAATACCCAAAATCTTCATTTAGATCATCATACACTGGCACATATTGCTGTATAAGATTTTGTCCTATATTTCTGCTCATTCTATCCCTTTTAAGTGTTCCTTAACAATCTTTCTGTTCTTGTCTAGCCTTTTTTTCCCTAGTTTCTTGTCGGGCAGCTGCTTGTCTAGCAGTTTTCTTATCCATTAATTGAGCAGTAACCTTCTCTACAGTTTCCTGACTTCATCGTGAAGTGGCTGATTTAATGTTGTTGAGTGATTATGAACCCTTTCGATAAGGGCTCCTTGATCATAAACTACTTCTTTCACCATCTTTCAATTCCATGTCAAATTTCTCTCATGTTTAGGATTAAATGGTATCAGGGGATTGCTTTGACTCTAAGTACCAGGCATAGACATGCGTGTACCTTAGAAATAATAGAAAAATAGAAGTGAACAAACAAAACCAACAACTTCAACAAACTCAATCTAAAAATTCATAACTATATTCCTCAATTATCGACACCAAAATTACAACTCTCAAAAAGTATAAAGTGGTTGCTGAATCAAATATAGAACCCAACTAGGTTGGGGTCGATCCCACGAGGAATAGGCTAAAAGTCTGTCGAGAGTTTGCTGTTATAATATGGAATTACATAAATAAAAAGGTTTTTTTTGTAAAAGTAAGTTGTAATTATAACAATTGCTGGTTAATTAGATTGTGATCAATACTAGAATAACACTAGGATTGTGTTCTTTATCACTTCATAAATCCACAGAATATTCATGTTTAGAAGACTATCCTGATGCTTTGCATGTAAAATCTAATAAGCTAGGTATCACTGAATCGTCTCTCAACCTTGGCTAATTGAATTTCACTCATCTCCTCTCAGATTCAAAGTGTCGTATTATTAACCATTGTTTTGTGATTTCAGATTAACTAGATTAAGGCTCAAGTTAATAAGATAAAGGTTGGTAGGTTTAAATTAATATTGTTATTTTGTTTTCCCAGTCTATACCTCTGCCTTAAGCAAGTTTGGAATAGAAATGAGTTCCTAATGTTTGCATCCATCAAGAAAGAAATCAAACTAAAGGAAATACCAATACATGCAAGAACATCGGTCTAGAATGATTTTAAAGTTAACCCTATTTTGTTAATTCATCATAGTTCTCACAACCCTAGTTATGGGTTTAGCTACTCATGATTGTAAGCACGCAAGAAGATTCCATAGATGAAAAAATAAATTTTCTACTTACAAAAATAAGATTAAAAATCAAAAACTCATATTGATTAAAATCCATAAAAAAACTAATGTCAATGATTCCAACATTAATAATGTATCCCAGAACCTCAAAATAATGTAAGAGTGCATAAACTAATCATAACACACAATAAGATTATTTATAGATATCCAATAAATGCTCTCCTAAACTATGTAGGAAAAATAAGTCAACAACACTTTTATGATTTGTGGGTTGAGTCGTGGATTAGACGCACGAACCTTGGCTCACAATCGTGGAAATTAGTCTTTTTCTCAATCTTTAGAACATAGTTCACGACTCTCACTTAGGAGTTGTAAGTTGGAGTTATGGATCCTAGGTTACCTTGTGGAGATCAAACTTTGAAATAAACTTCAGAACTTTAACTTAAAGGTTCACTCACGACTCGTAGGTCCCACCCACGAGTCGTGGATCAACTCATGGGTCACACTTAGAAAATTTTCCTTTTTTTTCTTATCTTTTCCTCCAAAACCCTTTTTCCTGCACAATTAACACAAAACACATCATATCTAACAAGAATACCTAATTTCTTGCATAATTTCTTTTTTTTAAGCATCAAAAGTGTCATAAAACCGTGTCACCCTCCCTAACTCTATAGTGGGAGAACCAATTAACCCAACCCATAGCCAAATAATTTTAAATTTGCACTTAACTAATTTTTAACCCAAAATGTCATTATTAACTTAAAGCATTTTAAGTATAATATCCAATCTAACATCTTTAATAATCCAAAAATATAATGAAAATGCAGAAGCCTATCTAAGATATTACATCCCTTGGGACCTAAAAGTCACCGTACAAGAACTATTAATCCATAACAAAGTCTAAATATACATCCCTAGATACTAAGTTAGTGTAATAAGATGCCATTTTCCAAAAAAAAGGATGTGAGAAAGATGAATATCTAATGGTTTCCCACACATGATGCTCACCATTGAATCAAAGTTGCTAATCAGAAGCTAAAATTGAGGTCTAGTCTCAAATGTTGGAAAATCCCTACGGTGGAAATTTCCTTATGTATGTCTTAGGTCTAAAGATGAACTTTTTGGAATGAAAAATTCTATGTTTAGGATTCCTAGTGTAAAATTGCCTATTCGATGTTGCTGCAACAATACTTTTACCGTTGTAGAGGTACCTAGGCCAAATCTACCCTTCACTTTGATGACCCTCTATATTGTTGCAGTGATGCCACTGCAGTGAAACTTCTACTACTATAGTGGTACTTAAGCAGTATCTCAAGCTTAGTTCCCATCTATGCTAATTTCACAACCCATTTCTTTGATTTTGACATTATGTACTAACTCTTTCATAGAAATTGCTATAACTGGAGTTCTATTAGCTCATTATATGCACTGCAAGTTTCTATAACTTCCTAAACTCATCATGAAACATAAAATAAAATCAAATCCCACAGATACACCTCCAAGAATCACTAAATTTCCCTAGACTATACATTGCCTAAAATTCACTCAAAACTAGGATGGCCATGAATTTGACAAATTTAGTCAATGAAAAGGTTAAGATGATTATAATTAATTCATCATAATGATATTTTGGGTTGTTACAAATACAATATCTCTAGCATCCCTTGTATCTCTCCTAAGCTTGGGGATGAGATTGAAATCCATTTTGTATAAACTCATCTTTACTCTTAACTTCTTTATTCTTCAAGATAAGAAAAATCTATTAAGAAACTTTAGAGATAAAGAATCCTAAATCATAATCATCCCCAAAGTCTTATTTTGTAACCATTTGGTAGCTTTCCCAATAATAAATAGGGAAATAATGTCAACTTCATGTATTCATCTGAAATATTTTTGTAATGGAAGTTGTCACTCAACTATATAAAATCTTGCACGTGATTGCGTGGGTCTTCATGTGATTTACCCTCACATTGAAAAGTGTTCTATACTAGTTACATTGTTCCATCTTTAAGTTCAAAACTTTTGATGATATTCATCTTAACAATTATTCTAAAAGCATTTTGCTAATTTAGCCTTGCAAAATCCAACACCAGAACATATGGTGTAACAAAGTGATGGTCTACAACCTTGTCTACCATATTATTTGGAAGGTTTGGGTTGTTTTGTATGCCACCCATAAATTTCATATCTTTAGAATACGTTCAAACTTATGATTAATGAGAATCAAGGTAGTGCCTTGACTCTAGATATTTAGCATAAACTATCATATACCCTGAAAAGAAGCAAAAACAACAAAAAAAAGTTAAATATGAATTGAAACTCAAAATATATCAATTTCAATTTAAATTCTAGGAAGAAATAAAAGAATTTATTGCATCCAAATGCACATGAAAGTATATTTGATTATACAAGTAATACAAGACGTGAGACCAAATATTATAACTAAGGGAATTGATTAACTAATTTGAATTCTTCTATATGCTATTCGATAAGTGACTATAATTGAAGAAGATTTTGGTGTTTAAAGGTAAATAAAAGTAAATTTGAGTCAAGACACAGATTTATAATTTGAAATTCAGATTAGAGAGATGGTCCAGGGTTATGGTATTTTGAAAATGCAATTGAGTCTTCAAACCATATGTTTAGTTGATTTTTTATGTCACTATTTGTTGACCGATTTTAACCATATTGAATGTTGCCTAAAAATGTGTTTTGGGGATTCGAATGGGCCCTTCTGGTCCATCTTAGGCCAAGACTTGTGCTAGATTTTATAGACTTATATAACTATTTTATACCCTTATTAATATTTATTTTGGTACTTTGAGGAGATTGAATACTTAGTGATTACACTAGTTTGGTATTCGGGAGTTGGTGCTAATTTTAGGCAAAAACCGATGTTTTATAGATATGGTTATCAGTCTGGTTTATGGATATTGTTTATTGGTATGGTTTATAGTTTCGGTTATAGGTATGGTTTATGGATACAATTATCATTATGGTTTATAGATATGGTTATCGATATGGTCTACGGATATGGTTATTGATATGGATTATGGATATGGTTATTTGTATGAAGTATAGATATGGTTTTTTGTATGGTTTATTGATATGATTTAATGGTATGGTTCATTGATATGGTTTATTGATATGAGTTTCAGTTCAAGTTTGGCAATTGCTATGACATTGATAATGTGAATTTTGGATCAAGTTTGGCAACTAATATGGTATTGATAATATGAGTCGGTTCAAATCCAACAAAGGATGTTATGATGCTGATACTAGTGAGGATGTTAGAATGATGATATAACTTCTAGTTTATAGTTTGATAGTTATAACAGATGTTCAGTAAAGTTATGGATCTTCGATTATTTATTTTCCTTGATTACACCCTCCGAAGTTATGGGGGCACACATTAGGTTATTTACTTTTTCAAACTTACTGGCTTATGGGGGACAATTTTGTAGTATTAATTATACTTTCTTCATTATTATGTCTATTTCTGTTATTTATTTATAGTGTTGGAACTTCTTTCTAGGTTTTCCGAATTACCTTGACTTAGGTTATTTTATCTTCCAAACCCCACTTTGTGGGAATACACTGGGTTTATTTTTGTTGTTGTTGTTAGCTTATTTTATCTTGTATTTTATCATATTTTATATCATGATTTAGCTTAGTTGTTCGATGATGCCTACTGAGTACCCATGGTTTTGGTACTCATACTGTACTTCTATTCCTTTTTGGTGCAGATCTGAGTATTAGTAGCCGCCGCTAATGTGACGTTTGTGCTGAGTTGATTTCGGAGATTGGGTGAGCTTTTGGAGTTAACGTTGCCCTTCAAATTTCTATTATCTATGTCTAATCTTTTATTTTCTGAGATAAATTGAATTGACTATTTCAATACTTATGTTCCAATTATAGTACCTTTTATACCGACCCTACTAGGTCATGTTATGATTGTTAATCTTTTATCTATCTATTAGACGATTATGACTATCTTATTGTTATTATAAGTCCTGAATTATTGATTTTCGGCTTTTAGTCTATTTACCACTAAATTATCTCACTTCATATAACTCCGGTCTACGGTTTGGGTTTATCTATTAGCGGGATAAAGTAGATACCATCATGACTCATAAATCAGGTCATGCCAGTAACACCACAAAAATGCAAGATAAGATTAGAATTGATCTTCAAACACATAAAAACCATTACATAAGTATTATATGATATTTAAGATCATAAGATGTCCCTAACTAAAAGTTGAGTTGAAAACCCCTTTTAAGGCTAAGTTCCAATGCAAGATTCTTCTTGGTACAACTTAAAATAACCATTTCTCCTATTATACAAAAGCTTAGATAGCCTAATACCCATCAAATTAAAAAGTTATGGCCATTTTACTGAAGCATTGTCAAAGGTGTTAGTGGTCACGAATCAGACCATACAAGTCATAGGGTGACTTAGTGGTATGGTAGAGGAAAGTTAAATTAAGTCCTAGATAATAACTCAGGCTATGACTTATTGCCAGATGCTGGAGTCATTATTTGAGTTAACTGGATTCATTCTAACAACTTTTTAGATGATATTAAAAGGGCTGTTTGGTCTTTTACCACTACTTTAACATCAAAACTATGTTGTTTAAGATATCCTAAGGCTGATTAATAAGCCTAAACTACCACAAATTCCCTATTAACTCAAAAATCAAGTGATACTTAGAATATTTAGAGAAAATAGGTGATTTTCTTCTCCAAGGCAAGTGCAAGGGTTCTTTAACTTCACACCCCAAATACAAAGGTTTCACCAAGGGTTTTTTCTTTAGGTATATGGGATTTAACCATTGAGTATCCTTTCACCCATTAGGTCCCAAAGTTAATTCGATTCTCAATTTAATTCATCTTTAAATAAAAGGGTTTCTATGAAAAGTATGAAGTTCCTTTATGCTTTAGTTTCTAGCTTTGAATAAGCCATGAATACTTGTTTTCCATTAACTCTGGTGTCTTTAAACACTCATAACTATGAACTCTTAATATACTGGTAAATTTGTGATTTTGGACTTGAGTTATGAAATCCCCTATTACATTTAGAATATACAACTATCACAACTAGTTTCATCTTTAGAGATGGTCAGTTATGAACAACCAATGACTTAGGATATCAAGCATTTTCAGTTGAGTACTAAACCTTTCAGTTTTCCTAATTTAGAATGATTTTAAATAAAACACTTATCTTTTAGCTACAAAATAATATTCTTATTGAGCATTTTAGTATATCAATTTACTTTCATTTGGGAGTAATACTTAGCATTGAGAGAACACGAGTTTATACAACCCAAGTACTAAATAATATGCCACAATAGGTTAAAGGAGTTCTATCTAGTAGAGAGTGTCTCCCTTACTATTAACAAGCTCATGAGTGAATTCATACCAGTCATGGTTCTTACACTTGGCAAGGTATAAGACACCCTCCCAACCTGGGTTATAGTTCAAATTTTATGTTGCTCATATGGTCTATGTTAGTTACATCAATTCTTCCAGTTCAGGCTCAGGCATTGCATGACCTTGTAATCAGTTATTCTTTTATTATTACTTAGTTACATGTTTATTACTTGGCCATTGCATCAATTTATATTTATCAGTTCTATATATTGAATTTACCATCCCATGTTTATCATGTTCAACCTCAAAAAATATTGTGCTTATCTCAAATGCTCAGTACATTCAATGTACTAATCCTGTATTTTCTTTGCACTATTTTGGTTTATAATATAGATTCAGATATTCAATATCTAGATTATGGTTAACACGAACTTCTATCATCTAAGGTTTAAGGTTTGGTAAGTCATCATATTTTAAGGACAAGACTTATTTTATTATTTTTGTCATCTAGTTTTCAGATTGCCATAGTTAGCTGGGGGATTGTTCCAACAACTTATTCTAGTAGAGGCTTTTAGACATATAGTTTGATGTCCAACTTTATGATTTAAATCTAGATATTTTAATTAGTAACTTTGATTTGAGATTTTGCATAGTGTTATCCAGTTTTATTTTAGTATTCTTAGTGTCATGCTAGGCCATAGGTTAGCTTGGAGTTACTCGTGACTCTTGGAACCATCTTATGACTATGGGGTAGTCTCCGATCTTGACAAACTTGGTTTCTAAGTATCATGTTTAAAGTCTTAGGGTGTTTGAAAGTCCCATTAAGTAGAATCTCATTCATGGGTGTGAAGCGCTACACACCTATGAGTAAGAGACTATGAAATGTTTTAGGAAACGTTTTAGTTATTTCATGTTCATGTCGTGTGATAGAGTGTGAAATATATTTAAACCTCCTTCTAATTCATGCAATATTCTTGCATGGAAAATCTCTCTAATAAAACTAATGAAAGGAGAAACAAATTGCAAGGGTAACATAAATGGAAATCAACAAGCACCACCAGCTCCAGTAGACCCTTTGACTGAATAAGTTTTACATGTTGAGTTCAAGGCTAATTTCATGGTGCTAGCCAAACCATGATCACTCAGGCTAAATAGCAAGTTGTAGCATAGGTCAACCTAATAATTAGTATGATAATGGCTAGAGTATGGGACTTTACTCAGATAAATCCTCTTGAGTTATTTGGTTCTAAGACTGAGGATGACCTGCGAGAGTTTATTGATTATATTCAGATGATTGCTGAGATCATGCATGTCACTCTAGTTGAGAGTGTAAATTTGGCTACATATCAGTTGAAAGTAGTAGCTCACACTTGTTATAAGAGTGGAAGGTCAAAGAGGTGTAAATGCAGTTCTAGTAGAACAAGAGGAATTTATTGCTGCTTTTTTGGATAGATTATTCCTACTTAGGTTAAGGGAAACCAAGGTTTAGTAGTTCATAAATATGAAGCAACAAAACATGATTGTGAAAGAGTATTCTCTAAGTCTACTCAACTTTCTAATTATGTTCCAGGAATGGTTGCTGATTCCAAAGCCTACACGAGTAAGTTCATGATAGGTATTTTTGAGGATGTGGCTAAAGAGTGTATGACAACAATTTTTTCCAAAGAGATGGACATCGCCAGTTTGATGGTTCTTTCTCAATAGATCGAGGAAGAGAAGATTAAGAAAAGAGGAAGAGAGAATATGAATAAAAGACATAGAATAAGAAATTATGTATTCTCAGAAGAAATTAGGTAGTGGTAATTGCTCCCATCTTAAATAGAAATATTCATTGTTAGCTCCATCATCTGCAATTGTTCTGTATCCCAGGCCCAAGCAAGATCAGAAAGGTAAAACATCAGGCTCTAAGTCTTATTATAGTGATTCCAGTTGTCGTACTTTTCCTACTTTCAAGAAGTGCGGAAAAAACCATCCTAGAAAATGTTTGGTAGGTAAGGATGGCTGTTTTGGTTGTGGAAAGCCAGGTCACAAACTTTGAGATTGTCCATTAGCCAATAGAGGTGATATCAATAAACATACTCAAGATACTTCTTCAGCGGCTCCAACAAGTCACTCTACTCAGTAGGGTGCCTTATCTAGTGTGATTGGCGGAGAGCGTCAGAACAAGTTTATACCCTTTAGACTAAACAGGATTAGGAGGGTTTTTCTGATGTGGTTAATGGTATGTTACAGGTCTTTCACATTCATGTTTACACATTATTAGATCTTAGAGCCACATAATCTTTTGTGACTTCAGAAATAGCTGTATTCTTTGATGTTAGTCCTAAAATCCTCTAAGAACACTTTACCGTATCTACTCTAATTGGTGATTCTGTTATAGATCGACAAATATACCAATGTTTCCCTGTCACAGTTTTTTAGAAAGTCACCCAAGTTGATCTTGTAGAGTTTGAAATGAAAAATTTTAATGTCATCCTTCGCATGGATTGGAAACATTCTTGCTCTCCCTCAGTTAATTGTAGAAATAGAGTAGTCCAGTTTCAGTTTCCAAATGATCCACTCATTGTGCCTGTTTGGGATTGCTTATTTCATAAAAAAAGTACTAATTTTGAGATAAAGTACTTTTTTGAAAAGAAGGGTGTTTGATAAATTTGTAAAAGTATTTTTTCAAAAGAAGCAGAAGTAGTTTTTCTGCTTTTAGGAAAAAGCAGAAAATTTCTGCTTTTCACAAAAAGCAAAAGTAGAAATAAAAAAATATTTTTTTCATGAAAACATTATCCTTATCTCTCTTTCTCTCTCTCTCACACACATAAATATATTTATATCCCTCATTAATTAATTCACATATCTTATAGGTTTGATTTTAAATTTTTATACTTCATATTTACATCATAATTCTTTATTTTATTTTATGATTTCTATATTATTATTATTATTATTTTTATTATTTTATTTTCACATATTTTCTTTAAATAATTTTGAAAATATCATTGATGATGATGACTGAAGAATATATAAATTTTTATTTCTTATTATTAATGATAATAAATAACAGATAAATCACGTTACATGATTGTATTTTGACAACACTTGTAAATTTTTTTCTCGAATATTTAATTTTAAATAAATAATTCATGAAAAGTGACATATTTATTACCATTTAATGTACACATATTAATATGATAATTTCTTATTCTTGAATCTAATTTTATTTTTTTAGAACTTTTCTTCAAGTCTTCTATTCATTTAACGGGTCTATCATACTGCACACCTTCTCCTTCATCTATAAGTAAAGTAATGTTTAAATTATTTGAGTAATATATTATTATTTAATATTTTTAATATATTTACGTATATAAATATTAATTGAAAATTTTAGAGTACATATTTTTTAATTAAATAAAAATAATATTTTAATTTAAATTATTATAATAGCTATTTAAAATAAATTTTCTCTATAAATTAATTTTAGTAGTAAAAGTCTATTGATACATGTCCTTTTTGGTCATTTTTCTTAGAAAAGAACTTCTTGAAAAAGATTATCCAAACACAATCTATTTATTAAAAGCACTTTTCAAATGAATTTACCAAACAAAAAATTATTTTTCTCAAAAGCACTTTTCTAAAAAGCTATTTTATAAAAGTGCTTCTCCAAAAAGCAGTTTTGCTACAACAATTCCAAATGGACTCTTAGAGTGGAAGGGTAGTACTTAGTGCCTATAGGTTGATTTGCCTCTTACCTTAAGGCCAGAAAAATAATTTCCGAAGAGTGTATCTATCATCTTATTTGGGTTAAAGATTCAAAGTCTAAGACCCCAACTCTTCAATCAGTATTGTTGGTTAACAAGTTTCCTAAAATGTTTGTAAAAGATTTTTCTGGTGTTCCGCTCGAGCGGGAAATTGATTTCAAAATATATCTCCTTCTAGATGCCCAACCTATTTCAATTCCAACTTATAGGATGTCTCCAACAGAGCTTAACAAATTGAAGGAACAATAGAAAGATCTTCTCAAAAAAGTCTTATTAGGCCCACTATCTCTCTATGGGGTGCTCTAGTTCTCTTTGTATAAAAGAATGATGGTTATCTCATAATGTGCATCGACTACCGTCGGTTGAACAAAGTCACAATTAAAATAAGATAACTTACTCTAAAAATTAATGACTTGTTCGACCAACTTTTAGGTGCCAATTTTTTCAAAGATAGACCTTATATCCAACTATTATCAGCTCAAAATCAAAGAACGTAACATTTTGAACACAACCATCCGAACTTGGAATGGTCAATTCTAATTTGTTGTTATATCTTTTAGACTAATGAATGTTCATGTAGCTTTTATTTACTTGATAAACATGATGTTACAGAAGTCCTGGACATGTTCATTGTAGTTTTCATAGATCACATCCTTATTTATTCACAGAGTGGGGATGAATATGCTGACTATTTAGATCTGGTGGTATGAATTGGGATATTAATATTCCTACTTGGAATTGGAAAGTAGTGACCATGAAATTCATTATAGGGTTGCCTCATACTCACCAACAACATGATTCTATTTGGTTTATCATGGACTAAATGACTAAGTCAGTATATTTCCTACCAATTAGCACTTCAGATTTAGTTGCAGACTATGCTAGAATCTAGCTTAGGGAGTTGGTGAAATTACATAGTGTTCCTTTGACAATTATCTCATATAGAGGTACTCAGTTTACCTCTTAATTTTAGTAGACACTTCTAAAGGGTCTTGGTAATTAAGTTCACCTTAGTACAACTTTTCTCTGCAGAAAAATGGTCGGCAAAATAGACCATTTAGACTTTATAGGATACGTTGATCGTATGTGAGATCAATTTCAAGAGTAGTTGGGATGACCATATGCCTTTGATTGAGTTTGCTTATAATAATAGCTACCAATCTAGTATTCAAATGGCCCATTCAACGTGATATATGGTAGGAGGTATAGGTCCTCCATTGGTTGGTTTGAGGTTAGTGAAACTACTTGGATAGGGCCTGATTCAGTCCATAAAGCTATAGAGAAAGTTCAGCTAATTAGAGAAAGGCTGAAAGTAACTCAAAGTCATCAAAAGTCTTAAAGAGATGTGAGGAGAAGGGAACTTGAGTTTTCTATGGTGATTTGGTTTACCTAAAAGTTTTACCTATAAGAAGAGTGAAGATATTTAACAATAAAGGAAATCTCAATCCCCACTATGTTGGACTTTATAAGATTTTGGGCCTCCATAACACTGTAGCCTAAGAGTTCATTCCACTGTCCTTTGAAGAATGACATGAAGCTTTGGTTTGGCTGTGCCTGCTACCCAGCCGTACTTTATCCACGATGTTTTCTCGGGCTAGTTTACATGAAAATAGAACTTTCTTTTTAAAGAAATGCATTGGTGATCTCGTATGGGTTATGCCTTTATATAATGTAAGTGTGAAAGATAGTGCCTCTTATAAGGAGGTCCTAGTTGAGATCATTGATTGTTAGATTCGTAAGTTGATAAGTAAGGAGGTAACTTCAGTTAAGGTTCTTTGTTGGAATTAGATAGTTAAGGGAGCTATTTGGGAAGCAAAGGCAGATATGATGACCAAGTACCCCATATTTTCTTTTTAAATTCAGTTCCAGGTTGAGATAATAGTTTGCACTTAATTAGTTCTTATCATCTCATGTAACTTAGTTATTTTCATATCATAACTTGAATTCATGAGTTTAGTTTAGCCTAGACTCAGTTACTATGTCATTATTCAGCTCATAAAAATTAAAAGTTCAAATTGTAGCTCTTTCCCTATCCTTTCAACTTAGTTACTATTCATTCAAGGATAAATAATCCTAAAGGATAGATATTGTAACACCCCGAAAATCCAATCTAAGATCAGAAACAATCTTCAAGTATATAAAGAACCATTACATCCCTAAACTTAAGTTGAGTTGAAAAACTCTTTTCTGTCTATGTTCTAGTGTAAGATTCTACCTGAATCAATTTTAAATGACCATTAATCCTAGTATATGAATATATAGTTGTCCTAATATTCAATAAATTAAATTTATTTGAATGAACTTTCCAATATCACCAATCGTTTGTAAATCCGGTAACAAAGTAAAAAGTTATAGCATTTTATTGAAGCACTATCAAAGCTATCAATAGTGAAGACTCTGATCCTACGAGTCATAGGGTGACCCTAAGGGTCACCTACAAGTCATGTATTTACTTATTAGGATGTTTTATGGAAGTTAAAATTAAGTTCTAGATGACAACTCGGGCTACAACTAATTTCATGACCTTAAAGTAGTAACATGAGTCGTCTGGATTGATTCTAACAGGTTTTTAGATGATATTAAAAGGGTTGTTCGGTCTTTTCCCACTCCTTTAACATTAAAAATATGTTGTTTAAGCTATCCTAAGTCTTATTAATAAGGCTAAACTACCCTAAATCCCCAAAAATCTAAAAAAATAAAGAGACACGTAGAATATTTAGAGAAAACATGCTATTTTCTTCTCCACTAAAAGAATAAGGGTTCTTCAACTTCACGACCCAAATTCAAAGCTTTGACCAAGGGTTTCTCCTTTAGGTATGTGATATTTCATCATTGGGTTTTTTTCCACCCATTGAGTCCAAAAATTAACTCAATTTCTCAATTTAATTCATCCTCCAAGAATAGGGTTTTCATGAAAAGTATGAATTTCCTCATGTTTTAGTTTCTTCTTTTGATTAATCCATGAATACATATTTTCTCATAAACTCTAGTATCTTTATAGGCTCATAACTATGAACTCTTAGTATATTGATAAATTTGTAATTTTAGAATTGTGTTTTGAATTCCATATTATGTTGAGATTATAGAATGATCATGATAAGTTGCATTCTTCAGAGATGGAGGGTTGACTTAGGATATCATGCATTTTAGTTGAATACTCAGTCTTTAAACTTTTATGATTTAAAATGGTTTTAGATAAAACACTTATCTTTTAGTTTCAAAATAATAGTCTTATTGAGCATTTCAGCATATCATTTTACTTTAAGTTGGGAGTAGTACTTGGCATCGAGAGGAAACAAGTTCATATAACCCAAGTCCCAAACTCTGTGCCACCACAGGTTAAAGGGGTCCTCACTAGTTGAGATTATTTTCTTTTCCCTTAGAAAGCTCATTAGTGAATTCACCCAATCATGGTTCTTACCTTGGCAAGGTATATATGTTACATCCTAGGTGTAATGCCCCGAGACTACCCTCCTGGGCATCACACGGTTCTTAGGACTATGAGTCATCCCAATCTAACCCATGAACTGGCATACTGTTAAACAACTCATTTAAACATGTATAAAATAACTAAGTTTACTGTGCGGAAACATAATCATGATGAAATCTGGGAAAAATACAATACTAATACAATTTTACATTATAATAAAACTGAAGAGAGAAACTGAAATTACGTGACGGACTCTGACTGATATCTATGAATTCTCTACTATATCGACTATAGATAGATGGTACGCGACTCCAACTACCACTAATCAATATATATATGACTAAGAAAGTAAAGTACATGAATAACATCTATCTGAAGTCCCCAAAGTAGGAGGACTCATGACCTGCTGGCTGGAATCTGCAACTATCTGATCATGATATATGGGCTATAACTGAACTGGTACCTACATTATTAAACAATGTAGCACATAGACCTATATGTGGATCAATACTCTTAGAATGTATTGAGCATGTGGGGGTGAATGCATAAGTGAAAAAAATAACACAATGTTCATATAGACTTGTAAAAATTACATGCTCAGTGTAAATGACTTACATTGGCTTGAGTAACGTAAAAGCTGCAAAATATAAATATACTGTAATTAAGCATAAAGAAAGTCTTTGTGAGCCTTCACACTTCATTCTAAAAGCTGTACTGTTACTCTTTATATTTGTGGAATAAGTAGGAATGAAGTTAAGTATACTGTTAAATCATGCAGGCTAAGTGTAAAGAGACTCACTTTTATCATACTTAAACTGAAAGTTGAAGATATCTGGTGTAAAACAATATCTGAATAAAATTGTGAGCCTTTACACTTAGTTTTTAAAAGCTGTTCTATTATTCTATTTTAGGACTTAGGGATTAGGGATGTTCTTTTAACCGACATACACTAAGTGAGCTATCATAGTGTCCATCGTCTAGTTCCCCTAAGGGGAAAATCTCACGTTGGGGAGAGGTATCATACTCTTGCCAATGAGTATAACCTGAGCTGTGTGATCACAATCTATATCTGCATCCATATAAATGGGAATACTCTGAATCTGTACCTAGGTTGGCTCATAGTTTTAGGGTATGAAACCTTGGAATCATACCCAACTCGTTGCTAAATACTACTCACTTTAATATGTATGCTCATTCTGTAGGAAAATCCATCTTAAAACTAGCACAAGGGTTTATAATGAAAACCAATTATGCATCTGTCTATTTTAAACTATAATCAAAACTAATTGTGTGGATTCCATATCTTTGCTGAGGATCAAAAGATCAAATCTTTCTTAATGTCTAAATATATGCTTTTCAAAGAAAGCTTAAACATCATCTTTCTTGAAATATCATGACTAAAACTTAGGGCTTGAAAACCCTTTTTTGAAACTCATGTCAAATCATCACAATTCATATTCAATAATGAAAATCTTGAAATGCTTTAACAATTCTAGTCAAGATAACAAAATTCAATGCTCAATATACAAAATCAAGTCACACGTATAAGTATGTGAAAATAGTCATGCAATTCAACACTTAAATCACTTGTAACTTCATAAGGATCAAATAATGATATTTGGGTATGAACCCTAAAATGTATATCATGTAAACTCAACTTTAAAAACTAGTTTTGGGATGAAGGGTTAAATAAATATCCTTGATCATGACCCCACATACCTTAATGACGATGAAATTGTGAAAAGATTAAACCTTTAAGCTTGATTATGCAAAGCCTAGTTATTTTTCTCCTCTTATGTTTTAGATGATGAACTAATGATGTTAATAAGGTTAAAAAGTGTTTAAGAGCTATTAATCTTGTGTAGTTATGATTAGGGACGTTTATGAGGTGTCAAATGACTTAGTTTCCCTAGAAATAACTCAAAAATGGAGTATCTACGCCTCTTGGCCATTGGGTTTGCGACGCATAACCCATGGAAAACCTTAAAGTTTGTGTCGAAAAACCTATGGAAAACCTTAAGGTTTGCGATGCATACCCTATGGAAAAACCATTCCAGTGAGTTTCTGCGATTGTTAGGCGACGCACACCCCTTTGCAAAGTCATAACTTTTTGCTCGGGTATCGGATTAAGGCAAAATTGGTATAGTTGGAAAACTAATTTGATTATATACAATTTGGTGGGTCTTAATACTCAAAATTACACATATACATAAGTTATACTCATTCAAAGTAGACCTTTGTAGAATCGAATACTAAACTATGGATGAATCAAAGGCTCTTAGCTCATATTCGCTCTAAGTGATTCCTATGAATATCTTTCACCTCAAAAGTACTTAGTACACTAGGATAATGATCATGAAACTTATATTCACATGGGAATCATTTGGATTTGAGCTTATATGCATAGGAATCATGAAACAAGTCATGATCTCTTCAATTAACATAACTCTTTTGCCTACTCTAGGCCACCAATAACCTATCTTGAATCAATCTCACCCTCTCCATAAAATCCCTTAACAAATTTGTACCCCAAGACCAAACCTTAGTGGAATCGACCAACCAACTCATGATTTATTCTTCCTCCCATACAAAGTCTAAAACTATGTAAATGTTGGAATGGTAATTATTTTTGTAGGAAAACACCAACGAGGGAAATAACAGGTCCTAATAACTATTAAAGTTAATCACACAGGCACAAAGTATATCCAACTTTATCACGACCCGAATTAGGGACTAGTTGTGATAGGTATCCTAAGTCTGTTGGGAACTGGAGACCCCCGTTGCTTAGTCACAAAGAACACAATACATTAATAGTGGCTGAATTCCAAACATATAACAAGAAAGATAAAGACAAGCTCAAGAAGTCTAAGATACATCAACAACCAATACCCAGTCCACAGTAATCGACAAAGACTCTAGGACAAAACTGAATAAAACTAATGTCCGTACATAGCCCCCATGATAGCCAAAATAAGTCCAAAAAAAAGTCTATGATAAAAGATAAACTAAGAAGTAACGACCTTCAGAAGAAGGAGGCTCACCACTTCAAGCCGACTATTGATAACCTGGAAATCCTATCACTGCGCAGGAAAATCAAAAGTGTCTCCGATTCCAACATCGCATAGGCATACAACATGCAAAAATAGTTAGCGGGTTGAGAACTAACATGTAAATAAGGGGATGGATTAAATAATTCCATGATCAATAGTTTAAATGATCCAAATTCAATGCACACAATCATATGCATATACCTATGCATAGATATAACTTGTCGGGGTAAGGAACAAGGCTTAGCATGATTTTCAAAAAATTATTCTGGACTATGTAGCTCAACTATCATAAGAAGGAACCCAAGGGCTATGTGGGCTTAGCTCTTCCTGCTAAAAGGGCCCCAACGCGTGTAGCCGCATGAACTAGAGAAATAGTCATATGTACATATGTACCATGGGAAACTCAAACCACCCAGCCAATATCAAGGGTGACATGTACATCCGGACAGTTAGCAAGGGAGACTCAAACCACCCGATTATAAGTAAGGGGACTCAAACCCCAGGCTCTTTTGACCTCTGCGCTAGAAAATACAGTTTCCAGTATTGGTACCTTGGGACCTCCATTTTCACGGCCTAGATACACAACTCTCTGTAATCCCAGTTAAATGTTTTTCATACATTCCCATTAATTGAACCACAATATTCCTCAAGGCATACACTGTTGGTATTGATATACCAACTACACTTTAAAGGTAGCATCATCATGCTAGTTCAATAACATTCACTTGGGGAAAAAATACCCGCTTTGTTCTTTAAATCAATGTGGGGGTATGCATCGGCCCCCTTTATTCATTAAATCAAACCGTTATGTTTCAATAACCTCTTTACATCATGCAATGGTTCCTAAAAATAGTTCAATGCAAATATACTCATATTCAAAGATAATTTCCCAAGATTGGGTTGGGGTTATACCAATTCTACTATCTACATTCATAAAATTGGGGAAAACCATGACCCCCTAGTTTATTCACCATGCCCATGCACCCCACATGGTCAAAACCATCTATTCAAACCATCCATAATTCATAAAAGTAATGGGAAAATAATTAATTCAATAATGTTCAATAACCCTCAACCCATATTTAAAATTATCTATTAAATCACATGGGTACAATTATAAGAATAAGCTTTTGATAAAATAAGACTTGGGAAAGAGTAACATGCCTAAAAGTATAGAGAATTATAGAGAGAAATCAATCCTTGAGACCTTAGATAACCAACTTTGAGAAACCATAGCTTGTTCTTTGAATGGGAAATTTGAGAGAGTAAAGAGGGTGTTTATAATTAATAAGGGTGTTAAATAGTAGCCCCAAGGTGTTTTATGTAAGTGGAGTCTAAGTGCGTAAGGAGGGAAATGTCCAAAGTACCCTTAATTAAAATCTAAAAAGTTATTGCCTGGGACTACAGGTCACTATACGACTCGTAAGGACCTACTACGACTTATCACCATGAGTATTAGTCTGGACAGTAGCCGAGGGATCCCTCTCTGGTGACCCTGCAACTTATACCACATGACTCTTCAAGAGACTTATGAGATCATATCCAAGATAGAAATATTTAGGGTACACATTGGTCACCCAACAATTTAGACATCACGACTCATAATGAGTCTTTATGACTCGTGACCTCTAGTTGAAATCGAGATAGTAGCATTGACAGCACTCACTATTCAGACGAGGATTTGGATTCTATGGGTTGTAAGGAAACCTTATGACTCGTATGGTGAGTTGTAGGTTGGAAAGTGAGTTCAAAACTCAGAATTTTTCAAGGACCAAAATCTGGGGTGTTACATTTTCTCTCCCGCAGGAACATTCGTCCCCAAATGTGATACAAGGCATCCATTGGCACGATTTAACACAAAACACAACCACACTTACCTTTAACAAAGATAGAAACCAATGTTATTAAGGAGTACACATACCTTAAGCATAAATATCCCAAGCAAAAAAAGGAATGGATAGTTGGACTTCATACTCTCTTCAGCTTCCCAAGGGGCTTCTTTAACCTTGTGATTCCTCCATACAATATTTATTGAAGCCTCATACTTGGTACGTAACCGATATACTTTCCGATCCAAAATATCAACTGGGACTTTCTCATAAGACAAGGAATCCAAAACACCAACACTCTCTAAAGGGACAACCAAGGATGTATCATCCACACACTTCTTTAACATCAAAACATGGATCACCGAATGGACAGAACGTAAACTCAAAGGAAACTCCAACTCATAAGAAATATTGCTCACTCATTGAAAAATAAAGTACGAGCAGAGATATCAGGGACTAAGCTTCCCCTTATTTCAAAATCTTATCACTTCCTTTATGAGAGACACCGTTAAGAAAACCTAATTACCAATATCAAACTCCAAATCCCTTCATCTCTCATTCGTATTGGACTTTTGGCAACTTAGGGAAGTCTTAAGACTATCCCTAATTACCTTACCTTCTCCTTAGCCTGATGAGCCAAGTCAGGACCAAATAACCTCATCTCACTAACTTCAAACTATCCAATAGGACACTAACATCTTCTAATATATAAAGCCTCGAATAAAGCTATCTAAATACTTGAGTGATAGATGTTATTATAAGCAAACTCTATGAGAGGCAAATGATCAACCCAACTATCACTGAAGTCAATCACACAAGCCCTTAGAATATTCTATAAGGTCTAAATAGTCTTCTCTACTTGTCCATTCATCTAAGGGTGGAAAGTGGTTCTAACGTTCACCTTAGTCCCCAAAAATTTGTAAAAATAATGCCAAAAGTGAGATGAGAACTTAGTACCTCGATCAAATATAATGGAAAATAGAGAACCATGTAACTTGATGATCTCCTGAATAAAAAGCTTAGCATAGTCCTCTGCAAAAAGTTAGTCCTCATAAGAAAGAAATGAGAAATCTTAGTCATCCTATCCATGATGACCCAATTAGAATTAAAATGACTATGAGAACGTGGAGACCGATAATAAAATGCATATTAATTACTTCCCATTTCTATATAGGCAACTTAATCTCTTTAAACAATTCACCAAGCCTCAAGTTCTCATCCTTCACTTGATGACAAACCATATATTTAGCCATAAAATTTTCCAAATATGTCTTCATGTCATGATACATCT
The DNA here is from genome assembly GCA_030864215.1 of Capsicum pubescens. NCBI lineage: Eukaryota > Viridiplantae > Streptophyta > Magnoliopsida > Solanales > Solanaceae > Capsicum > Capsicum pubescens. Next base: position 178,634,978 of record CM061545.1, on the reverse strand, counting down.
TTATTGAACCAAGAGGAACAATATACCTAGACTCATGAGTGTAACACCCTGCAATTTCCGGATAAAGTTTGAATCGTCTTCTCTAGGCATATAGACCCGAACCTAATGATTCCTTGTTAATAAATGTGTTATGATTAATACTATAGAGTATGAATACCTTTGAATATAAATTGAGGTTACAAAAATCCCCTAAATTAAAGATAAGTCAAAAACTCTTCTATCTATTAAGTTTTGATGAATGTCTCAACTTGGGTCAATTTACATCGACCATGAATTCTTGTATATAATAAGTTATAGGGATTACTATATATCAAATTAAAGCCTTTCAAATCTTCTTCCCAATGCCATCGACCGATCGTCAATCTGAGTCCGTAGTCAAAAGTTATGAGTATTTGAATTAGACACTGTCCAGACTATGTGATGGGGCATACGGTGCCAACTTAAGGCTATGCAATAGGCTGTGCATCACCCAACTTGACTTTTGCCATGGGCTGTGCATCTCCCACCATGGGAAGAATAACATAAAAGCTCTGTTTTAGTGTTATTTAAGGGCACTATAGTTCTTTCACGTTCCATAACAGTCATTAAACATTAATAGATGAATTTCAACCCTAATGTATGTTATTTCCTCCTCAAAAACCCCTAATTCATCTTTTGAAACACAAGAGAAGAAAAATCAACTAGGGTTTGCACATTCAAGCTTAAAGGCTCAATCTTTTGCAAATTCTTCATCAATTAAGGTACGTGGGGTTTTCCTAAACTACATGGTCATGGTAAAATCATTTTGATAATGTTTAAAGATTGAGAAATCATGAATTTGCAATGAGTTTTGAATTTACATTTATAATTATGCATTGTGAAATCCTTTTTATGATAATATTTTGGTCTTAAGGCCTTTCCCTAAATTAGATTTGTACTCGTATATAAGTATGTATGCATTTTTGAATTCTAATGTTGAATTAAGAGCATGAACAATTAAAATCCTTCTTTTGTTGTAAAGCCTCTTATTTTCAAATGTTATGAATTATTCAATTGCATATTAAGAAGCATGATTCAAATGTCCTTACTATTGTTTAAGCCTTGATTTTGGATATGAACTGAAGACAGAGTGGTTCTTGTTAATATAAATAAAAAGTGGTGATTCAGAGTGATTGCATGGTTTGTTACAAAATACTTTATCACCACATGTTTATTGAAATATTGAAAAGAGAGAATCCCTACATAGTTTTAAATATGTTTTGAAATATGAACTCTTTTGTATCGTTTGAATGATTTGGTGGTCTAAACACTTTGTTTCGAATAAAAGTACTGTAACATGATACTATATGTCTTAGACATATGACTTACAAGTCTTGGTATGACGATACCAAAATCAGACAATGCCATAACAGACTTAGAACATAATAGAAGTTAGATTTGAATTAAATTTTTAGAATTTGAGTTTTGAAAGATGCATATTCAGAAAAGGTTAAAAATAAGCTTAAGAGATGTTCGGTGGTTACCCGTAGAAGGCACGAGTTTAGAAAACTCATTGCTCAAAGATGTGTTTTGCCAATATAGGTTATTATATTCCCCAGAGTGATTATACGCTCACTAAGTTTCCTATGGCGTATCAGACTCAGACACTCCAACCCTACCGATAAACATGGGTCAGGGGCTTACCCGCCGAGTCAATGATGGATTCCATATATCCCATGGAATATCAGTCTTGTAGGGTATACCACCTAGCTCATAAGTAAGATAAAGAGTGAGTCATGGTTTCAAAGAAATATTTTAAAGTCTTTGAAGTGTGCCCATGTGTTTTAATTTATTATATGTAAGTTTTTTTTATTAATTTCTCTCACTTATGTTATATATAACTACATTATTGTGGATTGCTCTGTGTACCAGTACATCTGTATTGACCCCCTATATTTTAGGATCTTAGGCTCAGTCCTGTGGGCTCGCTAAGCCGTAGATTGATTGGTCAAAGATTTGCAGTTGGTGAGCCTCCCTTATTTCAGAAGGCCTAATGTATAAGTCATTGTCATTTTATTTTGATTTATGGTCTGACTAGGGGCATTGTCCCAGTCTTCAGACAAAGGTTATTTTTAGTTAGTAGAGATTTTACAGACTAGTGTTAGATGTTTTTGATCTTTATGAACTCATTTAAGTATTGAGTAGTTTGAAATAAAAGTTGACCATGATTCTGTTTTATTATGTATTTCTGGATTTCCTCCTAGCATACGAATGGTGTATATGAATGTAAGTTAGAAGGTAGCTTGGGCATTTTTGGTTCGGGATGTCCATCAAGGCCAGGGCCTCGGTTCAAGTTAGTAAAAACTTGGTATCAGAGCATGGTTCATGGTCCCAGGGTATTTGCAAAATCGTGTCTAGTAAAGTCTTTCTTATAGATGTATTGTGCAACATACTTATAATCAGGAGGCTACCAAGCATTTAGGAGTTGTTTCTTATTCTTTCATACTCTAGTTCGTGCTATAGGGTCTTCCAAAAGAAAGTTATCCAAATTTCTTCCTTGTTCTAATTTCATGAGCCATGCCTCATTGTCGAGGCAATACAAGTCTAAGAGTCCAGCCCCCCAGAGATGTGGTTCTCTCTGATAGATTTATCCATAATGTTATAAGGTACGACAAGGACTTGAGAGGAGTCCATTAGTTCTTCAAGGCGTATTTATTCGAGTGTATACCTTTATCCTGATGAATTCATGCTTTTCAGCCTAAGGTACGAAGTATATTCAGTCCCCTTTCAAAATTCATGTTGCAGATGTCATGTATAAGGGTAATGATGTGTAGTAGAATGTTGGAACTATATTTCCACCCGAGTAGTAGTATATGTTAAAGTGTCATGACCTACTGGTGGTGAGATGATCCAGAAGTTGGTGACATAAAGTCACAAGGTTAGAAGTCAGAGTGAGGGTGACTTTTGTATAAATAAATTGTCCTAGCTGTATAACCGTGGATTGAAGAGTGGGTTGCTATTTTATAGTGATAGACTAATGTGGTAGCAATATTTGTATATTTTATGGTAGTCTGTGAAGGAAATGTCTAGCTATGATTATTAATTATTCGAAATAGGGAAGGATCTCAGAATGGATAGTTATGGTGGTTGTATAAATTATTTATAGGTTTGAATGGAGAGGGGTAGATTAGTCAATAAGTTATGCGTAGACACTTATTGGTGTAAGTGGAATTTGAATGTAGTCTAAATGTATGCTTGGGTAATTAAGTATAATGTGAGAGATTAGAATACGTTGATAAGATTGAAATGGTTTATATTATAAGATTAAGATCGACTATATTTATTATGTGGCTTTACCCCCATTTATTTTTTTTTCTCTAGTAGTTGTAAATTAGTACTACGTGTGAGAAGGTATGTAGTAGATTTAGAGGTGTTGTAGTAATGTAATGGAGAGAATGAACTTATGGGTCATAGTTAAGTACATTAATAGACTTAGGTTGATATTTCTAGTTGATGGGATAGTATAATATGCGGCATGCTTCATCGGTGTTACATGATTGGTGTTAGACAATAGGCTTGAACTTTAGATGTGGAATATGGTGGTAAAAATAGTAGCTTAAGATTAATGATGTATATCTTCTGGGAATGAATTAGTAGGCTTGATGTGATTTGTGACAGAGCCTAGGTTAATAATTTATGAAATGTTTAAGTGGTAATTATGAGATTATTGTATACATGAGGACTAGTATAAAAAATGATTGATTGTGGTTGAGGCATTAAGTGGATAAGTGCGAAAGTAGAAAAGAATATTTGAACTCTGAGGCAGAGTGTTGTTAGATAAGGCGTGATGTGTATGAGTGTAACATGTACCTAGGTTTAATTCTTGAATTTTGTAGTATGGAGAAGTCTAGGGAGTTGTTGTATAGAGTTATGTAGAGTTGAATTGAGGAGATGTAGGTAGGCAATATGCTCATTTGGTATAGTTTTACAGGTTTTATTATGTTGAAAGTTATGTGATTAGCGGTCTAATGTTAGAATGTTAAGTAGTGGAGAGTGGATTTTTATGTGATAAAGAGTGAGGATGTGTATACTTATGAGACTGTGAGTTATAGGTTGATGGATATAGAGGAAAAATAAAAATTAAGAGTAGTGTTCTTGGAAAGCAATGCCTTTAGAGTATAGTTAAAAAGAGAAAGTTTAGCATTTATGTGTATGGTGATACCACATTGTGTTGAGTGTGCTGCTTGTAGAATTAATAAGAAGATATGTCCTTAAGTTTAGGATTGTGACTTTGATCTAAGGGGTAGATGATGAATTAAGGTAGTTCCTAAATTTTCTTGTGGTGTCAATTTTCAAGTAAGAATCATGATAAATCAATTCCTATTTAAGCAATCTCCTTCAACTTTGATTTGAATGGACATCTACCAATGTCTTATGTATTCAAGTCTTGACAATGTCTCAGGTTCGAGATCTCTATGTAACTCATGTCATGTTCCGACCTCCAAATTAGAAGAAATAATGTCCCTCAGTGATCCAATATTCCAAATTTCCAAGCTCAATGTTATGTTTCTCATGATCCATAAAAAAATCCATGTCTCACATAATGCTTGGTTCCAAGAAACTTTATTTTCTAAATGTTACCTAGCCATTTTATGCTAGGATTAGCCAAAGTGATAAAGTTTATGATAACTCATAGCGAATTTCAGTTCTTTAAAAAAGGAGCAATCTCTTCAAGTGGCAATCCTTGTCTTAGTTTTTAACTACATAAATTCCAGCTTTATGCTATATAGCTCATAACATGTACACCCATGTTTCTCACTGTGGTCTGTCCAAGGAAATCATGTAGTGTTGTGTTTTTGCCGAACGACCCTTCACTTATGATCCAGAAACTTTATATATGGACCAGTTCATGTCTATTCTATCGTATCTTTATTTCATATCCCTGCTTGAGTAGTGTAATATGTATAAGTAATGGTCTGATAGTGATACTTCCATTCATGATATTTATGCTCAGGTCCTTCAATGACCCCCCATATATTAGTATGATGGTGGTTGTGGAAGTGTGGTGATGTTTTAGGTATGGGAGTAAATGTTCTTGAAGGTGAAATATTTTGGATATGATTTCTTGAGAAAAGGTTATATGAGAAGAAGGAAGGAGGAGATGAACTTTTATTATGTGAAATAGATAAGAAGGAGAAATGTGGCAAAAATATTTGTGAGAATGATTGAAATTGTTGGTCTTAGTGGGGAGATCCATGTAGTGGGTGTAATAATGATTAGGTTTGAATGTTGTGATTGCTGAAAACACACACCTATGTGCTATGTGGTTAGTACTCTCTAAATTATAACCCAAGGGTGTTTGATGGTAGTGATAAGGTGAAAAAATATTCTTAAAGAAATGTAAAGTACAGGGTGCCGTAGCTTAAGTTAGCACCTTTTAAATCCGAGTTAGGCTTCAACATAGAAGTACTAAGTAGTGGGACTCAAATTCTTGTGGATAGATGAGTGATTGGAGAATTGTAACTTGGAGAGTTTGAAGTATACTATTTATTGTTTGGGGTATAGACAATTAGTGCCTCTAAGTTTAAGTCTATTCATGGTACCTTGTAAGGTAGAGAATGCTTCTACTCCTGTCTTCCATGAAATTCTATTTCATGATTAGTATCAATGTAAATCAGGACTGTGATCACCAAATAAACTCATACCTTAGGTTGTTATGATAATGCATCATGGAACTCATGTGCAAGATAATCCCTATGTAAAGTTTCATTACCTTATGTTTCGTGCTTACACATTTACTTAGGGGTTATCATAAAGCTCGTTTGATGCCTTCACATATTTTGTTGAGGAAAAATGTTCAATTCAATGTTACATTCATTATTCTACACTTTTAGAGTTTCAAAAAGTCCCTACCAATCATTCGGGGATGAATGATCCAAAGGGGGAAATAATGTAACAGCCCGCACTTTCGGGCTAAAGCTTGAAACTTGTTTTCTAGGTGTATAGACCCAAACGCAATGATTCTTTGTTAATAAATGTGTGATGATCAATCCTATAGAGTGTAAATACCTTTTAATATGAATTAAGGTCACAAAAATCCCCTAACTTAAAGACAAGTTGAAAACATTTCTATCGATTAAGTTTTGATGAATGTCTCAATTTGGGTAAACTTCCATCGACCATAACTTCTTGTATATAATGAATTTGAGGGCCTACAAAATATCAAATTAAATCCCTTTGAATCTTCTTTCCAACGCACTGACCGTGTGTAAATATGAGTCTGGAGTCAAAAGTTATGAGTGTTTGAATGAGACACTATCAAGACTATGCGATAGGGCTTGCAACGCGAACTTTAGGCTATGCCATGGGCTGTGCATCGTCTAGCTTGGCTTGTTCCATGGGCTATGCATCGCCCACCTTGGAAAGAATATCGTAAAAGCTCTATTTTAGTGTTATTTAAGGGCAATATGGTCCTTTCACATCCCATAATGGTCCCTAAACATCTATAGATGAATTTCATCCCCGATGTTTGTTATTTCCTCCTCAAAACCCCCTAATTCATCTTCTAAAACACAAGAGGACAAAAACTAGCTAGAATTTGCACATTCAAGCTTAAAGGTTTAATCTTTCCCGAATTCTTCATCAATTAAGTTACGTGGGGTTTTCCTAAACTACATGGGCATGGTGAAATCGTTTTGATGATGTTTAAAGGTTGAGAAATCATGAATTTGCAATGGGTTTTGAATTTACATTTACAGTTGTGCATTGTGAAATCCTTTATAGTATAATGGTTTGGCCTTGAGGCCTTCCCCTAAACTAGATTTGAACTCATATAGAAGTATGTATTCATTTTTGAGTTCTAATGTTGAATTGAGAGCATGAACAATTAAAATCCCTCTCTTGTTGTAAAGCCTCTTGAGAAGCATGATTTAAATTTCTTTACTATTGTTTAAGCCTTGATTTTGGATATGAACTGAAGAGAGGTTGATTCTTGTTAATATAAATGAAAAGTGGTGATTCAAACAGATTGCATGGTTTGTTACAAAATACTTGACCACCACATGTTTGTTTAAATGTTGAAAAGAGAGAATCCCTACATAGTTTGAAATATGTTATGAAATATGAATACTCTTGTACCGTTTGAATGATTTAGTGGTCCAAACACTTTGTTTTGAATGAAAGTATTGTAACATGATACTATATGGCTTAGACATATGACTTGCAAGTCTTGGTATGACGATACCAAAATCAGACAATTTCATATCAGACTTAGAATATAATAGAATTCAGATTTTAATTAAATTAATAGAATTTGAGTTTTGAAAGATGCATGTTCAGAAAAGTTCAAAAATGGGCTTAAGTGATGTTAGGTGGTTACCCGTAGAAGGCACGAGTTCAGAAAACTCATTGCCCAAAATCGTGTTTTGCCGATACGGGTTATTATGTCCCCCAGAGGGATTATACGCTGGCCCAGTACCCTGTGGCATATCAGACTCAGACACTCCAACCCTTACGACAAACTTGGGTTGGGGGATTACCCGCAGAGTCAATGGCGGATTCCATAGGGTGTACCACCTATCTCAGAAGTAAGACAAAGAGTGACTCCTGGTTTAAAAGAAATGTTTCAAAGTCTTTGAAGTGTGCTCATGTGTTTTCATATATTATATGTAAAATGTTTTATGAATTTCTCTCACTTATGTTATATATAACTACATTATTTTGGATTGCTCTACGTACCAGTACATTTGTATTGACCGTTATATTTCAGGATCATAGGCTTAGTCCCATGGGCCCGCTAAGCCGTAGATTGATTTGTCAGAGATTTGTAGTTGGTGAGCATCCCTTATTTCGGAAGTCCTAATGTATAAGTCTTTGTTATTTTATTTTGATTCATGGTCCGACTGGGGGCCTTTTCCCAGTCTTCATACAGAGGTTATTTTCAGTTAGTAGAGATTTCGCAGACTAGTGCTAGATGTTTTTGATCTTTATGAACTCATTTCAGTATTGAGTAGTCTGAAATAAAAGTTGACCATGATTTTGTTTTGTTATGTATTTCTTCATTTCCTCTTTGTATATGAATGGTGTATATGATTGCATGTTAGAAGGGGCGCTCAGGCATTCATGGTTCGGGATGTCCATCACGGCCAGGGCCTCGGTTTGGTTCGTGACAATGAGCCTCGGCCAAAATCCTTTCCCATAACCCATCCACATTGAGTATGCATAATCTACCTTGGTACCACATGATACCATCACCACCAAACTGAAAAGCCAAGACTTTCTGCTGCCCACCTCATCTTTAATTTGCATCAAGGTAGGATCCAAAACTTACTTCTCCTTTACCTCAGTATCGAGAGAAAACTTCTCCACCTCCCGAGCGATCTCCCCAACATCCTCGAAATCTAAAAGATGAACTCCAAGAATAGCCTAACGGTGAATATCCTTCACCAACCGTCACTTCTTCTCATCAACATGAGATAAGTCCCCATGGATAACCTGCTAAGAGCATCACTAACCACATTACATTTACCTGGATGACAGTGAAGACTCATATCATAATCCTTGAGCAACTCAAGCCATATCCTTTGGCTGAGATTCAACTCCTTCTGAGTGAACACGTACTGCCGGCTTTTGTGATTAATATATATATCAACATGAATTCCATACAAGTAATGGAGCTAAATCTTCAAAGAAAAAATACAACCAACAACTCCAAATCATTAGTCAAATAATTCTTCTCATGTAAATTAAGCTGCCTAGAAACATACACCACCACCCTACCATGTTGTATCAAAATACAACATAGTCTCACATGGGACATATCATAATATACAAAAAACCATTAGTACCCTTGGGTAGGGTCAAAACCGGAGCCAAAGTCAACTTATCCCTCAACTATTTAAAAGTACCCTCATAAGCATTGGATCATAAGAACTTCACCTTATTCTGAGTCAACTTAGTCAATGGGGAAACAATCAAAGAGAAACTCTCCACAAACCTCTTATAATAACCAACTAAACCCTAGAATCTTCGAATATTGATTGGAGTCGTGGGTCTAGGCCACTTCGTAACCAATGCAACTTTTTGTGGATCTACCATGATCCCTTCACTAGAAACAACATGATCCAAAAAAGTAACAACATTCAACCAGAACTCACACTTGGAAAATTTAGCATACAAACGCTGATCTTAAAGGATCTGCAACACTATACAATGGTGATTGTCATGAACCCCCTCACTCTTAAAATATACAAGAATATCATCAATGAATACAATGATGAATAAGTTAAGAAAATGATGGAATACCTAGTTCATAAGATCCATAAATGTTGCCGGGGCATTAGTCATATCGAAGGACATAACACAAAAATCATAATGGCCATATCGGGTATAAAAGGGAGTCTTTGGGATATCCGCCTCCCTAATCTTCAACTAATGATATCCCGATCGAAGGTCAATCTTAGAAAGTTACTTAGGACCCTGATACTAGTCAAGGATATCATTAATCCTAGGGAGAGAGTACTTATTCTTCACCATCACCTTATTCAAATGGCAGTATTCTATGCATATTCAAAGGGAACCATCCTTCTTACGCATGAAAAAAATAGGAGCACCCCACAGGGAAACACTAGGGAAAATAAAACCCTTATCAAAAAGGTATTTCACTTGCTCCTTGAGTTCTTTCAAATTAGCCGGAGCCATTCTGTAACGAGGGATAAAAATAGGATGGGTATACGGTAGAAGGTCAATCCCCAAATCAATATCCCTGTTGGGAGGAATACTAAGAAGATTGTCAGGAAATACTTCAGGAAACTCACTAACCATGGGGATAGACGGTAAAGAAGGAACCTTAGAATTAGAATCCTTAACCCGAACTAGATAATTTAGGCACCCCTTGTAAATAAATTTTTGGGTTTTAAGATAAGAAATGAACCTTTTCTTAGGTGCTGAAGAACTACCTTTCCACTCAATCACTGGTTCATTCAAGAATTGGAAAGTAACCCTTCAGGTTTTACAATCAAGGGACCCATAACACGAATAGAGACAATCCATCCACTAGATAACATTAAAATCTAGCATATCCAACTCTATGAAATCCACCAAGGACTCCCTACCCTATATAAATACCACACAACCCCAATAAAATCTTCTAGCTACCAAAGAATCACCCATTAGGGTAGACACAAAAAAGGGGTCTAAAATACACTCAGGACCAAAACCAAAAAGAACAACCCCATAAGGGGTCCAGGATCAAGCAAGAAATACATATAACGAGAAAAAAGTTGTACTGTACCCATGAAAAAATTAGGAAAAGCCTCAGATTCTTGATGGGTGGCAAGAGAATACAGACGATTTTAGCCAGAGCCAGTACTAGAAGTAACACCCTTTGGTGTAGCAGCTGAAAAAGTAGAAACAGGGACCTTATTATCTCCAGAAGGAACCCTTGAAGGATAATCCCATTGCATGTGACCAAGTTGACAATACTTAAAGAACTTATTCCTTTCCTCATCACATACTCCATAATAGTTCTACCCAAAAAAATAACAGGGGGCTAAGATGAGGCTGACTGAGCTCCATTGGCCTGTGACTGGGCACCTTGCGCCCTATATCCACTATTTGTCTAGAAGCGATGAGCACCAGGCGGCTTACGATATGGATCACTAGCTATAGAATATGAATCAAAGTTCCCCACTTTTTCTTAGACCACCTCTTGCCTCCTCTACCATTATTCTGACGACCTCCTCCCTATTTAGAATACCTTAATTTCTTACTCTGCCTTCCCCTATCTCACCTTACTTTTTATTTTCCTCCTCAACCTATTGCATATACATTGCAAGCCTAGAGATATCCATATCATTATTCAACAAGGAAAACTTGCACTCCAAAACAAAATCATGGAACAAGCTCAAAACAAACTTTCTCACCCTCGCTCTCTTAGATGACACCAACTCTAGAGAATAACAAGATAAATGATAAAATTTCAAAGCATACTCGTTCATAGTGATTCTACCTTATTTCAAATTCACGAATTCCTCATCCTTCGCCTCCTTCAACTTCAGAGGAAAGTTGCGATCCAGAAAAATACTAGAAAAGACATCCCACATAGCTGGCTTAGCATCATCTCCCCTCATCTGCTCCCACTCCTCATACCACTGACATACCACATCTTTTAACTGATATACGACAAACTCAACACCCTTAGAGTCAGAAGCATTCATAACTCTTATGATCTTTTCCATCTCATGAATAAAATTTTGGGGATCTTCTTTAACCTTTAAACTAGTGAAAGTCGGAGGGTTCAACCTCATAAACTAGACAACTCTAGTGACCTGAGAAGATGAATAAACATAAGCAAATCACTCAGTCTAAGATTCCACTAACTGGGCAAGCAAATGGATCGATTAGCGAAGCTCAACATTAGACACATTATTCTGAGGTGTTCGAGGAGGGATAGAGGGAACAAATGGAAATTCACGAGAGTAGTCAGGAGCTGGAGTAAGTACCTCATAAGTAGGACGAGCTTAGTCCACATTGTCCTCAAACGGGACTAAAGTGTTTTCATGACCATTAGACTTTCTGGAAGGCATGATATGAAATAAAGATAAATGGAAATTAAAGGAGATTTAAGTCCTTATACTTTATAGCTCGAAATAGGAAAATAATAAAAGAAAACATTCCTAAATATCTTGTAGCCTCTCCCTTATAAAAGTGGCGTGCTACACACCCATAAAAAGACTCTAGTTGACACATCTTTGTGGACACCCAATTGAGCATGAACCTAGGCTCTGATACCAATAATGCCATAACTCAAACCAATACCTGGCCATGATGGGTATCCTAAGTCCACCGAGGACTGAAGACCACCCCCGTTGCCTACTCAAATAGAACAGAATTCACTAATAGTGGCTGAATTCTGAACATATAACAAGATAGATAAAGGTAAGTTCAAGAAGTTTAAGATAAATCAATAACCAATACCAAGTCCATGAAAATCCAAAAAGTCTCTAGGAAAAAATCGAATCAGACCAATATCAGGACATGCCCCTGATGATAACCAAAATAAGTCCAAAAAAAATCGATGATAAAAGATAAACCAAGAAGTAACGACCTTTCGGAAGAAGGAGGCTCACCACTTAAAGCTAACTGTTGATAACTCGAATATCCAATTACTACACAGGAAAAGCAGAAGTGTCTTCGATTCCTACATTGTATGGGAATACAATATTTTGAGATGGTTAGAAGGTTGAGTGATAATATGTAACTCAGGGGGGGAATAAAATAGTGGCAAGATCAACACATTAAAATCATCCAAATTCAATGCACATAATCATATGCATATACATATATATAGATATAACATGCTAGGGTAAGGAATAAGGCTTAGCATGAATTTTAAAATATTAGCCTAGACTGTGTAGCTCAGCCATCCTAAAAAGACACCCACGGGCTATATGAGTTCAGCTCTCTCTGATGAAAGGGCCCCAGTGCATATAGCAACACAAAATAGAGAAATATTCATATGTACATATGTACCATGAGGGACTCAAACCACCCGGTCATATATAAAGAGTGACATGTACACTTGATCAATTATCAAGGGATGCTCAAACCACCCAATCATAAGCAAGCAAACTTGAACCAAGGCCCTTTAGACTTCCATACCGGCAAATGCAGTTTCCAGTATTGGTCTCTTGGGATCTCAACTTTCACAGCCTAGATACAAAACCTCTTTAAGCCCAATTAAAATGTTTTTTCACACATTCCCATTAATTGAACTACAATATTCCTCAAGGCATATACTATTGGTATCGTCATACCAACTACACTTGAAAGAAAACATCATCATGCCAGTAAATTACATATATATGGGGAAAATACGCCCCTTTGTTTATTAAATCAATGTGGGAGAATGCCATGACCCCCTTTGTTCATTAAATAAAACCGTTATGTTTTAATAACCTCTTTACATTATGCAATGGTTCCCAAATATAGTTTAATGCAAATATACTCTATTCAAATCCAATTTTACAAGATTGCGTTGGGGTTATACCAAGTTGATTATCCACATTAATGAAATTGGGGGAAACCATGACCCCCTAAATTATTCACCAGCCCATGTACCCCACATTTTCGAAACCATAAATTCAAACCATATAAGATTCATAAAAGCCATGGAACAAAATTAATTCAATAATGTTCAATACCACTCAACCCACATTTTAAATCATCAATTAAATCACATGGGTACAATTATAAAAATATGCTTTTGATAAAATATGACTTGGGGAGGAGTAACATGACTGAGAGTACAGAGAATTACGAGAGAAATCAACCCTTGAGCCCTTAGATGATCAACTTTGAGAAACCCTAGCTTGTTTTAAGAATGGGGAAATTGAGAGAGTAAAGATGGTGTTTATGATTAATAAGGTTTTGAAATAATGGCCCTAATATGTTTTATGTATGTGGGGTCTAGGTGGGTAAGGAGGAAAATGTCAAAATGTCAAATGTCAAAAGTGGGTAAGAGGGTGTTTTTTGAAAAAATATCGCTAGTTACTTTGGGTCACTATACGACTCGTTAGGACTAATTATGAGTCGTCACCACGAGTCATAGTATGGATAGTAGATGAGGGACCCCTCTTTGGTGACCCTTTGACTCACAACACATGAGTTTTCAAGAGACACTATGACCCGTAGGGTCCTCGTCGTATCTAGTACCAAAGCATTTGGAGTACACACTGGTCAACCTACGATTTGGATACCACAACTCGTAATGAGTCTTTACGACTTGTGACCTCTATTGGTAATCAAGACTATAACATCAACACTACTCACTGGTTAGACGATGATTTGGCTCCTATCTCTCATAAGCACACCTTACGACTCATAAGGTGAATTGTAGGTTGGACAGTGAGTTCAAAACTTAGAACTTTCAGGGACAAAAATCTAGGGTCTTACACTCCAATACCTAAATAATCCATTCCAACTAACCATCTGTCTTAGGGTGAAAAGTTTTACGCATATCCAATTGAGTGCCCAACCCTCACAGTATGGAAATCCTAAAGTTCTATGTAAATTCAGTAGCTTTGTCTAAAATATTAGAAATTGGCACACCATGTAATCAAACTATCCCTCGAATGTGGATTTTCTTCTACTTTTTCCCATTGTTGTTCATTATTAGTGGAATGAAATGAGCTAATTTGGTCATCTATCCACAATCACCCAAATAGAATTAAAATTCCCCAACATCTAAGGAAAACCAATAAAATTTTTTTTGGTGATAGACTACCACTTCCACTCATGTATCGGAATTCTCTAATTCAAACCACCCAGTCTCTGGCTTAAACTTTATCTGCCGAGAATTATACGCTTGGCCACATACTCCATGATGTGTCTCTTCATCCTACACTACCATAGTGCTGCTTCAAATCATGCTACATCTTTTTTGCACTCGAATGAATTGAATACCTTAAACTATGAGCTTCCTTCATAATCAAACTCATCAAGTCACCCAACCCTAGAAACAAAAATCTGACCTTTGGTACTTATATCACTCTCCAAAGCAATAACCTCATCCTTAGTTTCACCCTTTAATAATTTATCCCAAATCAAATATGTATACACGTATATATATGTCTGTATGTATATATATACTAATATATATGTGTATGTGTGTATATATATGTATATATATATATATATGTACATGACTTATAAGAGGGGAAAGAGGATAAGTTACAAAATTTAATCCCCCTCAAGACATGGTAAGGTCAATACAAGAGGCACTATGACAAAAAAGGTACTAAACCATGTAAAAATATACCTCATAGTCTCAAAATATAAATAATAATACCATCAAGACATCATAAGAAAGAGGATCAACTCCAGCCTCTAAAATCTCACCAAATCTCTAATTAGTAGCACAACTCGAAGATGTCGCCAAGAGTTGTGAATGGTACTCGGATCTGCATCAAGAAAAGATATAGAAGTATAGTACGAGTTCAGAAACCATGGGTACTGTGTATGAATCATACACTGATTGGAATCAATTATAGTAAAAGTATAAATAAGTGTGAGTATGTAAACTAAGGTCAATAATGAAGGGGCATGAATGAAAATAATATGATATGCTATGTCACTATAGTAAAAAGAAAACAATTAACTAAAAAGAAGAAATAAATTCCTAGTTATAACTTGAGTCGATCCACATAAGCTCAGAAAGCATACACAAGGAGAAATAAATCTAGTTGAGCCCCCATAACTATGGTAGGTGCATGCAAAGAATAGTACTAATGTAAGGACCAAATATAATAGTAAGGAACAATAATGATCCAAAATAGAGGACATACATACCTTATTTTTTCTTTCCAACCATAAACACCATCCTATCGATATTTACCGATTTCCTAACCTTGATCTAGCAAATAATATCATGATAGTAAATGTCGAACTCAAATCAAAACTGATAGCTAATAAAATAGAGCAACTACCAGACTCAAACCAAAACTGATAAACAATAGTAAAAGTAACTAGTAGTATTCTAGAGTTTTAACTTTTTTCAAGTCCAAATTTTGTGGCCAAACCTTTTAACGAGAAGCGGATTCCAATTATTAAGTTGGAATGTCATGGTTTATGGTCAAATACAACTCTACCCAAGATAATAAGGTTAAATGAGATTATAATCATGTCTAAGTCAACCCAAACTAGGTAATAGCCTAAGGAGGAATTGAAGCGATCAGTTAGGTCTAAAGGGGGGTTATTGTAATAATCATAACATAAAACCGGGTGGTGGGGCCCACTAGTAGTCTTAAAAATCCAACCTAAGGCAAAAACCTACCAAACCTGGTCTAAGTCTTCTCAAACCCATCCCAAAGCACTAAATAGGCTAGTTTTGAATCTAAAAGATTATTGTAGTCGAACACAAGGGAAGATGGGGCCAAATTGTACCTGCAAAGACCCCTAATAGGCTATATTAAGCGTAAATCACTAAAAAGTATCTAATCCATAAGAACTCTCCAATAGTATCACACTAACACCATACTCAAGCAAAGTTTAGTAGAGGGGTAAGCCAAGCTTACCCAAATTACACCAAAATCACACGCGAACCTCTGTAATGCAACTTTCCCCTTTCAAGAGTCCTCCAACCACCACCTTGCTATCAAAATAATTCTCAACACGTCAAGATGAGAATATCAATATCCAAATTACAAATTTATGTTATAGGTTAGAAATTAAGCTAAAAGTCCCCTATAGGGCCCGCTTGTGGAATTAAAAAATTGAAACTATCATAAATCTCTCTTAACTCAAGGAGCACTTGCCCCAAAATTAAGCATGATCACAGCTCTATAACAACCCCAAATGGTCTCTATAAATTAGAAAACAAGGATAAATCAGAGAATCAAATGGAACATTAGTTGGGCATTCTCTCTATTTCAGGTGAGATAATGATATGAATTACGTACACTTACCTTCCAGACTCCATTTTGTGGGAATACACTAATTATTTTATAAGAGATAGAACATCAGTAAATAATCACACTGAAGTTCCTAACTCAATCCTAACTCTAGTTATCAATTCCCACACCATTTATACACTCCCAAGGTTATAAATGGAAATTTTACACTTAGTTTTAATGCTGCAAATAAAGGGAATAACTACATATATAGATAGGGGTGGTCCTTATTCATAATTGTTGGACCCCTGTCCCATTTGTGGAAGATGAAAAGGACTGGCCTTCATGAACGAAACTATTCCAATGTGATCTCTAAGAAAGATCCTACACTATCATGTTCAGCTTCTTCTTTGTAAATGCGAAGGCTAGCTTACCAATGTGGAGGCCAAGATTCCTTGACCTTCTCAATCGTGACCAAATCCCTAAAAATGCAAAGACCAAAATCCTTTAATGTGGTGAATCCATCAAAGGACTCGCAATATCAAAGACAAATTTTATCCTGCATCAAGTGCTGATACACCAATAACTTTGCTAAGTTTCAAATTCTCCAAATGTGCCCTCGAGATTTGTTTGAAATCCTTTAAACTCAAATGTACTCTGCTACTCCACTAAATTTGGCATTTTGACTCAGTCGTTCCATCAAAATTTCTATATGAGGTTGTTTAGATGAAAAAGAGGTCCCACACCCAAGGGTCCATTTTACCAAAATCCTCCCAATAATCCAAAATGGTCCTAGAGGACTTGAGATCCAGATCCAGGGTCCTTCTAGCCTAAAATAGACATTCTGGAGCTAATGGAATCATCTCGATCAAAATTTAAGGTCGTTTACCTAAAGTTTATGCCCAAACTATATTTTTACTTTGAAAGCTCCAAAACAAAGAAATGGATATAAAAATAAAAAAACTTCCATATCATTGAACTATCTGTCCAAAGAAGTCATAAATGACTTAGGGTAGCTATAGGAAAGCTCTAAATGTAGAAAATCATGAAACATAGGAAATAATCTAGATTATAACATCCACTACTAAAAGAACTTTCATCCAAAAAAGTAAAGAGTTCAGAAGTACCGAAAGGATCAAACATATAAGGGTACTAAGTCTTCATATCAAGCTTGATCTCCTAGGTAGTCTCCTTGAAAATATGGTGTCTCACTGAACCTTAACTATTAGAATATCCCTGGAATGCAATCTCCTGACATCTCTAGCTAAAATGGTGACTAGCTCCTCCACAAAGGGCAACTTCTCATCTAATTAAATTGACTCCCACCAAAGCACATGAGACTTATACAGAATATAACATCGCAACATTAATACATAAACATCTAGATGAATGACTCTAAATTTAGTGGGGAAGTCCAACTCATAAGCGATCTCCCTAACTATCTAAAAGATCTCAAATTGCCTGGCATACCGGGGGATGCACCTATCCCCCTTCTTGAATGTCACCATATTCTTCATGGGCGAGACTTGAAATAAAACCCAATCACCCACTTCAAAATTCAAAGCATGAAGTCTATGATTAATATAACTCTTATGACTACTCTGAGTTGGCCATAGCCTATCTTAAATCACCTAAACTTTGTCTAATGACTCCTAAAGAAAATTACTGCCTCGTTGCCTAGCCTACAAAGTCTAAAACAAACCAACTAGATATCAATAATTCCTACCATATAAATTCCTTGAATGGTTCCATCTAAATTGTCAAATGGTTGCTCTTATTATAGGCAAACTCTTCTGGGGCTAAAAACTACTCCTACTAACCTCTAACATCCAAATCACATATTCGTAGCATATTCTCCAAAACTTGAATAATCAACTCTAACTCTCTGTCAATATATGATGGAAAGTGGTGCTAAATAGATCTGGGTATCCAAATACTATTAAAATCCCCCTAAAAGCTAGATGTGAACTAAGAGCCTCTATCTGAAATGAAAGACTCAAGCACCCCATGATGGTACACCAGTTCTCGAACAAAGATTCGTGCTAACCTCTTGATGCTATAGGAAATTTGAATAGGGATGAAATGGCCAGGCCTTTTCAATTAATCCATGATGATCCAAATGTTATCTACACTATTAGAAGAATCAGGAAAAGCACCAACAAAGTACATAGCAAACCACTCCTACATCCACTCAAGAATGGGTAGCCTCTGAGGAAAACCACCTAGACTCAAATACTTGTCCTTCACTTACTGATAATACAGATACTAAGCTAGAAAGTTTGTTATATCTCTCCTCATTCCACTCCACTAGTTATGTTGCCTCAAATATATATACATCTTAGCTGTCTTAAGGTGACTAAAATATCTAGAGCTATGACCTTCCTAAAGCATCAATTCTATTAAACCTCCTACCTTGGGAAAATAAATATGGCCATCAAATCTCAAAAATACCTCAGAATCTGAGGTAGCCCTCCTAGACTCACCCCTGAATAGTTGATCTCATATGTTACACAACCTAACATCCTTAAATTAAAGAATCTAAATCTTCTCTAACAAAGTAGATCTAACATCAACACGAGAAAGAATCCTTTTAGGGTCTAAGATATCAAGCTGAATAAACATGTTCTCTAGGGACTGGATGTCCAAGGCCAATGGTTGCTCTAAAATTTTGACCTTATTCAATTTCCTATAGTTGTTATAGATATACATAAACCCGACCTCCTTATTTATCATAGAATAGGATTACCCCAAGGTAAGATACTCAACCTAATAAATCCCATACCCAGAAGATCCAAAATCTAAAAATTTAGCTCTTTTATCTCGATAGGATCTATGTGTTAAGGTGCCATAGAAATAGTTGGGTGCCCGACTTAAGATCAATAGCAAACTCTATATCACGCTTAAGATGAAGGATAAATAGTTTGGTAGGAATGACATAAAAACTCATGAACTATTGGAATAGGGTCAAATAAAGGACTCTTAATTCTAACATTATAACCATAAGCAAAATAATCCAAACAACTCCCTGATACCAGTCTCCTAGCTCGAATACAAGAAATAGTCCCCATCGGTGTATGGTTATAAGAACCCTACCATATAATCCAGGGTATACCAGGCATGGATAAGGTAGCAGTCTTGTTAAAACCATCCAAGATTTCATGATAAGGTGATAGCCATTCCATGCTAAAAATTATATCAAAATTGATCATTTTTGGCATAATAAGGTCAACCCAAGTGTCATACTCCCTAATAGTCAAAACATATGTTCAATGTTCTCGATCCTCTACTAAAGGATAACCTATGAAGTATCTACACATAAAGGCATAGATAATGGCACCCCAAGACAGCCCCAATTATAGTGCATTATAAGAAGGCACATAAGAGTACTGAAGAATAGATAAAATACAAAAGGAGTTGGCTGAAAATAGACCAATATCATAAATCTAATAACAATATTTGAAGCCTTAATATATGACCTACTAGGAAAAACATATAGATGAATTCATATTCCTCCATACTAGGTGCCTGTCCTACCTACCTGAAGACCTCATATAGAACCTAGAGACCGCTCCTGTGACCCTGTACACCACCCTCAACTGGGGGTGGCACTATCTGATCGGTTGAACACCCTATGCACTAGGCTTAATCATCCCATATCAAGGACAATCTCTGGCTAAATGGCTTATTATACTGCAATTATAGCATGCCTTGGACACCCTTCTCTGATGAGAAGGTTTGTATAACCTGGAATAGCCATCTCAGCTTGAAGACCCAGTTTGAATACCTCACTAAGACTAACCACTGCTTTTCCTACTGAGTTTATAAAACTATGCTGACCTCTATTGGAAATCTGTAATGCTACCTGAGCAGGCCTACTAGGCTGAGCTTGATGTTGGGGTACCAACCCTAATAAACTCTACCTTTAAATTGTGAGCCATTATGGCTCCATTATAATTGACATGAAAGGTCTCTTATCACTACGCCCTTCATACTCGTGATGCATATCCCCCAAACTCTGAGCATAGTTAATAATGTCCATAAATAATTGGCCCACAACTACTAGACTCTAGATAGACATACAAAGTGAAAGTCTCAACCCTCTAATGAAGAACCAAAATTACTCTACTAAGTAGGTAGAATCATATGGCATTACTGGCTAACTTTTGAAACCTCACCTCATGCTCTCTACTAACATAAAGGCCTATTCTAACCAGGTGAACTGGTTCCTCAGATACTCGTGCATGCTGTAAGGCATATACTTCTCAACGAAAGCCTTAGAGAACGAGTCTAGACATAGCAAGAGACTTAGCTACCCTGGAATAAATATATCCACTCCACCACTGTGTCATTGTTCTCTTAAAATAAAAAGTGGTTTAGTTCACACCATGAGACTCAATCAAGCCTAAATTATGCAACCTCTCCTCACAACTAGTAAGGAACTTGAACGCATCCTCGTCTAGGCCACCGTAAATCTCAGGAGAGCTAAACTAAAAAATTGGCCTAGCATCTTTTTCTCCTCAACAGTCATGGCTGACTGGGCTACTACTGGTGTTGGTAAAACCTGTCATGACTCAATTTACAAGTCATGACGGCTTCTATGTAACCCCACCAATAGGTAAGCTGAATGGTTGCCCAAAGCTATTTATAAAGGACTAACTTGGTTGAAAATTCCCCAATATAGGTGAATTAGACAATACAATTTGTAAATAATCAAGGCAATAAAAATAGTCTGAGAGGTAGCCATAACATAAAACCATCCCACGACCAAGTAGGGTCAGTACAAGAGCTAATAAAACACATTATAGGTTCTAGAATAGTCAATATAATGTATCTCGAAACAAAAGACTAGACATATATAAATATAGGGAAATTGTGGAACTCCGAATCCAAGAGCTCACCCTATCTCCAAAATCTACCACAACATGATCCTCAAACCAATTGCAGCAACTAGTACTCATATCAGCACCAAAAAGGTAGAGAAATATAATATGAGTACCGAAACCATGGGTACTCAGTAGGCATCATCGATCAACTGAGCTATATCACGATACAAATATGATAAAATGAAAGATATTATAAGTAAGTGAAGACGAAGGGGCAAACCTGAGAATAACTCCCACATCGCTGTACACGATTAACTAAATAAACCAAAACAATAACATAAAGAACAAGAAATTATAACTACAAAATTAGCCCCCATAAGACAATAAGTGTGGAACCGTAAATAACCCAACATATGCCCCCATAAGCCTTGAAGGTACAATCAAGTAAAGTGAAACCCAAACCACTATCATTACCAACTTCCATGATCCAACTAGAATTCATCTAGGTCATGCCATACTCTAAAAATTTTACTATTTTCGTACTCAAACCGGTATCCATATTATCAATATTATAATCCCTTATCAGACTCAAATAGTTACATGTATCGTCATGGTCATAATCAATATACAAACTGAAATTGGCAATTATATAATCAACATCATAATCATTACCCAGACTTGAACTGGTAAATATATCATTAATATTGTAATCAATAGCCAAACTTGAACCGATAATTCTATAATCGTTATCATGGCCAATATCAAGAACTGAATCAATATATATATATATATATATATAATCAATATCATAAACAATACATAAACTCAAACGGGTAACATATCATCAGTATTTTAGTCAATAGCCGGATTCAAACCGATACATACATATATATATATTATAATACCAATAAGAATCAACTCCAAATACAAACCCATCATAACTATCAAGTACCAAGTATCCTTAATAATACCTTAATAAACATTTTCAAGTTGTATGACAAATTTATAAAAGGATAATAAGGATCAACATAAATCTTGGCATAAGGTAGGTCGAAGAGCCCACTTCAAGATCCCCAAAATCCATTACAACGAAAATCCTACCCTATACTAGGATAAGGTATCTAGATCCTCTTTTAAATGTTAACTAAGTTGCAATCAACCCTAAGATAGAGATTTTACCCATAACATAAGAAACTAAGCCAATTGTGCCTAAACTACAGTATTCGGATGGCCTCAAAGATCCAACTAACCCATGTATTGAACATTCCATCAGCAACACCTAAAAACCATCCCAAATATAACATAATATTTTAAATATACTATGAATTAGTTCAATCTATGATGAGGGTAAACCTAGCCTACATGGACGTCGTCGAGAGCCCGATGAATCCGTTATATTATGAATTTTCCTTTTCTATAAACTTTCTCAAGTTGCCACGCTATCAAAATCACATTCTACCCATTAACATGATAACAATAATATCCATATTGCCCCATTATGCTTTGGGTCCAAATCATGCAAAAATCCTAAGTGGGACCTATTTATGAAAACCACATTTTCTAAACGAAACCAACATACCGATATGCCTAAGGAACATTTTCCCTAAAAAATAGTTGAATTTTGAGCTATATTAGTTCTAGATAAAGTCAGCAAGGTTTAAGGATTTTAGAGAGGAAAAGGGGAATCCAACTATGGAAAGAATAAATCTTACCTCAAACTTGAAGGAAAAATACATAATCAATCTTTACCCAAGCTCCCAAAAGCACCCACAATGTTATTGCTAGACTACTCCATACCATAAGGTTTAAGTCTCTTGAGAATGGATGAGAATTAGGAAAAAAAGGGATGAAATGGGATATTTATACCCTTCCCCGATATCTGAGAGTCTCGTACACGTCCTGTTAGTTACGATCGTGACATCTGTCGGCTGCCAGGGGAGTCACTTTTGTGATGCCCAAATGTCACGCTAGAGACACTCACGAGTTGCATGCCAGATCACTGTCGCTATTAGTG
Source organism: Capsicum pubescens (assembly GCA_030864215.1). Taxonomy (NCBI): domain Eukaryota; kingdom Viridiplantae; phylum Streptophyta; class Magnoliopsida; order Solanales; family Solanaceae; genus Capsicum; species Capsicum pubescens. The sequence continues at coordinate 178,611,795 of CM061545.1, read as the reverse complement.
TCTCGATATCATCGGTGCACTAATATAGCTGAGACTTGGAAATTTTAAAGTCTTCACCAACCCCTCGGCATTCATCCAAAATCCTGTATACGCAAACGAACTATGCTACCTTATTAGATTTGATATTTTGGACTCAATGGTGCAGTTACAAATTCTATTCGAGGTTGTTTTGACAAAAATTGGGTTTCACACCCAACTTGCCATTTTCTTTACTTCCAACAACTCAAAATTAGATCAGGTGCCTCGAGACCCAAACCAAAGGTCCAATTAGCCTAAAATCAACATTCTAGAGTAGTTGAAATAGTTAGATTTATCATACAAGATTGTTTGATTGTAGTTTGCATTAGTTGGCTAATTCAAACCAACAAAAATATCAAAATAGGGAATTAGTTCTAAAAACCAAATGAACTGCCTGGTAACTACACTGTCAGTCCCTGTAAGTTACAAAGGACGTACGGAAGTAATATGAAATATCTAATAGAAAAATAGCAGAAATATGGAAAATGATCTAAAGGGTCATTACAATATCCATTACTAAAAGAACTTCTGTCCGTGAAAGTATAGGATTAAGATGTACCTAAAGTTTCGAACACGTGAGTATACTGGGTCTGCATCTTGCTCTTAATCTCCCAAGTATCCTTCTTCTCTTGGTGGTTCCTCCACTGAACCTTAACTATAGGAATCTCTTTACTACACAACTTCCTGACCTTATAAGGCAAAATACGTACAGGATCCTCCATAAAGGTCAACCACTCATCCAACTACACTGAAACATATCTATGCACACCAGACAAATCAGTAATATATTGTCACAACATAGAAACATAGAAAATCTGATGATTAACAGCAAAATCTAGGGGTAAGGCTAACTCATTAGCCACTTCTCCAACTGTATGAAGAATCTCAAAATGTACAATGTATCTGGGGATGATCTTTTACTTCTTCTTGAACCTCATTACACCCTTCATAGGCGACACATAAAGGAATACTCGATCACCATTTCTAAATATCAAGGCACATAGCTTACCGTATGCATAAGCCTTCTGCCTACTCTGAGCTACTATCAACCTGACTTGAATCACCTTGACTCTATCTAACAACTCCTGGAGAAAACATGTACCATAGGGTCTAACCTCAAAAGTCTCAAACTATTCAATTAGGGAACAATATCACCTACCATACAAATCCTCAAAAGGTGCCATCTCAATGATCAAATGATAACTGTTATTACATGTGAACTCTTGCAAGCTAAGTGTTGCTCTCACTGACCTCTGAAATCTATGACACTGTCTTAAAGCATATCCTCGAGAACTTAAATAGTCTTCTCCTACTGGCCATTGGTCTATAAATAAAAGGTTGTACTAAGGTCCACCTGAGTACCTAGATCCTCCTATAAAGATCTTTAAAATCTAGAAGCAAACACAGATACCCAGTCAAAAATGATAGATATAGGCCCACCATGTAAATGGACTATCTCATGCACATAGATATGAACCTTTGCATTAAAAGACATCTGAATAGGGATGAAATGTTCCAACTTGGTCAATAGATTCATAATTCCCCAAATACTATCAAAACAATGGGAAGTCTAAGGCAAACCACTTACAAAGTCCATGGTGATCCATTCATATTTCCACTTGGGAATGGGCAAAATCTGAATAAATCCACCAGATCACTGATTCTCAGCCTTCACGTGCTAAGAACACAAGAAATGAGCAACAAAGTCTGACATATATCTCTTTATACCACTCCACCATTATTGTTGTCTCAAGTCTCTATACATCTTAGCAGTACCCAAATGAATAAAATACCTAAAACTATGAGCCTCATGAAAAATCAACTGAATAAAGTCATCAATCGTAGATATAAATGCAACTATCAAATCTCAAGAAACCCTCAAAATCTATGGTATCCATCTTTGACTCACCATTTAACATCTGATCATGGAGGATACAAAGTCTATTATCCTCAAACCAATGATCCCAAATCTTCTCGAATAGTGAGGACCTAGCCTCAATACTATAAAGAATCCTCCTATGGTCTGAAATGTCATTTCACACCATCAAGCTAAATAAGGACTAAACAGTCCGTGCCAATGGTTTCTGAGAGATTGAAATACAAGCCAAGCTAGCCATACTTACTGCCTTTTGTCTTAAGGCATCTACTACCACATTCGCCTTTCCTAAATGATACAAAATAAAAGTATCATAATCCTTAAGCAACTCCATCTATTTATGCTGCCAAGTATTAAGCTCCCTCTTAGTCATCAGATTCTAAATGTTGCAATGATCTATGAAAATCTTACAATGCACACTATAAAGATAATGCCTCCAAATCTTAAGTGCAAAAACTACCACCCCCAACTCCAAATCATGATTGGGGTAGTTTCGTTAATACACCTTAAGATACCTCAAAGCATAAGCAATGACATGACCCTACTATATCAATATACAACCTAAACCAACACTAGAATCATCACAATACGCAGTGAGTCCTTCACCCTTAATAGGAAGAGCCAAAATGGAGATAAGGTAAGAAACTCCTTGAGCTTACCAAAGCTCAACTAACACTCCTCAAACTATTAAAAAGGAACCTTCTTTTGAGTGACTCTAGTCATCGGTGCTAAAATAGTATAAAAATCCCTCAACAAATAGTCTATAATAACCATCCAAGCTAATAAAATTATAAACCTCGATTAGAAATATAGGACTGGCCCAATCATAAATAACCTCAATCTTTGTTCGGTCTACCATAATCCCTTTCTTAAACACCAAATACCCAAGGAATTTGACAAACTAAAGCCAAAACTTATATTTAAAGAACTTGGTAAAAAGCACATGATCTCTCAAAGTCTTCCTTATTCATAAACAATATAGGAGCTCCCCAATAGGACACACTCGGTCTAATAAAACCCTTAGCAAGAAGATCCTGAAGATGAGAATTCAAATCCTTCAGCTCAATAGGAGCCATACGGTAAGGTGCTATAGAAATAGTTAAACACCAAATACCCAAGGAATTTGACAAACTAAAGCCAAAACTTATATTTAGAGAACTTGGTAAAAAGCACACGATCTCTCAAAGTCTTCCTTATTCATAAACAATATGGAAGCTCCCCAATAGGACACACTCGGTCTAATAAAACCCTTAGCAAGAAGATCCTGAAGATGAGAATTCAAATCCTTCAGCTCAATAGGAGCTATATGGTAAGGTGCTATAGAAATAGGTTGGTGCCAGGCTCAAGATCAATAACAAAATAAATCTTATAGGCAAGAGGTATACCAGGCAGATCGATAGGGAAAATAAAAGGAAACTCATGGACTACAAGAATAGAGACAAGGAACGAACTCTCCACACTAACATTATGAATATAAGCGAGATAAGACTTGCAATATATTGAGATAAGTCTCCTAGTACTCATATAATAAATAATCTCGGTTGGCTCTCAACAAATAATTTCCTACCACACGATCGGGGGTATGCTAAGCATGGATAATGTTATGTTCTTTGAAAAATAATCCATGACCATATAATAGTCTAGTCCATGCCCAAAATCACATCAAAATCTATCATATCAAATATAATAATATCAACATGAGTATCGACATCTTTAATAGTCACAACACATGAGCTGAAAACCCAATCCACTACTAAGTAACTTCCTATGGGAGTAGATAATCATAAAGGCACAAATAAGAAATCCAAAGATAACTCTAATCATAGGGCATAATATGTAGACACATAAAAGTAAGTAGATACTACGTCAAATAAAGCAAAGGCTGACTGGTGGCACAACAGAATTATACCTGTCATAATAGCATCTAAAGACTTAGCCTCGGGTCTTTTAGGTACTGTATATAACTAACCTCGCCTACCACTTGGTTGTGCTACTAATCGATTCCCTATTCTACCCGCCTGAGAACTTCATCGAGCTCCATAGTAACCACCTCTAGGAACATACAAACTACCTCTAGCTGATAGATGAATTGATCTAATAGGGAGTACAGTCTGAGTTACGGTAATAATCACCCCTTGACTAGGACACTCTCATAAGTAATGATCTAAAGCTCCACAACCATAGAATTTCACATTAGATAAACTAAAACTAGAAGCTTCTGTGGACCAAAGATAACCATCAAGACTAGAATAACTAAGAGATGTGACCCTTGATGAATAACCACCACCCTGACTAGGGCGATCACTAGCACAAAATTGACAACTCTCAGTAATTTAGAGTGCTGCCTAGACGGGTCTACTAGGCTAACTCTGAGGCTAATACGACTGATGCAGAGGGTATTTTCCCTGACAACTGCCACCTCTAAATCAAAAGCTACTGGGAGTACTGAGATCTCTTATTTCTTCCCTCTTGGGCCTTGGTATGCATCTCTTCCATCACTTGTGCGTGGTCAAACACCTAAAAAAAATACCTACCCCCAATAACAAAACTTTAAGTAGACATGCAAAGAGGAAGTCTCAATCCTCTAGTAAAGAATCAAACCATCTCATACTCAGTAATTAGAATAGAAGTAACATATCTAGACAACCATTTGTCCTAATTCAATAACCATTTGTCCTAATTCAACCATGATAACTAATACATCAAATGATCTCTAAGACTGTGAGGCATGTGCTTGTCCAAGAAGATCTCATAGAACTAAGCCCATGTCAAAGAAAAAGATCCAGCTGGCCTAAAATCAAGATGACCTCTCCACCAATGTCGAGCTACCAAGTCCAACTAGAAGGTAGTTTAATCCACACTATGAGTCTCAAATAGGCCCAAATTATGGAGTCTATCCTCACAAGCTATCAGAAACGCATATACATCCTTACTCGATGCACCAAAAAACCTAGACAGAGCCAATATCAAGAATCTACCTAACATCTTCTGCTCCTCAACAGATATGGTAGGATAGGCAACCACTAGCTGAGCAACTATCTATGCATAAGGGAACTCAACTCTGGGAGTTGCAGCTATAGGTTGCACCCCCACCTTAGTACCACGTTGATCTGTATACTATGAATCATTAGATGTGAAACACCCTGGAATTTGGTCCTTGGAAATTCCTTGACCTTTGAGCTCATTGCCCAGACTATGACTCTCCCTACGAGTCGTAGGGTATTCCTATGAGTCATAGGACCCAAGTCGTAAGGATTCCAGTGAGAAATGCCTGAGTCACTATCTTGATTATGATTTAAGTCAATGAGTCATAAAGTCTTATGAAAAGCCATTAGGTCCTAATTATAGGGTGTCCAGTGTATACCCAAGTAGTTTCTATGTTTATAATGACTGTACCAAATGAGTCGTAGGATATCATTTCGAGCCATAGTATCCAAATCATAGGTCAACAATGTGTGTGCACCTGGTGACACCATATTAACTACGACTTGTGGAGATGAGTTGCAAGGAGTGTTAAAAAGTCATTATGAGACCCGTAATGACTAGAGACTAATTTTCAGTGTCTTACTAAGGGAAGTTTAACATTTACCTCTTTCACTAAAAATAACCCATGATGTATAAAAACTATTGAGATTCTCTCAAGAAAAACAAGATAGGGTTTCCTCAAGGTTGTGCATCTAAGGGTCAATTCATAGATTCTTCTACATAATTGTGAACCCTTTAGGCACGTGACTCTACCCTTAAACTTTTTCCTGAAGGAATGATAATTAAATAATTATTGATGTGAAATAGAATGTGGCTTTTGACATGGGTTGAGGGTTTTGACATGGCTGGTTCTTAAATTGTTTCTTCATAAATTATTATGCATTAATTATTCTTTATTAATGGTTTTGAACTTGTAGGATGCATGAGTGTGGCTAATCAACTAGGGAATTATGATTTCCCCTAATTTTAGTAATATTGACAATTGAATTGGTAACAATCTCCACCCAATATGGTAAAATTGGTTTTAAATGTGAAAACTGTGCATATTAAACTATCTTTGAAATTATTTGCATGGCATGAGAGGACTATTGAAACATAAACTGGTTTGAGTCCCAATTGATTAAATGGGTGTAAGTACCAATTGATTAAGCGTGTTTGAGCCCCAAATGACTAATTATTTTGAAGTTATTTCTGTCCAAGGGGTTAGAGTCCTAGTAGGCTAAGAAATTGTCATGGTATGATAATGAACTTGCAAGTGATATTCGTATGATGATACCAATGTGATACCTTAATTTATAATTGGTTCACTTAATTGGAATATGTGCTATATGGTTTTATTAATACTAAAAGTGGGTTGTGTAGCTGGGCCATGAAAGTGGCGATGCCAAAGGACCAATATTAGTAATCGCATTTTCCAGCATGGGGGTCTAAATATCCTGGGGTTTGAATCCCCTTTCCTATGACTAGAGTGGTTTGTGTCCCCCATATTATATAACTGGGAGGTTCGAGCCTCCCATATAATATTACATGATCGGGTGCTTAAGTCACCTTAGTATATGATTGGGAAGTCCTCGTGCATATATATATATGATTATTCTCTAGTTTTTTTGGTTACACGCACTGGGGCCCGACCAGGGGTAAGAGTTGAGGACCATATAATCTCTGGGTACTATCATAAGATAGTTAAGCTACATAATACAGGTTAAGGTTTTAAATACTCATGTTAATACCTATTCCATGCCCCAACATGCCATATATATATGTATTTGCTTAAGATTATGTGTAATGGATTTTGAATTATTTTTGGATTATTGATCATGGAATTATTTTTATCCCTTATTCCTGAGTTACATGCTAATATTCAACCGCTAACCATCTTCAAATGCTGTATTCCCACCTGATATAGAAACTGGGCATACTTCTACTTCTCCGACACAGTAATTAGTTGATAGTGGGATACCTCATGCGTTTGATAGAAGTGGTGAGCATTATACTTAAGAAGTCCTTCATTTCACGATTATAGTTTTCTTTGAGTCATTCACTTTTGACAATGATTTTGGCTACCATCGGGGGAATGTCTCGACTAGATTATTCTTGGTTTTGTTAGAGGCTTTATGGATTACTGTTGACTTGAGTATTGATATTAGTTATCAGTATTGGCTTGGTTTATGGCATATCATAAATATCACCGAGCTTATATTTTTCTATCTTGTTATATGTTCGTAATTCATTCTTTGTTAGGCATTATATTCTATTTAACAAGGAAATGGGGGTGGACTTCGATCCTCAATGGACTTTTGATACCCATCATGGCCAGAACCTTGTTTGGGTTGTGACAAAGTTAGTATTAGAGCCAGGTTCATGGTAAGTTGGGTGACCAAAAATCCATTGATGTCACCCTAAACTACACCTCCACTAGAAGTATAATACAGTCGATTGGAAATATAGTAGCCCAACAAGGTTGGGGTCGATCCTACAGGGAAAACATGAATAGTTGCTTGCCTTGATGTAATCCTTTTGAAGAAGTATAGAAAAGTAAATGGGGGGATTTTGTTATCAATTGCAAATAGTAACCAATTCTTGAGTGTTGTCGAGTTGAAATCAATATGAGATGAATGCTAGGTCTGTGTTTGCCTGGCTTTTAAAATGCGTAAATTTCTCATTTCTACCTAATTATTCTATTGTTCTGCATGAAAAGCCCATAAGATAGGTATTATCTACTGCTTAGAAGATAAATTTCACCCTTTGACTTGGTTATTGGCTCAGGGCGTCGCTGCTTGCCCCTTGATATAGCCTTAGTTATACTTGGTTATCGTATCGCTATCTTAATCTCATTGTCCCAATTGCAAGCTTCTTGGTTATCGAATAGATGTGAATACATGCAATCTCAGGATACTGCAACTACTTGAGGCTAATTATGTGAAGAAGAATTAAGATACATGCATAAACTCTAGACCAATAAACTCTCACACTTTCTCTACGTAGAAAATCCGCCAGGGTTCCCACAACCCTAGATAAGGAGATTAGCCACTGATGTTTGTGCAATAAACCATGATTATCAATGAAGAACACATAAAATCTATTGCACAATAATAAGATGAATAAACTCCAAAGTCTTTAATTGACTAAAACCCTAAAATCTCAAGAACAATTGTAAAAGTATGTAATAATTTGTAATAAAGCATAAAAAAATGTCACAATGCGTAACCTAATAAGATATAAACCCTAGGGTATTTATAGTATCTCAAAATAACATAAGAATCCTATTAAAAATGGTAAAGGTAAAGTTAAGTCGGCGGTCGGTACGACTCGGTCTTCACTCGTATCCTCAGCTTACGAGTCATACCCTGACTTTTCGTAACAATTCTAGTGTCTAATATTCCCATGGCTTCAATTCTCTTATCAACTTATGACTATGGCTTACGAGTCATAACTACGTATACGACTTATGTCCTTCGTCTGTATCCACTTGGAACTTCAGTCTTTTCATGTTTTGAACACTGGTTTGTATATGATATCCCTATATGAGTCACACTTAGAATTCCTATTCATATAGATTTGGTACTTCACTCCTGGATAGTATCTTAGGTTCTATTATGCTTACGACTTTAGCATATGACTCATACCTGGATTACGACTAGTGTCCTTGAGTTGTATCTTTCTCATACTTAGTTCCTTACTTTGGCTTTTGCTTCTGTTATTTATACGATTACGTATACAAGTCTTATTGATTGATTATGACTTAGGTGTCGACTCGTATACTGATCGAAGTTGGTCTTTTTCAGATTTTTTTCTTCTTTTTTTGTTCAAGTACTGTTGTAGACCTGTTTTACCTGCAATTCATACCAAAATGCATCATATTTAACAAAATACCCTAAGATCATGCATAAATTTGTGGTTTTAAGCATCAAAAGTGTCGTGTTTCCATGCCACATCAATACCCTCAACTTAAACAATTGCATGTCCTCAGGCAAACAAAACCAAATTACTAATTTCTAGCACAGAGCCAATGCTTAAATAGAAAGATCTCAAGAAAACCCATGGAAGTGATTTTGAGTTAAATTTCAATCTTTTTGTTTCCCTCTTAATTTTCCAACTTATAATCTCAAACTTGCGTATAGAAATTTAGCACATGTTGAAACACGAAGGAATATGATGATGACATTACATTAGTAATAGACACTTGGGCATAGACATGCTTTACATTCATAAAAAAATCTAGCAACGTAGCAATATAATCCATGTGCACTCATAATTAAATAAATCCCCTTCACTCATCATGGATTGACTCCTCTTGTCAGGGATATACTAATGACCCTCTCTCTCACCAAGAAGTATCACCGGTGTGCACAAAATACAATAAGCTTGCCCTTATGCTCTTTTCCTAAGTTGTCAAACAGTCACAGTAGGAACACTATAGGAATTTATTTGTCTTGTAACGTAGTCTTGGGGATGATATGATACATATGGATATTTAAAGTGACTAAGACTCCTAGACACTATGCTCTTTTCGGGGTCCACTATTACAGACTTATTTTATTTCCACCCTTACGTCTCTTTTTTTATTCTGAGCACATTCCAGTTGGGTCCAGTGTTTCTTTCTAGAACTTATTTTTCTTATTCTTTTTCTTTTTCTATACCTTGTACTTTTCTTTCTTTTCTTTACGTCACACCTACCCATGTATCAATTATTTCCCTTGTACACACTTTTCTTCATTCTAGCTTTTCTCTTATGCACCTATATAATAGCCACCCTTAACTTAGGTGATTTTCTTGAGTTGAGGTGTATAGTGTCCCCAGGAGGACCAGGGATACAATACGTTCATTGTAAGTTAATCGGGAAGGTAATAGGTGTAACAAGAAAAATTAGTATATTAAAACTCAAATATTTAGATCAAGGGGATTTGTTTATTTGGTCCAGGCATTTTAGGCTTAAGTGGACTCAAACAAAAAGGGCCTATGATCATCTCCAACCTATCTATCCCAGATCTAGGTTAAATCAACCAGGCAAGCTCTAGATTCTAACACAACCGGGAACTCAGTAAAGGTTACACGCACGTGCACATGACTACATTACTAAGTACTAGTTATCAAACTATGCAATAGTTTTGTCCCGAATTGTTCTTTCCCTAATCCTAATGCCATTATCAGATACTCAACAGTTTTACAAAACTATATAAATCACGCAATTCGTAAGAAATTTTTTTGAGGGGGCACCACTTTCACTATAGCATTTCAAAAATTAGAACAAATCAACAATGTTTCATCAATCATAAGATAAAGACCAAAACAACATCAAAAATCATTTAAATACTTTTAATTTTTTTCAAAATCCATTAAAATATCTTCTTCCATAGACACGCTGATCTACTCCCTATCTCAGTTGCTTGCATCAAACCTGGAAGAAATAACATACTTTTAGTTTTAGCTATATTTGAAAAATTTTAAACTGCTCCCAAAATTTTCGGTACCCTCACCCCTAACTTAAAAACATTACACTCTTTGCAGTGTTACAAAAATAGAATATAGTAAGGATCAGGCTCATAACTAGGCGCTCAAGGACTCAGAGCATCAACATCAGTACATGGGCCCTGAGATCGGGTACCACTTTCATCTGCTAATGTTCTACCAAGGACTGGATCAGCAATAGATGGGCGTACAACATCAACCCCCTCAGCATCCAGAACTGAATCTTTCAAACCACCAACTCCCATAGACATCTCTCAGACCCGTGTATGATGGTCCTTATCATCTTGGATGCTATCAATTCGCAGCTCTGGCCTCTTTCTTCTTTATCTTCTTTTCTTCTATCTCTTTCTTAGTCTGCTCAGCCTGCTAATTCGTTGGCACTACCTAAATATTTGGCACCTCAATTGTGCGAATCACAATCTCTATAATAGGCTCAGCAACTATTGGCCTCTCGAACAACTCAATAACCATCTTTTTTATCTCAGCAATATCAGTTCTGACGTCAAAAAAATTAGGATCCTATTCACTACCTAACTGTTGAGTACTCCTCGAATCAAATACATATAAGTGCTCTTGGACGCACCTATCCTATGCCTTCAACTGCTGAGTCATCCAATTTCTTAATATGCCCTCCATATGATATACCTTCGCAGTCAACATCGCTAACTGGGTTACCACTTCAGTCTACGTAGTCTGGGATATCAACATCACAATAGAAGGTATACCACATGGCATAGGTAGCATAGACTATACTAGAAGTGGGGCACTGGAAGTACCCATTGGGTATGTGGGTGCAACCTCAGTATATGTACCTGTCTCCATAGCCTCGTCTGGAGTTGGGGTATCTTTTTGATCATCTTTCAGGAACACTCCCTCCATCACATCTATAACCTGCCTCATAGGTTGGGTTAATGGGTTAGATGCATCTCAAATAAGCTCGATACCAAAAGTCCTCCTAGCCTCAATCATGTCATCAACCCCGGGTATATCCAACACTCCCGTTGCCAAGCATAAATGTGTGATCATGCACGAGTATGACAGGAATGCCTTATGCTCTGTAATAGCCCTATCTCTTAGCTCTCTAGATAATAACTCACAAATATTAATGGAATATTCGATAGTGAAACCACCTATCATTGCTGCCTGGACCGAGCTCATCACATCATTACCTATCATTGGACATAGCCTGTGTCGGGCTATTATCCACTATGCCTTACCCTCAAAGGTTAGAATGCTCTTTTTTATATACTGTGAATTGCTAATACCACCTGTAACCTAATTAGTATTCTCACCATGTGAAGCTATCCTCTTCACTATCCATCTGAACATTTCCATCTTATCCTTAATACGCAACATCCGGATAGTGATCTTCCTTATCTCGACCATTGTATAATCCATTTCAATTGTGCTATTCGGAACCTGATAATTCATCCCATATAAAAATCTCCCAATGGTCCGAGGAGAGATATAAACATGCATTCCTCAAATTAACAAAGAGGTAATAGGCTTTCCTACTTTCCACAATATACCCTGTGGATATTGCCGCTGAAGTTCTCCATTTTATGTGATGTAGAACTCATAAATAAGCACCTCGGTATAACTACCTGATTCTCTCATCATCTAGTCAAACCTATACTACCTAAAGAATTCAACGAACTCATATAACTCATCCATCCCTATAGTAGTCACCACATCTTCCAATATAGCACCCTTTTTATCTTACCTCCCCAAAGATGAGACAAACCTCTGTTAAACATCGCCTACTTACTGGGGTAGCCCCATCATTCTACAATGGGCACTAGAGCAGGGGATAATGCTAATGCTGGGTCCTATCTATCTATTGGGGTTGCCTCTACTTATGGATCCTTAGATTTTTTTGCACACTCCTTAGCTAAACTAGACTCAGCCTCATTATTCTCAGCATCATCCACAAGCTGTGATACATGTGTAGGAGAGACAGTTGTGTTTTTTCTTATCGGCCCTCTTTGTGGTGGTTATTCAGACTCTTGGGGAACTACTTGCTTCTCTTTCAACTTTGCAGGTGCCTTTACTTTATTTACCGCTTTCTAGATGTAGTAATGTCATACTCTTCCCCACTGCTTTCCAATGTGGATCTAAACCCCAAAATACTGAAATTCTAACTTTCAATAGGTTCTTGCTTGTTTCCCCTTTTTACCACTATTTTAGATGAGGACGTATTCTTTGGAGGTATTTTCCTACAAGCACACTAATATTAGTAACTAAGAAAAGAAAAGAAAATAAAAATTATAGACTAAAGTTCCTTGTGCCTTTTGTGGAATGAGTATGAGTGATGGGTACTAGTCGTACCCATTGGGTACGACTCATATACTTGAGTCATAGCCTAGATAATAAATGATCTTTGTTCACTGGTCAGCATACGACTACTCCTTACCTGTCGTACCGACTGGTTACGACTAGAGACCAATAGTCATAAGCTGATCAAAAACTTTTATTCCATTCTTAATCTTCCTAGGTGGGTACGTTAAGTATGTACGAATTGTAAGGCCAGGATACGACTTATATCGTTGAGTCGTATCTATTCCAGAACTTTGAATTTTGTAGATTTCTATGTTTTTAGTCGGTAAGAGTCCCATTACAAATCCAGTACCAGTTGGTATGAGTCGTTAGGAGTCTTATATCCACTGCAACATAAAATTCCTACTTTTAAATTTTGGCTCCGATGAAATTCCCAAATTACCCATTTCACTACTCTGCTACATCCAGTAATGTAAACATACAACGACATCAATATCCATTTTTAAACCCTAGTTCTATCCCCATTTTAAATTTTTAACTTAAATCAATAATAACATGCTATTAACTACCCAACATATTCATACTTTCTTCTAAAACATGTTTTTATGGCAAAGCATAACTTATTTCTTCCTATGAAGAAAAATAAATGAGGTTGGGAATTTACTTGATGAGTGAAAATTTGAAAATCTCAAATTTAGATTGAGTGGCTTCCCAAATACGAGTTTTAGAACAAAACTTACAAGTTTGGAAGATGATGGTAGTGAACTCAAGTTGAAAACAATTTATTTTGTGAATTGGAAGTCGAAAATCAAGTGAAAAAAGGAGTGGGTACGATTGGTAACGATCGGGTGCCTAATTATGCCCTATTTCTTATTTTAATTAGACACTGCACCAAGTCAGACCCAAGATCTGACCTTATAAGCCAGGGTACAAATTATCGATACGACTTGTACCCAGGATTACGGGTCATTTCCTTGACTTGTATGGCCTGGAAGCTTCACGATTCGTAACCAAAGGCTACAACTTGTACTGAGAGTCGTATTCATTCCAAAAATTAATTTCTAATTCTGATTGATCTCCTAGGTCATTATGACTCTTACTCATACCGTGTAGATACGACTCGTAAAGAGTCCATATGACACCTTTTTAACTTCTCTAGATTTTATCTGCACTCTTTTAGTCCTTCACATTGAACAAACACATTACCTTATAATTGAGTTATGTACAAAAACATGGGTTGCCACCCATGCAGTGCTTGATTTAATGTTGATGCACGATTTGGATTAATTGGATACTCAGATTTCACCACTTAACCTTATGGGTTGCCTCCCATGCAGGACTTGATTTAACATCACGGTATAATGCAATTGCCTGGATTTCTCTGACTTCATCAAGGTTAATATCAGCTAGTTCTTTCACCCTTTTAATATTTCCTATATAGTGCTTTACTCTGTGTCTGTTTACCTTGAATGGACTTGTGCCATTTTTCATTATTTCTAATATACCAAAGGGATACTCTCTTGTCACAGTGAATGGACCATGCCACCTAGACTTTAGCTTTCTAGGAAACAAATGAAGTTTGGAATTATAAAGCAAAACTTGGTCACCTTTTTCAATTACTCTCTTCTCAATCTTGCGGTCATGATGCAACTTCATCTTCTTTTTGTAAAGTTTTGAACTTTCATATGCCCACAACTGGAATTTATCCAACTCATTTATTCCATTCAACCTAGATTTAGTTGCCTCCTTCCAATCTAAATTCAGCTTCTTCAACGCCCATAGTACCTTATGCTCAAGCTCAATTGGTAAATGGAAAGCCTTGCTATACACGATCTGATAGGGTGAAGAACCAATGGGAGTTTTGTAAGATGTAAGATAGGCCCATAACACATAATCTAACTTTCTTTCCCAATCAGTCCTATTGGTATTTACAGTCTTCACCAATATGGACTTGATTTTTCTATTGGACACTTCAACTTTTCCACTAGTCTGTGGATGATAAGGTGTTACCACCTTATGACTCACTATATATTTTTATAACAATTCTTGAATATATGATTGCACAAATATGACCCTCTGTCACTAGTAATAGCACGTGGCATACCAAATCGAGAAAATATATTTTTTCTAAAACATATTGTGACACTCTTTGCTTCATTGTTAGGAAGCACAATTTCTTTCACCCACTTCGACACATAGTCAACAGCTACATTTATGCACTTCATGCCATACAAACTCACAAAAGGTCCCATGAGATCTATGCCCCACATATCAAACACTTCCAATTCTATTATAGGGGTCATGTCTTCTAGAAATAGTACATTTCCAATGATATTGATCACACATGGAAATATAGTCATAAGCATCTTTGTATATGGTTGGAAAATAGTAGTCGTATTGTAGTATCTTATGAGATATTTAGGCACCTCCATGATGACCCTCAACTGGTGATGAATGACACGCCTTAATTATCTCATCATCTCCACCTCAGGTATACATCTACGAATGATTCCATCTGCCTAAATCTTAAATAAGTAAAGTTCATCATAGAAAAATTTTCTTACCTCATGCATAAACTTCCTCTTTTGCTGATATGAGAGATCTTCTGAGACTAGATCACTTGCTAAGTAATTTGCATAATGTTCAAACTATGGAATTAAATCATAGGAAGCTGCCAATATCTGTATGTCTGGAAAACTGTCATCAATCTCCAAACCCTTAGCAAACTTCTGCATAGCTCCCTCCTCTAGTCTAGAAAAGTGATCCGCAACTTGATTTTCTGTACCTTTCCTATTTTTTACCTCAAAATCAAATTCTTGCAACAGCAGCACCTAACGGATAAGCCTTGGCTTTGCATCTTTGTTACCCATTAAGTACCGCAATGCCATATAGTCTGTGTACATAATCACCTTTGTCCCAATCAAGTAAGATCTAAACTTTTCAAAGGCAAAAACCAATGCTAATAAATCTTGCTCCATCACGGTATAGTTCTTTTGAGAAGAATTTAGTGCCTTACTAGCATAGTAAATGGGATTAAGGATATTTTCTTTCCATTAGGCTATTACAGACCCTAACACTAAACCACTTGCATCACACATAATCTCAAAAGGTGAGGACGTATTAGGAGACACAATGATTAGAGAATACACCAACTTCTATTTTATGATTTCAAAAGCCTTCTTACAAGTATTATCAAAATAAAATTTTACCACCTTCTCGAGAAGTTAATGTGTACTAGCAATTTTTGAGAAGTCCTTGATAAATCACCGATAAAAACCTTTATGACCAATAAAACTCTAAATTTTGTTTAAAAAAATTAGATAAGGTAATTTTTAAATCACCTCAACTTTTTCTCGATCAACCTCTACTCCTCTCTTTGAATTTTTGTGCCCAAGTACAATTCCTTCTTTGACCATGAAATGACAATTTTCCCAATTTAGTACCAAGTTGCATTCTTCACACCTTTGTAGAGCTTTTGTCAAATGATTTAGACAATCATAAAAAGAGTCCCCTACAACCAAAAAATCATCCATAAAAACTTCAATGGTTTTTTCCATCATATCAAAGAAAACGGACATCATACATCTCTTAAATGTGGCTGGGGAATTGCATAGTATGAATGATATTCATTTGAATGCAAAGGTACTATATGGATATGAAAAGGTAGTCTTCTCTTGGTCTTTTGATGTATTAGTAATTTGATTTTAACAGGAGTACCCATCAAAAAAATAGTACCATCCTCGGCCTGCTAACCTGTCTAGCATCTGATCTATGAACGGTATCAGAAAATGGTCCTTATAAGTCCAAGCATTCATCTTTTTATAATCTATGCACACCCTCCATCTAGTGACTTGCCTCATAGTCATTAGGCACCACAGTCATTAGCAATGAGAAATACTACACAAGCATCTAACCACTTGATGATCTCCTTCTTCACTACCTCCTACATAGGAGGATTTATTCAATGATGATTTCAATAGATGGAACACAATCAGGCTAAAGATGAATTTTGTGAGTTCACAAACCAGATGGATTTCCCACAATATCAAAAATGGACCATCCAATGGCCCTTTTGAAATTTTATAATACTGACAATAATTTTTCTACCTCTGAATAGATCAGATCAGCTGCAATAATAACCGACAAATTATTGTTAGACCCCAAAAATGTATATTGCAAGTGAGATGGGAGAGCTTCAATTTTAACACCGATGGTTTCTTAATGGATGGGCGATCGGGTGGAGTGGTTCCCCCAAATCACATAATGCTGGAGTGAAGTTGTAAGATCCAATAGTACACAGTATTGTGAAAGTTACAGGGTCCTCCTTCTTCTCTCCTAAATATCTAGTAACCATAGCAATGCAATAATGAATATTATCTACTGGCTCGTAGCTGAATGAACCCTTCTTGGTGATAAAATCCTTCATGAATTTTGCATAGCCTAGCATCTTCTCTAATGCCTCTACAAGTGGTATGTTGAAAGTTAATTCTTTTAACATAGACAAAAATTTCTAATACTTAACCTTTTCTTATTTCTTTTTCAGTCTTTGAGGATAGGAAGGACGTGTTATTGGAATGGGTTTCAGCATAGGCTCTATAACCTTTTCATCTTCTTCATTTGACTTGCCTCTGCTTCCAATATCAATCTGTTCATCCTCACTCTTCTACTCATCTGTTGTGGGTACAAGTGGATCTATAGTAATATTACCACTCCAAGTGGTAATGGAATGATATTGACTATCATGTTTAGAATTTACCATTTTATTACTTAGAAGAGTGCCAGGTTGTCTCTGATTCACTGTGGCTGATATCTAACCAAATTGCTGATCTAACTACTTGATTACCATAGTATATTACACAACTTTCTTGTTCAACCCTGACAAAACAACTTTTATATCCTTGAATAAGTTTTTTTTTGTCTTTCTTGCCCTTTGACCAGCTTGGCTAGGAGTGCCTTTATTTTGGACTCTGTATCTCGACTACCTGGTGGAATATATTTGTCACTCTTCTCTTATAGTCATTCTTATGCTACCAATCACCATTTTTATCGCTACTCCTGTCTATGCATCTATCATTATAATGGTTTCTACCTTGATTCCCTTGCCCTTGAGCTCCAAAATCTGCCAATCTATGATCTACATACTTTGCCTCTTCTTCAGATTTGATCTCAAATGGTTTGGAGGCAGACCCCTGTGCCATTACTGCATTCACATCTTTAACACTCATTGATGAAAATTGTTTTGTAAGCAACCCAATATCTACAAGAAAGCGTGCAACCTCTTCTGCCACCATATCATTTGGTACTCCTTATATATTTGTTATTCTAATAGCATGTGTACCACCACCACATTCTGAATATCGAGTATGACATGTTCTATTGGTTATCGTAATATTATCTAGCATATCATATGCAGCTTCCTAGTGAAGACGAATAAATGCTCCTCTTAAAAGAGTATCTATCATAGCTCTTGAGTTATCATTCAATGATTGATAGAAGATCTCAGACAAGTTAGATCCTCTGATTCTATGTTTTGGTACAGGAAAGTAAATAGGGGAATTTTTCTATCAATTGCAAATAGTAACCAATTCTTAAGTGTTATCGAGCTGAAATCAACATGAGATGAACGTTGGGTCTATGTTTTCTCTGGCTTCTCAACTGTGTAAATTCCTTATGTTCAACCCAATTATTCTGTTGGCCCTTGATACTAACTTAGTTATACTTAGTTATCATATCATTTTCTTAATCTTCTTGTTCCAATAACAAGCTTCTTGGTTATCGAATGGATGCGAATACAGGCAATCTCAAGATACTACATCTACTTGAGGCTAATTATTGTGAAGAAGAATTAAGATATATGCAGAAACTCTGGACCAACTGAGTCTCATACTTTCTTTACGTAGCTAATCCGTCAAGGATACCACAACCCTATCTAAGGAGATTAGCCGCTCATATTTGTGTAAGAAACCATGATTACAAATAAAGAACACATAAACTCAATCGTACAATAATAATATGAATAAACTCAAAAGTCTTTAATTGACTAAAACCCTACAATCTCAAGAACAATTGTAAAAGTATGTAATAATTTGTAATAGCGCGTAAAAGAATGTCACAACGCGTAATCTAATAAAAGATAAACCCTAGTGTATTTATAGTATATCAAAATAACAAAAAATACTATTAAAAATAGGAACGGGTAAAGTTAAGTCGACTGTCGATATGACTCGATCTTCACTCGTATCCTCAGCTTATGAGTTGTACCCTATCTTGTCATAACTATTCAAGTTTCTAATATTCCCATGTCTTCAATTCTCTATTCAACTTATGACTTTGGATTATGAGTCGTAACTACGTATACAACTCATGTTCTATGTCTGTATCCATTTGGGACTTTAGTCTTTTCAAGTCTTGAAAATTGGTTTGTATACGATATCCCTATATAATTCGTAACTAGACTTCCAATTCGTGTAGCTTTGGTACCTCATTCCTGGATAGAAACTCAGGTTCTGTTATACTCATGACTTTAGCATACGACTCACACCCTAGATTATGACTAGGGTTCTTGAGTCACATCTTTATCATACTTGGCTTCTTAGTTTGGCTTTTTTATCTATTCTTCATATGATTTAGTATATGAGTCCTATCAATGGATTACAACTTAGGTGCTGACTCGTATACTGATTGAAGTTGGTCATTTTAATATCTTTTTCTTCTTTTATTGTTCAAGTACTATTGTAGACTTATTTTACCTGCAATTCACAATGAAGTGCATTATATCCAACAAAATACCCTAAGTTCATGCATAAATTTATAGTTTTAAGCATTAAAAGTATCCTTTTTCCATGCCACATCAGCCGTGTGAAATAGAGTCTTTTTTATGGGTGTGTATTGCGTCACTCTTATAAGGTAGAGGCTATGAGGAATTTAGAAATGATTTATTTTCTTGTGTTCTACTTTCGAGCTATAGAGTCTAGGATGTTGAAATATCCTCTAATTCCCATTTGTTAACATTTCAGATCATGTCTCCTAGATGATCTGAAGCTCATGGAAGCTCTTTTATCCCGCTTAAGGACAATGTGGATGGATCTAGTCCTACCTATGGGGTACAGACCTACTCTAGGATCACAAATCCTGAATTCACTTGTGGAGTCCCACCGGTCCCTGCCAGTCCATGTCGGGCTTTTTGGGCTGATGATATTCCTTCCCCACCACCCCAAGAAGACATTTCTAATGCTGAGATCCACATTCTACTAATTTGTTAACCTAAATTGTAGTATCTCAATCACGCCAGTCTGGTCTTATTAATGAGAGAAGTAATTATGCTAGGACTGGGGAGATATAGAGTAAAAAGTTTAGATATTCAGAGTAGGGTGGGGGTCATCATAATAATGGTATACATGGGAGATAGTGGACCTAGGAAGGGATTTGGGGAAATTTTGGTTCATATCTATCGGCTAACACCCCATACCCTAAGCCCTCTGGTGATCATAATTTTCAAAATGGTGGTGGTTCAAGGGAACAAGATGTCCAATATCAGTTTAGTAGAGCCTAGTTAGTCCCATCCTATCCTCCTTGCCAGTTTTTCGATCAGTGGCATCATGGATTTTGTTATGAGAGAAAGAATTGATGCTTCAACTATGGTCTGCTCGATCATATATGGTGATATTATCATTTCGCTAGTCTTTTTGCTAGAGCTAATAAGATTTCAGTTGCTATTTCTTCAACTTTTTCATCAAAGGGTGCAACTTCTGGCTATGATACTGGTTGGAACCGTCTCTATGCCCTTACCACCCATGAGGAGTTGGAGAAATCTCCCGAATTTATCACTACTATGCTAACATTTTTCACTCGTGATGTGTATTATCATCTTGATCTAGAGTCTACTCTTTCTTATATGACCCCTGATGTAGTTATGCATTTTGGTTTTGGTCCTGAGTGTATTCCTGATCCTTTATCTGTGTCTAGACCGGTGGGTTACTCTATTATGGCTAGAAGAGTCTTTAGGGGTTGTGTGGTATCTATCTAAGGTAGGGAGACTTTAAAGGATCTGATAGAGTTGGGCATCTTAGACTTTAATATGATTTTGGGGACGGACCATTGCACTACTGCTATGCATCTCTTGATTGTAGGATCCGAAGAGTTAGTTTCCAATTCCCAAATGAATTGGTGCATGAGTGGGAAGGTAGTTCCTTAGTGCCTAAGTGAAATTTTATTTCCAAGGGGTGTCTCTATCACTTGGTCAGAGTTAAAGATTCTAATTCGGAGTTCCTTCATTGCAATATGTCCCTGTTACTTGTTAGTTTTCCAAAGTGTTCCCCAATGATCTTCGTGGTGTCACTCTCGATATAGAGATTAATTTTGGGATTAACCTTCTCTCAGATACCTATCCCATCTCTATCCGTCCATATGGAATGACTTCGGCCGAGTTAAATGGGTTAAAGGATATTTTTTATAAAGGTTTTTATCCACTCTAGTGATTCTCCATGGGATGCTCCTGTTCTCTTAGTGAATATGAAAGATGTTTCCCTCTGGATATTTATAGGTTATCGACAGTCGAATAAGGAATTTAGGGTGACCTTTTTATGGTGTGGACTATTATATTACGTGGGGTACTTCATTAGTGGTGCATGATCGTTGTTAGACTCAAAGTTTGAACTTTGTATATTGATTGTTGAAAAAATATATTAGCTTGAGGATAGCGATGCGAGATATGCAGGAGTAAATTGGTAGGCTTGAGGGGATGTGTAAAAGTGCTTAAGTTGATAATTTAGGAAATATTAGATGGGAAAATTGTGATATATAGGAAACTTGATAATTGATAATTGTGTTTAAGGACTCATGCAATGTTATGTTTTTTCCAGAGTGACCCTCTGTTTGTGATCTAGATGGTTTCTATGAATTGTTTTATGCCTATGGTACCTTATCTCTTTTCACAGGTCTCACCTTGAGTAGTACGACTAATAGGGGTCATAATTGAGAAGTAACCCTCATATCCTTGATGCTTTATTTGGGATGAAGGAAACTTTCTCGGGAAGGTAGAAAGGACATGAGGCCCAAATATCTATTCTTGTTCCCCCTTCTGGGTATGTGTTAATCTTGACATCTTTGTTTTCTGTCTTTGTTAAGGGTAAGTATGGGTATGTTTCTTTATTAAATTCTGCCAAAGGATGCCTTGACCCATCATTCAAGAACGAATGATCCTATGTGTGTGTGGGGGGGAAGGAGAATAAAACACCCTAAATTTTTGACCTTGGATATTCCTTGACCTTTGAGCTCACTGCCCTGAGTACGACTCTCCATATGAATTCTAGGGTGTTCTTACGGGTCATATGACCCAAGTTGTAAGGTGTCCATTGAGATTTTCCCGAGTCACTGTCTTGATCATGAATTAAGCTCATGAGTCATAAGGACTCATGATGAGCCGTTAGTTCCCAATCATAGGGTGTCCAATATTTACCCATGTGGTGTTTGTGTTGACTACAACTGGACCCTATCAGTCATAAGGTCTCATTATGAGCCATAGTGTATGATTCGTAGGGTCAATAGTGTGTGTTTTCCTTGTGACACAGTCTTGGCTATGACTCGTGGTGACTAGTCGTAAGGAGCCATAACGAGTTATTATGAGACCCGTAATGACTGGCAACCAATTTTCAGTCTTTTACTTAGGGTAGTTTGGAAATTTTCCTCTTTCCCTAAACATAACCCACGCTCTTAAAATACTATTGAAACCTTATTCTCATACATAACAAAATCAAAACATATCTTTTTCTTTCTCAAATTCTCTCAAGCAAAACAAGATAGCGTTTTCTCAAGGTTGAGCATCTAGGGTTCAATTCAAGGATTCTTCTCCATAATTGTGAATCCTTCAGGCATGTGACTCTACCCTCAAACTTTTTTTCATTAAAGCATGATAATTAAATGATTATTGATGTGAAATTGAATGTGGATTTTGACATGACTTGAGGGTTTTGACATGGCTTATTTTAAAATTGTTTTCCCATGAATTATTAATGGTTTTGAACTTGTGGGGGCATGCGCATGTAAGATAAACTAGGTGATTTTTATTTCCCCCAATTTTGGAAATATTGACAATTGAATTGGTAACAACCTCAACACAATATGGTGAAATTGGTTTTGAATGTGAAAAGTATGCATATTAAACTATCTTTGAAACTATTTTATGGCATGAGAGGCCTATTGAAACATAAATGGGTTTGAGCCCCAATTGTTTAAATAGGTTAGAGTCCTAATTGATTAAACGAGTTTGAGTCCTAAATGACTAATTATTTTGAAGTTCTTTTTATCCGAGATTTTAGAGTCTCAGTAGGCTAAGAAATTGACATGACATGATATTAAATTTGCAAGTGATGTTGGTAAGACAATACCAACAGGCTTCCTTAATGTATAATTGGTTCACTTGTTTGGGAATGTGTGCTAAATGTTTTAATTGGTCTTAAAGGAGGGTTGTGTAGATAGGCCATGAAAGTAGCAGTCCCAAGGGACCAACACTGGAAATCATATTTACTGGTGCAGGGGTCTAAATGCCCTGGGGTTCGAATCACCTTGCCTCTGACCAGGAAGGTTCGAGTATCCCATATCGCATTACATGATTGGGTGCTTATGTTTTCTTAGTATATGATTGGGAGGTTTGAATCCCTCGTGCATATATATATATATAGATATATGATTATTATCCGATTTGTATGGATACACTCATGGTGGCCCAACCATGGGTGAGAGCTGGGGATAATATAGCCTGTGGGTAGTATCATAAGATATATAAGCTACACAATCTAGGTTAAGGTTTTACGGACACATGCTAAGTGCTATTCCCTACCCTGACATGTGATATATATATATATATATATATATATATATAAATTTGAATAAGATTATGTGCAATGGATTTTGAATGATTTTTGGATTATTGATCATAGTATTATTTTATTCCATTATCCCTAAGTTACCTGCTAGCGTTCAACTCGCTAACCGACTTTAGATGCTATATCCCCACACGATGCAGAAATTAGTCATAATTTTACTTTTTTTGCACAGTGATTATTTGATCGTAGGATAGCTCATGAATTTAATTGAAGTGGTGAGCTTCCATACTTCAGAACGCCTACATTTCATGATTATAGTTTCCTTTGAGTCATAAACTATTGACATTGTTTTTGGCTATTGTCAGGGCCATGTCCCGACTAGATTATCCTTGGTTTTTTTAGAGTCTTTGTGGATTACTGTGGACTAGGGTATTGGTATTGGTTATCAGTATTGGCTTATTTTATGGCATGTTATAGATGTCACCGAGCTTATCTTTTTCTATCTATTTATATCTTTGTAATTCAGCCTCTATTGGGCATTATGTTCTGTTTGACTAGGAATGTGGGTGGTCTCCAATCCTTTGTGGACTTGAGATACTCTTCACGGCCAGGTGTTTGTTCGGGTCATGATAAGATAGTGCACTGCAATCAATCCTAAGAGTTTAACCAAAGCATCCCTGAGTACTGAAGAAAAAATAAATCTCGATGGAGCCTGGGCTGGTCCTTGGCCAATCCCTGGCTGGGGCAGCAGAACCTATGGCTCAAGAACGATAATAGGGTCTAGTGAATGCCCCATATCTTATCCCCTAGATGGGGACATATCTCGAGTCTTTGTATGACCTCTGGGTCATCCACGGATAGCGATAGTATCTCTTGGCTCGATCTTAGGACCCTAATCTCGCGTAGCGGTAGCATGTGTCCTAGCCATCTGTAAAAAAAGTAAAACCAAAGGAATGCCTTAGAAACTAGCTTAGATAATTAACACAAAATGAGTGAATGAAGTGAAGAACTCCTAAGAATTTCCTATAGCCTCCCAAAGATAAGAAATGGTGACATCGTTCTAATCTGTGGGACTCTACTTGACATTTGTTCTTATATTAACAATATCAGTGAAACCTAGGCTCTGATACCAATTTATCACAACCCGATTTATGATTCATGATGGAATCTACTAAACCCACTAGTAGGTAAGCCAGACCATAGCCCAGAGATACTTTCAATGGGCTAACTTGGTGGAAAATTCCCCAAAAAGGGTGAAATTTATAATACTATTTGTAAATAAGCAAGGCAAAAAAATAGTTTGAAAGGTCTCCATAATATAAAAAATCATCCCATGTCCTGGTAGGGTTAGTACAAAATCTACTACAACAGTCCATAAGTTCTAGAATAGTCAATACAATATGTCTTGAAACAAAAGACTAAACATAGATAAATAGAGAGAAATAGGGCAACTCTGACACCATGATCTCACCCTATCACCAAAATCCACCACAAGTTAATCTTTGAATAAACGATGGAAACTAGTACTCAGATCTTCATCAAAAAGATACAGAAGGGTATTATGAGTACCAAAACCATAGGTATCAGTAGGCATCATCAATCGACTGAGCTAGATCATGATTCAAATACGATACAATGCAAGATAGTATAACTAAGTCAAGAAGAAGGGGAAAACTTGAGAATAAATCCCACATCATTTTACACGATTAAAGAAATAAACCTAAATAATAACATAAAAGAAAATCAATTATAACTACAAAATTGGCCCTCATAAGACAATAAGTGCGGAAAAATAAATAACCCAACGCAGGCCCCCATAAACCTAGAGGGTATAATCAAGTAAATTATAACCCGAACCACTACCATTACCAACTTCCATGATCCAACTAGAATTCATCACTGTCATGTAATACTCTAATAGTTATCCCATTTTTGGACTCAAACCGGAATCCATATTAGTAATATTATACTTCCTTGCCGAATTCGAACTGATGCATGTATCATCATGGTCATAATTAATATCCAAACTCAAACTAGTAATCATATAATCAACACCATAATCATTACTCGGAGTTGAACCAGTATATATAGATATATATTCAATATCATAAATGATACCCGAACTCGAATCGATATCATATCATCCGTAATATAATCAATAGCCTAAGTCAAACCGATATATATATATCTATGTCATAATACCAATAAGAATCTACTCCGAATATCAATCCATCATAACCATCAAGTGTCAAATCTCCTCATTATTACATTATTTAACATTTTTAAGTTTTATGAGAAGCGTTTAAAAGAGTGACAAGAATTAACACAAATCTTGACCTAAGATGGGTCGAAGAGCCAACTTCTAGATCCCCAAAATCCGTTACAAGGAAAATTCTACCTCATACTATGCCAAGGTATCTAGATCAAATTTTAGATGTTAACTAAGCCACAATCAATTTTAAGATAGAGATTTTCCCCATAGCATGAGCAACTAAGCCAATTATGCCTAAACTATGGTCTTTGAATGGCCTAAAAGGTCCAACTAACCAAAGTATTGCATATTCCATCACCAACAACTTAAACACATCCAAAATCTAACACAATATCATAAGAATACTATGAATTAGTGCAATCTTTGAGGATGGAAAAGCTAGCCTACCTGGACACCATTGAAAGCCTATAAAATCCATTAAATCATGGATTTTCCCTTTCGATAATCTTCTTCAAGTTACCACACTATGAAAATCACAATTTACTCATCAACACGAGAACAATGATACCCATATGGCACCCTTGTTCTTTGGCTAAAAATTTAAAATACCAAGTGGGGCCCATTTATGGAAATCATATTTTTGAAACCAACTTAATGTCCCCATATGCTCAAGGAACATTTACCCTAAAAATAGGTGAAGTCCAAGCTATATTGGTGCTAAAATTAAGTCACCAAGCTTTAGATATTTTAGAGAAGAAAAGGGGAATTCAACCATGGAAACGGAGGAATCTTACCTCAAATTTGAAGGAAAATATGTAATCGATCTTTACCCAAGCTCTCAAAAGCACACACAAAGCTATTCCTAAGTTACTCCACTCCATAAGGTGTAAGTCTCTTGAGAATGGATGAGAATTGGACAAAAATATGAATAAATAGGGTATTTATACCCTTCCCAGGCATTCGAGAGTCGCGTACATGACTTGTTACTCATGATTTCAACACGTGTCGACTGCTAGGTGAGTCACTTTTACAACACTCATGGGTCGCCTACCAGATCGCTATCACGATCAATGGCTCATGATAGTTGGTTCATAAACACCATCTAAGACTTGGAAATTTCCAAGTCTCTGCCAAACCTTTGGGATTCATTCGGAATCCCACATACATTAATGGACTATACTTCCCTATTAAATTAGACATTTCAAACTCAATGGAGTAGCTGAGATTTCCATTTCAGGTTGTTTCGATGAAAAGTGTATCCTACATCTAACATACCATTTTCTTAACTTTCGACCAATAGATCAAAATAAGCCCGGGTGCCTCAGGATCGAAAAACAGGTCCACCTAGCCTAAAATTTATACTCTGGAGCAATTGAAAAACTCCAATTTTCTATATGAAATTGTTTGACTAAAGTTTTTGCTCAGTGGATAATTCAAACCAGTAAAGATGTAATACCTCAAATTTTTCAAGATCTAAACTTCTTAAAAGATATTCCATGAAGTTAGCTTTCCCACACTTTAATTCTCACCTTAATCTGATGACAGGGCAAAAAGTTGTGGAAAGTTTCCCTTAAGGACCTGATACACTGCTATGACTACGACTTAGGAAATTATTCATAACCCCTTGTAACGAGTTGTCACGAGTGAGTCTTAGTCACAATAGTATGTAACCAAGAATCCCTCCCAGTAGTTGTGAGTCCAGCACATAACTCATAGTCAGACCTTATGAGTTATTGTGTGGACTCGTAGCCTGACTAGTAAAGGATCTAAGAATAAACCCTTAGACTATGACTTCATGCAATGACTCATAGTCAGTCGTAATTAGTCATTAGGTGGCAAGCCATACTCATAAAAGAATGTATCTAAAATCCCAAGATCTAAAGTTACGATTTAGACCATGACTCATAACCAGTCGTAAGGTAAGTCGTACTGACTGGGAATTTTCTTTTTGATACATTTTTCCAGGGACTTTATTTCCTTTCCCACTCCCTTAAAAGCTAACCCCACATCGTTTTGGCTTCACAAGGGGTGCTATAAAAGATCCTAAATCCCCACATCGTTTCTTCAATACTTCTACTTTAAGTATGTGGGATACTCATCAATGGACTCCTTTCACCTATTGAGTCCAAAGGATCTCTAAATTTGTATAAGTTTAATCCCTTTTTTATCTTGGGTTCTATGAGAAGAGTGCATTTCAAAATTTATTCAGTTAAACTCTCATATTCCTCCATGGAAATATATTCCCTCGTGATAATTGTGTTTGCATATATTTAATAATGCAAATGTCTACATCATGATTAGTTATTGATTTGGGTTTTATTCATGATTTTCCCATGCCATGGATCATGTAATATTTGTTAAGATTATTCTAAATTAGACAGTTCTGGTGGGTTATAAACCCCCGATAGCTAGATATTCATATATGTCATATATGTCAAGTTTTAAGTCAATTAGAGCATACTTATATCATTAAATTTAGAATACTATTATATTAAGAATATGTTAGCATCATTCATGTTAAGACTTTCATCAGTATCAATGTCTGTTTAGTTAGGAGTAGGACTTAGCACTGAGCGAACCTAGGGATGAAGGCTCACCACCAATAGAAGACTGAGACCTTTAGTAAAAGTCTATAAGTTCCAAAACTATGTAGCCAACGTAGATTATGAGAGGTCAATCGCCCATTAAGGACTGACACTCTCTTAGGGTAACCTACCATTAAAGGATTATTTGGGATATCATGTTAGTGGATCCACGCAGCCAGTGTTACTACCCGTGGAAAGATACTGATACCCTTCCAACTATGGTTACATGTTGGACTGTGATTAGCTCAGATTAGGGCATGTCGGTAATATGATAACTCCCAAAGTTTTAGTTTATTATTCAGATTATGTCAGTTAAGGTTTTCATGACCAAGTGTCCATATATCAGTTATTCAGTGATTCATATCATTTCAATACATGTTTATACTTGGTCTTGCATTTGATATTTATGTTCATGCATTCATGCTCAATATATATATGCATTTTAGGTAATCTTCATATCACATACCAGTACATTCAAAGTATTGACCACATACATTTTTTATGCTATGTTGTCTTATAACATAGGTTCAAATTGTCAGTTCTCGATCGTACTTAGAGAGTTCGTGTGCCACCAGTTGTAGCATTGGCGAGTCCTTATTTTTCAGTACTAATTATATTATTTATCATTCATTCTGGTATTTAAGTTTATGTTTATTTCAATAGTCAGAGTTAGTTGGGGACCTATCCGAACTACTCATCATGTTTAGAGGCCTTCAGAAAACCAGACAGTTAATTATGCCTTTAGTGGAAGATTTCAAACACTTTTATTATTTTCTTAATTACTTAAATATTTATTTAATAACTTCTACATAATATTTTGTTATTTTCTTTCATTATTCAGAGGTTATGCTAGACCATGGGTTAGCTTGGGGTTACTTGTGTCTTTAAGCACCATGTTACGACTAGGATGTAGTCTTGAGTTGTGAAAAACTTGGAATTAGAGCATGGTATGAAGTGTCCTAGGCTGTCTGAAAGCTGGGTTAAGTAAAGGCTTATTCATGGGAATGAATTATGCCACACTTATGGGCGAGAGGCTATGAGATATTTTTGGAAAGTTTTTGTTCTTTTAGTATTCATGTCGTGTGATGAAGCATGAGCTCTATTAAATTTCCCACTTCTGACTCGTCCTCTATCCATTTATAAAAAATGCCTCCCAGAAGGAATAATGGAAAGAGGAATAGGGACTAGCCAGCACTCCACATGTTCTTGAAGACCCTCTGAATGAGCAGGTCTCCTATGACAAATTTAGGGCCACTTTTATAGTTTTTGGCCAGTCTATGGCTTCCTAAAATAATCAGTAGGTTATTTCTCCATCTAGTACCTTAGTGAATCAGGCAACAACAAGAATCCAAGATTTCACTCGGATGAATCCTCCAACCTTTTCTAGGTCTAAGTCTGAGAAGGACCAACAAGTGTTTTTGGATTATGTGTAAAAAGTGACTAACATCATGGGTGTCACTTATAGTGAAAGTGATGACTTAGCTACTTACCACTTGGAAGAAGTGGCTCACACTTGGGTAAAGTAGTGAAAAGAGGATAGAGACACTGATGCAGTGCCTATAGAGTGGGATTAGTTTGCTACTACTTTCTTATATAGATTTTCCCCACTTGAGTTGAGGGAAGCAAAAGTGAAGGATTTCACTAATTTGAAGTAGGGTAGCATGAGTGTCAAGGAGTATTCACTCAAGTTCACCAGTTATGAAGGTAAGCTCCAACTATGGTGGATGATTCCAGGTCTCGAATGAGTAAGTTTGTGTCTAGAGTTTTTAAGGATGTGGTCAAGGAGTGCATGACCGTGATGTTGATTAAGGAGATAGACCTTTACAGATTGATGGTTCATGCTCAGCAAATTGAGGATGAGACATTTAAGAAGAAGGAATAAAAGAATAAAAGGGTCAGAATTAGTATCTTTAACTTCTCTCAGCAAAGTTCGTATGGTGGGAATCATTCTCAGTTCTGCCAGAAATCTTTTGTCCCAACCCTATCTTCTAATAGTGCTCTAGTACCAAATATCAAATAGGAAAACTAAGATAGAGCACCAGGCTTTAAGTCCTAGGGTAGCATGAATAATGGTCATACTAACCCCGTCTGTAGGAGGTGTGGTAAGAACCACAAGGGTGAGTGCATGGATGAAATTGATGTTTCTTTTGGATATGGCATGCCAGGCCAAAAAATGAAGGTGATCAGTGGTTGCTCAGAAGGTTAAAGGTTATCATCCGCAGGGTCAGGCTAGTTCTTTAGTATTCCCAATAAGTCGCCCGAATCATCAGGGTGCCACTTCTAGTGCAACCAGTGGCCAGCTTTTGAATCGACTCTATGTCCTTCAAACTTGATAGGATCAGAAGAATTTTCCTAATGTGGTTACGAGTACGTTGAAAGTCTTCCACCTTTATGTTTATGCATTATTAGATCCCACGACCACACTATCTTTTGTGACTCCCTATATAGCTGTAGACTTCGGTGTTAGCTGAGAAATTCTAGTAGAGCCCTTCTCAATGTCTACTCTAGTTGAATTTCTATTATAGCCAGATGGGTATATAGAAATTTCCCGATCACAGTATCTAAAAAAGTTACTTCAGTTGATCTCGTAGAGTTATAGATAAACAATTTTGATGTCATTCTTGGCATTGATTTACTCCATTTCGGCTAGGCCTCAGTTGACTGTAATAACTGATTAGTTTGATTTTAGTTCCTTAATAAGCCAGTCCTAAAATGGAAGGGTAGTACCTCAGTCCCTATAGATCAGTTTGTCTCTTTTCTTAAGCAGAGAAAAATAATTTCTAAGGGGTGTATCTATTATCTTGTTCGAGTCATGGACTCAAGTTCCAAAATTCTGCATCTTGAGTAAGTTCCAATGGTAAATGAATTCCCAAAAGTATTTCCTAAAGATCTTCCCAGAGTTTATCCTGAGAGGGAAATCAACTTTGAAATAAATATCCTTCCAGACACCTAACCTATTTTAATTCAATCTTATAGAATGGATTCAGATGAGCTTAAGGAATTGAAGAAGAAGTTGAAAGATCTCTTAGATAAGGGTTTCATTAGTCATAGTGTTTCCCCATGGGGTTCTCCAATTCTCTTTGTGTGAAAGAAAGATGGGTCTCTCAGTACGTGCATCGACTAACACCAGTTGAACAAAGTCACAATCAAGAATAAGTAACCTCTTCCTAGGATTAATGACTTTTTTTACCAACTTTAGGGAGAAAATTATTTCTCTAAGATAGACCTCAGATCCGACTATCATCAGCTTAGAGTTAGAGAATATGACATTTCGAAGACAACCTTCAGAACTCGGTATGGTCCCTTATAATTTGTAGTTATGTATTTTGGACTAACTAATTCTCCTATATCTTTTATGGACTTGATAAATAGAGTGTTCAAGTAGTATTTGGACATGTTTTTCATAGTATTTATAGAACATATTCTCATCAATTATCATAGAGAAGGTGTGCAATACGACCACTTGGGAATTGTTTTGCAGACTCTTAAGTATCATCAACTATTCACTAAGTTTAGTAAATAAAATTTTTGGTTTAAATTAATAGTTTTCCTCGGTCATATTATTTCTGGTTAAAGCATTCGAGTTGATCCTTAAAATATTGAAGTAGTGAGGAACTAGCCTAAACCTATCTCTCCATTAGATATTAGGAGTTTTCTGGATTTGACTGGTTACTATAGATGGTTTGTGAAAGGATTCTCCTTTACTGCCTCTCTTATGTCTAGAATGACTCAGAATAAATAAGTTTCAATGTTCAAATTCCTGTGAGAAAATTTTTTAGGAGTTAAAGACTCGACTCACTTTTGCTTCAGTATTGACTCTGTCAGAGGTTTCAAATGGGTTCGGAGTTTATTTTCATTCTTCCAGAGTTGGTCTTGGTTGTGTGTTGATGCAGCGAGGTAAGGTCATAGCCTATTCCTCTAGACAACTTAAACTACATGAGAAAAACTACCCGACTCATGATCTTGAGTTGACAACAATTGTTTTTTCCTTCATCATTTGGAGGCATTACCTCTATGGTGTCCATGCTGATATGTATACTGATCACAAGATCTTACAATATTATTAACATAGAAGTACCTAAATTTTTATCAGAGAAAATGGCTTGAATTATTGAAAAACTATGATGTGAGTGTGTTGTATCACCCGATTAAGGTCAATGTTGTGTCTGATGCCCTTAGGATGTTTTCTATGGAAGTGTTACCCATATTGAGGATGAAAAGAAGGAGTTAGTTTGTGAGGTTCATCAGCTGGCTATATTGGGTGTTCGATTGGTTGATTCATCCATAGGTAGTGTTTGGGTTCAGAATGGTTTGGAACCTTCATTAGTTGTTAAAAGGAAGGAAAATCATAATAGAAACCCTATCTTGCTTAAGTTAAAGGAGGCAATTCAGGATCAGAAGATTGAGGTTTTTTCCTAAGTGGAGATGGTGTTCTTCATTGTCAGGGCATGTTGTATGTTCCAAATATTGGTGATTTGAGACAACAAAAGTTAGCCGAGGCTCATGGTTCCCGATATTCGATTCAACCTGGAACCACTAAAATATACCTTAATTTGCGAAAAGTCTATTGGTGGAATGGTATAAAGAAGGATATTGCAAAATTCATGGCTAGTTTTCCGATTGTCAGAAGGTTAAGTTGAGAAATAGTGACCAAGTGGTATGCTTCATAAGTTTAGCATCCCCATTTGGAAATAGGAAGTAGTATGCGGTGGGTCATTATGGATAGAATAACTAAGTCAACCCATTTCTTTCTAGTTCATACTTTTTATTCAACCGAGGATTATTCCAGACTCTATTTCAGGGAGTTGGTGAAATTACATGGGGTTCCTTTGACCATCATTTCAGATATAGGTACGCAATTTACCTCTCATTTTGGAAGGCTTTCAAGTAGTGTGTTGGTTCCCAAGTTCATATTAGTTCAGCCTTTCACCTGCAGACAGACAGTTAGGCAGAGAGGGCCATTCAGATCCTAGAGGATAGATTGAGGGCCTGTGTTATTAATTTCAAGGGTAGTTGGGATGATCAATTTTCATCAATTGAGTTTATGTACGATAAACACTATCACTCTAGTATCCAGATAGCTCTATTTGAGGCTGTCTATAGGAGGTGTAGATCTCCTATTAGTTGGTGAAGCTACTTTGATAAGGCTAGAATCAGTATTTATGGCTATGGAAAAAGTTCAATTGATTCGAAAATGGCTTGCAATATCCCAGAGCCGTAAAAAATCCAATAAAGAGGTGAGGAGAAGAGAGCTTGAAATTGATGTTAGTGACTGTGTATTTAAAATCTTTTCCCATGAAAGGGGCAAAGAGATTTGGTAGGAAAGGGAAGCTCAGTTCCTGCAATGTTCTCCAATTTATGATTTTGAGCAATTTTGGAAAGGTAATCTATAAGTTAGAGTTTCCTGTAGAGATGTCATTAGTGCACCTAGAGTTTCATATTTCTAGGCTAAAGAAATACATTGGTGATCCAACTTCAGTCATTCTTTCAGAGAGTTTGGGAGTGAAAGATAGCCTTTCCTATAAAAAAATCCCAGTTGATATTCTTGACCATCGAATTCGTAGGTTAATGAATAAAAAAGTTTCCTTAGTTAAGGTTCTACGGAGAAATCAGTCCATTGAGGGAGCTACTTGGGAAGAAAAAACCGATATGCGAGCCAAGTATCCCTATCATTTCTCTACGAATTAAGATTTGGCTTGAGGTTATTGTTCTTTAGATTTATTCTTTCATTTTTTATATTAGCTATCTAACCATACTTATGTCATATCATTCATTCATGAGTTCAGTTCACTCCATGCATCACATTTCAGATTTTAGATATCTAGTCATGATTCTGGTTCTAAATATTTCGTGCATGATATTAGTCTTCTTAGTTTCCCAGCTCAGTTAGTTTCAATCATGGATGAATGATTCCAAGGGTGAGATATTGTAATACCCTAAATTTTTCAAGATCTAAACCTCATAAAAGATAGGTCATGAAGTTATCTTTCTAATACTTCAAGTCTCACCATAATCCGATATCATGTAAAAGAGTTATGGAAAGTTTTCTCTAAGAACCTGATACGCTGCTATGACTACGACTTAGGAAATGAGTCATAACCACTTGTGACGAGTCATCATGAGTGAGTAGTAGTCACAATAGTATGTAATCAAGAATCCCTCCCAGTGGTTACGAGTCAAGCACATGACTCGTAGTTAGACCTTCAAGTCGTTATATGGACCTGTAGCCTGACCAATAAAGGATCAAAGAATCAAGCCTCAAGCTACAACTTCTCCCAATGACTCGTAGTCAGTCATCATCAGGTATTAAGTAGCAAGTCATAGTCATAGAAGAATGTATCCAGAATCCCAAGATCCCAGGTTATGACTCAAACGATGACTCATAACCAATCGTAATGGGTTTTGAGGTGAGTCGTAACGATTGGGAATGTATTTTCCTGCATATTTTTCTAGGGACTTTTATGTCTTTTCCCACTCCCTTAAAAGAAAGCCCCTTCTCTCTCAAATCCAAATTAGAGTTCTTAAAGCAAGTTCATTTCTCAAGAAGGTTTTTTAAGGCTTCTACTTTAGGTATGTGGAATATTCATCAATGGGATCCTTTCACCCATTAAGTCCCAAAGATCTCTAAATTTCTTTAAGTTTAATCCCATATTTATCTTGGGTTCCATGATATATGTGAATTTCATAATTTATTCACTTAAACTCTCAAGTTCTAACATGAAAATATATTCCCTCATGATAATTGTGTTTCCATTTGTTTGATAATGATTTTCCCATATCATGGATTGTTTAATATTTGTCAAGATCAGTTTATATTAGACAGTGTTGGTGTGTTATGAACACCCGATACTTTGATATTCATATATGTCACAGATGACAAGTTTCAAGTCATTCATATCATACTTGTATCATTAAATCTAGGGATGAAGGCTCACCTACCAGTAGAGGACTGAGACCTTTCACAGAAGTCCCTAAGTTCCAGAACTACATAGCTAATGTAGGTTATAAGAGGTCACCCACAAGTTGAGGACTGACACTCTCTTAGTGGTCACCCTCTCATAGAGGACTGATACCCTCATCCTCATTATGTTAGTGGATCCAGATATCCAGTATTGGTACCCGTGGCAAGTACTGGCACCCTTCCAACAGGGTTATATGTTGAACCCCAATTAGAGAAAATTATGGCATGTCAGTTATATGAAAGCTCCCATATTTTTAGTTCAGTATTCATATTATATCAGTTCATGTTTGCACGACCAAGTGTCCATATATCTGTTATTCAATTATTCAGATCATTTTAGTATATGTTTATTCTTGATCTTGCAATCAATATTTATGTTCATCATTCATGCTCAATATATATGCTTATTAGGTAGTCTACATCTCACATAACAGTACATTCAAAGTACTGATCACATACTCTATTTTGTGCTATGTTATCTTATAACATAGGTTTGTAGGATCAGTTGTCCGATCGTACTTAGACAGTTCGTGTACCACTCAGCTGCAGCACTGGTGAGTCCTTATCAGTCGAGGAATAACTATACTATTTATCATGCTTTACAATATTTCAATTCATGTTTATTTCAGTAATATGAGTTAGTTGGGGACCTGTCCCAATAACCCATCATGTTTAGAGACTTTCAAAAAATCAAACGGTTGTTATGTCTTCAGTGGCGTGTTTCAAACTCTTTTGTTATTTTCTTGATTACTTAAACATTTATTTAATGAATTCTGCATAGTATTTTGTTATTTTCATTAAGTATTCACAACTTATGACAGATCATGGGTTAGCTTGGGGTCACTTGTATCTTTAAGCACTGTGTTACAACTAGGGGGTAGTCTTGGGTTGTTACAAAAGACTTCATAATAAGTAATTGGCTTTAAGAGTAAAATAAACTATTTGGTTACCAAACTGTCAGTCCTAAAAAGTCATAAATGACTTGGGGAAGCAATATAAAAGCTGCAACGATGAAAATAAGTGGAATTATAAAAAATGACCTGAAGGGTTATCACCAAACCTCTACTCCTGGCCATAACTATAGGATGCACTCCTATATCAAGTCCACTTTTACGTGTTTCCTATGCAGATACCTAGACCTCATCTATGGGTTTGAAAATAAACATGCCCAATCACTATACTAAGGCATCATGGAGGACTACTAAAAATATAAATCTAGGTGGGGTTTTAGCTACCCTCTGGCTTATGGTTATTATGGAAGCAGATCCTCTAGTGTTATCTAAGGAATAGGATTGATAACTAGATTTGGTGAACGCTTCTTGGCCTAGCCTTAAATGGGGGTTGAAACTCCGGCCTAACCTAAACCTCAAGATTGACCTTTGTCTCCAATCGGTGCTCTTGTTGTAGGCTCGAGGTTACCGTACTCAGCCGTCGTAGCTTGCATCTTAAACTTCTACAAAAAAGCGAAAGAAATCAAAATGTAGAAATAAATATATACACAACACACAATAATGAACCAAAAAGATAAGATTTTCCTAACAATGTCTTTTATCCTCCAAAATATAGGATACAGATGAAATCATACCAATTTGTATGACTCTACTAGACACTTGGACTTGTACCAACAATACCAATGAATCTAGATCTGATACCAAACTTCCAATACCTAATTTTTTTAGGTTATGATGGCATCTTCTTTAAACAACCAATAGTATTCCAAACCATAGTTCGAAACAACAACTAATGGGATAACATGCGGAAGATAAGGAAATTATGACACTTAAAAATAAGCAATGAGAATACATAAATACATATATATATATGTATATTTATAACGCCCCAAATTTTTGTCCTTGAAAATTTCTAAAATTTTATCCCCACTGTCCTGAATATGACTCACCCTCTATGTTGTAGGGTGACTATACGGGTCATAGAACCCCAATCATAAGGTTTCCAGTAAGATTTTCTTAAGTAACTATTTTGGTGATGACTTGGGGGTAACGAGTCATAATGACTCCTTATGAGTCGTAAGGAGGCAAATCGTAGTATGTCCAGTGTAATGTTACGAGTTATGAGGACTGGATATGAGTCATATGGTATGACTCATAGTCATATTAGTGTAGGGCCTTCGTGAATCTATCTTGACTACGACTTATAGAGATGTTTTGTAATGAGTCCCAATGAGTCGTTAAGAGACCCATAACGACTGGCGATATTTTTCCATCTTTTAATTAAGGGTACCTTGGTGATTTCTCTCTTTACCCACTTAGACTGCCCGTCCATAAAACATCTAAGAAGGGTTATTTATAATACCTGGGCATATTTAACACTCTTCAATTCTATCTAAAATTCCCTATCAAAGTAAAATCTAAGGTTTAAGAAAAATAGATATCTAGGGTTCTGAGGGTGCTATCTTCTTCAATTTTTTGGGTAATCAAGACATGTATCTCTTTTCCTATACTTGTATTTTCTTAATGGCATGAAGTTTGTTTATTATTCATATGTTTTTGATGTCATGTTTGTACTATAGGTTGAGGGTTTTGGATATAAATTGTTTGAATGATTTCTCATGATACTATTGAACTATTATGCATTGGATTATTGGTTTGTACAATCATTGCGGTGAATGGGAATGGTGGATAGAATAGGGGGTACAATGGACTCCCTAAAATTTTAAACTATGACAATAGGGGTGCAACAGAATCCCCAAATAATTGGTTTTGGTATGAAAAATTATAATAACCTCAACCCACTTGCATAATTGATATTGCAATGTAAATTATCATTTGGTTTATATTATCCTCTTGAAACTAATGCTTGGCATAAATGGCTAACTGGATAATAATAGTAATGATCATAAAAACCTTGCAGGGTACAACAAAATCCCAAGTGATTTTATTTACGGAGTCTGCGGGGTACGAAGTATTCCCTAAAGTATTGCTAGTGATATTCCTTACAAGATATAGTTGGAATGATGATACCACTTAATAATTCTTTAATTATTGACTCTTGGAATCGGTGGAGGATTTATGTGTTAAATATTTTAACTGGGAATAAAAGGGGGTTGTGGTAGCAGGTCGTGAAGGTGTAAATCTAAAGGACGGACATCGAAAACTCATGTTTTCTGATGTAAGAGTTGTTCTAAATGACCCTATCCTCACACTACATATAAATGTATCATGGTTGGAAAAGGGTACAAGGGTATCCCTGGTCTTCTATGATATCCCCATTTCGTGTGGCTAACACGCAATAGGGCCCGATCAGGGGGTTACAACTGGACCCATATATCCCATGGGTGGTATTATCATGGTCAAACTACACAATCGACAATAAGTTTTTTAAAGTACATTCTAATCCCGGTTCTCTCTCCCAACATTTAGACTTATGTATATACTCATAGATATGTGTGAATATGTAAATGGCATTGGTTTGACTTGGTTTGGTATGATGTCTTTGTTTTATCCTTCATCCTTGAGTTACATTCTAGTGCTCAACCCAATAAACATCTCTGGATTCTATATCCCCAAATGATGTTGGGTCCGAAGAAAAGTCTACTTTTTCTGTGCAGAGTTAGGTGGATTCGCTCAATTGGTTGGTCATCGGTGGTGTAGTGGTGAGCTTTAATTCTCTAAAATACTTGGATATTTTATCAATTTCATTAATATATTATAATTAAGAGTTTACATTATCATTATATTTTCATTGTCATTGTTAGGGTTGGGGGCATGTCTCGATACTTTATTGATTTTGGTTTTGTTAGAAAACTTTATGGATTACTAGGTCCTTGGATAGTGATGTTGTATGGTCCATTATCGTCGAATTATTGATTACTGGTTATAGACATATCTTAAAATTATTTTAGCTTATCTTATTCTATCTTGTTATATATTTGGATTTTATCCATTATTAGGTGTATTGTATTTTTTCTGGATAGGAAAAGAGGGTGGTCTCTAGTCCTCGGTGGACTTGAGTTACCCATCATGGTCAGACCCTGGTTTAGGTCATGAAAAAGTTTGTATCAGATCTAGGTTTTGTGTCATTAGGTGTCCACAAAGTAGTGTCAAGTAGAGTTTTTTTATGGATGTGTAGCGTGCCACACTTATAAGGGGAGGCTACGAGGCATTTTGGAATGTTTTCTTTTCTTGCGATTCACTTTCAGTCTATGGAGTTTAAGGTCTTAAATTTCCTCTAATGTCTATTTTTCGTATTTCAGACCATGCCTCGAAGATATAATATTCCTAGAAACTCCTCTTTCCCACTTGAGGACAATATTGATAGAACCTGTCCTACTTATGGGGTTCAGAACCAGTCTAAGGTTACTGCTTGTTATGGATATCATTGGGTTCCCTCAAAATTCCACTAGTCCTCCTTGTGATACTCAGGGTGATACGACAAATGTAAAATTTTATTAGTCAATTTATTTGCTGACCTAATTGGTTTACTCTCAGACTAAGCGTGTTTCTTCTGTTGCTCCATCTTTTGAGGCCACTAGAGTAGGTTAATTTATGTGGTTGATTCCTCCGACTTTCACTAGTTCAGAGGTTGAAGAAGATCCTCAAAATTTCATTAATGAGATAGAAAAGATTTTCCGTCTGATATATGCTATTGATGTAGAGGGTGTGGAGTTTGCTGCTTATCAGTTTAAGGATTTGACATATTAGTAGTTTGAGGAATAGGACCATTCTAGGGGTGATGATGCTGATTCCTCTCTGTGGGATGACTTTTCTAGTGCTTTTCTTAATTTCTTCTTTTCTTAGAAGTTGAGGGAGCCAAAGGCTGACGAATTCATGAATTTAAAGCAAGGAAGGATGATAATAAAAGAGTATGCCTTGAAGTTTCATCAGCCATCACAATATGCTCCAGAATTAGTGTCTAGCATGAGGGCTAGAATGAGAAAGTTTGCTTTCAATTTGTCCTGAGATTTGATCTTTGAAAGAAAGGTTGCCTTGTTTAACAAGGATATGGATATCTCTAGACTTGTGGTGTAAATGCAACAAGTGGAAGAGAATAAAAAGAAGCAAGCAGAGATGAGTAAAAGTCAGAAAAAGAAGTTTTGATATTCACACCAGGGTAGAGGTCAGCAATAGAGTGGTATAGACGGTAAGAAATATTATAAGAAGAAATAGGAAAACTCTGGTTCCTACTCTACGGTTAGTGCTCTTTTCCTGAAGACATCGGGTGATTGTTATTTTTCAAAACAGTGATGGTTCTAAGGCACAAGGTGCATAATCTAAGGCCAGTCAGCTCTATTTTATCCCCCTTGTAGATTTTATAGTCAATTTTATCGTAGTTTCTGTGATGAGGGAAATAATAGGTGTTCCAATTATGGTCATCAAGGAAACATGCTGATAAACTATCCCGTAGGTAAGGTTGCCTCTGAGGAAAATAAGGTTCCTATTGCCTCTTCATCATCTCTTGAACTAATGGGTGCCACTACTAATATCATCACTGGCCAGAATCACCTGTATGCTCTTTCTACTCATCAGGAATTTGAGGCATCTGTAGATGTCGTCACTATTATGTTGAAACTCTTCTATCATGATATTTATTACTTGCTTGATTCAAGTTCCACCCTATATTATGTGACCTCATTTATGGCTATCCATTTTGGTTTTGGACCCGAAGGTATTTTAGATCACTTTACTATTTCTACCCTAGAAGGTGACTTTGTGGTTGCTAGGAATGTTTATAGGGGTTGTGTGGTATCTGTTGGTTATAGGGAAACTCTGGTAGATTTGGTTGAATTAGACATGTTATATTTTAATTTGATTTTGGGGATGGATTGGTTGCATTCGTGCTTGCGTCTCTTGATTGTTAGATACGAAGGGTTAGTTTCCACTACTCTAATGAGCCGGTGATTGAATAGGAAGGTATTTCCTAGTTCCTAAGGAACTGTTCATTTCATATCTCAGAGCCCGAAAATTGATTTCCAAGCGGTGCTTCTACTATTTAGTACATGCTAAGGATTCTTGATCCAAAGGTCCTCCCCTACAGTCTGTCCCTATGGTCTATGAATTTTCGGAGGTGTTCTCTAATGATCTTCTTAGTATTCCTCCAGATAGGGAAATTGATTCTGGTATTGATCTTCTTTCAAACACTCATCCCATCTTTATCTCTCCTTATAAAATGGCTCCTATCGAGTTGAAGGAGCTTAAGGAGCAGCTGAAAGACCTTCTAGATAAAGGTATTACTCTCCTTAGTGTTTCTCCATAGGGTTCTCCTGTTCTCTTTGTGCGTAAGAAGGACGGTTCCCTACGGATATGTATAGACTACCGCCAATTGAATAAGGTAATTGTGAAGAATAAGTATCCGCTTCCTAGGATTGATGATCTCTTTGATCAACTTCAAGGTTCTAAGTACTTTTCCAAGATTAATCTTTGTTCGGGTTACCATCAGTTGAAGATCAAGGAGGTGGATATCCCTAAGACTGCCTTTCAGACCCGGTACAGTTATTTTATATTTTTGGTGATGTCCTTTGGTTTGAATAATGCCCCAACAACATTTATGGACCTCATAAACCAATCTTCCATAAGTTCTTGGATCTATTTGTAATTGTATTTATTATTTTGGTGTATTCTAAAAGTGAAGCGGATCATGTCGATCACCTCTGAATTATGTTGCAAACCTTAAAAGATTAGCAATTGTATTGAGGTTCTCGAAGTGTGAGTTCTGATTTAATATTGTGACCTATCTAGGTTATGTTATTTCTAGTAAAGGTATAATGGTGGATTCGTAAAATGTTGTGGTGGTTAAAAATTAGGCTAGACCCATGACTCCAATCGATATTTGGAGCTTCTTAGGTTTAGCCGGTTATTATAGAAGTTTTGTGGAAACCTTCTCTTCTATTGCTTCCCCATTGACTAAGTTGACTTAGAAGAA
Source organism: Capsicum pubescens (assembly GCA_030864215.1). NCBI lineage: Eukaryota > Viridiplantae > Streptophyta > Magnoliopsida > Solanales > Solanaceae > Capsicum > Capsicum pubescens. The sequence continues at coordinate 178,569,710 of CM061545.1, read as the reverse complement.
GGTGAAGTTCTTGTGGTTGAATGCTTGTGAGGGTAGTTTCGAGAAGTTGAAGGATAACTTAACATTGATAAGGGTTTTGTTGTTTATTGTGATGTGTCCCATATGGTACTGGGTTGTTTATTGATGCAACATGGTAAGGTGGTTGCATATGCTTTTATACAATTGAAGGTTCATGAGAATAATTATCCAACTCATGATTTATAATTTTTGGCTTTAGTCTTTGCTTTAAAGTTTGGTGCCATTTTTTTATGGGTGACGTCTTCTTAGATCATAAAAGTTTGCAGTATGTATTTACCTAGAAGGAGTTGAATCTCGAGCAGAGAAGATGGCTAGAGTTGCTCAAGGTCTACGATATGAGTCTCCATTATCATTTAGGTAAGGCTAACATAGTTGTTGATGCTGTTAATAGGTTGTTCATGGGAAGCTTATTTCATGTGAATATGGAGAAGTGAGAATCGGAGAAGGATATTCATTGTTTAGATAATCTTGGAGTGTTTCTCTTGGACTCAGAGGATGGAGGGGTGCTTGTGCAAGTGGTGGCAAAGTTATCTTTTGGTGCAGAGGTTAAAGAGAAATAGTTATTAGACCCTCTCTTAATGCGGATTAAGAATGATATGGAATAGTAGAGAGTTGTAGATTTTGAGATTGGTGGTGATGGTATCTTGAGGTACCAAGGTAGATTATGTGTCCTTAAAGTTTATTGGTTGCAAGGAAGAATTTTGGCCGAAGCTCATGAGTCGCATTATACTATTCATCCTAATTCGACGAAGATGTATCACAACTTGAAGGAAATCTATTGGTGGAACAACATGAAGTAGGATGTGGCAAATTTTGTGGCCTAGTGTATAGTTTGTCAACAAGTAAAAGTTGAACACTTGAGGACTGGTGGGTTGTCTCAAGAGATTGAGTTTCTTGTGTGGAAGTGGGAATTGACTAATATAGATTTTGTTACTGGTCTTATAAAATCCTATGATCAGCTTCATTTTATTTGGGTTATCGTGGATAGGATGACTAAGTCCGCTCACTTCTTTCAAGTGAGGACTAATTATTCAGTAGAGGATTATGCTAAAATTTTCTTTGAGGAGATCGTGAAGTTTCATAGTGATCTAGTTTCCATCATCTCTAATCGAGGTACTCAATTCTCATCTCACTTGTGGCATTTCTTTTATCAAGGTTGGAGGACTAAGGTGAACCTTAGAACTGCTTTCCACCCTCAGACAGATGGACAAGTGTAAAGAACAATACAGACTTTGGAAGATATGCTAAGTTCTTGTGTTATTGATTTTGGTGGTAGTTGGATTTACCATTTGCCTTTCATTGAGTTTGCCTATAATAATAGTTTTCAGTCTAGAATTTGGATGGCTCCATTTTAGGCTTTATATGTTAGGAGATGTAGGTATCCTATTTGGTGGTTTGAGTTTGGTGGAAATATGTTATATGGTCTTTACTTGGTTCACCAAGCTATGGGAAAGGTGAAGGTGAATCGAGATAGATTTAAGACTGCCCAAAGTCACCACAAGTCCTATGCATATGTAAGGAGAAGGGACGTAGAATATGAGGTGGATGATTTGGTATTTTTGAAAGTCTCTCCCATGAATGGAGTGTTGCAATTACGGAAGAATGGGAAACTTAGTCCCTACTATGTTAGTCCATATCGTATTTTGAGTTAAGTAGGCAATGCTTCTTAAGAATTGGAATTGCTTTTGGTCCTAGGTTTTATTCACCCGATCTTTCATGTTTTAATGTTGAGGAATTTCGTGGGAGATACTTCATTGGTGGTTCCATCGGAAGGTGTGGGTATTTCGAATTCCTTATCTTACGAGGAAGTCCCGATGGAAATCTTTGACTGGGAAGTCTGTCGGTTATGAACTAAAGATGTGGGTTTGATAAAGGTTCTGTAGAGGAACCATAAGGTTGAAGAGGCCACTTGGGAAGATGACGAGGTTATGAAGTGCAAATACCAATTCTTGTTTTCCGCTTGGTATAATTGTGCTTGAGGTATGTGTATTCCTTACTATCTTTATTAAAGGTAAAAGTAGAGGGACACTGTGTTAAATCGGGCTAATGGATACCTTGAACTATCATTCAAGGGCGAATGATCCTACAGGGGTGAATTTAACACCTCGGATTTTGGTCTTTGAAAATTCTTGAAATTTTATACTCAATATCCTGAATACGACTCACCCTACGAGTCATAGGGTGACTATATGGGTCATAGAACCCCAATCGTAAGTTGGCTAGTGAGATTTGCCTGAGTTATCATTTTTGTGATGACTTAGGGGTAACGATTCGTAATGACTCCATACATGTCGTAAGGGGGCTAGTCGTAGTGTGTCTAGTGTGAATCCCAAATGCTACTATCCTGAGTACGGGAGGCGGGTACCAGTTGTGAAGACTGCATACGAGTCGTTAAGAGACCCGTAACGATTGACGACATTTTTTTGTCTTGTAATTAAGGGTACCTTAGTAATTTCTCTATTTACCCACATAGACCCCATGTCCATAAAACATCTAAGGAGGGTTATTTCCAATATGTGGGCATATTAAACACTCTCTAATTCTCTCTCAAATTCCCTATTCAAGTAAAAGCTAGGGTTTCAGGGAATGTGGTCATCTAGGGTTCTAAGGGTGCTATCTTCTTCAAATTTCTTGGTAATCAAGGCATGTATCTCTTTTCTTAATGGCCTGAAATATTATTATTATTCATATGGTTTTGAGGTTGGGTTTAAACTATGGGTTGGGGGTTTTGGATATAAATTGTTTGAATGTTTTCTCTTGATACTATTGAACTATTATGCATAGGATTGTTGGTTTGTACACTCATTGGGATCCGCAGGAATGGTCGATGGAATAGGGGTACCATGGACTCACCAAAATTATAAACTATGACAATATGGGTACAACAAAATCCTCAAATAATTGGTTTTGGTATGGAAATTGATAATAACCTCAACTATCTCACATACTGGAATAATAGTTGTTGTTTTATTCAAACTCAATCAAAGGCAAGTGGTCATCCCAACTTCCCTTGAAATCAATTACACATGCTCTCAACATATCTTTTAGAGTCTGAATGGTTCTTTATGCTTGACTATCTGTCTGAGGATGGAAAGTTGTAGTGAAATGAACTTGGTTACCAAGACCCTTTTGGAATGCTTTCCAGAAGTGAGAGGTGAACTGGGTACCTCTGTATGACATAATAGATAGTGGAACACCGTGCAATCTTACCAACTCTATGATGTAGAGTTTGGCATAATCCTAGGCTGAATAAGAGGTATGGACTGGAAGAAAATGAGTTAATTTGGTCATCCTATCTACAATGACCCAAACTGAATCGTGCTGATGATGAGTACGAGGCAAACCCATCACGAAGTCCATGTTTACTTCTTCCCACTTCTAAGTAGGACTATTGAACTCCTACATGGACCCACTAGGCTTGTGATGCTCTATCTAAACATGCTAACATGTAGAGCACTTAGCCACAAACTCTACAATATCTCTCTTCATCCTACTCCACCAATAGATCTCCCACGAGTCGCGGTACATCTTAGTAGCCCCTGGATGAATAGAGTAGTGCACACCATGTGCTTTTGCAAGAATTTTCTTCCTCAAGTCAACTACACCTGGAACACACAGGTGATCCTGATAATACAATACACTATATCCCCCTTGGGAGAAAACCTCAACCTTCTGATCCTTGACTGGCTTTTTCAACTTGACTAGACTGGGATCTCTATCTTGCTTTTCTTTCACCTCGGAAACTAGAGATGATTTTGAACTACTCTGAACCCATATATCACCCTCCTATATATCGACTAGGCGAACACCCAGTCTGGCAAGCTGATGGACTTCCTGAGTTAACTTCTTTCTACTGTCCTCAACATGAGCAACACTACCAATAGACAAACTACTGAGAGCGTCAGCTACTACGTTGGCCTTGCCCGAATGATAAAAAACACTCATGTCATAATCTTTCAAGAGCTCTAACCACCTTCTTTGACAAAGATTGAGATCTTTCTAAGAAAAGACATACTGAAGGATCTTATGATCTGTGAACACATCTATATGAACTCCGTATAGATAATGCCTCCAAATCTTTAAGGTAAAAACTACGGCTTCTAACTCAAGATCATGAGTAGGATAATTCTTCTCATGGGGTTTCAGTTGCCTGGGGGTGTAGGATATGACCTTACCATGCTGCATGAGGACAACCAAAACCTACTCTGGATGCATCACAATATACTACGAACCTATCTGTACCATCTGGAAGAGCCAAAGCTGGAGATGAGGTGAGTTGAGTCTTCAACTCCTGAAAACTCTTCTCGTAAGGATCTGACATTGAAATTTGACTTTCTTCTGAGTCAATCTTGACATAGGGGATACAATAGATGAAAATCCCTCAATAAACTATTTGTAATAGCCAACCAAACCCAAGAAAATCTTGATATCTGATGGAGAGACAGGGCGAGGCCAGTTTCTTACTGCTTCATTCTTTTGAGGATCTAATCTAATGCCATCACCGGAAACTATATGACCAAGGAATTCTACTGACCATAGCCAAAATTCACATTTACTGAAGTTGGCATGCAGCTGATGATCTCTGAGAGTTCGAAGTATGATTCTGAGATGGTCTGCGTGATCAGGCTCACTGCGGGAATAAACAAGGATGTCATCGATAAAGACTATGATGAACATGTCCAAGTACTTCTTGAACACATGGTTCATCAAGTCCATAAAAGCTGCAGGGGCATTGGTAAGACCAAAGGACATATCTGGGAATTCGAAGTGACCATACCAAGTATAGAAGGCTATTTTCAGAATGTCATGTTCTCTGACTCTGAGCTGATCATAGCTTGATCTGAGGTCTATTTATGATAAATAACTGACACCCTGAAGTTTTTCAAACTAGTTATTAATTCGGGGAAGTGGATACTTGTTCTTGACCGTGACTTTATTAAGATGACGGTAATCAATGCACATTCTGAGAGAACCATCTTTCTTGCGCATGAATAAGACTGGTGCGCCCCGCGATGACACACTAGTTCTGATAAATCCCTTATCTAATAGATCCTTCAACTTCTCTTTCAGTTCTTTGAGTTCTACTAGTGCCTTTCTATATGGTGTAATAGATATAGGCTGAGTATCTGGAAGAATATCAATGCGGAAGTCTATTTCCCATTTGGAAGGAATTCCTGGAATATCTTCGAGAAAGACATCTGAATATTCATTCACTACTAGGACTGATTTAAGAATAGGAGTTTCAAATCTAGTGTTCTTAACATGAACAAGATGATAGACACATCTCTTCGATATCATTTTTCTTGCGCGAAGGTATGAAATAAGCTGACCTTTGAATGTGGAAGTACTACCCCTCCAATCTAGGACAGGTTCATTAAAAAACTGAAACTGGACTATTCTATTTCTGCAGTCCACTGTGGCATAGAAGGAATGAAGTCAATCCAATCCGAGAATAACATCAAAATCAATCATCTCTAATTCGACTAAGTCTGCTGAGGTGACTTTCTAAAATATCATAATCGGACAGTTCCTATATACCCGCCGGGCTATGATAGTTTTCCCCACTGGGGTAAACATAAGGCACCTACGACAGTTAATTCAACTTTAGCTGAAAATTCTTACCCCCTCCTATTTTTTACTTTTCAAAACAACTGTGTAGATCTATGTCACAAGAATGTAAGACACAAAGGAATTGAGCAATGGAACTATATTAGTAATAACTAATCAAGCCCCTATAGAAGTTACACTACCCAAACAGAAAAGTAGTTAACATTATAACCCATGTACCCTCAAAGAAAAAAAGTCCTAACTCTCAAAGTATCATTATGTTAATGCAAGGGACTATGTCAAGATAAACACGCCCACAAAACAAGTTTTAATCAATGTGCATAGAACACCATAGGCTTGCCCTTATTTACTTTGCCTTAGTTTTTTTTTTACATAGTTGGACATTGATCACTATAGGACTTTGCTCTGCTTGTAATATAGGCTCGGAGGAAGGTATGGTATATTAGGGATATAGTGATTCAGCCTCCTTGATACTACCCTTACATTTTACCTCTACTTCTTAACCATTTTCCAATTATTACTCCCTTTTTTCCTATTTACTAATTTTTTGGATTGGGTGTGGTTTTCTTCATGCTTTTCATTTTTTTCTCTTTAATTTTCTTTTCAATTTTTCCATTTTTTTATTTTGTTTCTTTTTCCTACCACGCCTAACCTTCCTTTTTTTCTTTTAAATTAAACACCCCTGTGCATATCCATTTTTAACTATGCACCTCTATGATATATACCCTCAACTTAGGTGATTATCTCGAGGTGAGGTGCATAGAATTCAAGGAGTGACTAGGGCCAAAAAAGGTTCATTGTAATCAACTAGGAAGGTGAAAAAGTGAAAACAAGAAAATAGGTCAATGTAGGCTAAAATCAGGTATCAAGGGATACTTATTCATTTTTGGATGGTTATTTAGGCTAAAGAGTAGATTGAGTAAAAAAGGACTATGATCATATCCTAACCAATTATCCTAAAACCTAGGCAAGACTAACCACTAAGTTTTGGATTAAATGCACATAAAAAACAAGGTATGTACCTCACACACACATAGTACAGGTTATATCAATAACTACTACTTGTCCATCGCATGCAATGCTATGCTATGGTTAGTTTTCCCCTATTCTAATGACATGAAAAGATTCACAATAGTCACACAAATATTTATATCACACGACTAACAAAAAATTTGAAGGGGTATCATTTCTTACAATACACTAAAGAAGGAACAAAATATGTCAACTGCCCTTGGGTTCCTTTTTTTCTTCTAATTAAACACAAACAAAACATAACACATATAACAACACAACCAAAACATATTGGTTTTACTGGGATATGGCACCCAATGGTGAAAGAAATACAAGAAAAACCCAACAAACATAACACATATAACAACACAAATACAATCTAAACATGTCAGGTCTACTAGGATAATGTAGTTGATGGGAAAAGAAACACGGTAAGAAAAACCCTCAGCTTTGATACACTCCCTACCCCTACTAAAAGTTGATGCACTATCCCTAGTGCATGATAGAAAATGAACAAAATAGGGTGTAGGGACATGCCTGGGATGCTCTAGGTATCCGAAAATAACTTGTCTCCATTTGGACATCTCGTGGATTAACTAGAGCAGGTGGTGGTGGGCGACATGAGAAGGCACCCACTGCCATCTCGTTATGCATATGGTCATCCATTGAGTGCCAGACAACTAAATCATGAGTAGCCTTTTTCCAAGTTTGCTCATCCCCCTAACTTTCTAACTCTGCAGATTTATCGTGCTTATCAATCAATTTTCTTACCTTGCATACAGAATCTAACAGTTATAAGTCACCTACCATCTCTCGATACCTTTTGGTGAATTTTACTCATCTTTTCTCGTTCTCAGTATGTAGTATTACTATATTTTTTCTGGGATCCCAGATTAATTATCTCTTCTCATTCTGAAGTTAATTAGTTGAATATTGGTAACTTGAAATTACTATTGTGATCTTCTTTTCCTAATCTCAACCTCTTTTTATAGTAATTGTCGAATATATGAGGGTTATTAGCATCCGTAGTCACTAAGAATGAAATCAATTTAAAGAAAACCATAATACATGCATGAACACTGATCGAGAAAGACTTTGTACTTCCTCTACCACGTTATTCCATTGGTTTTCCCACAACCCTAGTTAAGAGGTATAGACTCTTATGTTTGAAAGAACACCCATATAATTCATAATAGAAAGCATGAATAATATCATAATGAATTAAGATGAAAACCAGAATCTCAAATAAATATCAAACTCTACAAGTCAAGACTAAGAATTCCAAGATCAAAAGTGTATCTTAGAACACAATACAAAGTTCTAAGTATGTAAAGTGCATAAACTAATAACAAAACATCAATTGAGTTTTTATAGGATACATAAAAAAACCTAAAATCCTCACCAAAAATAAAATTGAAAAACTAAGTCGGCACCTACCTATAACCCTGCTTACGGTCCATAGGTACTACCTATGGGACTTAGGTGGGTTTGTAGGTCTTAGAAAAAATTCCAGACTTCAGATACCTGCTTATAAGGAGTACTTACGGGGGTTTTAGGTATTACTTATGCCCAATAAGTAGGCCTTCATATATCTTAGAACAAAAATAAACTTTCAAAACCTATCTTCTGCAACCTTCGATCCCACTTATGATCGGCGTAAGTACCACTTGTGGCGTATAGGTAGGTTTGTTAGTGGCCTTCCAGCTACTCTTCATCATTTTTTTCTCTTTTCTTACTCTAGGATATATTTTCCTATAACACTAACATAAAACACATCATATCTGACAAAAGTGACCTAAGCACTTGTATAGTTTTTTATTTTAAGCATTGAAAGTATCATGAAAATATGGCACATCACGGAACTGCCATATTCTGAGTATCCATGTGGAATAGAAGTCTCAATGCTCTAACTAAGCACTGAATTCTCTGGTACTCAGTAGGTGGAATTTTGGTGAAATGTCTGGCTAACTTAGGAAATCTCTCCTTATCTTTTACTAGTGACATGGAACCCTGATGTATCCTTTTGAACTAATCACTTCAGTGCTCGTGCATGCTATGAGGCATATACCTCTCCAAGAAAGCCTTAGAGAACTGAGTCTAAGACATAAAAGGAGATCCAGTTGTCCTATAATAAATATATCCCCTCCACTACTATTTCACTATTCTATCAAATTAGAAAGTGGTATAATAAACACCATACGACTCAACCAACCCCAAATTATGGAACCTCTCCTCGCAACTATTAATGAACTCAAATACATCCTCTACTATGGCCCTTGGACTCATCTATAAAGCCAATCCATGAAATTAGCCCAACATTTTATACTTTTTAAAAGTCTACACTAGTTGGGCTTCTACCTATTGTGGAACTATCGGTGGTGGTGGAACCTAAACTCTAGGAGTTGCATCTGCAGGCTACGCTCTTATACCAAGTCCACCCTAAGTTTCCCTCTAAGAAAATATTTGGGACCCATCAATCGATTGACCACCAGCCATAACCAATGGTTGTAACAAGGCATCACCGAAAACCAAAATAGATATAAATCCAAGTGGGGTTTGGGTTGCCCTTTGTCCAACCGACTGTTGTGGAAACGTATACTATTATGCAATCTCAGGATCAGGATCAATAATCAAATACGGTCAAGTCTCCACGGCCTAGCCTCAAGTTAGGCAGTAAGTCTAGCCTGACCTCGATCTCGGGGTTGATTTCTACCTCTAACTGATTCCCTAGATGAAGGATTAGGATCCCCTTCCCTTGCCATCATAGCCCATCTTAGCCATATGAAAAAGAGTGAAAGAAATGAGAATCTAGAAACCAATACAAACATACGCATGATAAATGAACCAAAATGATGAGATTTTTCTATGAATTCTATGTTCCCTCCCAAAGATAGGATAAGAACGGCATCACACTAATCTACGAGACACTACTTGGCATTAGCTCTTATACCAACAATAGCTGAACCTAGGCCCTAATACCAAACTATCACAATCTATTTTCTCAGGCATGATGGAACCCATTTCATCCCACCAGTAGGTACGCGTAATCATATCTTAGAATGCAAAGTAATGAGTTAATAGATAGAAGATAATAGATAAAAATATAATTATCGTAATAAATAACTAAGAGAGGTATATATATTTATATATGCGTGCATGTGTGAACCTATATATATATACCTGATATATATATATATACACACATATATATATGTGTGTGAGTGAACATATATATATACATATATATGATATATATAAATATATACGTGTGTGGGAACATATATATATATACACACACATATGTATACACGTCACGTCCTAATTTGTGAATCATGATGGTACCTACTTTATCTTACCTGTAGGAAAGCCAAACCATTGCTCGAAGATATAAGCAATTGGCTAACTTGGTGGAGAATTTCCTAACAGCCGAAAATCAACAATTAAAGGCTTCTAATTGTAATAAGACAGAAAAAATAGTCAAATAGATAGATAGAGCATGCACAATCATCCTATGATCTAGCGGTGTCAGTACAAGAGCTACTACAAATAGAACATAAGTACTAAAATAGTGAAATATAATTTGTATCAGAAAATGAAAGACTAGACATAAATAATCAAAGGAAAAAGAGGCAATTTTGACTTCGAGAGCCCACTCTATCTCCAAAATCCAACTGCATAATAGTCACGTCAACAACAGCTACTAGTACTCAAGTCTGCACCAAAAAGGTACAAAAGTATATTATGAGTACCAAAACCGCGAGTACTCAGTAGGCATCATCAGACAATTTAGCTAAATCATTATATAAATACAATAAGATACAAGATAAAATAAGCTAAGTCAAGGTAAAAAGTCAAACCTGGAAATAAGCTCCAACATTGTAAACAAATTATCGGGACAAATATAATATGAAAAAATGAGTAATTAATACTAAAAAATTAGACCCCATAAGCAGGAAATGTGAAAATATAAATAATCCAATGCAGGCCTAGTAAGCCTAGAGAGTACAATCAAAGGGAATCAGTTAACTAAAGATCCATAACTTTACCTAATATCAACTATAATCATCAAACCATCCATGTCGTATCATATCATACCCAACTCTCAATGTCAGACACTAATCGAAACTCATACCATCATAATCATAACAACCTCAATAGTATTAAAATTGTAACATTATTTGTCGGACTTCAATCGCAAGTCATATCAATAAACCATATCAATTAACCATATCAATAACCCATATTAATAAACTATATCAATAAACAGTACCAATAAACCGTACCAACAACCATATCTATACACCATACCATAACCATATCTATAAACCAGACCAATAACCAGACCTATAAAACATACCAATAACCATATCTATAAACCATAACAATAACTATATCAATAAACCTTATTGATAACCATATCTATAAACCATCGGCTTTTACCAGAAATTAGCACAACTCCCAATATCAAACTAGCATAATCATTAAATGTTCAATCTACTCAAAGTCCCAAAATAATCATTTGTAAATGTAATGATTATGAATCCTAGATAACCTAAACAATCTAAATAAGACTAATCATACCAATCACGCTTTAAATACTTAAATCATGTCCTATATCTATCATAATATTTTAATTATAAAATGAATTAACTCAATCTATGAAGAAGGTAAACCTAGACTACCTCAACGCCAAAGAAAAGCCTAAAGAATATGCTAATCCACTTATTTTCCCTTCTGAGAAGCTTACGCAAGAAGACAAGCTATCAAAATCATAATCTTCTCGACAAAATGAGAACAATGATACTCATATTTCACTATTATTCTTCAGGTTCAAAATTACATAAAAACCTCTTGTGGGGACAATTTGTGAAATCACACTTTCCAAACAATCAAAATGTCCCTCTATGATAAGGGAACATTTACCCTAAAGAATAGATGAATTTCGAGCTCAAACGGTGCTATAATCAACCTAAAAATATTTCAGGTATTTTGGGAAAATTATGAGAAATTAGCCATGGAAATTGGTGAAACTTGCCAAGAATTTAATCAAAAAACATGTTTATCATGCCTACGAACACTCCAAAATCACCTACTAATACTCTTTTGAATTTTCTACATACCTTAGGGTTCTACAAACTTGAGAATGGGTGAAAAATAGGAAAAATTGGTCTATGTTGGATTTTATACCCTTCTGAGGTATTCGGGTACAACTTTAAGTAGATATCGGGTCACTTAAGCAACCTATTGTTGCATTAGCAATATAGATCTACCCTACACATTATCGCTTAAGCGACCTTTGCCCACTTAAGCGACCATCACTTAAGCACCAAGGGCATCGCTTAAAAGATACCTATTGTGCATATCTATACACCATACCATAACCATATCTATAAACCAGACCAATAACCAGACCTATAAAACATACCAATAACCATATCTATAAACCATAACAATAACTATATCAATAAACCATATTGATAACCATATCTATAAACCATCAGCTTTAACCAGAAATTAGCATAACTCCCAATATCAAACTAGCATAATCATTAAATGTTCAATCTACTCAAAGTCCCAAAATAATCATTCGTAAATGTAATGATTATGACTCCTAGATAACCTAAACAATCTAAATAAGACTAATCATACCAATCACGCTTTAAATACTTAAATCATCTCCCATATCTATCATAATATTTTAATTATAAAATGAATTAACTCAATCTATGAAGAAGGTAAACCTAGACTACCTCAATGCCAAAGAAAAGCCTAAAGAATATGCTAATCCACTTATTTTCCCTTCTGAGAAGCTTACGCAAGAAGCCAAGCTATCAAAATCATAATCTACTCGACAAAATGAGAACAATGATACTTATATTTCACTATTATTCTTCAGGTTCAAAATTACATAAAAACCTCATGTGGGGACAATTTGTGAAATCACACTTTCCAAACAATCAAAATGTCCCTCTATGATAATGGAACATTTACCCTGAAGAATAGATGAATTTCGAGCTCAAATGGTGCTATAATCAACCTAAAAATATTTCAGGTATTTTGGGAAAATTATGAGAAATTAGCCATGGAAATTGGTGAAACTTGCCAAGAATTTAATCAAAAAACATGTTTATCATGCCTACGAACACTCCAAAATCACCTACTAATACTCTTTTGAATTTTCTACACATCTTAGGGTTCTACAAACTTGAGAATGGGTGAAAAATAGGAAAAAATGGTCTATGTTGGATTTTATACCCTTCTGAGGTATTCGGGTACAACTTTAAGTAGATATCGGGTCACTTAAGCAACCTATTGTTGCATTAGCAATATCGATCTACCCTACACATTATCGCTTAAGCGACCTTTTCCCACTTAAGCGACGTTCACTTAAGCACCAAGGGTATCGCTTAAAAGATACCTACTGTGCATAGCTAGGTCCCTTAAGTGACTGGAATGCTGCTTATGCAATGCACCAGCACCAGGTAACACTTAAATTTTTATAGTCTCCGCCAACCCCTCAAGTTTCATCTGAAATCTCATACGCACAAATGAACTATGCTATCCTATCAAATTTGATGTTTTGGACTCAATATTATTGTAAAATAACATGAGATGGATATAGGAATGTCACGGCCACAAAATCAAGGGTCATGTTGAGACTTGTCGTGGCAAGCCTTTACAAGTAAGCCTATCACCCAAACTAATATGAAATGAGAAAAACAATACCAAAACCAAGGTAAGACCTCTAGAACGTAGTCGAGCCACATATAACTATAGTAAAAGCAACAATAAAATCAAGATACCAGCCAAATCCCAAAACTTGGTTTCACAGTGTAAGAATTAACTAGTACAACTTGAGTTAAAAAACAAATAAGATATCTAGTAGCAGAAAAAATTGTCTTTGAATAAAAGTAAGACATAGTCTAGTAAAGAAAAGATAGAAATCAACTCAAGATTCCTAGATCAACCGCTACCAAGAATAAGCTCAAAGTATCACCTGAATTAACTATCCGTGAGGTATACTCATACCTAAATCTCCATCAAAAGGGGGCAGTAGGGATGAGTAGGGTATACTCATACTTAGTACATATCATAGGAAGACTGAGTAAAGTAGAAAATAAAGCATATAAACACAAACTATGGGCATGTCACATTCAATTAAAAAATATCCCAAAAGGTAGCCTACCTACTATAAACACATAAATAAATACGAGTAGGGAAAAAGGACAAGTATATATATACATCAATTACAAGTATAGAAAAGTAGAACAAATGAAAAATTATCATGTCAAAGGTAGAAAATACTATCTCAGCATAAGCATAACATATGAAGTGAAATAAAGATGATGATGTGATGCATGAGGTTGTCGCACAACCTCCGTATACACCTACGGAGCTAAAGCTTCCCAATGTAGGACCCATGGAGGGTTCGTCAACCCATATAAAAATAATATCCAATATCAATATCAACATCTCCTCTCTGGTATATACATTGGTAAAGGGATTTTAAAGATGTCATATTTTTTGTCAGAAAAGCCAGTGTTTTTAGTATTTCTAATATTTTAACGGTGGTACCAATGTTTCATGAATGAAGATGATATGAGGATGTAATGCTGACAACCAACTAAGAAGAGAATATCCATTATCAAACCAATAAACCAAGAGAGCCAAAATCCCCTCAAATCCACCAACCATTCATGATCCAATATAGTCCAGAAACCATCAAGTGAAATATCTAAGTAAAATATCATTGATACCACATGAATCCAAAAATTTAAGCTTTTCCCACTAAAAAGAGTGTAACCAAACAATCACATATCAATACCAGACTATTAACATCATATAAGACCATACACAATCATACATAAATAAATAATGTCACAAAACCACTAAATATTATCCACATAAGCCTCCACATGACACATGAATCACCTAAACATATTTCTATTATACAAACCCATACTAATAGGATGTTTTTACATTATTATTAATAACTATCCATCCTAGTCAGAAGAAAGTTAAGTCATAGCCTATGTCGAATAACGAAACCAAAATAATTAAGCCTTTATCGTTGAGCTTTCACCTCATATGCGGACCCAAAAAAAGCTAACTAATATAAATATAAAATCTACCACTCAAAACGAAGCCATTGATACCCATATTAATCACTTTTGAATCTAGTCAAAATAGACCTACAAAATGGGTTCTTAAAAAGGGTTAAAACTGGAAGTTTTGTTCAAAAATATATTTCACGTGATTAAAGGAACTCATATAAGAAATCCCAAGTGAAAATGGTTTGAAATTAGAGTTTAAATTGGAGAATTGCTATTTTAGGCCTCTCGGGCCAAAATCCCCAAATTTCACCTTTCAAATCCAAGTTTTAGCAAAGTTTGGATGATAAGAATCGAAGAAAAGTAATTAAAATAGGGAGTTAGAGCTTACCTAAGCTTAAAAATGGAAGAAATTTCTCAAAAACTTGAACCCCATGCTCCAAGTATCGAAAATAGTGAAGAAATTGTAAAAAGAGATTTAAATATACCAGGTGCCGCTAAAGTGGACCATGGGCTGCTTTAGCACCGACTGCTGCAACTCCCAAGTGTCGCTAATGCGGTACCCATGCTAGGTGACATTCCACTAAAGTGGACCCTGAGCCGCTTTATTCGTAGGCGCTAAAGCAGCCAAGTTACCCCTTTAGTGGTACCTTCTAGGAGGCCAGAGCCTCTATAGCGCCTAAAGGGACACTAAAGAGCCCTCTGCTAAAGCCCTAAAAGGGCCACCTTAGCAGTCAGACCAGTAGTTGTGCAACAGGTGGAGTCTTGAAGGACCCCTCGGGATTCATCCAGAACCTCGAGAATGCAAACGAACTATTCTACCCTATCAAAATGCTCTAAACTCAATGGTGATATCAGATTTTTTAAAAGAAGTCATTATCATGAAGTTGACCCGCGAAACCCAATTTTACAACATTGCAAACCAAGGGTTGAAATGAGATATAAGAGCCATTAAACCAAACCAACTATGTGACCAACCTAAAATTGATGTTTCAGATCTGCTAGCATAGTCCATTTTGTCATCTGATTCATATATCATTAAATATTGACCAAAGTCAACTATAAGGCTTTTTAAGCCATCAAATATCACAATTTTACATATTTCACACTAAAATACATGAAGAACCACGCCAAACATCCCCACACCCCAAAAATACCTCAATACAACTATTGGGAGGGGTAAAATAGTCAAATCATATTGAGTCACATACTTCATAGAAAACACCAAGAGTTAGTTCCTTACATCATCCACCACTAATAATCTAGTTCTTCATCAATCTAAGGGAAATAGAAATACATGAATTAGTGAAAAGCTAGGGATAACTACCACTAATTAGGCTTGACCACTTAAGTAGACTCATTTACAGGTCGATGCCTCCACTGGACCTTAACCACATGAATAACCTGAGAACATAATCGTCTGACATCTTTAGCTAGAATAGAGATAGGATCCTCAATAAAAAACAATTGCTCATCTAGCTAGACTAAATCCCAATGAATGACATAAAAATAATATAGAATATACATTTAAGCATGGAAACATAAAAAATTTGATGTACAACTAGTAAATTTAGGGTCAAAGGTAACTCATAAGCCACATCACCAATAGTATGAAGAGTCTCAAAAGGCCTAATATATTTTTGGGCTAAGCTTGCCTATCATCACAAATCTCAATATGTCATTAAAGGGAGACACATGAAGGAAGACACTATCACCAACAACAAACCTCAGGTCATGAATCCTATGATCTATATATCACTTTGGCCTACTCGGAGCCGCTCGAAGCCTATCCTGAATGACTTAAACTTTATTAAAATACTCACGAAATAAGTCCATATCTCAAGGTCTAATCTTTGAAACATCGAACAAACCAATTAGAGAGTGACAACTTCTATCATAGAAATCTTCAAAGGGAGCCATCTCAATACTGGAATGATAGTAATTACTATACGCAAACTCTGCCAAGGCTAGATGTTGCTCCCACTGGCCTACAAAGTCTATCACACAAGAGAGGAACATATCCTCTAGATCTTGAATATTCTACTCAAACTGTCCATTTGTCTGGAAGTGAAATGTTATGCTAAGATTGTAACACCCCACATTTTGGACTAGAATGAAAATCCATCATTCATAAACGTAGATGTTCCAAAAGCCTCGAATCATATGTAAATTTAGTGTGTTAATCAATTATGTAGTATGGTAATCTATTTCATCTTGAATTTAGATCATAGAGGTCCCCTAATTCAAGGAAAAGTTGAAGCTTTCTTATTGTTCAAGTTTTAGTGAGTGTTAAAACTTAGTTCAAATTCAATCGACCATAACTCCTTGTATATATCTAATTAGAGGACCTACTCTATGTCAAATGAAATCTCTTTAAATTTTCTTTCCAACGATACTAATTTCGCCAAAATCCAATACCGGAGCAAAAAGTTATACCCATTTTACTCCAGCATGTCAGCTTGGAAAATTGAGTGACGACATACGTGATAACTTACCACAAGTGTGATGACTTATCACAAATGTCGTAAGCCTTAGAAAGAATCCAGCCCCCAGTGATGACATTTCTGATAAGTTATCACAAATGTGATGACTTATCACGAATGTTGTCAGCCATAAGCAAAAACCAGCTCCCAAATGACGACATTTGTGACGACTTATCACAAATCTGACGACATTTCAGCCTTGGTCATCAGCTAAGATTTTCAGCAATTGGGAAGTGGTTCGTAAGGGTATTTTGATCTTTTACTTCACCTTCCATGACTTATAAACCTCAACGGACGTGACTTTCTCTTATTTTTCTTTAGTTAAACACCTCAAAAACCCTCTCTTACACTTTCAACCAAAAGATTAGGATTTTTATTAAAATCATCTCCCAAAAGCAAGATTCAAGCCCTTTTTCCAAGATAATCCAGAATTAAGTTCCCCAATCCAAGAACTCTCCAGCAGCTCATCAAAGTTTCCTTTCTAAGGTATGCATAGTGTTCATCCATGGATCCCTTTCATCCATGGAGCTAAAGAATCATGTTTTAAATTATAAATTGTGATTTCTTTGTTGTGTTATGACTATATTCATGTTGATGATTGTTGTTTTGATTCAAGGTTGTATCTTGATGTGTTTTTCATGAATTTTAGATGGATTAAAATTGTCAAATTGATAAGTACACCTATGCCTAAAGTTGTGCATGTCAGGTGTTTCATAAAATGCCAAGAATGACAGAATCTATGTTTTTATGACTTAATAGTGCTTAAATGACAATTCCATGTTCTATTCCTTATGTTTCCACATGAATTCCATGTTATTGATATATGTTGTTGTTATGAGTTGTCGTTGTGATATGGAATGCCCATGATATTGAGGTATGCAAGTATACCCATGTTATATGTATTCTCTTTCATGTATAAGGTGTTGAGAACCATGTGTAGTATGAAATCCCCTTCTTATGGTATTATTAATTGTGGATGTTATTCCTATGATAAAGAAGTATCATGTGTGTCAGTTTCCTTCCATCGAATCCTGGGGTTACTTGTACCTAAAGAAATATAGCTGTGTGCCTAGAGCCGAATCAGTCTAAAGATAATCCCAGTCGTGCTATGATCAGTAGAACTCATTCAGTTATAGAATTCAAAACTCTTAGACAGTTATAGAACTTAAGAAATCTCAATAATTTTAGTATCGTTATCATTCCAGCTTCAATTCAACACTAATCTCAGATCTCAGTAGCATTCAAGAAATTAATTTAGAACTAAGTATCATTCAGTCAGATAATAGATTTAGTATTACTCCATCAGATAATGGAACCAAGTGAACTCAGTCAGCTCAGTCAAGTAAGAAACTCAGTAACAGCCTCAGTTTAGATCAAGTACAAGTTCTAAGAATTAGTTCAGAGTCTTTCAGTTGGGAGTAAGAGCTAGCACCGAGTGATTGTAGGGATGGAGGCTCCTCGTCAGAGAGGAAGAGTCTTTAGGATCAATCCATAAACTCCAGAACTACATAGCCAGCGCAGGATGTAGGAGACACCCATCCGAAAAAAGCTTGTCATCCATCAGAGAGGCTTGACTATTATACTGCCTTAGGCTTGACTTCCTACGAGGTTCACCCATCAGATAGTCTTGACCATAGAGGTATTTACCCATGGCATGGTATTGACACCCTTCCAGCTGGGGTTAAAGGTTGGACACCACTAGTTAAGAATCGGGGCATGTCGGTTAAGTGAGAACTCCCACAGTTATAGTTTTAGTATCAGTCTTTAGAGTAAAACTCAGAAATCAGGACTGTCAAATACAGTCATTAATCTCAGTAAGGAACTTAGATAGTTCCACAGAGTCATACACCACCTGCTAGATAGGCTTGGTCTAACATAAAGTTATTTAGTATCAGTACTTACAGAGGTCACCTATCAGATAGGCTTGATCTCAGTCTCAGATTCAGTTGAGTATTCTCAATATCAGTTTTAGAGATCACTTGTTAGTTAGGCCTGATCTCAAGCTTAGTCACTCTTAATCATTATTAGAAGATTTAGATTGTCAAATATAGTCGCTCAGTTTCAGTTACTTACACATGTATGTATTCTCACATTTATATTAGTCTACATTGTTCATGTATATAAACCCCTTTGCATTTAGCCTACCTCACTCGTATACTCAGTACATTCAGACGTAATAACGCATTCGTGCTATGGTGTTTTATTTTACACCATAGGTTTAGAGGCACGAGTTCCAAAGTAGTAGTAGCATTACAAATTTCAACAGTCAAAGTTAAAAGTGAGTCCTCATCCTTCGAGGACATGATTATTTCTCTATCTTCTCATTGATTAGTTCATTAGTCAGAGTTAGTTAGGGACATGTCCCATCATCTCCTTATTCAGATTATTCAAATAGTAGAGGCTTTCAAACTAGACGCATACTAGATTACAGACTAAATTAAGTATTTCAGTTCTATTTTGGTATTCTGATACCTCTTTATTCAGACAATGTTATTATTCAGATTATGTTTAGTATTGAATCTTATGGCCTTTCAATTCATGTTTCCGCATTTATATTCATATATTATGTATTGTACAGGTATAGATATTAGTCATGGGTTAGCTTGTGGTCCCACACGGTCATGAGCACCATGTAGCATTCCGGTTTAAAAAATTGGAGAATTATAAACTTGGTATTAGAACCTAAGGTTCAATAGTGTCCTAGGAAGTCTGAAAGACGCATTTAGTAGAGTCTTATACATAGGTGTGTTGCGTGCCACATTTATGTGCAGGAGGCTATAAGATGTTTTAGGAATAGTTTCTCTTCTTTCATGTCTCAGATCGTTCTATAGAAAGGTTCTCTAAGAAACTTATGTGGATTCTCATCATATTCCATTAATATCAGCTTTACCTTACTCTTAAGGTAGCAGAAGTAGTGAAGCCCTAAGTCCTACAGATAGAGCTTTCTCAGGCAGTCCCCGTAGATAGTTTCAGGATAGTATTAGCAGTAAGCTTTATACTTTTAGGTGCAGTCTTTCAGGATGAGTTATCATTTAGGTACATTATTGTACTGCAGACCCTAGAGTAGAATGATTGTAGTTTAGTTCAGAGTTTGGTGAAGTGTTCCCAGACTTATGATGATGACTTGAGGCTAAGGTGGAAGGTTTGGTTGAAAGAATGCAGAAACAGTGCTTCAGTTAAGCTTAAGTTCTCAGCATGAGTTAGTCAGTAAAGACAGCAGTTTAGTTTAGCTGTCAGACAATCAGATTCGTATAGTTTGTTTTCATATCTTTCCATCTAGTCATACTATCAGAAATCTCAGTAAGGTAATTATTCCAAGACAGAGTACCTTAGTAGTTGCATGTATAACTCAGTTCAAGCATCATGGATTATCTTCATCTCTCAGATGTTTAGCTATGATCCAATTCGTAGATGCCATGTCCACCGCCTCAGTAGTCATTAAGTATTCTAGTGATGTAAGTGTTTTTAGAGGGACATAGTGTCCCAAGGGGGAGATTCTCTATAACTCCTCGAAGTTATCAATTCCGTAAACCCATTTTGTTTCATGCATAGATTCCTATTATGAGTTAGCATCAGTTATCATTGCACAGTTAGTCATGCTTTCAAGAGTAAATTCAGTCAGACCTCCATGCATTAGATATGCATGTTCAGTAGAGAAAGTTCATCTTATCAGTGTATTTAGTCATACGTTCAATAGATCAACTCAGTCAAGTATCCATCCATCAAATATGCATGTCCATCATGTGGATTCAGCTTATCAATAGTCTCATTCGGGTATTTTATGCATCAGCTATGCATGCATACTCTAGTGAAAAATTTAGTGTATCAGTAATTTCTGTCATATAGTCATGTTTTAGATATTCACGTCTCTTAAGTAAGTTTAGTTGATTATTACTCATAACTTATCAATCGACATTCTAGGATGAATGATTCCAAGGGGGAGATAATGTAACACCCATCATTTCGGACAAGAATGAAAATCCGTCATTCATATGCGTAGATATTCCAAAAGCCTCGAATCATATGTAAATTTAGTTTGTTAATCAATTATGTAGTATGGGAGTCTATTTGATTATGAATTTAGATCATAGAGGTCCCCTAACTCAAGGACAAGTTGAAAGCTTTCCTATCATTTAAGTTTTAGTGAGCGTCAAAACTTATGTCAACTTAAATCAACCATAACTCCTTGTATATATTGAATTAGAGGACCTATTATATGTTAAATGAAATATATTTGAATTATCTTTCCAACTATACCAATTTCGCCAAAATCCAATACCGGAACAAAAACTTATACCAATTTTATTCTTGCATGTTAGCCTGGAAAACTGAGTGACGACATTCGTGATAACTTATCACAAGTGTGACGACTTATCAAAAAACATCGTCAGCCTTAGGCAGAATCCATCCCCCAGTGATGATATTTCAGAATAGTTATCATAAGTGTGATGACTTATCACGAATGTTATCAGTCTTAGGCAGAAACTAGCTCCCAAGTGACGACATTTGTGATGACTTATCACAGATCTGACGACATTTCAGCCTTGGTCGTCAGCTAAGATTTTCAACAATTGGGAAGTGGTTTCGTAAGGGTATTTTGTTTTTTTCCTTCACCTCCCACAACTTATAAACCTCAACGGACGTAACTTTCTCTTTTTTTTTCTTTAGTTAAACATCTCAAGAACCCTCTCTTACACTTTCAACCGCAAGATTAAGGTTTTTATTAAAATCATCTCCCAAAAATAAGATTCAAGCCTTTTTTCCAAGATAATCAATAACTAAGTTTCCCAATCCAAGAACTCTCCAGCAACTCATCAAAGTTTCCTTTCTAAGGTATGCGTAGTGTTCATCCATGGATCCCTTTCATCCATGGAGCTCAAGAATCATGTTTTAAATTATAGATTATGATTTCCTTGTTGTGTTATGACTATATTCATGTTGATGATTGTTGTTTGGACTCAAGGTTGTATCTTGATGTATTTTTGATGAAACATGTGAGTAGGTTAGTTGAAACCAATGAATTTTGGATGGATTAAGATTGTCAAAGTGATAAGTACACCTATGACCAAAGTTGTGCATGTAAGGTTCTTGATAAAATGCCAAGAATGATAGAATCCATGTTTTTATGACTTAATAGTGCTTAAATGACAAGTCCATGTTCTATTCCTTATGTTTCCACATGAATTCCATGTTATTGATATATGTTGTTGTTATGAGTTGTTGTGATATGGAATGTCCATGAAGTTGAGCTATGCAAGTATACCCATGTTATATGTATTCCCTTTCATGTATAAGGTGTTGAGAACCATGTGTAGTATGAAATCCCCTTCTTATGGTATTATGAATTGTGGATGTTATTCCTATAATCAAGAAGTATCATGTGTGTCAGTTTTCTTCCATCGAGTCCTGGGGGTACTTGTACCCAAAAAAATATCGTTGTGTGCCTAGAGCCGAGTTAGTCTCAAGATAATCTCACTCGTGATATGATCATTAGATCTCAGTCAGTTATAGAATTCAAAACTCTCAGACAATTATAAAACTTAAGAAATCTCAGTAATCTAAGTATCATTATCATTCCAGCTTCAGTTCAGTACTCAACTCAGATCTCAGTAGCATTCAAGAAATCAATTCAGAACTTAATATCTTTCAGTCAAATAGTAAATTCAGTAGTATTCCATCAGATAATGGAACAAAGTGAACTCAGTCAGCTCAGTCAAGTTAGAAACTCAGTAACAGCTTAAGTTCAGATCAAGTACAACTTCTAAGAATCAGTTCAAAGTCTTTCAGTTGGGTGTAGGAGCTAGCACCGACCGAGTGTAGGGATAGAGGCTCCCCGTCAGAGAGGCAGAGTCATTAGGTGCAATCCCTGAACTCCATAATTGCATAGCCAGCACAGGATGTAGGAGTCACCCATCAGAAAAAGGCTTGTCATCCGTCAGAGAGGCTTGACTATTATACTGCCTTAGGCTTGACTTCCTACAAGGGTCACCCATCAGATAGGCTTGACCAGAGAGGTCTTTACCCATGGCATGGTATTGACACCCGTCTACTCGGGGTTACAGGTTGGACCCCACTAGTTCAGACTTGGGCCATGTCGGTTAAGTGAGAACTCCCATAGTTAAAGTTTTAGTATGACTCTTCAGAGTAGAACTCAGAAATTAGGACTGTCAGATACAGTCATTAATCTTAGTAAGGAACTCAGATAGTTCCATAGATTCCTTGACCACCCGCTAAATAGGCTTGGTCTAGCATAAAGTTATTCAGTAGCAGTATTTACAGAGGTCACCCATCAGATAGGCTTGATCTCAGTCTAAGATTCAGTTGAGTGTTCTCAATATCAGTTTCAGAGATCACCCGTTAGTTAGGCATGATCTCAAGCTTAGTCACTATTAATCATTATTAGAAAATTTAGACTGTCAGCTACAGTCGCTCAGTTTCAGTTACTTACGCATGTAGGTATTCTCACATTCATATTAGTCCACATTGTTCATAGATATAAACCCCTTTGCATTTAGCCTACCTCACTTATATACTCAGTACATTCAAACGTACTGACGTATTCGTGCTATGGGGTTTTATTTTATGCCATAGGTTTAGAGGCACGAGTTCCAGAGCAGCAGTAGCATTGCAGATTTCAGCAGTCAGAGTTAGAAGTGAGTCCTCATCCTTCGAGGACATGAGTATTTCTCTATCTTCTCATTGATTAGTTCATTAGTCGGAGTTAGTTGGGGATATGTCCCATTAGCCCCTTATTCATATTATTCAAACAGTAAAGGCTTTTAGACTAGACGTAGACTAGATTACAGATTAAATTCAGACTTCAGTATTTCAGTTCTGTTTTGGTATTGTGATACCTCTTTATTCAGACATTGCTATTATTCAGATTATGTTCAGTATTGAACCTTATGGCCTTTTAGTTCATTTTTCTGCATTTATATCCATATACTATGTAGTGTCCAAGTACAAATAACAGTAATGGGTTAGCCTATGGTCCCTCGGGGTCTTGAGCACCGTGTAGCATTCCGATTCAGAAAATTAGGGTGTTAGAAAGATCAACTTAGGTACCCAACTTTTCCTTAAAAGTATTATGAAAGTGAGTTGAGAACACTAAACCTTGATCCAAGATGATAGACACTGGCACCCTATAAAAATGAAATATCTCATGAATATAGATACGGGACAACCTCTCAGTGCTAAAGAAAACCTGAACTAGAATAAAATAAGATGATCTGGTCAATCGATCCACGATGCCTCAAACACAATCAAAACCACAAAAATTACAAGAAAACCCAGTCATAATGTCTATAGTGATCTGTTCCTATTTCCACTCGGGGATGAGTAACCTCTATAGCAAACCACCAGGTCGCAAATGCTTGCCCTTCACCTACTGGCAACATAGACATAGAGCTACAAAGTTTACTGCATCCTTCCTCATACCACCCCTCCATTAATAAAGCCTCAAATCATAATACATCTTATTAACTCTCGAATGGATGGAATATCTAGAAAAAAAAGCCTCCTCTAAAATCAATCTAATCCAATCACCCACTCTCGATACAAAAACTCAGACACTAATCCTCAAGACACCATTTGGATCAAGTGAGGCTTCCTTAGCATCACCACTCAACCAAATCTCTCTCAACTCAACATCATTAAACTAATGAGAAAGAGTCTACTCCATCAAGGAAGACTTGGCCTCCGTAAATACCAAAATGCACCCAGGTGTTAAAATATCAAACCTAGCCATCTAGTTAGCCAAACACTAAACCTCTAATGCCAAAGGCCTATCCTAGGTAAAAAGATACTTCCCATGCTAATCGACATCTGGCATAACTCAAATGTAACCACATCAGCCTTGCTCAAATAATAAGGAATAATCGAGTTATAATCCTTAAGCAGCTCTAAACAATGGTGTTGTTGTATATTGAAATCTCGCTGGGTGAAAAAATATTGAAGGCTATGATGATCCAAGAAAATATCACAATGAACTCCATATAAGTAGTACCTTCAAAACTTCAAAGAAAACGCAATTGTGCACAACTACAAATCATGGGTAGGGTAATTCCTCTCATGTGGTTTTAACTAACGAGAAGCAAAAGCAATCACCTTACCCTCATACATCATCAAAGCACCTAGTCTAATACCTGCAGCATTACAGAAGATGGTAAAATCCACACCCACCTTGGGAAAAGTCAAGATAGGAGATAAAGTCAACAAATCCTTGAGCTTTTAAACGCTCACCACACAAGCATTGAACCACTTAAAGGAAATCTTGTTCAAAGTCAGCTTAGTAAATGATGTGGTGATAGATGGAAAACCGTCAACAAAATACTGATAGTAACTTGCTAAACTAACAAAAATCCAAACCTATATAGTAGAAGTAGGTCTAGCCCAATTATAAACTGCTACAATCTTGGCCGAATTGACCACATTACTATCCTTGGTTACCACATGACCCAAAAAAGAGATATACCCCAACAAATACTCATACTTAGATAACTTAGAATATAAATTCTCAACTCTCAGCATACTTAGATATCTTAGAATACAACTTCTCAACTCTCAATCTCTAGAGAACAATCTACAAATGCTCCTCGTGATCGACCTCACCCTTGGAATAATCCAACATATTATCTATAAATAAAATAAAAAAGAAGTCGAGATATAATTGAAACACCCAGTTCACCAACTCCATGAATGTGGCTGGGGCATTAGTTAACCAAAAAGACATGACCAAGAACTCATAATAACTATACTAAGTCTTAAAAGATATCTTCAAAATATCTGAAGCTCTAATCCTCAACTGGTGATACCCGAACCTCAAATAAATCTTCAAAAGCACTAAATCGCCCTAGAGCTGATCAAATAAATCATCAATATGAGGAAGAGGATACTTTTTATTGACCATCACCTAGTCCATTTATCGATAATCGATACATATATGCATATAGCCATCCTTTTTCTTTACAAATAAGATAGGCACACCCCAAGGTGATACACTAGGTCAAATAAATCCCTTATCCAATAACTCCTATAATTGATCCTTCAGTTTCTTCAACTTAGTTGGCGCTATCCATTAAGGAGAGATAGAAAAGGGATTAGTTCCCAACTTAAAATCAATAGCAAAGTCAATATCATGATATAGAGGCATACCCAGAAAATTCATGGGGAAAACATTCACAAACTTACAAACAAAATAAACAAAATTCAAAGAAGGATGTGAAGCAACACTAGTATCACGAATATTAACCAAATATGAAAAACATACCTACTTAACAAAACAATGAGCTTGAAGGAAAGATATAACATTGTAGAGTCCCAAATAAAGCATACCCTTCCAAGCTATCCTTGTCACACCGAATATAGCTAAAGTCACGATATTAGTTGTAATGACCCTTCAAGATAATTTCCATATTTACACTTATTTTTTTCATTAGATCTTTTATATAGTTTCCCCAAGTCATTTATGACTTTTTGGGACTGACAGTTTGATTATCGAGTAGTTTGTTTGACTTTTAGAGCCAATTTTCTATTTTGAAATCTTCACTGGTTCTAGATGGCCATTGGGCAAAAATTTCAATCAAAAGACCTCAAATGTTAATATTGACTATTCCAGTAGCTCCAAAATATTTATTTTAGGCTATGTGGACTCTTGTTTTGTTTCCCAAGGCACTCGAGTTCATTTTGACCTATTGGTTGAAAGTTAAGAAAATGGAAATTAGGTGTGGGACCCACTTTTTATTCAAACAACCTAAGATGGAAATTGCAAATATGCCATTGAGTCTAAAACATCTAATTTAGTTTGTTAGCATAGTTTTCTTACACATATAAGGCTCCAAATAAATCTCAAAAATCTAGTCGAAGTCTATTCCAAACTTAGAAAATCTAGTGCACCAGTTTTTCTGGTGCAACTACAATCGTGAAAGTAAATTGTGATCTCCAAGAGAGTTTATATGTATCACAATTGGGAAGGGTAAATTATCAGGGAATGCAATTTATGCAGGCAGATTACGATCGCGATACCCATTCGTGATAGCGACATTCAGGCAACTAGTATAGGTATAAATAGACCATTTTTTCCTTAGTTTGCTCATTATTCATCCATTAAAAGGGATATAAAACACCAAATAGTGAGATAGATTAAAATTTAAGTTTGTGGATGATTTGGGAGCTTTGATAACACTTGTTTACGTGATTATCTTCTAATTTATGGTAAGATTACACCCTTTTCATGATAGATTTTTCTCATTTCTTGTTCAAAAATCCCAAAACCTTGGAGGATTGATTTTATCCCGAAATTATCTTGTATTTTTCTCTTTTTTAGGGTAATGATTCTTTGAGCATGTTGAAATGTTGGTCTGATTTCAAAACGTGATTTCCATTAGTGAAACCCACAAGCGATTTTTTATATGATTTTGGATCCAAAGCACGATGGTTCAATATTGGTATCGTTATTCTCTTATTGATGAGTAGAATGTGAATTTGACAGATTGGCATCTTGCAAAAGCTTCTCAAAAGGGAAAATTAGTGACTTGGTAGATCTTTTCAGATTTCTTCAGTGTCCATGTAAGCTAGGTTTACCCCTTGTTAGATTGAATTAATTAATAGTATTTTTATGATATTATGTTGTATTGGAGATGAGTTTTAGGTATTGGTATGATAAATTGCAATACTTTGGTTAGTTGGATCGTTTAAGCTATTTTGGATATTGCTTTGGGAATAATTATCCTAGCTAAATATTTCCCTAGGTGAAGTTGACCTTGTAGGCTCTTGTTTAGGTTGGATATTCTTTGGATACTTTACTAATGAGAATATTTCCTTATTAAATTAAGTTTATGGTGGAACTAACCTTAGTTGCAATCACTTAGGTGGAATTGACTTAGTTGCTCTCTGTTGGGAGAATTTACTATCCCAGGTAAGTTATGGTATATTCAATAACTAATAGTGGAATTAGATACCTTAGCCTAGTTTGGGGTAGACTTTTCTTAGTAAGGTATTTTGAGGATTTAGAAGTGGGCTCTTCGACCCACATTAGGCTAAGACTTATGTTAGTTATATGAAAGACATTTTATATGTTTGTGTACATCTTAGAAATATTTATAGTGGTGATATTAATTATGCTATTGAATAAACCTTTGATCATGATATTTACTAAGTCATTAATAAGGCTATTAATTGGCCCATTGGGTATTCCATTGACTAAGTTAATGACTATATTAGCGAATTAGCTATTGCTTATGCTAAATATCATGCTTATTGTCTATATTAGTAATTATGCTATTAATTATACTAAAGACTATGCTTATTAATTATGTTATTGAATATGCTATTGATTATGCTAAGAAACATACTTATTTACTATGCCGGCGATTACACCATTGATTATGTGAGAGATCATGCTTCTATTATGATTAGCAATCATGCTAAATGACTATGCTAGTGGTTATGCCATTAAATACTCTAAAGATTAAACTATTCACCATGGTATTATTGATATGGTTACTGGTATGCTCAGATCTTGGTTATTTACTGGTATGCTCAGATATTGGTCATGTTATGATCTATTCAATACCATTTCAAGTTCGTATAATAATAATGATATCAATTATTTATACTCGGTGTAAATCCAGAGCATGGCTAGGATATTGCTGACAATATTGATGGTATTAGTGATGATTTGGAGAATGATATTGTAACGCCCCGATTCCTATGAACCGGAATGCCACACGGTGCTCGTGTCCCCGAGGGACCACAAGCTAACCCTTTACTGGTATCCGTATCTATTCACTGCATAATATAATACAATACATGCGTAAACTTTCCATAAGGTTTAAACATCTAAAAATATGCAATACTGGAAACCACACACCAGTACATCTATCTGAAAAGCCTCTACAATGCCTGAACTGTGGAGTTGAAGGAATAATCCCCCAACTAACTCCGTCTACTAAAATCAAATACTGTAATAACAACATCCTCGGATGATGAGGACTCATTGCTGCACCCACTGCTGCTATACAAGATCTGACAGTTAAATATACTCTGAATCTCGCTCTTCTAAACCTATGGTGGGGAAAACACCATAGCGCGAATGCGTCAGTACAAAGAATGTACCGAGTATGCAAGGATACGGTAAGGTGAAATATAAGGCTTATGCGTAAACATAACAATCTGAATAATATGTATTCACTGGAATAAACATATATAGAAACTCTGCAGTTACCAATTTTGAAACATGTCTGATCAACAATACACACATGAATGCATAAAGTCCAACTGAAATAATCATGACACAGAATGTTACATTTTGAACACTGACACCCGAAAATAACAATACTGACAATAAGATACTGAGTATCTGAAGCTACTAGAGTTGACATCTATACTTATCCATACTGAGAAATCGGATAACTGATATTACTGATATTTGATATTCAAATTCACCAACTTTGGAAAACTGAACAACTGAATCTGAGATCAACCCTGATCTAGCAGGAAGTCTCTATACTCAATGATAATGATAATGGCTAAATAAGTTCGAGAGCAACCCTCATCTCGCAGGAAGTCTCTCTACTCAATGATAATGATAATGGGTAAATAAGTTCGAGAGCAACCCTCATCTCGTAGGAAGTCTCTCTACTCAATGATAATGATAGCAATACTGGGAGGCCTGTATCTGACAGCCTCAACTTTTGCATATTAACTGAGTTCTTTTCTAAGACTATTACTGAAACTGTGGGAGTGATCATTTAACCGACAAGCCCCACTTACCACAAGTGGTATCCAACCTATACCCCAGCTGGAAGAGTGTCAATACCGCGCCACCAGTAAAGACAACTGCATAGGACCCTCTACTATCAGGACCTCAAATGAGAACAGTGGGACCCTCTACTCGTAGGATAACCACCTCATATAACCCTCTACTCGCAGGATAGATGTCTCAACCTACGCTGGCGACGTAGTTCTGGAGCATAATGATTGCTACCAGGAATCCAACCTTCTATTCACAGGAATGTTCCTATCCTTTGCTCGCTTGGTGCTGAATCCTACTTCCAACTGAAAGACACTTAACCGGTTCTTAACTGTACTCAACTAAACTGAATCTGTTCTCACACTATCATACTTTATCAATATGACAGATTTCGCTTGATTCTATTCTCTGACGGAGTATTTCTAAATGCCACTTACTTTTAAGATAAGCTTACTATCTCACAAAATGTACAGAGGTCTGTAACAGAGTGAATTGATATGTAAGATTTTAGAGCTTCATGGCCCGAGTATTCGATAAAGAATGATTTCCGAGATTACTAAGTTTTCCCCAAGTTTTGAAACTAACCGGAAGTTCATTGTTCATCGCTCGATTGAGATTACTGTGAAACTGACTCGGCTCTGGAACAGCAGACTATTTCGGGCATACGTACCCCCAGCACACAATAGCATAAAGTAACACAAGATAGATAACTCATACACAACATGCCCATAGGCCATCATACGCAACACATAATTGAGGACTTCACACTTAGCAAATCAAATGGCCTCACTTCTTCATATAAGCATCCAATCGAACATGTGGGGAGCATGCTTTGGATCCACAGCAAATACTACTCACAAACATCATAGTTACCTCAATAATTCATCATGGCATTCCATCATACACCCACAACGCATCACAAATTCAAGGAAATCAACTTTTCATAAAGTTTAAACATCTAAAAATATGCAATACTGGAAACCACACACCAGTACATCTGTCTGAAAAGCCTCTACACTGCCTGAACTGTGGAGTTGAAGGAATAATTCCCCAACTAACTCCGTCTACTAAAATCAAATACTGTAATAACAACATCCTCGGATGATGAGGACTCATTGATGCACCCACTGCTGCTATACAAGATCTGACAGCTAAATATACTCTGAATCTCGCTCTTCTGAACCTATGGTGGGGAAAACACCATAGCGCAAATGCGTCAGTACAAAGAATGTACCGAGTATGCAAGGATACGGTAAGGTGAAATATAAGGCTTATGCGTAAACATAACAATCTGAATAATATGTATTCGCTGGAATAAACATATATAGAAACTCTGCAGTTACAAATTTTGAAACATGTCTGAACAACAATACACATATAAATGCATAAAGTACAACTGAAATCATCATGACACCGAATGTTACATTTTGAACACTGACACCCGAAAATAACAATACTGACAATAAGATACTGAGTATCTGAAGCTACTAGAGTTGACATCTATACTTATCCATACTGAGAAATCGGATAACTGATATTACTGATATTTGATATTCAAATTCACCAACTTTGGAAAACTGAACAACTGAATCTGAGATCAACCCTGATCTAGCAGGAAGTCTCTATACTCAATGATAATGATAATGGCTAAATAAGTTCGAGAGCAACCCTCATCTCGCAGGAAGTCTCTCTACTCAATGATAATGATAATGGGTAAATAAGTTCGAGAGCAACCCTCATCTCGTAGTAAGTCTCTCTACTCAATGATAATGATAGCAATACTGGGAGGCCTGTATCTGACAGCCTCAACTTTTGCATATTAACTGAGTTCTTTTCTGAGACTATTACTGAAACTGTGGGAGTGATCATTTAACCGACATGCCCCACTTACCACAAGTGGTATCCAACCTATACCCCAGCTGGAAGGGTGTCAATACCGCGCCACCAGTAAAGACAACTGCATAGGACCCTCTACTATCAGGACCTCAAACGAGAACAGTGGGACCCTCTACTCGTAGGACAACCACCTCATATAACGCTCTACTCGCAGGATAGATGTCTCAACCTACGCTGGCGACGAAGTTCTGGAGCATAAGGATTGCTACCAGGAATCCAACCTTCTATTCACAGGAATGTTCCTATCCTTTGCTCGCTTGGTGCTGAATCCTACTCCCAACAGAAAGACACTTAACCGGTTCTTAATTGTACTCAACTAAACTGAATCTGTTCTCACACTATCATACTTTATCAATATGACAGAGTTCGCTTGATTCTATTCTCTGTCGGAGTATTTCTAAATGCCACTTACTTTTAAGATAAGCTTACTATCTCACAAAATGTACAGAGGTCTGTAATGGAGTGAATTGATATGTATGATTTTAGAGCTTCATGGCCCGAGTATTCGATAAAGAATGATTTCCGAGATTACTAAGTTTTCCCCAAGTTTTGAAACTAACCGGGAGTTCATTGTTCATCGCTCGATTGAGATTACCGTGAAACTGACTCGGCTCTGGAACAGCAGACTATTTCGGGCATACGTACCCCCAGCACACAATAGCATAAAGTAACACAAGATAGATAACTCATACACAACATGCCCATAGGCCATCATACGCAACACATAATTGAGGACTTCACACTTAGCAAATCAAATGGCCTCACTTCTTCATATAAGCATCCAATCGAACATGTGGGGAGCATGCTTTGGATCCACAACAAATACTACTCACAAACATCATAGTTACCTCAATAATTCATCATGGCATTCCATCATACACCCACAACGCATCACAAATTCAAGGAAATCAACTTTTCATAAAGTTTAAACATCTAAAAATATGCAATACTGGAAACCACACACCAGTACATCTGTCTGAAAAGCCTCTACACTGCCTGAACTGTGGAGTTGAAGGAATAATTCCCCAACTAACTCCGTCTACTAAAATCAAATACTGTAATAACAACAGCCTCGGATGATGAGGACTCATTGATGCACCCACTGCTGCTATACAAGATCTGACAGCTAAATATACTCTAAATCTCGCTCTTCTGAACCTATGGTGGGGAAAACACCATAGCGCAAATGCGTCAGTACAAAGAATGTACCGAGTATGCAAGGATACGGTAAGGTGAAATATAAGGCTTATGCGTAAACATAACAATCTGAATAATATGTATTCGCTGGAAAAAACATATATAGAAACTCTGCAGTTACAAATTTTGAAACATGTCTGAACAACAATACATACATGAATGCATAAAGTACAACTGAAATCATCATGACACCGAATATTACATTTTGAACACTGACACCCGAAAATAACAATACTGACAATAAGATACTGAGTATCTGAAGCTACTAGAGTTGACATCTATACTTATCCATACTGAGAAATTGGATAACTGATATTACTGATATTTGATATTCAAATTCACCAACTTTGGAAAACTGAACAACTGAATCTGAGATCAACCCTGATCTAGCAGGAAGTCTCTATACTCAATGATAATGATAATGGCTAAATAAGTTCGAGAGCAACCCTCATCTCACAGGAAGTATCTCTACTCAATGATAATGATAATGAGTAAATAAGTTCGAGAGCAACCCTCATCTTGCAGGAAGTCTCTCTTCTCAATGATAATGATAGCAATACTGGGAGGCCTGTATCTGACAGCCTCAACTTTTGCATATTAACTGAGTTCTTTTCTGAGACTATTACTAAAATTGTGGGAGTGATCATTTAACCGACATGCCCCACTTACCACAAGTGGGATCTAACCTGTACCCTAGATGGAAGGGTGTCAATACCGCACCACCAATAAAGACAACTGCATAGGACCCTCTACTATCAGGACCTCAATCGAGAATAGTGGGACCCTCTACTCGCAGGACAACCACCTCATATAACCCTCTACTCGCAGGATAGATGTCCCAACCTACGCTGGCGACGTAGTTCTGGAGCATAAGGATTGCTACCAGGAATCAAACCTTCTACTCGCAGGAATGTTCCCATCCTTTGCTCGCTTGGTGCTGAATCCTACTCCCAACTGAAAGACACTTAACCGGTTCTTAACTGTACTCAACTGAACTGAATCTGTTCTCACACTATCATACTTTATCAATATGACAGAGTTCGCTTGATTCCATTCTCTGACGGAGTATTTCTAAATGCCACTTACTTTTAAGATAAGCTTACTATCTCATAAAATGTACAGAGGTCTGTAACGGAGTGAATTGATATGTATGATTTCAGATCTTCATGGCCCGAGTATTCGATAAAGAATGATTTTCGAGATTACTGAGTTTTCCCCAAGTTTTGAAACTAACCGGGAGTTCATTGTTCATGGCTCGATTGAGATTACTGTGAAACTGACTCGTCTCTGGACCAGCAGACTATTCGAGCATACGTACCCCTAGCACACAATAGCATAAAGTAACACAAGATAGATAACTCATACACAACATGCCCATAGGCCATCATACGCAACACATAATTGAGGACTTCACACTTAGCAAATCAAATGGCCTCCCTTCTTCATATAAGCATCCAACCGAACATGTGGGGAGCATGTTTTGGGTCCACAGCAAACACTACACACAAACATCATAGTTACCTCAATAATTCATCATGACATTCCATCATACACCCACAATGCACCACAAATTCAAGAAAATCAACTATCCATTAGAACAAAGCATGAATTTATCTTTTAAGACCTAATGAACCACAATGCATAGTTTCCTATTCTCTTAAATATTTTGTCAAACATATGGTAGACATAAGTTAAGCATATGGATATGGCATGAAATAATAATTTGGATAACAAACATGTCAAATACTTAATTCTTCTTCACATAGGCATTTTAGCAATCACCTTACATGCACCATTTACGGCATAGGTTTAATGCTCAATTTCATGCACCACAACACCATCATCCTTCAACTTCAACATCCTCATTTCTCAATTCACAATCCAACTCACATTTAGAAAATATTTGACATATCAATCAATAGTAGGGATATATAATGCCCAATAACAATTATCAAGTCATAACAAAGGAAATAATGGAATAATAGTATAAATCAAGGCTTAACAATTTAAATCATGATATATTCATAATCAATTAATTTTGGACCTATTATGTTATAAAAACAAAATCTCTAGTCTCTTAGGTATTTTCACAAACACCTTTCATGCACTTCTTAAGCATAGGTGGATTAATTAAGATTACAAGTATTCAATCACCCATTTCATATATTTATACATCACACACCATCATAGTTTCCACATACAGACAAAGATCCCTTTTTGGATATCATCAACTTCCACAACATAATCACCAACCATCACACAAATACTACACACATAAACTTCAACTAACACACATAATCATCCCACACATATATCTCAACCATCATGTGAATACTACACACATACACAATGAATATTTAGAAAGTATAATCATATATATATATAGACACATGTATCTTGAGCCTTTGAAAAAGGATTTGTTGGCTCTATGGACGAAAAGAGACCATAGATAAACACTTGCATACCTTTGATTTTGTAGCCGAAGAGATTGACGAAAGCAATTCGCGAAGCGAAGCTTTGAATCGATTTTCCCCCAATTGGAACCCTAACCCTAACTCCTCTTCTTCTTTCTCTCTCTATATATATGCATATATTTTGAGAGAGAGATAAGAGAAATGAGAGAAAATGAATGACAATTCTCAGCACAAAGGGGGTATATATAGAGGGTTAACATAATGGGAAATGACCAAAATACCTTTAAAAATCAATTAATGTCAAATCTTCCCTTCAGTGATCTATCTGACAGGCTGAAGTAAATTGGCCATAACTTTTTACTCCGATGTCCAAATTGGATGAAACCAATTTCATTGGAAAGAAGACTCTTAGGGCTTTCCGTTGATATATAGCATCTCATACAGTTCATTACTTACAAGGAGTTATGGTTGTTTGAAGTTGAGCCAAAAATACGCCTGTCCTCAGTAATTTTTCCTGCACGTTTCACTGTTCATCACTATTTACCGTTCGATCGGAATGTTCGTAACATCGCTCGGGTGTCCATTTTGGGTGATCCACATATAGTTGGAAAGATTATTCGATGCTCTACGAAATGGTGGGTCGAAATCCAAGAAATAACACACAGAAAAATTATAAATCATTCTCGAAGATAGGATCCCGACACGTTTACGCACAAAATTTTAACGAAAAAATTTTCTGGGGTATTACATCATCTCCCCCTTTGAAACATTCATCCTCGAATGTCGCTTGATAGGATAAGAGTACTAATCGACTAAACTTACTTAAGGAACATGAACATCTTAAACTTATCTATACGACTGGAACTACTGATAAACTGGGTGCTTACACCGAACATGTACGCCTGATGCATGGAATACACACTGAATCAACGAATAATTAAGTTTGATTCTGATGGTAAGTATGCATAGCTGATGGATAGATATAAGACTGAATATACTGATAAGCTGACTTCTCAGGAGGAATATGCATACATAATACAGAAGTATGTAAATGAGATTGTTTCATGAATACATGACTGTCAAACTGAGTCTTTCATTACTACCAATGCATACTTTATGCATGAACACATAACCGAATACACTGACCAACTGAGCTCTTTCTACTACCACAGAACATACGAATATAATGCATAACCGTTTCACTGTACTGCCTTCTGAGTCACACAACTGAATTTCTTAATCACTCGAACTTCTCACAATATGCATGCGTGTCGGATGCATGAGAACACAGTTAAACAGATGTATGAACATGTATTTGAATATGTACAGAAAACTGATGTAATACTTATGATAAAAATATGTATATGCAACTGTATGGGGTATCTCCTCCTTGGGACACCACGTCCCTTCACAATTACTTTACAACAGTATCGAAGCAGCGTACAGGGCACCTATGAAGTAAATTATATGCATGATACACAACGCAAGAACTGAGTATTATTCACAACCACTAGGATATTCCACTTCAGAATAATGACATGCTCGGAATTTCCAATAACAGGATTAGAAGAAAAGATGAGAAAACAATTCATGCAGGTCTAACTTTATCACTTCCTCTATCACCTCCTCTTACCATTTAGTCATCGCTATACACTTGTGAACACTTGACTAAACCCCAAAATGAACTACAACCAATGTACTCTAGAGTCTGAGGCACAATGGTGCACAAAATGATAACTTAATTCATCCAGAAAGACTACACCTGAAAACATGAATTCAATACCAATGCTACTTCTTGGAATACAATTCTTATCTTTCCTTAGTCTCTACAATCATCGACACATACATACACTCTTTTCGGTACTTGTTTGTCTCACTAAATACATCATCTGCTTCGATTTCTTCATAGGCTACTAATACCACACTCACATCTTAATACTTAGTTTGGAGTCCACAAACTTACATTCTTCAAAGATTCAATCTTAGCTTCTAAAACATAACATGAATATCCACAAATCTTTAATAAACATACTATTCTCATTCTAGCCTTCAAATATCACGTCTCTTAAACTTATACTTCTCCACACCATGAGAATCGCGGCTATATCTCTATCAATCAACACATATAATTACCAAATTCCACACTTAGATTCTTACATATATAATTTCAAGCATATTCATTCACTATATAAATATCTAACCCCATAAGGCATACTCTACTCACTTTAGAGAACACTGTCCCGAAACTATCTGCGGGGACTGTCAGAGAATTTCTATCGGAAAGACTTTGGCTTCACTACTTTTGTTACCTTAAGAGTAAGGTAAATCTGATATAAGTAGATCATTACAAGAGTCTACATAACTCTCTTGGAAATTCTTGCTATAGCACGATCTGGATCATGAAAGAACGGAAAATCTTCTAAACATCCCATAGCCTTCCGTACATGAATGTGGCACGCAACACACTCTTGTACAAGACTCTACTAGAAGAGGCTTTTCAGACTCCCTAGGACACTGTTGAACCTTAGGCTCTGATACCATGTTTGTAACACCCCGATTCCCATGAACCGGAAAGCCACACGGTGCTCGTGACCCCAAGGGACCACAAGCTAAACCTTCACTGATATCTGTATATGTTCACTACATAATATAATACAATACATACATAAACTTGCCATAAGGTTTAAACATCTAAAAATATGCAATACTGGAAACCACACACTAATACATCTGTCTAAAAAGCTTCTACACTGCCTGAACTGTGGAGTTGAAGGGACAATTCCCCAACTAACTCCGTCTACTAAAATCAAATACTGTAATAACAACATCCTCGGATGATGAGGACTCACTGCTGCACCCAATGCTGCTATACAAGATCTGACCGCTAAATATACTCTGAATCTCGCTCTTTTGAACCTATGGTGGGGAAAACACCATAGCGCGAATGCGTCAGTACAAAGAATGTACCGAGTATGCAAGGATACGGCAAGGTGAAATATAAGGCTTATGCGTAAACATAACAATTTGAATAATATGTATTCGCTGGAATAAACATATATAGAAACGCTGTAGTTACCAATTTTGAAACATGTCTGAGCAATAATACACACATAAATGCATAAAGTACAACTGAAATCATCATGACACCGAATGTTACATTTTGAACACAAACACCCAAAAATAACAATACTGACAATAAGATACTGAGTATCTGAAGCTACTAGAGCTGACATCTGTACTTATCCATACTGAGAAATTGGATAACTGATATTACTGATATTTGATATTCAAATTCACTAACTCTAGAACACTGAACAACTGAATCTGAGATCAACCGTCATCTAGCAGGAAGTCTCTATACTCAATAATAATGATAATGGCTAAATAAGTTTGAGAGCAACCCTCATCTCGCAGGAAGTCTCTCTACTCAATGATAATGATAATGGGTAAATAAGTTCGAGAGCAATCCTCATCTCGTAGGAAGTCTCTCTACTCAATGATAATGATAGCAATACTGGGAGGCCTGTATCTGGCAGCCTCAACTTCTGCACATTAACTGAGTTCTTTTCTAAGATTGTTGCTGAAACTGTGGGAGTGATCATTTAACCAACATTCCCCACTAACCACAAGTGGGATCCAACCTTTACCCCAGCTGGAAGGGTGTCAATACCGCGCCACCAGTAAAGACATCTGCATAGGACCCTCTACTATCAGAACCTCAAACGAGAATGATGGGACCCTCTACTCGCAGGACAACCACCTTATCTTACCCTCTACTCGCAGGATAGATGTCTCAACCTACGCTGGCGACGTAGTTCTGGAGCATAAGGATTGCTACCAGGAATCAAACCCTCTACTCGCAGGAATGTTCTTATCCTTAGCTCGCTCGGTGCTGAATCCTACTCCCAACTGAAAGACACTTAACCAGTTCTTAACTGTACTCAACTGAACTGAATTTGTTCTCACATTATGATAATTTATCAATACGACAAAGTTCGCTTGATTCCGTTCTCTGATGGAGTTTTTCTAAATGCCACTTACTTTTAAGATAAGCTTACTATCTCACAAAATGTACAGAGGTCTGTAACAGAGTGAATTGATATGTAAGATTTCAGAGCTTCATGGTCCAAGTATTTGATAAAGAATAATTTCCGAGATTAGTGAGTTTTTCCCAAGTTTTGAAACTAACCGGGAGTTCATTGTTCATCGCTCGATTGAGATTACCGTGAAACTGACTCGGCTCTAGAACAATAGACTATTTCGGGCATGCATACCCCCAGCACACAATAGCATAAAGTAACCCAAGATAGATAACTCATACACAACATGCCCATAGTCCATCATACGCAACACATAATTGAGGACTTCACACTTAGCAAATCAAATGGCCTCATTTCTTCATATAAACATCCAATCGAACACGTGGGGAGCATGCTTTGGGTCCACAGCAAATACTACGCTCAAACATCATAGTTACCTCAACAATTCATCATGGCATTCCATCATACGCCCACATCGCACCACAAATTCAAGGAAATCAACTATCCATAAGAACAAAGCATGAATTTATCTTTTAAGACCTAATGAACCACAATGTATAGTTTCCTATTCTCTTAAATATTTTTTCAAACATATGGTAGACATAAGTTAAGCATATGGATATGGCATGAAATCATAATTTGGATAACAAACTTGTCCAATACTTAATTCTTCTTCACATAGGCATTTTAGCAATCACCTTACATGCACCATTTAGGGAATAGGTTTAATGCTCAATTTCATGCACCACAACACCATCATCCTTCAACTTCAACATCCACATTTCTAAATTCACAATCCAACTCACATTTAGAAAATATTTGACATATCAATCAATAGTAGGGATATATAATTCCCAATAACAATTATCAAGTCATAACAAAGAAATAATGGAATAATAGTATAAATCAAGGCTTAACAATTTAAATCATCATATATTCATAATCAATTAGTTTTGGACCTATTATGTTATCAAAAATAAAATCTCTAGTCTCTTAGGTATTTTCACAAACACCTTACATGCACTTCTTAAGCATAGGTGGATTCATCAAGATTACAAGTAATCAATCACCCATTTCATATATTTATACATCACACACCACCATTGTTTCCACAAACATACAAAGATCCATTCTTGGATATCATCATATTCAACAACATAATCACCAACCATCACACAAATACTACACACATATACTTCAACCAACACACATAATCATCCCACACATATATCTCAATCATCATGTGAATACTATACACATACACAATGAAAATTTAGAAAGTATAATCATATATATATATATATACACATGTATCTTGAGCCTTTGAAAAAGGATTTGTGGGATCTATGGACGAAAGGAGCCCATAGATAAACACTTGCATACCTTATATTTCGTAGCCGAAGAGATTGACGAAAGCAATTCGCAAAGCGAAGCCTTGAATTGATTTTCCCCCAATTTGAACCCTAACCCTAACTCCTCTTCTTCTCTCTCTCTATATATATGCATATATTTTGAGAGAGAGATACAAGAGAAATAAGAGAAAATGAATGACAAATCTCAGATCAAAGGGGGTATATATAGAGGGTTATCATAATGGGAAATGACCAAAATACCTTTAAAAATCAATTAATGTCAGATCTGCCCTTCAGTGATCTATCCGATAGGCTAAAGTAAATTGGCCATAACTTTTTACTTCGATGTCCAAATTGGATTAAACCAATGTCATTGGAAAGAAGAGTCTCAGGGCTTTTCGTTGATATATAGCAGATCACACAGTTCATTATGTTAAAGGAGTTATGGTCGTTTGAATTTGATCCAAAATACACCTGGCCTCAGTACTTTATCCGGCATGTTTTACTGTTCATCACTATTCACCATTCGATCGGAATGTTCGTAACTCATCGCTCGGGTGTTCATTTTGGGTGATACACATATCATTGGAAAGATTATTTGATTCTCTACGAAATGGTTGGTCGAAATCCAAGAAATGACACACAGAAAAATTATAAATCATTCTTGAAGATAGGATCCCAACACGTTTACGCATAAAATTTCAACGAAAAAATTTACGGGGTATTACAGATATCAATAATGATAATTATAATGATATTTTAGAATATACTTACCGATTTGAGTTTGGATATGCATATTATACCATGATGATATACTCCTTATAATATGATGATATTGGGGTGTGATATTTGACAATAGTGATTCTAGTTAAGTAAAAAAAAAAAGGAAATGGTTATAATGTGGTTGATATGAATGGATTCTAGTGACACCATGATTAGTTGATAATTAATAATTAGTTGATAATTTGTGATCAGTTGACAAATGATGGTGGTGAGTTGTGCTATCTTATTTATACCTTTCAGGCTTATGTGGGCTAGTGGTAGGTTATTTATTTTTCCACACTAATTATCTTATAGGGGTAAATTTTGTAGTTATGATTGCATGTGTTAATATATTATGTTATTTATGTTACTATTCTACTTATCTACTTATTCATGTACAGTGATGTTGGAGTTATTATAGGTTCATTTACTTACATTGACTTAATTATATTATCTTGCATTTTATCATACTTATATCATGATTTAGCTCAGTCAATCGATGATGCTGAAACACCCTAGATTTTGGCCCTTGAAAATTTCTTAAGCTTTGATGTCACTGTCTTGATTATGACTAACCCTACTAGTCGCAGGGTGTCATTTCAGGTCCTAGGGACCAAGTCATAACCAAATTAGAGAGTAAGTTTATTTGTTCTACTTTGAGTATGAGTGGCGTACTATGAGTCATAAGGACTTGTTATGAGTCTTGAGTGCAAATCATAGGGTGTCCAATATTTAACCCAATTATGTTCTGTGTTGACTAAAAATGGACCCTACGAGTCGTAAGGTCTCATTACGAGTTGGTTGGTTGAGTCATAAGGTTAGCTGTGGTAGTTTCCTAGAGACTGTCCTGGTTACCGCTCGAGGTGATGAGTCATGAGGAGTGGTTACAAGTCAATGGTTGACTCATAGTTAAAGGCGACCCTTTTCCATCTTTTTAGTTATGTGCATTCTGGACATTTTCCCTCTTATCCAAATTAAAATCCACATCTTATAACCTCTTTAGGTTATCATTATCCATAAAAAAACCTGAATGTAACTCCTCAAACACTCCCAAATCCTCAAGGTCAAGAATACTTAGGATATTTAAGAGGTAGATCACTTAGGGGTTTCAAAGGTGATTGCTCTCTGTACATCTTGCAATTTCAGGCATACTACTCTTCCCTCATTGTTAATTTTGTAAAAGCGTGCGTTTTAAAGTATTTTTCATGGGATGCTTATGTTGGCTTGAAATAAGTGTTAGGTGTTTTCGAATGCTTATTGTTGAACAATTTTTTCCCATGGTTTAATTATGATCGTTCATGTTTTAAATATGGTTTTGAACTTGTGGGTGCATGGAAATGATGGTTAAACTGAGGGGTCTTGGGCAAACCCTAATTTGATAATTTTGTCTTGATTATGATTTTGGAAATTTTCTGCCCTCTCAACATGTTTGTGAAATTATAAATGTAAAAGGGATTTTGTCACATAATTTGGTTTACCCACTTGTAATAATACCTTGGCATAAAAAGGATAATGTAGTATGCATGTTTTCCTTAAATGGACTTGGTGGCCACGTATAAATGATGGAATTGGAACCTTGTGGGTTTGATTGATTATATGGGTTTTAGTCTCTAATTATTGGTTATTTTAATATTATTTAACATATGAATTCGAGTATAGTTGGTTGAGTAGATGGCATAGCATGATGATATTAGCTTGTAAGTGAGGTTGGTATGACGATACTAAAGAGATACCTTGGTGTGTAATTAGTTTAATAAA
The DNA here is from genome assembly GCA_030864215.1 of Capsicum pubescens. Lineage (NCBI taxonomy): Eukaryota > Viridiplantae > Streptophyta > Magnoliopsida > Solanales > Solanaceae > Capsicum > Capsicum pubescens. The sequence continues at coordinate 178,526,409 of CM061545.1, read as the reverse complement.
AATTAAAATATGTGGTAATGTTTTAATTGGGACTAAAAGAGGGTTGTGTAGTTAACCATGGAATGTGGAGGTCCCAGTGGGACCAACACTGAAAATCACACTAGACGATTCAGGGGTCGTTATGGCTTGAGGGCTCGATCCCCCTTGCTAAGACTAGGTGGTTTGATTCCACCTTATTGTTATTATTATGATTAGAGGATTTGATTCCCGCATATCACATTTCATGATTGTATGCTTAAGTCACCTTAGTATATAAATGGAGGGTTTGAGTCCCCTGTGCATTTATGTATGATATTTCTCCAGTTTGTGTAAATACACACATAGTGTCCTGACCAAGGAGGTGAGAAATGGGTCCCATATAGCCCATAGGTATTATTATTATGATGGTTAAGCCACACAACCTAGGTTAAGGCTTTCAAATGTTAATGTTAAGCCTTGTTCCCTATCCTGGCATATCATTTGATATATATGTATGTTCATTCAATTTTTAATGATTTGAAACAATTGATCATGGCATTATGCAATCTTTATCCTTGAGTATGAAGCTAGAATTCACCCTTCTAACCTTCTTCGGATGTTGTATACTCACATGATGTAGAAATTGGTCGTTTTTATACTTCTTCTACGCAATGATTCAGATTCGAGGTCAGTTTGTGAGTTGACATTAAAATGGTCAGCTTTCATACATCGAAAGTCTATATTTCATGTTTTGGTTCCTTATGTCTCAGATTGTTTAGAGATGTTTTGTCTATAGTCGGGGGCATATCCCAACACCTTATTTGTATTTAGTTCTGATAATTTTCTTAGAAGGCTTTATTGGATTACTGTGGATTTGGGTATTGTTGATAGGTCATTTGGTCAATTTTTGGTTATTGTATTATAAACATGATTTAAATATCTTTAACATTTTCCTTATGTTATCTTGTTATATATTTGGAATTCATTCGGCATGGGTGATTTTGTAGTAGTTGGTTAGGTGAAAGGGGTGATCTCCGGTCCCTGGTGGACTTGAGATACTCATCATGGCTAGGACCTAGTTTAGGTCATGAGAATGTGGTATCAGAGCCAGGTTTGGTGTCATTGAGTTTCCCAAAAATCCATATCAAGTATAGTTACTTTTATGGGTGTGTAGCACGCCATACTTATAAGGGAGAGCATGTGAGGCATTTAGGAATGTTTCCCTTTCTTGTGATGTATTCTTCAAGCTACAGAGTCTATGGTCATGAAATCTCCTTTAATTCCCATATGTTTACTTGTAAGATCATTCCTTCCAAAAGATTCAATGAACGTGGGAACTATTCTATCTCATCTGAGGATAATATGGATGGAAATCGTCCTATCCCTGGGGTACAGACTTGGGTTAGGATTGCTTTTTCTGATTGCCCCAGTGGAGTTCCACCAGTCCCCCTAGTCCTTCTCGGATACCTCAAGGCAAAGTGTCCAATGCTGAGTTCTGCCGTTCTATTTATTTGTTGACCAATATAGTAGTCTCTCTGTCAAGATAGTCTAGTCTTGTTGGTGGGAGAATGAATCAGGATAAGATGAGGGAGAGACAGAATAAAAAGTATAGATATTCAGAGGAGGGTGGGGGTTATCACAATAGTGGTAGACATGGGAGACAATGGACTAAGGAAGAGAGCAAGGGAAATTCTAGTTCATACCCATCGACTAGAGCCCCTTACCCAAATCTGTCTTGTGATTATCATTTTTAAAATAGTGTTGGTCCTAGGACATAGGTTTCCTAGTATAAGTCTAGTGGAGCCCAGTTATTCCCTCCCTATCCTCTTTGCCAGTTTTATGACCAGTAGCATCGTGGGTATTGTCATAAGGGGAAGAAATAATGCTTTAAATATTGTCAACCTAGACATATGCAACGACATTTTCCTTCGGTCAGTGTTGCTATTAGAGACAATAATATTCTGGTTGATAGGTCATCTATTTTTTCACCAAGGTGTGTTACTTTTGATACCAGTACTTGCCAGAATTATGCTTATTCTCTTGCTACATACCAGTAGTTCAAGGCATAATCAGATGTCATTGCTGGTATGTTGAAACTCTTTCCCTGTGATGTGTATTGCTTTCTTGATCTTAGGTCTACTCCTTCTTATGTGACCCCTTATGTGTCTATTTATTTTGGTTTTGGTCCCGAGTATATTTCTGACCCCTTTTTTGTGTCTACACCGGTGGGTGACTCTGTTGTGGCCAGCAAGGTCTATAAGGGTTGCGTGGCGTCTATCTATAGTAGGGAGTCTTAGGTAGATTTGATAGAGTGGATATGGTTGATTTTGGTGTAATCTTGGAGATGGATTGGTTGTATCTATGGTATGCATCTCTTGATTGTTGGACCTAAAGGGTGAGTGTCCAATTCCCTAAATGAATCGGTGGCTTATTGGGAAGGTAGTTCCCTAGTGTCAAAGGAAAGTTTCATTTCGTATCTTAGAGCCTAAAAATTAATTTTTGGGATTTATCTCCTTCCGAACACTCGTCCTATCTCTATCCCTTCTTACGAAATGGCTCCAGCTGAGTTGAAAGAACTTAAGGAGTAGTTAAAATACCTTATGGATAAGGGTTTTATCTATCCTAGTGCATTTCTCTATGGGGTGCTTCCGTTTTTTTGTACGTAAGAAGGATGGTTTCCTCCAGCTATGTATAGGTTGTCAGCAGGTGAGTAAAGAATTTAGGGTGACCTTGTGGGGTTGACTATATTTATTTTATGAGGCGAGAGGGTGTGGGGTGCGAGGTACTTTTTTAGTGGTAGTCTTGATGGGGTTTGCGGGATAGATGAAGTTTAATCATAAGATAGCCAAACGTCCCTAGTACATGTCCATGGTGATACCTCTTAGAGAGGTGTGTTATGTATATAGGTGTAGTAAGATGGAGATCTAGAGATAATGATGAAACCCTAAGGGTTGCACCATACAGTGAGGGGACAAGTCCATCAAATTCAATCACAGGCAAGATACAATAAAACAACTAGGAAGTAGGAGACAATGCAAGAAAGGTAAAGAACACAGGATTTAACGTGGAAAACCCCTTACTTAAGAAAGGAAAAAACCATGGCTTGCCCTCGTAAACTCAAAATAGTTCACTTTAACCAAACTCTTGATTACAGACTCGACTATGAACCTAAATATATGATCCTCCTATTCCATGATTCCTACAAAAACTAGTTAACTCTATCTAGAAACAAGCTTAGGCAACTCCACCTAAGCACTTCTCTCAATAAAAAAAACAAATACTACTCATATAGCATGAGTAGTTCCATTATAAATCATTATTTGACTCAGGAAAAATTTCTATTTAAGCTCACACACTCACTAAGAACTTGGGCAATGTTGAAATTCTGAGTATTTGCCTTTTCTTCTCTCTTAAGCTCTTCGAAATATTTGCAATAACCATTTTATGAAGACGCATTTTATTCCTTTTATATATCAGTGATGATTAGGGCTAAAATGTCATTAGAACAGTGTCCCAATTAGTACGAACAACACCTACCAGTTTGTTACACAAGAGAAAAAAGTTGTACAATAACTCATGTCAGTTATACTATAGTCATGAACATCCAGGGACCTGGTCGCTTGTAGTCACCCGCTCATCATCAAAACTACATATAGCAATTTTCCTCCATTTTGATAATGACAAACCAACAACAAATCTTTGAGCATCTATACACATCCATCACATTTAATCAGTGTGATTACCACTCTGAAGATGAATGTTCCCCCTATCATCATGCAACACAGGGACCTGGTCCCTTTTTATCATTAGCAGCAAAAACTTTGAGAATATTTGCTTTCCCTATCACTGTTCACCATTACTCATTCATTTGCTTCCCCTTATCATTATGAACCATAATTCATCAAGTGCATTTGCATACCTCCTCCTATTAACATGCCACACATGAACACACGCACCTAGGCATTATATATGTACACGCTCCCTACATATTACACATATCACATCTTGTTCCTACCATATGAAATGCATATTCCCTCTTTTGTCATAATTGAAAAGGAATAGCAGTAAACAAAGAGTAAAATAAGCACAAATCAGTTAACTCATGGACACTCGGTAACACTAACATAAATAAAAGTTTAAGAAGAGAGAACAAATTAAGCACACAAATCAGAATTCGTTCATTCATTGTCAAGTAGTTAAGTACCAATACAATATAACAACAAACATCAAATAATTGTCTTTTAAAGTCCATAAGAGGACAAAAGACCAAAAAATGACCAAGGAGACTAATGCATTAGGAAATAAGTAGAAGGGGGCTTAGGGGAGAGTGATTTTAATAACAATTCCGTTCTGGCAGACTCAACAACATGAGCTTCCAATAGTTATTTTGTGAGGGTATTAATTTCTACATTTAGCCCTTGAACCTTACCAATTAGTTTTGCAACTTTGCCTTTTAGCTTTGTATTTTCTGTTGCTAGTTCTTTAGTGGCACCAGGTCCCTCTGAGGATAACTTCTGATTTTGTAATTTTAGATAAACTATTTCAGTCTCCTTTGCATCTAGCTGCATCCTTAACTCCTTCATTTCTTTGCTCAAAATTTCTTGGGTAGCCAATAGTTTTGATACTTCAGACATAGTTCTAACCTATCCATCAATGTATTCATTCTCTAGGAACTGCTACTTGGTTCTTTCTCAGCAAATTTTATCTTTTTGGGACCAGGTCCCTTGGAAACTTTCTTCTTCTTCACAATAATATGATTTTTTTCCTTTTCTGCACAACTACTAGACTTTGAACAAGAGGATCTGGTCCTTTCATCAACATAGACTTCCATTCTTCTTCTCTCTATTGTAGCTGCAACATCAGAGCCAATTATCTTCCTGTGCCCCAGAGTCAATCATCATTTCTTTTCCATTACTATCCTTCAGACTTTTTATTTTCCAACTCAAAGGTTGTTCATATTTATTCTCTTCATCTACCTAATTTGGATTTAATATAAACTCCCCATCCTTTGTCAAACTATCTTTTTCTCCTGCAATTTTCTCCTCTACACATATTGAACTTTCATTAGAATCATTTGCAAGTAAGAGTAAATTCTCAGCTACCCAATTTTTGTTGCAGAGTGAATCAGACCTTTTTACAGGAATTTCTTCTTCAACTAGTTAGGAAAATATGGGGTTTGACTAAGAATAGGTAGGGGAACCAAGTACGGGTAAATTTTCTAAAATTTTAGTACCTTGTAATTTTTCAAAATGAACAGAGATTTGAGAAACAATGAAGGACTCTTGCTTATTTGAGGAAGGAGGTCCTTTGGATTAAGGAATCTCCTGATTAATTAGAGAACCAAAGCCTTTATTTAGGTCTACATTCAAGCCTAACTCAATAGGACTCTTATTAGAGCTTAGAATTTTGACTGGAACAATTTCACTTAGGATCTTAGGAGTTTTAAGAGAAGGACTGATGGGTAAAGTATTTTGTGACTCTTGAGGATGATCAGAGGATAATTATTTCATGGAATTTGAAGAATATTAGATTTTTGACATTTTGAACTTTTTGAGATAGGAAAAGAAAGGAAAAGTTTAGATTAAGGAAGTAAATAATTTAGAATGATGTTCAGAGTTAATTCATAGGACAATGAAAAATGATTTGAATTTATAATTAAATTGGTGGTCTTTTGACATTTAATAGGTACCCTTTTGAATTGACGTGACTAATTGTAAAAGGTGTGACTCTTCATATTTGTCGTGGACTAGCAGCTTTTCATTCAGATAATAAAGGAAATGTGACCTTTTTAAACATAAATTTTATTAATTTCTACGGCATATTATTTTGGTACTAACCTGAGAGATAGGACCAGGTCACTCTTTTTTTTTGAGTGAATTCTCAACTTGTGTTTGCTTAAATTGTTTTCTCCCATGGCTGTCCCCATGGGTGTAAACCTACAAAGGTATGGTACTGAGTTAGACCAAAATGCACCTACCTTATAAAGGATACATATCTACTAAGCATAGCCAATTTTGAGTTGGAATAATAACTCACAAGATAGGTTAGGTTGATTAGATCAATTTTTCTTTAGCCTTTTTCCTCGTCACACATTTCTTATTCCATAGTTTGTTCTTAATGTATATCTGAGGATCAAGTCCTAGACTTGACTTTATTCACATTGTTGAAGCTTTTTCTTCTGAGATAAGTTTCTTAGGGACCACGTCCCTAAGGATTTTGACATGACCCCTTCTTTTTGAAATTCAACTTAAGTTGATATTAATGATTGGCTCTTTGAATCAACATCATTCTCATTTGAATACTTTATCCTTTTGCCTCTTCATCTTCAGCAATATCACCCCTTTTTTTTCAATCCCCAGGATTCCGCTTTTTCTTCCTACCTTTTTTTTAATTTTTCAAAGATTTCTCACTTATATAAGCCTTGGACCATGTCCCTAAGTGCAATTTCTCCTAGTAAGATACCTTCACCTGAAGTGCCTTGAGAGAGAACACAATCAGCTTTCAAAAATTGAGCCTTGCTCATACATTATTACAGAAAACTCCTAAATGCAATCCCTTTTATCTAAACTTAACCAATGGTCAATTGTTGGATTTGGGAACCTACTTAGGAATGAGTTCCCAGTTTGAAGACAAAGGTGTAATCAGATCCTTCTTAGTCTATCTAGGTAGAGAATTCCTATTTACATTTCTCAAGTGCTTGAAACCCTTAGGATGTGAATTCTCCTCCTGAATATATTTGATACCATTAATTTTTTCTCTAATTCAACTTTGAAATTTTTTCTTTGTGTTCCCATCTCTTCCACAATGATTACATGAAGGTTTGTGATCTTTGTTCCTAGCATCATGAGAAGTTTTTCTTCTAGAACCCAGATGTTGTGATTCTCCTTAATAATCAAGTGCCTTACCATTATTTACCCCTTGAATAGTCAAATTATAAAGGATCTATGAAGATGATGTCCATTTAAGAGACTTGTTAAACTCTTCTCTTAGACAGACTATGTCCACTTTCTAACTCTTCATTTTTGTGAAGTGCAGACATAAGGTGTTTTTAAGAATCCTTTGATATTTCTTCAAGTTCAATCCGAAGCTTTAAATCTTCTCTCTTTCCTTTGACATCAAAGTCACCCATCTTCTCCAGTTGTCTCGTACAACTTGGATTTTAGATTTTAATTTAACGGTCATTTCTTTAATTCTAGATATCAGGAGGGTTAAGGCAAATAATTCTAACTCTTGATTTTCAACTTTCTCCTCTAGAGCATTCTTTCAGTAGTAAGTCCACACATAGGGTATATCAACACACTATAAAGCTTTTTTATTTTCCTAGCAGAATAATTATCAATGTTTTCCTTTATATCAGAAAGAGTTAGACCTTTTTCCTCTTTATCTTCAGTGTTGGCCATGAAGGCCAACAAGGAGTCATAGACAACTGGACTCTTTTCCATAGCTAGCATGGACATATTTTCATGTTTTTCATTTTTATCTAATTCACTGGAAGAGTCTCCTCATCCTTCCAAAACTTTCTTTACTGCATAGTCAGCTGCAACCTTTTTGCTTAGTTTTACAGGGACCTGATCCTTGTTCTTTTCTTTGTCACAACATGTCTTGAGATATTCTTGATAGTCCATTTTTTTCAATGTATAATCCTTAATGAAATTCTTAAGACTTCCATATTTGTGACAAACCTCCACAATGCCTCCTCGTTTGTTATTGCTTCCACTCTTTTGGAACTGACCACTCTTCTTTATGGCTCTAAAAATTCTTTTTGTCAAATAGGCAACATCAGTGTCTTCTTCGACTGGATCATGTTTTGAAGCCTTCAAATCCAGGGATTTTTCTCTTACTTCCTTCTTCTCAACCCCTTGCTACTTCTCAACCTCATGGGTTTTCAGATTACCAATAAGTTCATTCATTATAAGAGTTTCAGGTTCCTTGTCTCAATTATAGCATCCACTTTGCTTTCCCAGGAATAGGAAGAACACTAAGAATTTTTCTCACTTATTTGTATAAAGGAATCACTTCTCGTAGGCATTGAAGCTTATTTATGATAGAAATGATCTTGTATGCATTTCTTAGATTTTTTCTTCTTCTTTCATGGTAAAGGTCTTATACTGAGTAGTAAGAATGTCTACTTTTGAATCCTTCACATCGTTAGTACCTTCATGAGCAGTCCTCAATTAGTCCTAGATCTCCTTATCATTTTCACCAGCTGAGATCCTGTTATACTCATCAGGACCTATCACACAAATAAGAAGTTTCTTAGCCTTGTAGTTTTTTTCTATCATTTTCTTGTCTTCATCATTGTACTCCATTCTGCTTTTAACAACCATTCTTGTAACCTCTCCTTTTTTGACTTCTTTAATAGATATATAAGGACTATCAAGAATTATGTCCATCAACTCACTATCCTCAACCATAATGAAGTCAAAAATCTTGGTTTTCCACCACCTATAGTATTGACCATTAAATATAGGTGGTCTAGTGGTAGATTGTCCTTTTTCCAGGTAAGATAGGGAAGCCATGATAACCAAACAGCTCTAGGTGTTAACCTTTTTGGGTGTTCTAGCTCTGATACCAAATGTAGAAACCCTGAGGGTTGCACCATCTAGTAAGCTTCTTAGGTCCCTCAAAGTCAATCACAGTCAAGATAAAATAAAGCAACCAAAAAGTAAGATCCAGTGTAAGAAAGGTAAATAACACAGGATTTAACATGGAAATCCCCTTGCTCAAGGGAGGAAAAACCATAGCTTGCCCTCACAAGATCAAAATAGTCCACTATAACCGAACTCTTGATTACAGACTCAACTATGAACCTAACTCTAGGTTCCTCCTGCTTGCAATACCTCTATTAAAAGAACACCATGACATCTCTTCCAAGATTCCCTCTAAAATTTGTTAACTCTAACCAGCAACAAGCTTAGGCAACTATACCTAAGCACTTCTGTCAACAAAATAAAACACTACACTTATAGCATGAGTAGTTCTATTATAAATTAGTATTTGACTCAAGAATAATTTCTATTTAATCTCACACACTCACTAAGAGCTTGAGCAATGTTGAAATTCTATGTTTGTTTACTTTTCTTATCTCTTAAGCTCTCTAAAATATTTACAAAACCAATTTGATAAAGAAGTATATTTTTCCTTTTATTTATAAGTGATGATTAGGGAAAAAATGTTATTGGAATAGGTGTCCTAATTAGTATGAGAAACAACTGTTAGTTTGTTACATAATAGGACAAAACTATGCAGTCACGCGTGCCAACTGTACTATAGTCATGAACATCCAGGGACCTGGTCCTTTGTAGTCATATACTCATCATCAAAACTACATATAACAGATAATCTTAAATTTTTTCCTAGTGGTGGGCTTCAAGGGATAGTCGGGTGAATTTACTCCTATTCTAGTGATTCCCTCCGATTTTGATTAAGAGGGCACTCTACTAGTGTTGTATGCATTTTAATATACTTATGCCTAAGTCCTGCATTCTATATGTTGTGAATGTCCATACTCCAGTCCCTGAACCAAAGGCAATAATGGTTCTCAGAAATTTGAGCTTCCAAGTATCCAAGCTCTATGTCATAACACTCATGATCTATACATTAATGTCTCGCATTATGCCTAGTTCCAAAAAATAGTGGTTTCAAGGTAAAATCCTTGCCTTTTTCCCTAAATATGAATCTTGGCTTTATGTTATATTACCCATGATATAAGTAGTCATGTTTCTCTCAGTGCCCAGTCCTAAGGACTTGTGCTATGGTATATTTATGTCAGAACGAACCTCTATTTATAACCTACGTTGTTTTTATGAAGTAGTTCATTCCAATTATACCATATCTCAGATCTCAGGTCTCACTTTGAGTTGTACGACAAATAGGAGTTGTAATTGAGAAGTAGTCCTTATATTTTTATGCTTGTACTCTAGTTCCTCAGTAACCCTTCTTATGTTAGGATGTAGTGGCTATAGAAGCACATTAATGTTTTGGATGAGGGAGTATTTATTCTTTATTGTAAAGATTTTGGGGTGACTACTTAAGATAAATTATAGATAAATTATAGTTAAAAATAGAAGAGTAAGATGAACCTTTGTTATGACAATAGTTAAGATCCATCGCGATAGTGATTATGATTTCTAGTTTTAGGTGGGAGATCTATAAAGCAGGGGTATAAAGGTAGGCTTGAATATTGTGATTGACAGATACACAAACTATTATGTTATGTGGTTAGTTCTCCTTGATTAATACTTGAGGTTACTTGATTTTGGTGATAAGATCGAGTAGTACTAGTGGAGTAGTGTAAAGTAGGGTCCCATGTCTTATAGTAGAACCTTTAACTTTGAGTTAGGGTTTAACATGCGAGGAACATATAATTATACTCAGGCTTTGTAGTTATATGTTGTGTGGTTGAAGTTGGGAGATTGAAATGGTGGAGTGTTGTGTTCATAGTTAAAACAATAGTGGGAAGCATGGTTATATTTAAGGGTTATTAGATGTATTTTTTAGGAAGTGTATTATGCTTCTATGCTATTCTTATGTCCTGTAAGAATTTTGGTTCACATCTTGTATAAATGTTCCATAGTACAAATGCCCAAGATCATACCACTGTCATGTCTCGTTATCATATGGTTGGTGCTTACATGATTCACTAGGGTATCATGATATCCAATATCTAATCCTATTCCTCATTCCAGAAATTCATTCTTAAAGTATGTGACTATTTTTATATATCTTTGTTTTCTGACTTTGTTAAAGGGAGGTGTGGTTGTTAATTATGCTAAGTCATGCTTGTATATTCTTTGACCTATCTTTCGAGGATGAATGATCCAAGTGGGGGAGAATTAAAACACCCCATATTTTGTCCCTTGAAAATTTCTTGAGATTTGATCCTACTTCCTTGCTTATAACTAATCCTATGAGTCGTAGGGTGTCATTACGGGTCCTAGGGACCATATTGTAACTATATAAAAGAATAAGCAACTAGATTCTACTCTAAGTACTTGTGGCTTGTAATAATGCATTGGCATAAAAAGGATAATTAAGTATGCATATTTTCATTGAAAGGCCTTGGTGGACATGTATAAATGGTGCAATTGGAACCCTGTGGGTTTGATTGATTAAATAGGTTTGAGTTCCGAATGAGTGGTTATTTGAATATCTTTTGACCTGTGGGTTCGAGTCCCAGTTGGTTAAGTAGATGGCATAGCATGATGATATTATCTTACAAGCGAGGTTGGTATGGGGATAGTAACGAGATGCCTTGGTGTGTACTTGGCTTAATAAAAATGGAAATATCTGTTAAATATTTTAATTATGCTTAAAAGAGAGTTGCGTAGCTAACCGCAGAAGATGGAGTTCCCGATAGGGACGAACACTAAAAACTGAGCTAGCCAGTGCAGGGGTTATTATGGCTTGAGGGTTCGAGTCCTCTTACTAAGACCAGTTGGTTTGAGTACACCTTATTGTTATTATTATGATTGGAGGGTTTGAGTCCCCCCTATCATATTTCATGATTGGGTGCTTAAGTTACCTCAGTATAAGATTGTAGGGTTTGATTCCCCCATGCATATATGTATGATCATTCTCTGGTTCGTGCGGCTACACACTGCAACCCGACCAGGGGGTGATAACTGGGGCCCATATAGCCCGTGGGTACTATTATTATGATGGTAAAGCTACACAACACAGGTTAAGGTTTTCAAATATTCATGTTCAACCTTGTTCCCTAACCCGACATGTGATATGATATATATGTATGTGCATTTGGTTATGTGCATTGCATTTTGAATGATTTGATATTGTTGATCATAGTATTATTTAATCCTTATCCCTAAGTATCATGATAGCATTCACTATGCTAACCTTCTTTGGATGATGTATCCCCACGTGATGCACAAATCGGTTATTCTTCTACTTCTCCTGCATAGCGATTCAGATTCGGGGTCAATTCGTGAGTTGACTTTGAAGTGGTGAGCTTCCATACATTGGAAGTCTACATTTCATGTTTTGGTCCCTTACGTCTCTGATTACTTAGACTTATTTTGGCTATAGTCGGGGGTATGTCCTGACACCTTATTGGTATTTAGTTCTAGTACTTTGTTTATAAGGCTTTATAGGATTAGTTTGGACTTAGGTGTTGCTAGTAGTTTATTTGGTAGGTTTTTGGTTAGCGAAATATAGATATGATTTAAAAATCTTTAAGTTTATCCTTATATTATCTTGTTATATGTTCGAAATTCATCCGACAGTGGTGATCTTGTGGTGGTTGGTTAGGTCCAAAGGGGTGATCTTGTATCCCCTGCGAACTAGAGATACTTATCACGGATAGGCCCTGGTTTTGGTCGTGACAGATTCCTACTAAGTGCCTACTATTTTGGTACTTATAGTACATTTCTATACATTTTTGATGCAGATTCGAGTCGTCCATTTCCTTTTATCTTACTTTTTTCTAGTCTTTAGTTTTAAGATAGATTATATTGACTATTTTAGATACTTCGGTTGTATTTTTAGTTGCTCTTTTACTATCTCTACCAGGTCATAGTATTTGGTTCTTTATGTTTAGTTACCCTTGGATTATTTCTACTCTCTTGTTTGTTTATAAACTGTGTTGTTGTCTTTCGCTTTTATTGGGCACACCCACTAAGTTAACCCATTGTGTTTAGCTCTAAGTTATGGTTTGGATTACCTACTAGAGAGATAGTGTAGGTTTCATCATGACTCATAAATCGGATCGTGAAAAATTGGTATTAGAGCCCAGGCTATATCGGCATTGTTGTAACAAGAGAAAATTTCAAGAAAATTCTTACAAATTAGAATGATGATCCTATCTTTGGGAGGTTATTGGAAATTCTTAGGAGTTCTGCACTTCCTTCACTCATTTTATGCTAAGAGTCTGAGTTGGTCTATAGAACATTCCTTTGATTTCACTCTTTCATAGATGTCTAGGAAACATGCTACCACTACTCGATATAAGGGTCTCGAGGCCAAGCCGAGGGATCCTAGTCATATTTAGCATCACATTCTTAATCACAGCTGGACCGTCAACCTAAGGGGTATCCATACTAAGAGGTGAAATATAACTAGTGATCTATCTATCCAAACCTACTCTCTGACTCATATGCTCAATCACTCTCATGGTACATCTGTTACGTGCCAATTTAAAATGGTGATGAAAGTCAATTGTAGACAAAGGAGCTGCATAATTTGAACCAAAAAGAACTCAACCGATGGCCACCGTTGAAATATAAACCCTGACCCCTCTCACAAGAACCTTCTCCAACTAGGGTTGCTCTGCATGCCTACTGTCTCTAGGTGTAGTCAAAGATACGGTGGCATGGTAGGAGGCATAAAAATTTCACACCAATGCCTTACTGTATGAACCTATGGGTATGGTCATCCACCCCAGCTGATACCTATCAAACAAAACCTACAACAATGGTGCTCCATCCAACCCAAATAAGTCTATTTATCTATATTCGTAAATGTCCCTCTTGGGATGGCCTTACTCGATCACAAAACTATCTTTCCCATAAAGTAGCCAAATTCCCTCTATAAACCATCTCCGGTTCAACTCATTAATAGGCTTGGACGATATGTTTGTAGGTTTTGAGGACAGATCTGTCAGAGATGGTGCCAATGTGGATAGGGGTGGATCCTAATGTAAACTCTGGTCAGTACCCTCCTCATATTAGGGTATTACTGATGACTGCTCCTATACTACAGCTCAGACTCATCCTCATCATATGACCCCTCCTTAGACTGGGGTCCTGTGTATCTGCCTCTAGAAGTAGTTCTAACCCTACATCCTCCTCCTTCTCCTCCTCCTCTTCCTTATTATTATCATCATCAACCTCATCATCCTAATTATCTCTCTCCTCAGACTAAGGAGAATATGGCAGTGATATCCTAGCCTTCTTCATTCTTAGCCTGGGTAATGGGATACTAGGTTATGGATGAGCTCTAGGCCGAGTAAAAGTAGGTCATTTGCCTCACTGTGAATGGGCAACAAGTTGTATGCCCAATTTTTCCATAATAATAGCCTCAACTACAGTATGCTTCTGGACCCTAGTCACTGGCCGATTCACTCTGGTCGGGGCTTCTCTAGTCTGGGAAACTGGGTATGCCTCCTCCAAGCTACTACTGTCAGTAGAGTCATCCCATATCCTAGAAGGCTCAGCCTTCTTCTTTGAAGCACATCAATGTTGGAAAATAGTGAGGGGCTGCAAAACTTGATGAAATATTTTGAATTTTCCCTCAATTTTACATCCGTATAACTTATACTTAGACCAAAAAAGTCTAATATGCACACATACCACTATAATTAACTTTTTCAATACAAACTAGCATGCAATCTTTTGGGATTCCTCTACCGCTTCAATTTTCCGCTTCCGTTTAGGGCATGATCTTAAGATTGAAATTGAGAACACTATCCCATATTAGGATATTAAGGCTAATTCAAGTCTCTTATATACACGTTTGTTGAGTTCTACATGTTTTGCATGAAAAAGAACATACCAACTCACTTATTTCAAGTTTATTGCAAGATACTAGGATTAGGAACCGTGAATATTACCTTTTATTCAAAAAACAAAAGTGCAATAAGAAAAAGATGAAATAAAATCAAAGATTGAAATGCATACATAGTTCTTTTGGAAAAATTTGTACCGAGAACAAGTAACGTATTAGCCTTTACTCAAGTGTAGGAAAGTGGGATATTTTGAAATTTAAGAGGAAGGAAGGAAATTTTAAGTTTTGAGGGGTTAAAACCGTCCAAATGGGTTTTAAATAGGCTAAGGGTCGGTTTAGGGATAGGTAGATTTGGGTTGGGCCTACATTTGTAAACAAAATTAGGCCCAAAATTGGCAACTTATGACACCACCTAGGGGTCGTAGGTGGGCCCAATTTTTTGACCCTTTTTGTTGCTCTCTGGACTTTGCATTCTGATACTAACTGCACTACTTACGAAGTCATAAGTGGTATTTACAACCTCATAAGTATGTTCACAAGTTCAACTCCAAAAAATTCTCCAAAAATACTCAAAATATCATCTTTACATTTAATGCAAAACTTACCCTGCCTGCATGGGACTTATGACCTTCATGAGGTGGTCACAAAGTCCCCTTACCTAAAATATTTAAATGAGACACTGTATTACTATATTCTAGGTTGTTCCCCATGCTATTGTACCTAAAAAAATAGAAAAATAATTGTGAACACTAAAATAGTGGGTTGTCTCCCACACAGTGCCTGATTAAACACCGCAGAACGATGTGGATAAGTTGGTTACTCAAACTTCACAAACAATCCCATAGGTTTCCTTCTATGCAGTGCTTGATTTAACGTTACAGCATCATAAAGCTCAACTTACTCCCATCTTTTAGGGGTAAGACGGTTGTTGTTAATAGTCCAACTTACGTTGGGGTCGATCCACATGGAGTGGGATTTAAACTTCAAGACAAAATAGGTGTTGTAATTACAAAAAGGGTACCCGAGGTGAAAACAAACATGACATGATATGTAAAGTGGGGGTTTTAGTTTTAAAAGTGGATTATACCTTTCACGAGTCACACTACAAGTTTCACTAACACTTTTGAATTGAAATTAAAGTTAGAGAGAATCTTGGGATTATGTCTACCTAAAGATATAAAGTTAGAGATGATTCAACATGATATCTAGTTATTGAGTGAGAAATAGGCTAGGTTGAAGGTCTTAGCGGTTAGGTTTTCAACCAAACCACAAATATTTCACCCATTGGATCTTTTGAGAACCTAACAAGTATACCATTATAGTCACGCATAACCTCAATCAGACATCCCTATATCCAGGAAGATGCCCATGGCATGACTTACATTCCATTTACACTTATTTCTAAGATTGAAAAATGTAGTAAACCATATACTTAATTGTCCACCATTGCCTTTTCCCCCTATAACCCTTTTTCAAGGATGCTATGGGTTCCCATGGGTTCACCTTCATCTCTTTTTCAAGGATGAGGAAGGTTTTCTAGAGTATGGGGTTTTCACTAATCAAACCCATTTGGATATTTGGGGTTTTCACCTACAAATCTCAACTATTAAGCTCAATAAATGGAGGAATACATACTTAACAACTATAAATCACACAAACACATCAATACCCCCACACAAATACATTTTAGTTCAACATAATCCCAAGGTTGGAAAAATTAGCTAGTCCTAAAATGAAAGAGAAGAAATCTACCTAACAATTCGTTCATGGAATCCATAATAAAGAAAGGTATAGATAATCTTCAGTTCCACTCTTCAATTTCACCAATTTCTACTTGAAATACCCAATACAAAAATAAAGAGGAATAAATTTTCCCCCAAGTTCTAGGGTTTCACCAATGTCAAGTTTTCAAATCTCCTCTAACGCATAATGTCCATAGGGAAAAGAATTTTGGGTCTTCTATAGGAATTTGAATTAGCTGTCCTATTTGATCGAAATGCCCTTGTTCATTAATCCCTCTAGGCCGCGATCGCATAGCTTCACCGCGATTGCAGCTACTGCAACCGCAATTAGATCCACATGATTGTGGTAAAGTGACCTTCTTGACTAGCCGCGACCGCGTTAACTGAGGTTGTGTTTTCTCCAGGTCTCCAGCTGCACTCCTTAGCCTCCATTTGACCACTTCTTAGCTCCAATTCGTATCTTTTTATTTCATCAACCATGTGCCTGCAAAAGGTGGATATTAATGCATTTAATTACAATTATGTCTCCTTTATTCCTTCAAAATATGTTAACGTACATGAATAATGAGTTCAAATGAGTGGAAAATTCTCCACTCATCAATGCCCCCAACTTAGATCCTTGCTTGTCCTCAAGCACACAACCTCTTATCATGAGACACTGTACTTTTATGCCCAAAGTTCATAATGACTTCAAGCTTAGTCACTACTATAATTAGCTCCTTGCACATGCACCAATCTATTTTCACGGCATCCCTCATCATAAAATACGGTATTCAAGGATTCAAAAGACTTTGAAGGGCAACGAAGCAATAACTATCAATACTCTAGATGTGGATCATTTTTTTACCAAATCTAAGCGATACTCCTTTTACCTTATTTCTCAGAAGATGAAAAAATCACCCATCTCAACTCATTCACATGCCTCCTCACAAGAAAGAAAATTTCACACACCAAGCTATCAAACGTACAATAAGAAATTTAAGTACAAAACTCTCTCCCTCATAAAAGAATTCTCTATGTCAACCAGTGTCATACCATGGGCTTGATCCTATTTTCAATCTCCAGTACAAGGAAAGTAAATGGTTGAAGATCTCAAAGGACTTTTTGATCTTGTAATGTAGGTTTCTGTTATGGTAGGATATGATTTGGGAACAACATGGCTACACCCTTCCTTGAACATCTACATCACACTATTTAATCTGCCTTTTTGACTATGGGCCACTCTTCTTTGATCTTTTCTCTTTTCATATGCCTATTTTTTGCCTCCTTTGTTCACCCATTTTCTACTATTTCTCTTCTAGCCATTTTCATGCAATTCTTTCCTTTGTTGGACCCATTCTTTTTCTATTCATTTATTTTCAATTCTTAGGAACTTGGAAATTTTACTAACAACCTTGTGGCCCCAAACTAACTTCCATCAATCAATACCACCCCCAACTTAGGCTTTTAACCTCAAGTTTCAATTTTAAGTTCAAGAAGGGTATGGTTCAAAATAAGGATAAAAAGAATGATTCACGACTTGTAATGTATTTTCCAAAGAAAGGTTCAAAGTGGGTAACTAGGGATTACATTTAAGCATGGGTAGATTTTTTAGGGTAAAGTGGCTTCCAAAGTCACAAAGATAGACTGCAATCATTTGTCAAACCAAATACAATCAAAATTAGCTTTGAATTACAAATGGGGAAAGTTCTAGATGACACAACTACACACGAGATGAATTCAAATAGCTCACCACACATGGAATGCAAAATTCGTGAAGGAGGCTTAATTTTCCCTCCCATTTGAGACAAAATTGGACTATCTATCACTATTGGAAAGTCATAAATTTATGGAGCCACTCAAAGAGAAAAGGTTTTGTTACAAAGTTGCTCATATCCATGCCCTTGATTTTATTGAAAAGTTTTAGATGGGAGGGAGAGGTGATTGTTTTGTATTAGCACCATGCACAGTTTGCTAAACATAGAAATAACCCTAGCCTTAGTCTCAAACTTTGTATTTTACACGGGAAACCATAAGTCTACTCAGTCTTCTCCCTAGGTATAAACATTTTAGCTCCCAAATTCTCAATACCACAGGTACTCAAACTTTCCTTTAATTTGTGGACTTGATGCCACAGGTACTCAAACTTCCCCTGCATAGATGGATCGAAACCTAGGATGATGTTTTCCCTAAATAATGATGTCACTCAATCTATCACAGGGAAAAGTATGTCCATATAACTAAGAAAACTTAGGTAGCCTCACAGCAAACATCCCCAACTTAAATGTTTAAAGTTCCCTCACTAAAGTAAAATTAAGAATCACAAGTTTTGAGAGGGGCTCCCTAAAACAGTATGTGTTCAGCAATATGGTGCTACGATCATGCCAATAGGTCCGCGATCGCGGTCCTCTGTCCATGATCACAGTAACTGAGACCGAATTCCCCTATTTTTGCTTTGTTTCTATTCCCTGTACAGCATCTAGTTTTCCAGTTCTATCTTCCCCTATTTTTTTGAATATAAAACTTATGTCAAAACTCCCACAAAACATCAATACAAGAAAAAGTGTTTCAAGGATGATTTGCCTCACATCAAGCGCCTAATTTAACATCGCGGCACGACATTCCTCTTTGAGAACTTAGAATCCTTGAAATGCACAAACTTCACCTTGGCTACCATGGGATTTTTTATGTTGTAGTGTTTCACTCTTTGACCGTTGACCACAAGTTTCTTTTCTTCTTGGTCTTCCAATTCAACGTCACCACTAGGGTGAACCTTAGAAATCACAAATGACCCCGACCATTTAGATTAAATCTTCCCCGCAATAAGTTTTAACCAGGAGTTAAATAGCATGACATTCTCTTCAGCATGGAATTCTCGCTATAATATACGAGCGTCATGCCACCTTTTCATTTTCTCCTTATACAATATGGAGGTCTCATAAGCTTTGAGTCACAAATCTTCCAACTCGTGGGGTTTTGTAGCCCTAGCTTCGAAGGCTTCACCCCAATTCATGTTCAACCTCTTTAAAGCCCACAAGGCTTTATGCTCAAGATCGACTGGTAAGTGACATGCCTTTACAAACACCAATTGGTAAGGAGAAATACTAATTGGGATTTTGAAAGCCATTCTATAAGCCCAAAGTGCTTCATCGAGTTGTCTTGCTCAATTGGTTCGGCCAACATTCACCATATTTTCAAGTATTGCTTTGATTTCTCGGTGTGAGATTTTGACTTTTCCACTTGTTTGGAGGTGATGTAGGATGGATAATTTGTGCTTAACCCCTTACTTGTCAAAAAGGGCTCCAAATACCCAATTATAAAAATTTGAGACACAATCACTAATAATGGTGCGCGGTGTTCCAAACCTTGTGAAAGTATGTTTTTTCAAAAAGGGCGTGACACTCTTTCTCTCATTATTAGGAAGTGTCATGGCCTCCACCCATTTAGAAACATAATCAACTATTACCAATATGTATTTGCTTCCATATGAGCTTACAAATGGACACATAAAATCAATTCCACACACATCAAATAGTTCCACTTTAAGGTTTGGTTTGAGGGGTATTTCATGCCTTCTTGAAATGCCACTATGCATTTGACATTGGTGACATAACTTTACCCACTCAATGGCATCCCTATGCATGGAGGGCCAATAAAATCCACATTGAAAGATTTTGGCGGTGGTGCGAATTCCACCATGATGACCACCATAAGGTGAGGAGCAGCACACTTTAATGATATAATTCATCTCCACCTCCATGAGACACTACCTAATAATGCCATCCACATACTCTTGAAATAAGAATGGCTCATCCCAAAAGTATCTCTTTGAATCAAACAAGAACCATTTCTTTTTATGGTAGGCCATTCACTCTGAAAGCACATAGTTGGCAAAATCAACATACCATGGTGTGATTCTCCCCCCAATAGACATGACTAATTCATTGGTAAATCCATTATCAATTTAAATTTCTCCTTTCTGTTGATGATTACCTTTAAGACGCGAGAGATGATGGGCCACTTGGTTTTCGCACCCCTTTCAATCTCTTACCACAAAGTTGAATTCTTGAAGGAGAAAAATCCATCTAATTAGTCTGAGTTTGCCTCCTTTTTAGCAATGAGGTATTTGAGGGAAACATAATTCGTGTGCACCACTACTTTTACTCATAACAAGTATGCATGAAACTTTGCAAAAGCATACACAACTGCCAATAATTCTTGTTTGGTAATGGTGTAGTTGCGTTGAGCATCATTCAAGGTCTTTCTTGTAGAGTATATAGGATGGATAAGTTTTTCCTATTTTTAACCTAACACCATACCCAATGGAATCCCACGTGCATCACACATTACCTCGAAAGGAGATGACCGATCCGAGGCCACAATAATAGTGGCCGAAATAAGCAATTCCTTGAGATGTTCAAAAGATTTCAAGTATGCCTCATCAAAGTTGAATTTGGTTTATTTCTCAAGGAACTTAGAAATAGTATGGGCTATCTTAGAAAAATCCTTGATGAACCATCGGTGGAACGCAGCATGTCCAAGAAAGCTCTGAACACCCTTGACGAAAATAGGAGATGGAAACTTGGAAATTACCTCAAACTTGGATTGATTGAATTGAATGTTTTTTCCTTATAACTTATGGCCTAAGAAAATTCCTTATTTGACCATGAAATGGCATTTCTCCCAATTCAACACAAGGTTTATCTGCACACATCATTCCAGAACCTTACTTAAATGTTCGAGGCACGACTCAAAGTAGTTACCCACCCCAGAGAAATCATCCATGAAAACCTCCATGGATTATTCCACCATATCTTCAAATATTGACAACATGCAACGTTGAAAGGTCTTTGAGGCATTACATAACCCAAATGGCATTTGCTTGAATATGAACGTCCCAAATAGGAAAGTAAAAGTCATATTCTCTTGGTCATCCAGGGGATACAAATTTGGTTGTATCTTGAATAACCATGTACAAAACAATACCATTCTCATCCGGCTATCCTATCCTACATTTGATCCTTGAGTGGCATTGGAAAATGGTCTTTCTCAGTCCATGAGTTTAATGTTTGGTAGTCCATGCAAACTTGCCACTTGATGACCGATCGAACAGGAATAAGATCATTCTTCTCATTTTCAACTACTATGATACCACATTTTGTAACGCCCCAAATATGGTACTCAAGATGTTACACGGTACTCATGACCCCGAAGGACCACAAGGTAACCCATGACTGATATCAGTAACTGAGCACTGAAAAAAATATTATAAATATGCGAAAAAAATGAATTGAATAGCCATAAGGTTCAAAACTGAATGAACATTTGATAAACAATGTCTGAAAATGGTATAGCAATACCAAAGCAAATCTGATGTAACTGTCTAAGATGCTATAGTCTGAAAGCCTCTAAACTGTCTGAATAAGGAGTTGATGGGAAGGTCCCCAACTAACTCCAATAACTGAATTAAATTAAAAGCTGAAATAATAATGTAATCATCATTTCCTCGAAGGATGAGGACTCACATCTCACTCTGACTGCTGAACTGGGACGCTACTGATGCTTTGGATCTCGTACTTCTGAACATATGGTATAAGATACCATAGAGCAAATACGTCAGTACTTTGAATGTACTAGTATGCAAGTGAGGTATGTTGAATGAAAATGGTTCATATGCATGAATAATACTAACTGACTGACTAACATGAATGTGAGAATACATGTATGACTATGTAACTGTAACTGAGATCGTCATAGGACTAAATACTGAGTCTACTGATATTGACCCCTGAGTCGTTGATAAGTGAGAAAGACTGATAATATATTAATAAATACTAAGGGACTGATACTATGTTACTGATACATGAATAACTATTTCTGATAGTTTTGATTATGAAGAACTGGTCTGGTTGACTGTATCTGACAGTCCTGAAGCTGAATATTGATAACATGAGTTCTGAGAACTGATATAACTGATAACATAAGTGACTGTATCTAACAGTCCTGAATCTGATGAAACTAGCTCAGTTTCGTACTATATTTGAATTTGACTATATCTGACAGTCCTAAAATCTAAATAACTATCAGAGTTCTTTTACTGAGATTGAGACTGAGACTAAGACTGTGGAAGACTGTGGGAGACTATGGGAGGTAATCATCTAACCGACATGCCCCAGAACTGAACTGGTGGGGTCTAACCTATAACCCCAACTGGAAGGATGCCAATACCGTGCCACGGGTAAAGACCTGCTATGAGTATACCCTCGCTGATAGGGAGCTCTTTCGCCAACCCCTCCTAGTAGGTAACCCAAATGAAATGTATATATATATCCTTAAACGCATAGGGTTCATCTCAACCTACGCTGGCTATGTAGTTCTGGAACACAAGGATTACTTCTAAGGATCACACCCTCCACTGAATAACAGGTGAGTCCCCATCCTTGGGTACACTCGGTGCCGAATCCTACTCCTAACTGAATAGACACTAAACTGATTAACTAAATTGAACTGATTTAACTGAACTGAACTAATTAACTGATGGTATCATTTAGCGGATATAAAACTTAATTTACAGAGTTCCATTGACTGATGGGATGCTACTGAGATCTGAGGATTGACTGAGAGTACTGAAGTTACTGAGACTTACTGGGAATACTAAGATCACGGAGGTTATTAAACTAATGAGATAACTGAGATTTATGAAATTTCCTAAGTCACATGACTGACTAAGTTCTATGGATCGTCACTTGTCTGAGAGTATCGTGAAAACATGACATGGCTCTAGGAACACAACTAAGTTGTCGGGTACAAGTACCCTCAGGACTCGATGGAAAAAAACTGACATAACATGACTTACTCGAACACATGACCAATAACACAATTCATAATTCATATATGAAAGTACTTCATCAAATATGTGACATGCATAAACTTGTACATAAATAGGGATTTCATAATATCATGCTAGTTAGGAACTTTTCCTTCATATAGGCATTCAATCAAACACATGGTAGTCATGGTATATGTAAACAACATTGTACAATAATTAGACATCATGGTTCAGTTCTAATTTCATCATTATAGGGTTTAATCGTAAGTTCACATGAATATACATCTATACTAATCAATTCCACATAAAATTAATCACCCAACATGGATTCAAATTCAATTAATCATTCTCAACATGAACAAAACAAACCCAACATGAAACTCATAAAGAAATCCATAAACTTGAAGTTGGAAAAGAGATTCATGGACGAAAAGGGTCCATGAATGAACACTACGCATACCTTGGTTCGTAAATACACGAAGATTGATGGAGAAAGTTCTTGAACTTGAATCTTCTCTTAAAAACCCTAATGTGTTCTTAAGAGGATTTTGAGAGAATAAAGTATATTTTGGTGTAATAGAGGCTCAGATCTATGTTTTTGAGCTTATATAGGGTAGGTAAATTGACACTTTTAACCCTCAGACACGTATTTTAATTCTTGTGAAAATTTCCCTATTTTCATCCTTGGCGCGAAGCGCCACTATCGCGCCAAGTCACTGGAACTGGACAATTGAGAATCTGCATGGTGGCGCGGCGCGGAGCTATCGTGTTTCCACATTGTTTTAGACCTAGAAGTTTGGTTCACCCCGCTACTATCATGGAGAAACACTGGAAATTGACAATTACCATTTAAGCTGGCTCTGCGATGCGCTGATGACTTAGGTGATACACTATCTCACTAAAAATGCTCTAACTTTTTGCCCGGGTGTCGGATTTTGCCGAATTTAGTATCGATGGAAAGCTTATGGAATTTCACACATGAAAAAATTGAAAATATTGAAAATACCACATATATAAAAGTGGATTCATCTTTCATAGAAAGATTTTAACATTCTTGGGGAAAAATTTCAATCTAGGAAAAGTACGGGTATTATAATATCTGCCCCTTGAGAACATTCATCCTCGAATGAGACTTAGTGAGAGGGGAGAAGATGAAATGACGTACATATTGAACATGAATAAATAAAACATGATCTCATGACTGACATGACTGAAGAGATGAATATAACATACTGAACATGCATGTCTAATGCATGACTGATAAGCTGTGTTCATGCATATCTGATGCATGGATAATTGACTTATGAATACATGACTGAATGTTCTGATGAACTGAATTTCTCACAGTGAGAAGGCATGTTTGATGCATGATTATATAACTAAACTAGTATATGAATGCATAACTGAATATGCAAGAATACTTAGTACCAAGTTTGTAATGGGGATCTGAACATGAACTGAATACTAAGTTTGTAATGGTAGTTTGAACATGGAACTCAGTAAGTTTAAGAAAACTATTACATGACTGAAAGGCACTAGTGAACCCATGATTATGCTAGAAGTATGCATGAACGGGGACCGTAGAACATGACTGAGGCTAAAACAAGGCATATAAACTAAATTTCGTGAACTGATTCAAGCCCTTAAGTACATGGCTCATTACTGAGATTCAAACTTGAGGGTTAACTTATATGTATTCCCTACTTCAAAATGGATTCATTTCATGAGAAGAGAATGGGATGCTTATGTTATAAAGGTTCGGGGGATCATATCATATCTCCGCCTTGGGACACTATATCCCTCTAGGAATACTATCTTGGATGAGCTACTGAGGGGAAACTGAGGTGATGCGCAAGGAACCTAGTATCTGAATCATGATTGATTATCTAAGATCTAAAAATTGAGGCCTGATACATGATCTAAGATAAAGCAACTAAGATTCATGCACTGTAACTGAGACTACTGAAAGATTTACGAGGTGTTGAGCACGAATGCATAAACATACTAACTTATCTAATTAACTGGATAACTGATAGATAAATACTGGGTATGAGAGACTGGTCTGTACTTAGTCCGACTAACATGACTAAGGCTATAAAACATTATGCATAGGAGATAATGATTGACTGGATAACGTGAGGTAACTAAGAATGAATGAGCAAAACTACATCACCTCAAGAATTCAAGGCTAGACATATATCATGGTTTGGAAACATTATGTAGTCTGAGGTACTAAAACACTACTAACTAAGTGACTGATAGCTATAGTATTGGTCAAGAAAGTCTGGAACTGAACTGAGTTTTTGATCTAATTACTGAACTAAAGTTGGTATTATAACTAAAATTGTAACTGAGATTCTAACTGGAACTGAATATTGGGTTCTAATAATTGAGGTTTAGACTGATATTGAAGTACTGAGACTGGATACTGATAACTACTTGGGGAAAGATTGGTGTAGGCAAGGATCCGATGCTCAAATAAATACTATATCAACCTGAACAATCGACTAAGGCCTGAGGAACAAAGTACCAACATTATGGATTTATCAAGAGATTTAAACTGGAGGTTTACATGATGTAATTTGATCTTGACTAATAACTAGGACTAGAGCAGGAGTCATGATGACCGAACATATAGTAAAACATGACATGAGTGCCTGACTCATGAGCTGCATGACTTAAATCTAAAATTTCTGTGTTTATGGAACATTGCTTGTACTACTGAGGGTGTTGGAATCCGTCCTGCTAGGAATTCGACATGCACACAATCTTATGGGAAGTGTGTGAAACATGCGTAGGTAAGGTAATGACTATGGTACAAAACAATTTCACTGAGATAAGAGTAGGTCGGGAATCATCTTTCCTTAGTGATTACCTACACATATAGAAACTATAACTAGAATCTGAAGGCTTGACTTTCTGACCCCATGTTTTAACTTTTACACAAGGTTTCACAAGAAAAAGGAACTCATGAATATGAAGAAGTGTGAACATGTAAATGAGAGATCTATAACATACCCGTGAATCCATTATGTGGATTTTCCTAATCCTACCGGGACCGAAGTGCATATAGTCTGCTTGGGCGTTGCCCACTGATAGCGCTGCAATTGGTACCCTACTGATTCGGGCGACCGAACTGAAATGATGAACGGAGATGACTCTGATAAAATGACTGGGGGCAGTCTCTGACCTTGTGACCTAACTCACTACATCTGAAACACATACCACTGCCGGCTCTACACACACCCTTATGATGCTTACCACACTCTGCGCAAAATGGATGAGTAAGAACCTGCTCTCACTCTTCTGTGCCTTGGAACCTAATGCCCCATTTCTACGGTCATTATTGAACTTTGGTACTGAGGCAATAGCTGAAGAGTGAACTGGGGCTAAACATTTCTGACACAACTGAGAACGGTTACCACCCTGTGACCCATGTTGTGCAAAACTATAACTAATTGTTCTGGATCTTTTATTTTCTCTTTCCTTCTTCTTAAGCCTCTTCTCCTCCATCTGTTGGGCATATATCATAACCTTAGTTATGTCCATGTTACCAATCAACATCGTAGTCCTGTACTCCTTAACAACTCTACCTGAGACCCTAACACAAACTTACTTATTCTGGATCTGTTATCTCCTACTACATGGGGAGCCTACTTGGTTAACTAAATAAACATGAGGGAGTATTGTTTTACGCTCATTGTACCTTGTCTGAGATTGATGAACTCTAACACTTTAGCCTCCTTATACTCTATGGAAAAGAACCTATCTAAGAAAGCTGTAGCAAACTCTTCCCACTCTATGGGCTTTATATCTATACCCCTGTCTACCTTCCACTATTTATACTATGTATGGCCTACATCTTCTAGCTGATAGGTGGCTAACTCTATGCTCTTACTGGAAGTCACTCCCATGATGTCAGTGACTTTTTAAACCTGATCGAGGAACTCCTGTGGATCCTCTTCAGACGCGAAACCGGTGAATAGAGAAGGATTCATTCGGGTGAAGTCCCGAATCCTGACTGCAACAGAATTTGCCACTAGGTTGGTAGGAACAAAAGTTGGTCATTCATTCTGGGCTGTGATTGAATTGGCTAGAGTAGTGAATGCAGTCCTGAATTCTACATGAGAGACATGCTCATCCAGAGGATCTAGCTGGATGGGCTGAGGTGCTAACTGATTTCCATTTCCCCCTTCGCTAACCCTTTTGGGAGGTATGATCTGTAAACAAAGGGAAGAAACGGATTAGACTGAGAGTATAACTTTGAGCCTATGCTCACTGGCACGACATGAATACTGAAAGATGGGAAATTGTTCCTAAAACAACTCATAGCGTCCTGCACATAAGTGTGGTGCACGACACACGCATGTACAAGACTTTACTAGATGTGACTTTTCAGACTTCCCAGGACACTATTGAACCTTAGGGTCTGATACCAAGTTTTTAATGCCCTAAATCTAGTACTCAAGATGTTACACGGTGCTTATGACCCCAAAAGACCACAAGCTAACCCATGACTGATATCTGTAACTGAGCACTAAAAAAATATATAGTAAATATGTAGAAACATGAACTGAATAGCCCTAAGGTTCAAAATTGAATAAAAATTGGATAAACAATGTCTAAAAATGGTATAACAATACCAAAACAAATCTGAAGTAACTTTCTAACATGCTATAGCCTGAAAGCCTCTAAACTTTCTGAATAAGGAGTTAATGGGATAGGTCCCCAATTAACTCCTACAACTGAATTAAATTGAAAGCTAAAATAGTAATGTAATCATTATGTCCTCGAAGGATAAAGAATCACACCTGACTCTGACTATTGAACTGGGACGCTATTGATACTCTGGAGCTCATACTTCTAAACCTATTGTATAAGACACATAGCGCAAATGCGTCAGTACTTTGAATTAACTGGTATGCAAGTGAGGTAGGCTAAATGCAAATAGTTCATATGCATGAACAATACTAACTAACGGACTAATATGAACGTGAGAATACATTCATGACTACGTAACTGTAACTGAGATCGTGATAGGATTGAATGCTGAGTCTACTGATATTGACTCCTGAGTCACTGATAAGTGAGAAAGACTGATATTGTATTACTGAATACTGAGGGACTAATACTATGTTACTGATATATGAGTAACTATTTCTAATAGTTCTGATTATGAAGAACTGGTTTGGTTGACTGTATTCTACAGTCCTGAAGCTGAATACTGATAACATAAGTTCTGAGAACTGATATAACTTATAATATGAGTGATTGAATCTGACAGTCCTGAATCAGGTGGAACTAGTTGAGTTCTGTATTATATTTGAATTTTACTATATCTAACAGTCCTAAAATCTAATGAACTATCTGAGTTCTTTTACTGAGACTGAAACTGAGACTGATACTGAGACTATAGGAGACTGTGGGTGACTGTGGAAGGTAATCATCTAACTGACATGCCCAGAAACTAAACTGGTGGGATCCAACCAATAATCCCATCTGGAATGGTATCAATACCATGCCATGGGTAAAGACCTATTGTGAGTATTCCCTCGCTGACAGGGAGCTCTCCCGTCAACCTCTCCTAGTAGGTAACCCAAATGAGATATATATATATATCCCTAAATACGTAGGGTGCATCTCAACCTACGCTGGATACATAGTTCTTGAACACAAGGATAGCTTCAAAGGATCACACCCTCCACTGAATAACAGGTGAGTCCCCATCCTTGGGTACACTCAGTGCTGAATCCTTCTACCAACTAAATAGACACTAACCTGATTAACTAAACTGAACTGATTAACTGATCGTATCATTTAGCAAAGATAAAACTAAACTTACTAAGTTCCGTTAACCGATGGAATGCTACTGAGATCTGAGGACTGACTAAGAGTACTGAAGTTACTGAGACTTACTGGGAATACTGAGATCACGGAGATTAATGAACTACTAAGATTACTGAGATTTTTTAGATTTCCTGAGTCACATGACTGACTGATTTCTATGGACCGTGACTTGTCTGAGAGTATCATGAAAATATGACATGGCTCTAGCCACACAGCTAAGTTGCCAGGTACAAGTACCCCCAGGACTCGATGGAAAGAAACTCACATAACATGACTTACTCGAACACATGACCAACAACACAATTCATAATTCATATATTGAAACACTTCATTAAACATGTGATACGTATAAACTTGCACATAAATGGGAATTTCATAATATCATGCTAGTTGGGGACTTTTCCTTCATATAGGCATTTAATCAAACACATAGTAGGCATAGTATATGTAAACAACATTGTACAATAATTAGACATCATGGTTCAATTCTAATTTCATCATTATAGGGTTTAATCATAAGTTCACATGAATATACATCTAGACAAATCAATTCCACATAAAATTGATCACCCAGCATGGATTAGAATTCAATTAATCATTCTCAACATGAACAAAACAAACCCAACATGAAACTCATAAATAAATCCATAAACTTGAAGTTGGAAAAGAGATTCTTGGGATTCATGGACGAAAAGAGTCCATGAATGAACAATATGAACACCTTGGTTTGTAAATACATGAAGATTGATGGAGGAAATTCATAAACTTGAATCTTCCATGAAAAACCCTAATGTGTTCTTTAGAGGATTTTGAGAGAATAAAGTATATTTTGGTGTAATGGAGGCTTAAATACATGTTTTTGATTTTATATAGGGTAAGGAAATTGACACTTCTAACCCTAGGACACATAGTTTAATTATTATGAAAATTTTCCGAATTTTATCCTTGGCACGATGCGCCACTATCGCGCCAAGTCACTAGAACTGGACAATTGGGAATCTGTATGGTGGTGCGACGCGGAGCTATCGTGTTTCCACCTTGTTTGAGACCTGGAAGTTTGGTGCGCCGCGCCACTATCATGGAGAAATATTATAAATTGACAATTTCCATTTAAGTTGGCTCCGCGACGCGCTGTTGGCTCAGGTGATACACTGTCTCACTAAAAAGGTTCTAACTCTTCTCCCGAGTGTCGGATTTTGCCGAATTTGGTATCGATAGAAAGATTATGGAATTTACCACATGAAAAAATGTTAAAATCTTGAAAATATAACATCCATAAAAGTGTATTCATCTTTCAAAGAAAGCTTCTAACATTCTTGGGGAAAATTTCAAGCTAGGAAAAGTACAGGTACTACACCTTTTTTGGGGATGCATTGCATCAGACATGCCTAAGTGCTTTTGGATATTGGGTATATCACTCCCTCATCAAGATCCTTTATTATTTCATTCTTCACAACTCTAGCATGGTCTGATTTAACCTCCTTTGGTGTTCCAAACTCAGAACATGACATTGCTCAAGCTTAATCTTGTGAGAACTAATGTCGGGGGCTATTCCTATTATATCCGTTATTTTCCATCCAATTTCTCGAATGAACTTCTTTACCACCACTTTCAATGCATCCACTTGAGAGGGTTTAAGGTCACCAGCGATGATAATTGGTAATGTGTCTCCATCCCCCAAGAACACATAATAGAGATAAGGTGGTAAAGGTTTCAATTCAACTTTGGGAGGCTCAAGGATGGATGGTTTTGCATGTGGGATCTCACAGTTTTTTAGATCAAGGTCCAACTTCACTATGTTCTTTGTGCAAAATACAAGATTCATTAAAGATGCAACCACCTTATCATACTCTTCCACTTTATCCCTTTCGCAGTTCCATAGCACTCCTACCAAAGGATCATCCAAAAAGCTCACATCAACATGATTTTACACTTCTTCATCAATAACATAAATCACCGAGATGACTTGAAAGTCTATTGGTTGCTTCATGAACTTGCAAACATCGACGGATACTTCATCATTAATTAGCTGAAACTTCATCTGGCCAGACTCTACCTCCCCTAATGGTTTCTCGATAGCCAAGAATGTTTTTCCAAGAATAATAGGAACTTCAATATCCGTTGCACAATCCAAGATCACAAAGTCGCTTGGGAAGATGAATAGGTCAACTTTTAGTAGCACTTTATGAAGAACTCCTATTGGCTTTTCAATGGACCGATTGGCCATGAGCAATTTTATTTTGGTAGCTTTATCTTTCCTAATCCAAGCTTGTGAAATTTGGAATAAGGCATTAGGTTTACACTTTCTCCAAGATCGCACAATGCCCTTGCAAATTTAAACATTCTAATAGTGCATGGAATTGTAAACGCACTGGGGTCCTTCTTATTTTCTACAAATGTTCTTGAAATAATGGCACTACAATGATGTGTTACTTTTATTATTTCATCCTCCACAAGTTTCTTCTTAGATACCAAACCCTTCATGAATTTAGCATAGCCCGACATGTCTTGTAAAGCCTTAATAAGGGGAATATTAATAGATAGGGTGCAAAATTTATCAAAGAGCTTGTTAAGCTTTGCCTATTCTCCCTTTTTATTGAACCAGATGGGGAAAGAAAGAGGCATGGGGATCGATGGAATAGAGATAATTTGACAATCATTTACCCTTGGTTTCCCATCCGAATCTCACTTAGCTTTGTCTCCCCATGATTGAACCTTTTTGTTTTCGCCTTTGTTTCTTCCCTATTTTGGATTTTGTCACCTTACCTATTCATGAAATACCTCGATATTTGACTCACTTTTCCCTTTAACTGTTGAATGGTAGTCGAGTGGGATGTAACCATTTGGTGGAGCAAAGAGAAATCACTTCGCATCTCATTTACCATTTTATCAATCCTCTTAATACTACTCAAGATTTGAGCCAAAGTATCTCCATTTATTTCCCTTCTTCCTTCACATTGTGTCATACTTAGACTCTCATAGTTCCAACCTTGATTCTCATCTTGACCTTGAGAGGCAACATAGAAAACCTCCAAACTTTTAGGTAACATATGTAAGTTGTTATCGGTCACCTCTTCCTCTGCACTCTCTATTAGTGCAACTTCTCTTGCATTTATCACACTTAAACTTTCCATAGGGTCTCCTAACATATGGTCAATTAGGAGTTTGAGGCATGACATTATCTTGACCATATTCTCATATTTCTCCTCTTATTCATATTTTTCATCTTGGTACACAAAATATGAGGAGGGAGCCCCTAGGCCACCTCAATATCCTTCGTGTCCCAACCCTTACACAAAATTGTCACTTGATTCAAGACTTTTGAAACAACCCTATATGGCGAGTTAGTAAATGATCCACCGGATGCATTGTACACTATATCCTTATTTAATGAATCCAAAGCCCTATAGAAAATTCAGAGAAGCATCTTCACCGAAATCTCATGGTTAGGGAAATTTGCTAGCTTTTCCTTGAATCTTTCCCATGCTTTATACCAAGGTTCTTCATGGAGTTGATGGAAATTAACAATCTCATCCTGCAATATCAACATCTTCAAATGTGGGAAGTATTGACTTAAGAAGGCTACCGTATGACTTATCTTTTCCCATAGGTTAATAGACCCAGCGGGTAGCGATCTTAGCCATAGCACCGCCTTTCCCATAATAGAGAACGGGAAAAGATCTAATTGGATGGATGCTTGATATATGTGTGCAATATTGAAAGGAGCATAAACTTCCAAAAAAAACTTCAAGTGTGAATTTGGGTTCTCATGGGCTTGACCCCCAAAAAGATCCTTTAAATGGAGTAATTGTAGCATTACACTTGTGAAAAAAATCCATGCTCTTTGGTGAGGCGAATACGAATGGCACTCTCATAACCTTTGGTGCCAAGGCACTCCAAGCCATCTTACTCATGATTATATGGAAAGAATAATTCTTACCAAAGAAAAATTCAAAAACAACAAAGAAGGTAAATAAAAATCATTACGGGTACACCCAAGTAAAAATCACACCACACAAGTGAAATCTATATTTCACTCTCCGGCAACAGCGCTATTTTGATAATTCTCAACTTACTCCCATATTTGAGGGGAAAGGTGGTCATTTTTAATAGACCAACTTACGTTGGGGTCGAATCCACAAGGAGTGGGATTTAAACTTCAAGACCTAATGGGTGTTCTAATTACAAAAAGGGTACCCGAGGTGAAACCAAACATGACATGTAGTGTAAAGTGGGGGGTTTAGTTTGTAAAGAGTATTTTACCAATCTTGAGTAACACTACAAGTTTCACTAACACTTTTGAATTGAAATCAAAGTTAGAGATAATCTTTGGATTATATCTAACTAAAGGTATAAAACGTGTAGGTTATAGATTGTTCAGCATGATATCTAGTTATTGAGTGAGAAATAGGCTAGGTCAAAGGTATTTGTGGTTAATTGTTCAACCAAAATGCAAAGATTTCACCCATTGGCTCTTTCGAGCACCTAACAAGTGTGCCATTCATAGTCACCCATAACCTCAATCGAGCATTCCTATTTCTAGGAAGATGCCCATGACATGACTTACACTCCTTTTATACTTATTTCTAAGATTACAAAAGGTAGTAAACCACATACTTAATTGTCCACCATTGCCTTATCCCCTTATAATTATTTTCAAGGATGTTATAGGTTTTGATAAGTTCACCTCTCTCCCTCTTTCAAGTATGATGAAGGTTTTCTAGAGTTTGGGGTTTTCACTCATCAAACCCATTTGGAGATTTGGGGTTTTTACCCATAAAATCTCAACTATTAAGCCCAAGCAATGGTGGAATCCGTACTCAACAACTAAAAATCACAAACACATCAATACCCACACACAAATATGCTTTAGCTCAACATAATCCCAAGGTTGGAAAAATTAGTTACTCATGACATGAAATAAGAAATCTACCTACCAATTCTTTCATGGCATCCATAATAAAGAAAGGTATGGATAATCTTCAGTTCTACTCTTCAATTTCACCAATTTCTACTTGAAATACCCATTACAAAAAATAAAGAGAAAAAAGTTTTCCCCTAAATTCTAGGGTTTAACCAATGTCAAGTTTTCAAATCTCCTCTATTGCAAAATATCCATGGGAAAAAGAATTTTGTGTCTTCTATAGGAATTTGAACTAGCTGCCCCATTTGACCAAAATTCCCTTGTTCATTAACCCCACTAAGCCGCGATTGCATAGCTTCATCATGACTACAGCTACTGCGACCACGGTCATATCCACATGATCACGGCTGAGTGACCGTCTTAATTGCCGCAATCATGGTCCTCTGACCACGACCACGTTAATTGAAGTTGTGTCTACTCCAGGTCTCCAGGTACATTCCTTAGCCTCTACTTGACCCTTTCTTATCTCCAATCCACAACTTTTCATTAAATCAACTATGTGCCTGCAAAATATGGTTATTAGTGCATTTAATCACAATTATGTCTACTTTATTCCTTCAAAACATGGTAGCATACATGAATAATGATTGTAAATGGGTGGTAAATTCACCACTCATCACAACACTGCGTGGACACTGATGCACCATGGAAACACAACACTTTCGATACTTAAAATAAAGAATTTATTCTTGGAATTAGGTTATTTTAGTAGGTATGATGTGGTTTTATAGTTGTTGCGGGTGAAACAGGTGAATAATAGCCTTGGAATGAAAGTAGAAGAAAAATCTCTAACAAAGATGATGTTTGTGCATCATACGAGTTAGCTTACAAGTCTTAAACACATCATACAGCTCGTAGGTTTACTTATAAGAACAATATTAACAAAAGACAAGTAAGAAAGTTAAGTGAAGAATGGCTACAACTGAAGAGTACTAATTTTAAGATGAGGCTATGAGTTTGGAGAAACTGTCATTGAGAGAACAGAAACCAAAGTTAACATTACATTTTAACTCATAGAAGAAGATGAGTCATAAAATCTGAGTACAACTCGTAAGGATAAGTCATGAAGAGACCAGTTTCCAAGGCTTTAAAAGATTAAGTCCCAAGTGGTGACGTGTGAAGACAAAGATTCGTATGGTCAAGGTACGACTCATGATGATGAATCATAAGTATAACGAAACTGGAAGTAATTGAAGATCAGTCACTAGAGCACTTATGAATAGCACTGTTCGACTCACAAGAATACCTTACGAGTGGACCACGCGAGTCGTACCATGTGCCGACATACTTTTCCTATTCCACTTTAATTAGGATTCCTGGGTAATTTTGAGATTCTATAAATACCTTAGGTTTATTCCTTTATTAGGTTACGCACTATAACACACTTTTACAATACTTTAACTACTTTTATCATACTTTACTCTTTGAGATTCTTGTTCTTGAGATTTTAGGTTCTTATTAAATTGAAGACTTTGGATTTTCTTTCTCTGATTCTTGTGCAATTAATTACATGTTTTCTTTATAGATTATCATTGATTGTTGCATGAACATGAGCATATAATCTCTATGACTAGGATTATGGGAACCCTGGTGGATTAACTACGTAAAGGAATTAGGAGATTCATCTATTTTCTTGTGGTTTCGTGTATCTTAAATGTCTTCATATTAATTGACCTAAGAGCTAATGCATATTCTTGAGGGTTGCCTGTATTTGAGAATGTCCTCACAAGAGAGTTTGAGATTAGGAAAAGGGGATTAAGACAGTAATTTGGGATTCATAACCATCTTACAATTCCTCTATCTCGTCTAATCAACTTGAGACACAAAAGGTGAAAGTGTAAGTGAGGTTATAGACAAGGATAATTAAGGAGACAACCTGAAACTTACAAGGTAAAGGGTGAGATTTATCATCACATTCACAAAATGGTTGATAATACATAGCTTTTCAGCTTTGGATGCAGAGCAAGAGAATAGTTGAGTTGAACAAAAAAAATTTATGGAGTTGAGAAGCCAAAGCATTCAAGTTCTTCTACTAATCACTGTTGACTATAAATTTTCCCCTATTTACTTCTCTACACTAATCGTAGATTTTCTCAAGTTTGAGATATTCTTCAATATTTTTCCTCTGGGTTCGACCACAACTTGGTTTACGTTATTATATTTGACATTGACCGCAGTATATTTCTTTGAAGGTTAGTTTTTGGACGACATTATATTTTGGCGTTGTTACCAGGGAAAACAGTGCAAATTATTGATTGAAGTTCGTGAAGTTCATGGGTTTTTATTTCCAGTTCTTGATTTGGCATATGACGATGTATGTCAAACACTAGAATAAACGGCAATCCCTTACTCCCTTTTGATCCAGATCCTAAAAATATTCTTCAAACACTTTGAAAGATGTCAGAATAAGTTCATATAGTGTTCCTACTGGATTTTTAACCCTCAGATTATGCCTCCTCCGCTATCTAATGATCCACAGAATATTGCTTCCAGACATATTGAGAAATTATTAGTAGTAGAAGTTGAAGAAGCTAGAGTAGCTAAGGAAGCATGGGTAGCTGATGAGGCTATGTTAGCCCCGCAAGAAGCACTAGCCAGGCAAAGAGAAGTAGTCGAGCATCGAGATAGAGTTCAAAGAGGAAGAGCCCCGATGATTCCTATATTTAGCAACTTCATCCATATGATGAAGATGAGGACATGGGATATGTTAGACCTGCAGAGATAGGAGCCATCATTCCTCATACTCTACCCCTCAATGTTAACTTTGACATTACAAGTGCAATGATCCAATTTCTAAACTTGAAGCGTGTATTTTTTGGATCAGCAATTAATGATGCAAACATTCATCTTGCTAATTTTAATGGTATTTGTACATTGTACGCTATTTTGAGAGTGGACGATGAAGCTTTGAGGTTGAGGTTTCTCCCATTTTTACTGACTAGAGAAGAATAACTATGGTTAGGGGAACTTCTGAGAGGTTCAATTAATACTTGGCATGAGTTGCATAGATAATTTTTGAATAGGTTTTTCCCTCCTGCAAAGATTCTAGAGTTAACGGATGAAATTTAAAATTTCAGAAAACTACCTGCATAATCTATGTATGAGGTATGGTTCAGGTTCAAAATGAAGTTGATCATGGTACCTAATCACAGGGACCAATCTTCTGGAAATCTTCTATATATCACTAAATATCAGTTCAAGAAAAATAGAAAATACAATTTTGGGAGGTGCATTCATGCGTCTTTGATGGGATGTTCCACAAGAGATGTTAGATGATATTTTCATGAACAATCGAGGTTGTCATGCTAGAGATGCAGAACGTGGTGTAGGTACATATGATATTAGAGCAGCTAATGATTATGGAACTAGTCATGATTTAGTAGCACAAGAGGTTGCATAAATTTGAACAGACATTGGGCTTCATACAAAATAATTTGTAATAATGAGTGTTGAGAAAGTAAATGCAGTAGAGGCATAGAGTTCTACTTTTAGAATATGCAAGACTGAGTTTGAAGAGGAAACAAGGTATCTTGATTGTCAGATGGCAAATTCTAAGACCAAGGGAAAGGTAATCAAGGTCGAAACTATTACAATGATAAATACAGAGATAAAAGTGGGGACCGAGATAGAGATTGGAGATGCAAAGATGACTACAAAGAGAAAAATGATAGATACGTACCACCAGGTGGTCGGGATACTAAGTCTATAATGGAGGAAATGTTATTAAAATAAGTCAAAGACCCAAGAAGTCAAGAGAGCTGTCTTTAGGAGATTAAGGCGAACTTGTCAGGGCTGAATCAAAAAGTTGAGTCACATGCTACTGCAGTCAAACAACTAGAGCAGCAGTATGGCCATAAGTTAACCATATTGAATCAAAGGCAACCTAGCACTCTTTCTATAAATACGATGGTAAATTCAAATAATAATAGTCATTGCCATGCCATTACCACTGGGAGTGGTAAAACTACCATAGATCCACCTTCAGCCACCTTGATTGATCCAGCTAATGAAGATGATTGTGTTGATGTTGATAAGAGTAAAGAGCAAAACAAAGTTACGGATGAAGCCAATGAGCTTGTTTCGAAGATTATCCTAAGACCTCACCCTTCTTTTCTTCAGTGATTCAAAAAAAAGTAAGAAGTGGATAGGTACCAGAAGTTTCTGTCTATGTTAAAGGAGTTTTCTATTAATATTCCACTTATAGAGGGATTGGAACATCATGAAAAATTTATCCACCAAGAAGCAAACTATTAGTTATGAGATAGATAACAACATTCATCATTGTAGTGTTGTTACTACTAGATCATTGGTATAAAAAAAGGAGGATCAGGGTACATTTACCATTCCTTGCACTATTGGATCTTTTAAATTTTCTTAGGCACTATTTGATCTAGGTGCTAGCATTAATATTATGCCACTACTGGTGTTTAAGCAAATGGGATTGGGGGCACCCAAACCTATATCTATGAGACTAGTGATGGCAGACCAGACAGTGAAAAAACAAATTGGTATTCTCTGTGATGTATTGGTGAAAGTGGCTTCATTAATCTTTCCTGTTGATTTTGTGATATTGGATTTTGAAGTAGACTTTCAAGTTCTGATTATCTTAGGCAGGTCATTCCTAGCTACCAGAAGGACTTTTATTGATATGGATTTAGGACATCTCATGTTTAGACTTAATGATGAGAATATGGTATTCAATATATGTCAGTCCATGAGGCAACCGGATGAGTTGAGGGTAGTATCTGTGATTGATAATTCTGATAAGGAGCTAATCTTATATCATGATCTTGATGCGGTAACTAATTGGAATGGTAATTTTTAAGTTGTTCCTATTAAAGAAAGATAAGGTGTTGAAGCCTTAGCAGCAGTGATTATGAACTTCGACAGCGATGGTAATGAAAACTATGATATGTTGTGTGTTCACCATATGGTAGCGGTTCTTATACCTTTGCACCAAATAAGCTTGATTTGGATCAGAAAAATAAAACCACTCCACCTACTCGCTCGTCTATTGAAGAGCCACCCATATTAGAGTTAAAGACCCTTCCTCCTTATTTGTGATATGTATTTTTGGGGACTGACAATACTTTGTCTATAATCATAGCAGCTGACTTGAGGAAGATAGAAGTGGAAGATTTATTATCAGTGCTACAGAGATTCAAGACATTCATAGGTTGATCCATTTCACATATTATGGGTATCCCTCCTAGGTTTTTTACTCATAAAATCAAACTTAAACCGAATTGTGTTCCAAGTATAGAACACCAGTGTCGACATAATCCTCCTATGCAGGAGGTAGTGAAGAAAGAACTAATAAAGTGGCTAAATGTTGGTGTGGTATATTGCATTACTAATAGCAAGTGGGTATGTATGGTACAATGTGTTCCAAAGAAAGGCGGTTTTACTGTTATGCCTAATGAGAAGAATGAGGTAGTGCCAATAAGGCCATTCACAGGATGGATAGTGTGTATGGATTATAGGAAATTCAATGCATAGACCCAGAAGGACCACTTCCCCTTTCCCTGTATAGATTAGACGCTTTATAGACTTGCGGGCAGAAGGTGGTACTATTTTCTAGATGGGTATTCGGGCTACAACCAAATCACTATTCTGCCCAAGGACTTAGAGAAGACAAACTTCACTTGTCCTTATGAGACTGTTACAATTAGACGTATGCCATTCGGGTTATGTAACTCTCCAGTTACTTCTCAGAGATGTATGATGTTAATTTATTCTGACATGGTAGATGACACCATAAAAGTATTCATGGATGATTTTTTATTAGTTGATGATTCTTTTGATGACTGACTGGTTCACTTGGCAAACGTTCTTCGTAGATGAGAGGAATGCAACTTGGTACTTAATTGGGAAAAGTGCCACTTCATGTGCTTGGTCACATGATTTCAAAAAAGGGTATAGAGTTAGATAAATTGATTGAGAAGTTACCTCCACTAATTTTTGTGAAGGGTATTCGGAGCTTTTTAGGATATACAAGGTTCTAATGGCAATTTATCAGGGATTTTTCAAAGATTGCCAATCCCCTTTATAGGCTTCTTGAGAAAAAGGTGAAGTTTGATTTTTATAAAGCCTGCTTGAAGGCTTTTAAATATATGAAAGAGAAGTTGATGACATCTCCTATCATCGTGTCCCCTGATTGGTCCTTTCTATTTGAGATTATGTATGATGCAAGTGGAGTGGCCTTAGGTGTTGTACTAGGCCAATGAAAAGAAAAGATATTGTATCCCATCTACTATTCTAACAAGGCACTAAACCCTACTCAAAATAACTATACAGTTACTAAACAAGAGTTGTTGGTAGTGGTTTTAGCCTTTGAGAAATTTTGATCGTATTTATAGGGACAAAGGTAGTTGTACACACTGATCATGCAACATTGAGGTATTTAATGGATAAAAAAGATGCAAAACCTAGACTGATTTTGTGGGTTCTCTTGTTTCAAGAGTTTTATTTCGAGGTAAAGGACAGAAAAGTCACTTAGAATCAAGTTGCAGATCATTTGTCTAGACTTGAGGAGAAAGCTATGCAAAAAGTTGAAGATGGAGACAATATTAATAAAAGTTTTCTAGATGAGCAGATATTAGTTGCTTCTCAAGATCTAATTTCATGGTTTGCTGACTATGCAAATTACCTAGCAAGTGATCTAGTCCTAGAAGATCTTTCCTTCCAGCAGAGAAAGAAATTTATCCATAAGGTAAGGAAATTTTTTTGGGACGAAACTTATTTATTTCAAAAATGTGCGGATGGGGTTATTTGTAGATGTAATTATAAAGAGGAGATGATGAGCATCCTTAAGGATTTTCATGCTTCAGCAGTTGGGGATCACATAAAGGAACCTGCATAGCCCACAAGATCTTGCAATGTGGGTATAATTGGGAAAAAACTTACAAGGACTCTCATGTTTATGCTTCATCTTGTGATCAATGTCAATGCCAAGGTAACATCTATAGGTTCCATGAACTTCCTATGAATCCTATTTTAGAATTGGAATTTTTTTATGTATGGGATGTGGATTTCATGGGACCTTTTGTGAGCTCTTTTGGTATGAAGTATATTATGGTGGAGGTGAATTATATTTCTAAATGGGTGGAAGCAATTGCGCTCCTCAATAATGAAGGAATAAGTTTCACCTCCTTTTTGAAGAAATATATCTTCTCTCAAATTGGCACGCCACGTGCAATCATTAGTGACGGTGGGTCATATTTCTGTAGTCATCTATTCAAGAGTCTTCTTGAGAAGTATGGAGTGAAGAACAAGGTGGAAACACCTTATCATCCGTAGACTAGTGGACAGGTTGAGGTGTCCAACAGATAAATCAAGTCCATTTTGGTGAAGACAGTTAATGCCAATAAAACTGATTACTCAAGAATGCTAGACAATGTATTATGGGCTTACTACACAGCTTTCAAGACTCCCATCTGTGCTTCTCCTTATCAGTTGGTGTATGGCAAAGCATGTTACTTTCCTGTTGAACTTGAGCAAAAAGCACTATAGGCATTTAAGAAGCGTAATTTTGAGTGGCAAGATGCAGTAAATTCAAGGTTGAACAAGACGAATGAGTTGGATGAAATATGACTCTAGGCTTATGAAAGTTCAGCACTTTACATAGAAAAGATGAAGTTGCATCATGATCGGAAAATTGAGAAGAGAATACTTGAGAAAGGTGACCAAGTACTACCCTACAACTCAAGACTTCTGTTGTTTCCAAGTAAGTTGAAGTCTAGATGGTATGGTCTGTTTACTGTGCTAACAGTATTCCCATATGGAACTTTGGAATTAAAGTGGGATGGTGAATACCCATTTAAGGTAAATTGTCAAAGAGTGAAACATTATATGGGTAAAACGGAGGAAATTAATTTAATTTTTTGAGATGGACCTTGGCGAAGTCTAAGAAACCAAGGAAATTGTGTCGTGCTGTAAGGTTAAATCAAGCGTTGCATGGGAGGAAACCCATGAGTTTGGTTGGTGAAATCTTGTATCCAACTTAGCTATGTCATGCCATGAAGTTAAATCAAGCGTTGCATGGGAGGTAAACCATTTTTTGTACTTAATAATTTATAGGGTAATATGTGTGTTTAGTGTGCAGGATTAAAGATTGCAGAAAAGAGCTACAAATTCAAGAACTGAGGTCATACAGACTCTTCACAAGTCATAACTTAAGATGACGACTCGGGGTAAGGATTCATAAATACCTTGGACTTGAAACATTTCCTAGTAAGATGTTTCTAGAGTCCTTATGACTCTTAGAACGAGTCGTAACCTCTAGTTATGGTTTTTCACATTGAGTCATACCAACTCCATAACAAAGTAAGAGTTCCTAGTCATTACGGAGCGGGTGAGAGACCTGTAAGAAATGGTTACGAGTCATATGCATGACTAATAACCAAACTTACCAGTACGAGGGTCACGGGTTAATCTAGCCCAAATGTATTTTATAAACAAAAATAAGGGCACTCGAATCGGGTACCCAACACCACAATAGATGACACCCCTCTATTGTTGTCAATTTCGAAGATCAAAAAATTGAAACACACTTAAAAACACACACTAATTCATTGGTTTCTCCCACATTTCATGAATTTCTCAAGTATCTTGGGTCCAAAATTGATTAACTCAAGAAATCTAACTTCTCAACTAAGCAAGTAAGTTTTTCTAGATTAAACTTTCTATATTTCGAGTAGAATAAGAGATGAGTTGAGAATTTTGAATTTCTTCAAGTTAATTATCTATGTGTATGCAAAATGTGAACCTTATTGCTTAGAATTTGAGTTTGAAATAGGATTTGGCAGTTAACTTAACTTTGTGTACTAAAAACGTGTGTTCTTGGACTAATATGGGGGTGTTAACTCTGTAGATTGAAGGATAAATTAGGGATTGCATTTTGGAATCAACTCACAGCTAAACCTTTATGTTGCAGTGGATACAGGGTTCCTGACGACTCATACCTATAGCTCACGAATTGTAATGAAACTCGTATCCACTAACAACATGAAGACTTAGAAGGGTGTAGATTTTGGTATGGCTATGACTTGCCTATATAATTCGTAACCATCCCTACGACTCATAAACATGCCATAATGACCTCAGGAGGTAACACATAATAGAGTTTTGTTTCGGTCTGCTTATGAGTGTTGGTAACGAGTCGTAAACTGTCTTTACAACTAGTTAGGAGGACACATAAATAACTCAGTGAACATTCATGTTTACACTGTATAACTGATGACTCATACATATGAGGCGTATCCTGTGAATATGACCTAGACCCCCAAGTAATACGAAGTCCAGTAGGGCATACTAACACAGAATTTTCTTGTTTTCCTTTTCAAGTACTTAGATATAACTAATTGCTCTTATGTGACACGACCCAATCGGGGGCCTTGTCGTAATGGGCATCCCAAGTCCAACCAGGACCAGATACCACCCCCGTTACCCAACCCAACCTTCAGCCTCCTGGCCTGAGTTAGATGAATTCCAAGCATATAACAAGATAGTGTAATAGCACAGATGAAGACTCTGGGATAGGATCACAACCATGATCAATCCAAGCGAGTCCAACCATCCTACACCAACAACCCAACTGTACCAAACCATTCCAAAGGCCATAAACCAGGCCATAACCAAATAAGTTCCAAAACATAATATAATTAATACCAAAATAAAATATGATAGAACAGTGAGAAATTATGTCCAATGATGTCAGCCCATTTATTTCAATGCCAAGGCCGACACCAATACCGATCCTGCCCATACCAACCCATAATAGCACCACTAAGTCTCTAACTGAAAGAGTAATATAATCTGGTTGGGACATGCCCCCAACCATTGCCAAAATCAATATTCAAAATAAAATCAAAGCATCTGAAAATGTCCATAACATGAAATGGAGCCTTCTTAAATGATGAAAGCTCACCACTTCAGTCCAAATATTGATCCCCAAGTCAATCGCTATGTAAGAGGAGT
The DNA here is from genome assembly GCA_030864215.1 of Capsicum pubescens. NCBI lineage: Eukaryota > Viridiplantae > Streptophyta > Magnoliopsida > Solanales > Solanaceae > Capsicum > Capsicum pubescens. The sequence goes on along the minus strand of CM061545.1, from coordinate 178,482,692 downwards.
AGAACGGCCGGTTCCTGCATAGCGTGGGTATACAACCGCCAGTAGACAAGTTAGAGAGTGATCACTAGAATGAACTCAGGATAAGTATAAAATAATACCATTTAAAAATCCAAGTAAAACCATCCATATGCACAGAACCATACATATATATATACCATACCAAGAAAAGGGACCGAGTTAATCATGCATTTAAAACCTTTATATGGTTTGTGTAGATTTGTCATCCTAAATCAGCCACGGGCTATATGGGTTTAGCTCCCCTTGCTGAAAGGGCACCAGTGCGTGTAGGCGTACGACCAGAGAAGAAAACTTAGAATTACTAGTACATCCCCCAAAATATAGTGTGACATCATTCAAATGGTCACCAAAACCAAACCTCACATCGGCAAATATGAGTTTCCTGTTTTGGTCCCCCAGGGACCTTCACCTTCCACGGCTTTACTACACATACCGCCATTATTACCCAATTAAAACCATTACCAAGAAACCAATCAATAAATTTACCATTTATTAACCAAGGCCATTTAATGGTGGTATCGTCATACCGACCATACTTGAAATACTATACATAGCAACCATATATAGGTTTAAGGAGACTTTCAAGTGCCCTTCCATTTACTATATTAAGCTACTTGGGGGATTCCATGTTCTCCACAAGCACAACCATTTATCCATTTACCTTTCCAATCCATTTAAACCAAGCATGATTCCTTTACCATGTTTTAAAACAAGCAAGAGTTCCATTAAAAATACTCAATGTAATAAAAACATTGTTATAGGCATTTTGTCAAACACATTGGGGGCATAGTATAACCAAAACCAATTCCAATTACCATTATACCAATCCCATGCTATCCAATTATCTAAAACAACCATTAATGCATATATAAATACAATGAAAAACATGGGAAAGCATCAACAGCCAGTTAATATCAAAACCCCCAAATCATATTTAAAAACCAAAATCATATTTAAAAACCAAAATCGTACAACCAATGAAATAATGAAAACATTCATAAAAACCATGCCTTTAGTTAGAATTAACTATGAGGGAAGAGAACATGCCTTAAACCAAGATGATGAAGGAAAGAAATCACCAATACATGCCCAAAATAAATCCGCTAGTTGAAACCTTACCTTCCTTGCCCAAAAGCTTTTTAAAGAATACATAGAAAGTTTTAAAAGAGTTTCAAAGTGTTTAATGAATGGAATAATAGGGTAAATAACCTCCCAAGTAGGTTAGAAGTCATGGGACCTTATTAGGATAAATGAGGAAATATCCAAAATACCCCCAATTAAGTTGCACGAAATCCCATTATAGGGGTACGACTGACCCTCACGAGTCGTACCCTCCAATACGATTGGGACCCTCAACTCATATCCTAGACTCAACCTTCAGATCCAACACTGTCCAGCATATGACTCATCCAACCAAGTTGTATCCGAAGCATACAATGCGTACCCTTCATACATACCCCTGGCAGATTAAATCCAAGGAAGATTTAGACACTGTCCACCATACGAGTCCATGGTACAACTTGTACCCTGGCTCACTGCTTGCGGTGAGCCACTAGTACTCAGATCCAACCTAAGTAACTAAGTCTAAGATTAAGTTAAGAAACCAAATCATCCATACCCACCAATACGAATCGTACCCCTAAGTCATTTCTATTATAGTAACCAAAATCCATCCTATCTACCAAGACTAGTCAGCATACAACTGGACCATATAATCCATACCCCAACCTATGGCTCATTCCCATGAGTGGTATTGGGTCCAGAGACCAGAATTCTTGGAAATTTTCTAAGGGTCAAAACCCAGGATGTTATAGTCTCCCCAACTAGAAACATTCATCCCCGAATGCTGGACAAGGTATGGGTAACCACACGTTTGAGTCATTTGCATTATCAAATATATTCCCAACCTTTAACAAAGTTTGAAAACAAAGAGTCAAAGATATTAATCATTCCTTTAACAAACTCAGAAAATAAAGATGTGTTGAAGACACATACCTTTCGCACGAATCCTAGGAGTAGAAAACAAAAGCAGATATTTGGACTTTATGTCCTCCTCCGCTTCCCAAGTATCCTCTTTCACCTTGTGGTTCCACCATAGAACCTTAATTGAGGTCATATCCTTGGTATAAAACCAATGAACCTGCCTATCCAAGATCTCAATCGGGATTTCCTCATAAGATAGAGAATCTGTGATACCCAATCCTTCCAAAGGAACAACCGAAAAAGGATCACTAATGCACATCCTCAATATGGATACATGAAATACCGGATGAACAAAGGTCAAGCTAAAAGGAAACTCCAGCTCATAAGAAAAATTACCAACTCTCTACAAAACCTCATAAGGACCAACATACCGGGGACTAAGCTTCTCTTTCTTGCCAACCTACATTACTCCCTTCATAGGAGATACCTTAAGGAAAACCTTATCCCCAACCTCAAACTCCAAGTCTCTACGCCTAACATCTGGATAGGACTTTTGGCAACTTTGGACAGCCTTAAGCCTATCTCAAATCACCATCACCTTCTCCATAGCCTGGTAAACTAAGTCAAGACCAAACATATTAGCCTCCCTTTGACTGAATGCATCGCCATCAGGAACACACAACCTCCCTTAGTACCATAAAGTACCGTCACCACTGATCTCAAACACCACTGTCTTTTGCCCACTAACAAGATGGGATCTAGAACTTGTTTCTCCTTAATCTCCGCACAAAGAGATAATCATACCACTTCTTGTACCATCACACCACCATCCTTGGAGTTTAAGAGGCAAACTCCAAGATTAGCCAAGCAGTGAATATCCTTCACCAATTCCCATTTTTCGTCCTCCATATGAGCCAAACTCCCCATGGATAACCTACTAAGAGCATCAAAAACTATGTTAGCTTTACCTGGGTGGTAGTGACGACTCATGTCATAGTCCTTGAGAATCTCAAGCCATCTCCTCTGCCTGAGATTAAGCTCCTTCTGAGTGAACACATACTGTAGACTCTTATGATCATAAAAGATATCCACGTGAACACCATACAGATAATGTCTCTATTTTTTCAAAGTAAATACAACTACCAATATCTCCAAATCATGTGTAGGGTAATTCGTCTCATGTACCTTCAACTTCTTAGAAGCATAGGCAATCACCTTCCTATGCTGAATTAACACGCCCTACCCAAGATGTATCAAAATAAACCACGAACCCATCATTGCCTTCCAATAAAGTTAGAATTGGCGCCGAAGTTAGCTTATCCTTCAACTTCTCAAAACTCCCTTCACAAGCATCCGACCAAGAAAACTTGACCTTCTTCTGAGTCAACTTAGTCAAAGAAGCAGCTAGCGATGAAAAACTTTCCCCAAACCGCCTATAATACCCTACTAAACCCAAGAAGCTCTGAATGTCGTATGGAGTTGTGGGTCTAGGCCACCTATTCACCATAATAACCTTTTATGGATCCACTATAATCCCCTCACTAGAAATAATATGACCCAAGAAAGTTACAACATTCAACCAAAACTCATATTTTGAGAACTTGGCATACAACTATTGTTCCTTTAAGGTATTCAACACCATACGAAGGTGATTAGCATGATCCACCTCACTCTTCGAAAAAAGTAAAATGTCATCAATAAACACAATAATGAAGATATCCAAAGATTGATGAAAACACTATTCATCAGATCTAGAAATTCTACCAGAGCATTAGTCAACCCAAATGACATTACCAAAAACTCAAAGTGCCCATATTGAGTATGAAAAGCCATCTTAAGGATATCCACTTCCCTAATCTTTAGCTGATGGTGCCCAGACCGAACATCTATCATAGAAAAGAACTTGGCACCTTGCAACTGGTCAAATAGATCATCTATCCGGGGAAGAGGATACTTGTTCTTGACCATGACCTTGTTTAACTACCTATAGTCAATGCACATCCGAAGGGAACCATTTTTTTTGTGCATAAATAATACCAGTGCACCCTACGGATATACACTAGGACATATAAACCCCTTATCTAGAAGATTCTTAAGTTGTTCCCTGAGTTCCCTCAACTCAGTCAGAGCCATTCTATATGGAGAAATAGAAATTGGACGAGTGTTTAAAATCAAATCAATACCAAACTCTATTTCCCTATTCGAAGGAACACCAGGAAGATCATTTGGAAAGACCTCTGGAAACTTATTAACCACTAGAACTGACTGGAAAAAAGGACCTTTCGATTTAGAATCTTTAACCCGGACAATATAATAAAGACAATATTTTGATATTAACCTTGAGCTGTAAGATAAGAAATAAATCACCCCCTATGAGCAAAAGAACCACCCTCCCATTTTATAACTAGCACACTAAGGATCCTAAAGATAACCCAACATGTCCGACAATCCAAGGACGCATAGCAAGAGTGCAACCAATCTATACCCAGAATAATGTTGAAATCCATAATATTAAACTCAAATCGATCCACCAAGGTGTGCTTTTCACCAACATACACCACACACACCCTATAGACTCTCTTAGCAATAACCAAGTCACCTACTAGGGTAGAAACAAAAAAATGATTCTAAATAACTTTTGGTTCGAATCCAAAAGATAAATCCACATAAGGAGTAACATAGGAGAGAGTAAAAACCGGATCAAGCAAACAATATACGTCAAGAGAGAAAATTTGTAATGTACCAGTAACGACGCCAGGTAATGCCTCGGATTCCTATTAGGATATAAAGTATATAACCTATTCTTACCAATGCTAGATCAAGGAGCAATAACAGAAGTAGATGAAATACCACCAGGTGTAAAAGTAGAAGATGAAGCTACAGGAATCTTATTTTCCTTTATAGCAACCTTATTAATTGGACAATCCCTGAGCTAATGGCCTGATTAGACACACTTGAAGCATTATCCCTGTTTTTATTGCAATAACCTCAATGAGGACGACCACAGAACCGATAAGGGGGCATGAAGAAACTCACTGACCTTCGCTTGCCTGAGATTGGGCACCCTGTGCTCGTAAATTTTCACCACCTTGATGATGCCTATCGTACGACTAGTAAGAAGCACTAGAAGAAGAGAAGGAACCAGAACTCCCTCATTTTATTTTCTGCCATTTGCCACCATCCGACCACCTTGAGATTTATCACCTCCCTAATAAAAAAACTTTCTCCGCTTACCCTATCTATCTCCAAACTCCACCTGCTTCCTCTTTTGATCCTCCACTTGATGCATATAAATAGTCAACCTAGAGATGTCTATATCTTAAATCAATAAGGCAGTATTTCTCCTCAAAATCAAATCCTAATTTAACCCAGAAGTGAGATTCCTCATTATTGCCCGCATGTTAGCCACTAAATCAGGAGCATACCTTTACAATTGGTGAAAATTTAAGGAATATTTCTTAATAGACATCCTCCCCTGTATGAGGTCCACAAACTCCTTCATCTTTGCTTTCCTCAACTCTTGGGAAAAGAAATGATCTAAGAAGGCTGTAGAAAAGGTATCCCACAAGACTGGTTCTTCTTGTTCACCCCTCTTCTTGTCCAATTCTTTATACCACTGATATGTAATATCTTTGAGCTTATAAGCGGCAAAGATTACCCCTTACACATTGGTAGCCTGTATTACCCAAAATATTTTTTCCATTTCATCCAAGAAGACCTATGGATCCTCCTCCAGCTTAACTCCAAAAAAAGTGGGAGGAACCATCTTCATAAATTGGCCAACCCTTGTGGCTCAGCAGACAGAGCACCAGTCACACCCCGCTCAGCCTGAGTAGCAACCATCTGAGCAATAACAAGAATAGACTGATGGAATTCCGCATTGGTCACCTTATCTTAACAAGGACTAGTAGCAACCGGTGGAACTCCAGAATTACCAGGGATAGGACCGTAATATCAAAGATGAAAACCAAATGTAAGATGCACCCCTTCAATAATATCTCCAAATGGGACAGAAGAATTTTATTGTGTTCCAGATATACCAGGCATAATCTAAAAGATGAACAAATAAGAATTAGAGAAGATTTCAAGACTGAAACTCCAAGATTAAAAATTGAATACCAAGAAAGTGAGACATTCCTAAATGCCTTGTAACCTCTCTCTTATGAGTGTGGAGCGCCACACACCCCTAAAAGAGACTCTACTTGACACGGCTTTATAGACTTCGAATTAAACATGAACCTAGGCTCTGATACCAACTTGACCAACCTGACCATGGGCCTTGTCATAATAGACATCCCAAGTCCGGCTAGGAGCAAAGACCACCCCTGTTACCCAACCTAACCTCCGGTCGTCTGCCCTAAGTTGGCTAAATTATAAGCATATAAAAAAAGTATAATAGCTCACATTAAAATTCTGGGATAGGATCACAATCGTCACTGACCCAACTGAGTCTAACCATCCCACACTAATCTCCTAACCGTACCAAAACATTCCAAAGACTATAAACTAAGCCCTAACCAAATAAGTTCCAAAACATATATAATTAATCCTAAAATAAAATATGATGGAAAAGTGAGAAATTATGTCTAATAATGTTAGCCCACCAGCTTATTGCAATGCCAAGGCTAACATATATACCGATCCCATCCATACCAACCCATAGAAGTACCACAAAGCCTCTAACCAAAAGAGTGATATAATCCAGTTAGGATATAACCCTAACCATGGCCAAAATCAATATCCAAAATAAAATCAAAGTGTCTAGAAATATCCATAATATGAAATAGATCCTTCTAAAGGGATGAAAGCTCACCACTTCAGTCTAAAAGTAGATCCCTGAGTCAATAACTACGTAGGAGAAGTAGAAAGGCTGGTTAATGCATAGCATGGGTATACAGCCGCCAGTAGACAACTTAGACAGTGATCACTAGCATGAACTCAACATAAGAATAAAATAATGCAATTTAAAAGCCAAGTAAAACCATCTATATGCACGGCTACATACATATATATATAACCATATGGAAAAAATGGACTAAGTTTATCATTCATTTAAAACCTTTACCTACACTATGTAGCTTTGTCGTCCTAAACCACCCACGAGCTATATGAGTTTAGCTCCCCCTACTGAAATGGCCCCATTTTATGTAGCCACACGACTGGGGAAGAAAACTTGGGATGACTAATACATCCCACAAAATATAGTATGACATCATGCACACGGTCACCAAGACCAAACCTCACATCAAAAAATATGAGTTTTCAGTTTTAGTCCCCCAAGTACCTCTACCTTCTACGCCTTTGCTACATATCCCGCCATTATTGCCCAATTAAAACCATTACCAAGCAATCAATCAATCTATTTAACATTTATTAACCAAGGTCATTTAGTGTTAGTATCGTCATAACGACCATATTTGTAAGTACTATCCAAAGCCAACCATATATAGGTTTAAGGGGACTTTCAAGTGCCCTTCCATTTACCATATCAAGACACTTGGGGGATTTAATATACCCTAAAAGCATAAACATTTAGCCATTTACCCTTCCAATCCATTTAAACCATGCATAATTCCTTTACCAAGTTTTAAAACAAGCAAGAATTCCATTAAACTCAATGCAATGAAAACATTGTTGTAGGCATTTTTACGAACACACTAGGGGCATAGTATAACCAAAACCAATTCCAATTGCCATTAGACCATTCCCATGCAATCCAATTATCCAAAACAACCACAAATGCATATAAAAGCATAGTTAAAACCATAACCAACCATTTAATATCCAAACCCCCTAATCATATTTGAAAACCAAAATCATACCACCAATGAAATCATGAAAATGTTCAAAAAAACCATGTCTTTAGTTAGAATTAACAGTGAGAGAAGAGACCATGCCTTAAACCAAGATGATAATGATGGAAACAAATCACCAAGACAAACCCCAAATCAATCCTCTAGTTGAAACCCTAGCTTCCTTTCCTAAAAGATTTTAAGAGAATTATAGAGTGTTTTAGAAGAGTTTATAAGTATTAATGAATGGAATAATAGGGTAAATAACCACCCAAGTAGGTTGGAAGTCGTGGGACCTTATTAGTATAAGTGGCGAAATATCCAAAATACCCTAACTTAAGTTGCACAAAAAGCCCATCACAGGGATACGATTGACCCTCACGAGTCATACCCTCTAATACAATTAGGACCCTTCACTCATATCCTAGCCTCAACCTCTGGATCCAATACTTTCCAGCATATGACTCATCCAACCAAGTCATATCCAAAGTATACGATTTGTACCCTTCATCCGTAACCCTGGTAGATTGAACCCAAGAAAGATTTAGACACTGTCCACCATACGAGTCCATGGTACGACCCGTACCTTGGCTCATAGCTTGTGGTAAGCCATTCAAACTTAGTTCCAACCTAAGTAACTAAGTCAAAAATAAAGTTAAAGAACTAAATAATCTATACCCACCAATACGACTCGTACCCCTAAGTCATATCCATTCCATTAACAAAAATCCATCCCACTAACCAACACTGGTCACCATATGACTGGACCATACCATCAGTACCCCGACCTATGGCTCATTTCTATGATTTGTATTAGGTCCAGAGACCAAAATTCTAGGAAATTTCTAAGGGATAAAACCCAGGGTGTAATATTATGCAATAGGTGCTCATGTCTCCCAAAGGCAATTCATCATCTAAGTATGTAGAAAAATAAGGAAATAGGAGTAAACATGCCTCAAAAACTAATTATAAGTTGGTGAATGAGGATATAAAATTATCCAACAGTAGCAGTGACGTCATCAAATATCCAATGATGGGGAAGGTAGGGTCAAGAGATAAAAGGCCAATGAGAGGAAAATAAGTTAATTCAGAGGAGGATACTCTTCCAGAGGGGATAGTAAAGAAGAACCCCCATACTTCACCACCCTAAACCCTGTCCTAATCAAAAAATGACAGTGGCACTGATAATAAGGAAGTTGAATCGAATTCCAAGGGAAATAGTAGTAATACACGTGCTGAGGACTCCAGTTCCTATGAGATAGAATGGAAGAATGTAAGTAATGTTGAAGATAATATGACTCCCATTTAAGTACAAGACCCAACTCTCCCAATCAATCCTGCTCCGGTTACCATCGTTGAACGGTAGGGTACCCAGAATGTAGGACACATATAACTTTAAATGGATTTTAGATGGACACATACCCAGAATGTGGCATTAAAAGCACTGACTAGGATGAGGCGCGTGTAGACAAGTGTCTAGGGTGCGGTGGGGTCAATTTTTGATCAATTTTATATTAATTTTTTTAAAAAAAAAATAAAAATAATATTAAAATTAAAAAAAAAAAAAAGTCTTTTTTTCCTCCATCTTTTTTAATTTTAAATTTTTTTTTAAGAATAATAGATTTAAGAAAAAAAAAACTTCCCTAATCCCCCGCTCCCCCATTCAACCTCCCACCCCATCCCCCGTCCAGCCACTCTCCACCCACCCCAACCCCGGTTAAACTCTTTCTCACCCACCCATCCCCTTTCAGGCCCCCTCACCCAACCCTAACCCCCATCCAACACCCCAACCCTACCTTAGCCCCCATCCAGTACCCTCCATTCCCCTAACCCCAGCCTTCTCCCCCACTTTCCCAAAAGTTAAAACCACCACCACCAACAACTATATAAAAATCAATTCTTTACACTCTTTTTTAGCTCATATTGCTAAAACAAACACCACCAACTTGCCCATTAATGATTAAAAAACAAACCATTAGTGAATAAAATAGCTCCAAAGATAGTGGAAAAATCAAGAATCAAGAAAATAAATAAAAAGACAAAAGCTTTACCTGGTTCTTGATAGGTATTTTCAAGTCACAATCTTTGAGTTTGTTAAAAAGGGTGATTTGTAGAATGAAAAATAGACAGATACAGTACATAGATAGAAGCTACTGCAGGTATTTTACTTGTACAAATAATAATTCACCAGTAGTGAAGAAGAGGTTTCTTGATGTGAGGTGGGGGGTTTGGTTGGGGGTGGGGATTGAGCACTATGTTCAGAGTTGTCGGCTTCTCACAGGAAGTTCAGGAAAAATGTGTATATATTAAAACATAAACATCAATACAAGGTTAGAATAAGAAGAGGAGGGAGAAGAATAAGAAAAAGAAAAAGAAGAAGAAATAGAGAAAAAAAGAACGGAAAAAAGAAAGAAAAATAGGAAGAGAGAGAAAGAGGGGGTTTGCTTATTTACTTATTTATTTATTTATTTTAATATTTAATATTTTTATATATAAAAATGACATTAAAGATGGCATGGAAAATGTGGCAGCTGACATGGGGCGAGTGTGTTACACTTACCGAAAAAGTGTTTAAAATGTTGTTTTTTAATGGGTTCAGGGGTACAGATGAAAAACATGTAAGTAGAAGTGTCCAACTAACAAAACTGACATAGTATAGGGATCCATTGAACCATTTTTCCTAATTAGAGATGAAGAAAACCCCATGTCCATGCAAGCTAGGCAAGGAGATGCAATGATAGTTGAGATGTTCAGAAGTCTGGGTCAACATTTTGAGTCAATATGGGCGAATGAGATAGATAACACCACAGTTGGAGGTGTGCAGACTGAGCCACAAATGCCTAATACAGTAGGTACATCCATTCTTCCCTCCTGCACAATTTGCACCACCTCACCTAGCTTCGTCCAGATCTGCACCACCACGGTATGTTATTATTGCCAGTATAGCTTAAATGAGATTATGTAAATATTCGGAATATTTGAAGAAAAGATGCAGTTGATTGAAGGTGGTGTGAAACCCTAGGTTGAGAATAGGCTAAAAAATTGAATGGACGGATACAGGGTAGGTTGGATGCTTTTGAGAAGAGGATGACATACCTATTGGGAAGCGTCCAAACCCCTAATGTTGCGGAGGTAAATCATAGGTATTTGAGATAAACAAAACTGGTTAATCAGTTGTATGAGAGGCTATTTTTTTCAACACCTGTGATAACAAAGCTTGATCCTGAGATAGAAGGTGAGAACACCTAGAGTGTTTCGATGGGGGAAGAGAGTCGATAATAAGAGAAAAAGAAAGCACTAAAGATCTCAACAAGAAAAATTTTAAAAAGTCTAAAAATGATAGCATTCACAGTGAACAGGATCGGAAGGTAAAGGTCCAAAAAATTACAGCTCGTGCTGGTAGTTCAAAATCGGCAAGCGATGATTCTGAGAGGGGCAGTGATATAGTCCCAATATTAAATGTACCATTGAGTTCGCCATCCACAACTGATGCCACTATTGCAGAGACAGTTTTGATAACTGATGTGACTACTATTGAAGATGGTGGGACTCTATCCCAGGGCCTACGTGATGATACAACATGAGCTAGCACCTTGAGCACCCAGATATGTCCCAGATCACTATATTATATTAATATATGCACTGATGATAGTGCATAAGGTTTTAGTTGGGGGTGGTGGCGTACCAAGGTTGCATCGGGTTACACTTGTCATATTTCAAAACCGATAGGCCTTATTCTGAAAAGTTTGTGAATCGGGATGTTTTTTTATTTTTTTGGTTAGTTTGTGTTGTGTGATGCTAGAAATAGGAAGGAACTTTTTACTTTCGGGAGTATAAAAATATGTTTTTATGATGAACTAGTTTTGAATGAATGTGTTAAAATAGATACCCCACCTATAATTTTGTTGATTGTGTGATACACATATGTGTGAGAGACGACCGTTAATATAATAATGGAATTACAATTAGGGATAGAACAACTATGGAAAATAATTGCATAACTGGATAAGTAGTAACTAACAATATGACCCTATACGAGATGTGTGTGAGGTGTTACCTAGTTCCCAGTGTGTTAAGATTTAGAACTTCCCTGATTTCTCTTACCTAGGGTTTAGGGTAGTCGAGTAGGATATGATCATAGACCATTTTTGTCTTAAGTTCACTCGAGCCTAAAATGCCTAACCAAATGTAATATGAATCCCTTGATCCAAATTGGTGAGCCTAATGGACCCATTTTTATTGTTTACATTGATTTCATCTTCCCGTTTCAACTGCAATGAACCTATCTTGGCCCTGGTCCTATTTTGACACTGTGCACCTCAACTCAGGCAAATTTTCTAAGTTAAGGGTGGCTTTGATAGTGGTACGCAGGGAAAATGAGTATGAAGAAATAAGTGTACAAAGAAAAATAAAGAAGGACGAGTGCGGTGAAAATAAAAAGATAATAAAAGAAAGAAATTGCAAGAAAAGAAAAAAAAAGAAAAAGGTTGTGAGAAAAGAAAACTGCACCAGGTCCAAGCTAAATGTGCTTTAAAATAAAAAGAGAGACATAGGGGATGAAATAAAAGGGAGAAAAGGTGGAAAATAAGTGGACCCCAAAAAAAGCTTAGTGCCAAGGAAGTATAGTCACCGAAAAATTACAAAAAAATACCATACCATCCCTAAAGCTACATTACAAGTTAAATAAAGTCTTTTAGTGATCCTATCCTGACTGTCCAAAAACTTAAGAGCATATGGGCAAGCCTATGGTATTCTGTATATACCAGTCGATACTTCTTGGTGAGAGAGACCACTTTTTGAAATATCCCTGCACAATATTTTTAATATAAATTGAGTGAATGGGATTTTTTTTATTGTGAGCGTACATGAGTTATGTTGTTAGGTTTCTAGACTATTCGATAAATATGATTATACCTAGTTGTTTGTTTCTAATGTAATGCCATCATTGGATTTCTTTATGTTTCTTCGTGTGCCAAATTGATATACACAGTGGGATTCTTAAAAAGTTAAGACTAAGAGAGAGAATAACAATGTTGAAAACTGAACTGAAAGTCACTGCCATAGGTATATTAGGATCTCCCTGTTTAAGCATCATTGTTGTGTTAGAGTTTTGACTTCTATTTTTCTGGAGGACACACAAACCTTATAAGTTGAGGGTGTTGATGCACCGTGGAAACATGACACTTTTGATGCTTAAAACAAATAATTTATTCTTAAACTTTGATTATTTTAGTAGGTATGATGTGGTTTTGTGGTTGTTGAAGGTGAAATAGGTGAATAATATTCTTAGAATGAAAATGGAAGAAAAATCTCTGACAAAGTTGAAGTTTGTGCATCATACTAGTTAGGTTATAAGTTGTCAACACATCATACAACTTATAGGTTTACTCATTAGCAAAACAATAACAAAAGTCAAGTAGGGAAGTTAAGTGAAAAATGGCTACGACTGAAGAGCATGAATCATAAGATAAGGCTATGAGTCTGGAGAAGTAGTTGTTGAGATAAAAGAATCCAAAGTTAAAGTTAGATTTGAAATAACAGAATAAGAAGTGTCATAAGATCTGAGTACGAATCGAAAGGATAAGTTGTGAAGAGACCAGTGTACATAACATTAAAAGATTAAGGCCCAGGTGGTGACAAGTGAAGACCACGAGTCGTATGGTCAAGGTACAACTCGTGAGAATGAATCATAAGGATAAAAAAAACCTAAAGCCTTTGAAGATCAATCACTAGAGCACTTACGACTAGCACTGTACGACTCATAAGAATGCCTTATGAGTGGACCACGCGAGTCATACCTTGTGCCGACATATTTTTCCTATTCTATTTTAATTAGGATTTCTGGGTTATTTTTGAGATACTATAAATACCTTAGTTTTATTCCTTTAACAGGTTACGCACCATAATGCACTTTACAATACTTTAACTAATTTTAACATATTTTGCTTTTTGAGATTCTTGTTCTTGAGATTTTGGGTTTTTATTCAATTGAGGACTTTTGATTTTCTTCCTCTTATTCTTGTGAAATTAATTACATGTTTTCTTTATTGATTATCATGGATTGTTGCATGAACACGAGAAGCTAATCTCCCTGACTAGGGTTCTGGGAACCCTACTGGATTAACTACGTAATGGATGTGGGAGATTTATCTATTTTCTTATGGCTGCATGTATCTTAATCGTCTTCATATTAATTGGCCTGAAAGCTACTGCAAAAGCTTGAGAATTGCCTATATTCGAGAACATCCTCACAAGGGAGTTTGAGATTAGGAAAAAGGGATTAAGATAGTAATTTGGGATTTACAACCATCTTACAATTCCACCATGTCATCTAATCAACTTGAGACCCAAAAGGTGAAAGTTGAACTGAGGTCATAGACAAGGAACAATAAGGTGACACCCTGGAACTGACAAGGTAAATGGTAAGATTTATCATCACATTAAAAATATGGTTGATAATACATAGCTTGTCAACTTTGCATACAGAGAAAGAGAATAGGTGAGTTAAATACAAGAAATTTACAGAGTTGAGAAGCCAGGGGGGACATAGTCCTAATATTTGTCTTCTACTATTCACAAACCTTAGCATTCAAGTTCTATTACTATTCACTATTGACTACAAATTTTCCCCCATTTACTTATCTGCACTACTCGTGGATTTTATCAAAATTGAGAGATTGTTCAACATTTTCACTGTGGGCTCGACCCCAACCTAGTTTGGATTACTATATTTGACATGGACCGCAGCATACTTCTTTGGAGGTTAGTTGGGCGATAATAGGCACCTTGACTATTTAGAATTCATCAAGGTACCAAAAGAAATAACCTCTAGGATCATCAATACAATGGATAATCGACACCACCCTCATGTTGGTAAGTTGCTTCATAGTTTCTTAGACGTTGAAAGTGACTTCTTCGTTATTGATTCTAAACTTGAGCACCACTTTTTCCATATCAACCATCGCTTTAACCATGGTCTTGAATGGTCTTCCTAATATGATGGGCATCTTAAAGTCAACCTCATAATCCAAAATGACAAAATCAGTCAGAAAAATAAAGTTATCAACCCTCATCAACACATCAAATGATATGCCCATGGGTTTTCTTACTGTGTAGTCTGCCATCAACAACCACATAGTAGTAGGCTCGGAGGGATCAAGCCCAATTACTTAAATACCACCGGTGGCATCAAATTAATGTTTTCTCCCAAGTCCCATATGAATAGGAGAATCTGGATGTCTCTCTAGTACATAGGATCGTGAACGCACCGGTATCACCTTTTTTAGGCCAGAGACTTAGAAGTGACTACACTATAATGGTGTAATCCACCAACGTCCTCAAAAATAGTTGCTCGCTTCTTCTTTACCTATTATTTCATAAACTTGGCATACCCAAACATCTTCTCCAAAGCCTCAAGGAGAGGGATGTTAAATCTCAGATCTTTTAGCATCTCAATGAATCTCTTGAACTTTCCTTCCGCTTGCTTTTATTTCAGTCATTGCGGAAAAGGTGTGGGCGATCATGGAATTTGTTACACTTTAGGTGCATCGACTTTGCCCTTACCTTTACCCTCACCAACACTAACATCAAAACTTATCGCATTGTTTGAATCCATGGTAGGTGTCTCATCAACCACTGTAATATCATTCTTAGGTACATCTACACTAGGCAACGAGGGATATATATTAGACTACCACTCTTAATGGTAATAAAGAGAGAAAGACTATCATTCTTTAGATTCTGAACCGTGTTCCTCGGAAGAGTTCCCAGCTGCCTCTTATTTAAAGTAGCAGATATCTTCTTAAACTGTGTCTCTAACTACTTGATTGCAGTCGTATGAGACTATACCTTTTGGATCAGACCTGAGATATCAGTCTTAATCTCCTTAAGGCATGTTTCTTGATTTTTTTACCCTTCACCAGTTTGGACACCAATGGATCCATTCTCGATTTAGTAACACGACTTCACGACAGAACATACCTATCTTCCTTCTCCTTATAATGATTTTTTATCTCCAGTCACCATCACACTCCCTACTACAATCTTTGTATCAATCTCTATAATAGTTTTGACCTTGGTGTCCTTTCCCTTAGACTCAGAAACCCGTTGATTCGCGATCAAGATACTTAGCATCCTTTTCCAAGTCAGACTCATATTCCCTAGAGAATGAACCCTATGCACCTACAGCATTTACCTTCTCAGAATTCATTATTGCAAACTGGTTAATCAACAACACAATATCAGTTATCAGTTGCACAATCTCTAGCACCGTAGAATTATCAACTACTCTATGATTACCGAAATCTCTAATGGCATAACTGCTAGCACCCCTGTCAGCCTACTGAGTATGCCACCCTCAGTTCGTGAGAGGAATCTGGTCTAAAACATTATAAGCTACTTCCCAATGTAATCTCACAAATGTTCCTCAAGTTATTTTGTCTGCAATGGCTTGGGAACTGATGTTTAGGTATTTATAAAATATCTACAACAAGCTCATCCCCGAAACATGATGATTAGGTACCATGCTCAACTTTTTCTTAAACTAAAACTAAGCCTCGTACATCAACTTCGAATATAGCTGCCTAAAGTTGTATATGTCATCTTAACTGCAACATTCTGGCAAAAGGAAAGAAATGTCTTAAGAATTGCATGTGCAACTAATTCCAAGTGTTAATCAATCCTCTAGGAAGTTACCCCAACCATATAGAAGCTTCTCCAATCAACGAAAAGAGGCACAACCTCAATCTGAGGTCATCCTAATATACCCCCAAATAGTATAAAAAGTGTATATCCTAACAAATTACCAAGATGCATATTTACGTCATCTGTAGCCAAGCCCAAAAAAGCACCTTTCAAGTTTAAGAGCTCGAACATGGAACTAGTTATGTCAAATTTCACATTGGGGGCAGTGCAGGAGGAATGAAAGCCCATATCTCTATTGGTGCAACATATACTATACCCTTTTCATCATCACATGGATGAAAGTACAAGTTTGTTGGGATCCTTAAGCTTGATACCCTCAAACTCCATCTCAATTACCATTGAGTGTTTCTCAATGATCAACTTCCTGTCTTTGACTGGCTTGCTCTGGCTATTGAGATAATCGAGCCTCTTCATCCATTCTCTAGTTAACAGTTGCATTTGCCAACAACTATTTTATCTGCCGGTCAATAATGTTCAATGGATCACCTAGAGCAGGGAGAGGTACAACATTAGGATTATCCCAAACCCTTTTAAGATGGACAACATGTACTGATTTCGTTATTGTACGATTAGGCTGTAAGATCCTCTCTAGGTTAGGATTCAGTGGGAGTAAGGATTTCTTTGACTCCTGGTGTTAGGTATACACTGACGTACACCAATCTAAGAATAGAAAAATAAAGACCTGAAGACTACAACAAACTTTAATCAACAACTCAACACCACACTCCCTGGCAATGGCGGAAAATTTTTAAGTATTCTTACCAGTCACGTGGGTGCCCCAGGTTTAATCCCTGACAACGGTGCCAAAAGTTTGATCGATGCCCAAATTACACTTCTAATTGAAGATAAAACGGTCACTGTCAAGTAAAGTAACCCAACTCAGGTTGGGGTCAAACCCACAGGGAATACATGGAATTATGTCTTCATTTGCTGGAACTAATGGACATTGCAGAAAGTAAATATGGGGTTTCTAGTAGTAATCTCAAACAAGCAATAGAACTCAACTTGGGTATTAATCAGTCAGAGACAAACACTAGGACTATATTCCCCCTAGTTTCTCAACTCAGTAAGTTTATCATTCTTTGTTGAACTAACCCAAAATCTTGCATGTAGAACCTGATAAGTTATATACCAACAACTATCTTGTGGACTTACTGATAGATTTCACCCTTTATCTTTTGAGTCTCAGGATGTTGCATTACTAATACTTATCCTATCTCCCAGTTAACTATTACCTTTTTAGTCTCGTGTTATTAGATGATAGAGAACTGTCTTACATAGATTATACGAATTAGCCTAGATCAATAATTAATCTTCAAATTACTATTGTGATTATGTTTTCCTAATTCCTACTCCGCTTGTGAAGTAAGTAGTGATATGCTAGGTGGGATATTAATGTTGACAACTTCTAAGAGAGTTATTAAACTGAAGTTAACTACAATATATGCAACAATATCAGTTTAGAACAACTCAGCACTTTCCCTACTTCATCAATTTACCTGGGTTCCCACAGCCCTAGATATAAGATTTGGTTGCTCATTATTGAGAAACGAATAGAGGAATTTATATTGAAGACATTAAAATAATATCACAATAATCAATGAATAAAACCCAAAGTATGTAAGTGAAATATCAACAAAAATAAAGAACGAAGTTATACCAAGATCAAATTTGAATCCAATAATCAAATATATGTTTGTAAGTACATGGAGTGTGTAAGCTAACTAAAAACTTCAAAAGAGTATATATAGGTTATAAGGAAACCCTATGAAACAAATCTCGAATGAAGAATGAAAATCAAGGTTTGTGGCCACTTACTAGGCCACCTATGGCCCGTAGGTGGTCCACGTAGGTGGCCTCTCTTCCTCCAACAGCTCCTGAACTCTCTGGTGGCACCTAAGGTATTTAACACCACACGGAGGTGATTAGCATGATCCACCCCACTCTTCAAATAAACTAGAATGTCATCAATAAACACAATAATGAAGAGATCCAAATACTGAAGAAAAAACTATTTATCAGAGCCATAAATTCTGTCGGAGCATTAGTCAACCCAAATGACATTACCAAAAACTCAAAGTTCTCAAACCGAGTATGAAAAACCATCTTAAGGATATCCACCTCCCTAATCTTTACCTGATGGTACCCAGACTGAAGATCTATCTTACAAAAGAACTTGGCACCTTGCAATTGTTCAAACAGATTATCTATCTGGGGAAGAGGATACTTTGTGTTGACCATCACCTTGTTCAACTACCTATAGTCAATGCACATCTAAAGGGAACCATCATTCTTGTGCACAAACAACACTGGTTCACCCCACAGAGATACACTAGGATGAATAAACCCCTTATATAGAAGATTCTTAAGTTTCTCCTTGAGTTTCTTCAACTCAGCCGGAGCAATTCTATATGGAGAAATAGAAATTGGATGAGTTTCTGAAATCAAATCAATACCAAACTCTATTTCCCTATACAGAGGAACACCAGGAAGATCATCCAAAAAGACGTCTGGAAATTCATTAACCACCAGAACTGACTGGAAAGAAGGACCGTCCGAGTTAGAATCTTTAACCCTGCCTATGTGATAAAGACAATCGTTGGAGATTAACCTCTGAACTCTAAGATAAAAAATTAATCTCCCCTATTAGCTAAGGAACCACCATCCCATTCTATAACAAGCTCACCAGGGAACCTAAAGATAACCCTACAGGTCTAACTATTCAAGGACGCATAGATAGAGTGCAACCAATCCATACCCAGAATGACATCGAAATATACCATACCTAACTCAAACAGATCTACCAAGGTTTGCTTGCCTCCAACAGATACCACACAACCCCTATAGAATCTCTTAGCAATAATTGAGTCACCTACTGGGCAGAAATTTAAAAAGGATTAGAAATAACTTTCGGATCAAAACCAAAAGATACAGCCACATAAGGAGTCACATAGGATAGAGTGGACAAAGGATCAACAAACAATATATATCATGAGAGAAAAGCTATAACGTACCAGTAATGATACCAGGTGATGCCTCGGATTCCTATTGGGTCAGCAAAGAATACAACCTATTCTGACAACGCTAGATCAGGGAGCAGTAATAAAAGTATATGAAACACCACCAGATGTAGGAGCAGAAAATGAAGCTACAAGAATCTTATTTGTCCCCATAGCAAGCTTATTAATCGGAAAATACTAGATTTGATGGCCTACCTAGACATAATTAAAGCATTTTTCCCTTCTTTTATTGAAATAACCTCGATGAGGATAACCACAGAACCGACAAAGAGGGCATAAAGAAACTGCTTGACCTCCACTTGCCTGAGATTGGGCATTCTGTTCCCATAAATGGTCACCACTTTGATAACTCATGTCGCCCAAATGGTAAGGAGCACTAGCAGAAGAGAAGGAACCAGAACTCCCCTATTTTATTTTCTGCCATTTGCCACAATCCAGACCACCTTGAGATTGAGCACCTCCCTAATTAGAAAACTTGTTCCTCCTACCTAATCTTTCTCCAAACTTTGCTTGCTTTCTCTTTTCATCCTTCAATTGTAGTATATGAACAACCAACCTATAGATGTCCATATCTTTAATTAGTAAAGCAGTCTTTCTCCCCAAAATCAAATTATGATTAGACCCAGAAGTGAACTTCCTCATTATTGCTCATATGTTAGCGACTAAATAAGGAGAATATCTTAACAATTAATGAAACTTCAAGGCATATTCCTTGACAGACATCCTCCCCTCTTGGGGAAAGAAATGATGTAAGAAGGCCTTAGAAAAAGTATTCCACAAGACTTATTCTTCTACATCACCCCTATCCTGTCCCACTCTTTATACTACTGATATGAAACATCTTTTAGCTGATAAGCTGCAAAGTTTACCCCCTCCACACTGGTAGCCTACATCATCTAAAATATCTTTTCTATTTCATCCAAGAAGCCCTGTGGATCCTCCTCCACTTTTACTCTAAAAAAAGTGGGAAGACTCATCTTCATAAATTGGCCAACTCTTGTGGTCTCAGTAGATCGCACCCCGCTCAGCCTTAGCAGCAACCATCTGAGCAATAATAAGAATAGAATGATAGAATTTCGTATTAGTCACCTCATTTTAATAAGGACTAGTAGCAACCGTTGGAACTCCAAAACTATCAGGGATAGGACCGTAAGATCAAAGATGAACACTAGAAGTAGGATACACCCCTTCATCATTATCCCCAAATAGGACAGAAGAATTTTCTCGTGTTCTAGAAATATGAGGCATGATCTGAAAGACGAATAAATAAGTGTTAGAGAAGATTACAGGACTGAGACTCTAAGCTTAAAAATTGAATACCAAGAAAGTGAGACATTCCTAAATGCCTTGTAGCCTCTCCCTTATGAGTGTGGAGTGAAACAATCCCCTAAAAGATATTCTACTCGACACGGCTTTGTGGACTCTAAATTGACCATGAACCTAGGATCTGATACCAACTTGACTAACCCGATTGTGGCCCTTGTCGTAATGGGTATCCCAAGTCTGACTAGAACAAAAGACCACCTCTGTTACCCAACCCAACCTCCAACCACCTGCCTTGAGTTGGATGAATTCTGAGCATATAACAAGATAGTGTAACAGCCCACATGAAGACTCTGGGATAGGATTACAACTATGACCAACCCAATTGAGTTCAACAATCCCACACCAACCGCCCAACCATACCAAACCATTCTAAAGGCCATAAACCAGGTCATAACCAAATAGGTTCCAAAACATAATATAATTAACCCCAAAATAACATATGATAGAATAGTGAGAAATTACATCCAATAATGTTAACCCACTAACTTATTCCATTACCAAGGTTGAAACATATATTGTTCCTGTCCATGCACCCATAGAAGAACCACAAAGCCTCTAACTGAAAGAGTAATATAATACAGTTAGGACATTCCCCCAACCATGGCTAAAATCAATATCCAAAAATAATCAAAGTATCTAGAAATATTCCTAACATGAAATAGATTCTTCTAAAAGGATGAATGTTTACCCATTTAGTCCAAATACTGATCCCCGAGTCAATCACTATGTAAGAGAATTAGAACAGTCGATTCCTACATAGCGTGGGTATACAGCCGCCAGTAGATGAGTTAGAGAGTGATCGCTAGCATGAACTCAGGATAAGAATAAAATAATGTCATTTACAAAGCCAAGTAAAACCATCCATATGCACAGAACCATACATATATATATATAACCATGCCGAGAAAAAAGGTTGGGTTTATCATGCATTTAAAAACTTTACCTAGGTTGTGTAGCTTTGTCGTCCTAAACCACCCACGAGCTATATGGATTCACCTTCCCCTATTGAAAGGGCCCTAGTTCGTGTAGCTTCACGACCAGGGAAAAAAACTTTGGATGACTAGTACATCCCCTAAAATATAGTGTGACATCATGCACACGGTCAACAAGATCAAACCTCACATCGGCAAAGACGAGTTTCCCATTTTGGTCCCCCCGGGACCTCAACTTTCTACGCCTTTACTACACATCTCGCCATTATTGGCCAATAAAAACCATTACCAAGAAAACAATCAAGTTATTTACCATTTATTACCCAAGGCTATTTATTGGGTGTATTGTTATAACAGACATATTTTCAAGTACTATCCATAGCAAACCATATATAGGTTTAAGGTGACTTTGTAGTGCCCTTCCATTTATCATATTAAGCCACTTGGGGGATTTCATGTACCTTAAAAGCATATTCATTTAGCCATTTACCTTTCCAAGCAATTTAAACCATGCATAATTCCTTTACCAAGTTTTAAAATATGCAAGAATTCAATTAAAAATACTTAATGCAATAAAAACATTGTTGTAGGCATTTTGACAAACACATTGGGAGCATAGTATAACCTAAACTAATTCCAATTGCCATTAAACCATTCCCATGCAATCCAATTACCCAAAACCACCATTAATGCATATAAAAGCAGAATTAAAACCATGGGAAACCATAACTAACCATTTAATATATCGACCCCCAAATCATATTTAAAAACCATAATCATACAACTAATAAAATCATGAAAACATTCATTAAAACCATGCCTTTAGTTAGAATTAACAATGAGGGTAGAGAACATGCCTTAAACCAAGATGGTGATGGAAAGAAATCATCAAGACAAGCGCCAAATCAATCCTCTAGTTGAATCCCTAACTTTCTTTCCCAAAAGCTTTTGAGAGAATTATAGAGTGTTTTAGAAGAGTTTCTAAGTGTTAATGAATGGAATAATAGGGTAAATAACCTCCCAAGTAGGTTGAAAGTCGTGGGACAAATTCAAGTTGCACAAATTCCAATCGCAAGGATACGACTGATCCTCATGAGTCATACCCTCTAATACGATTGGGACCCTTCACTCATATCCTAGCCTCAACCTTTGGATCCAATACTATCCAGTATATGACTCATCCAACCAAGTCATATTCGAAGCATATGATTTTTACCCTTTATCTATAACCCTAGCAGATAAAACCTAAGAAAGATTTAAATAATGTCCACCATACGAGTCCATGGTATGACTCATACCCAAGATCACAAATTACTGTGAGCCACTCGTACTCAGATCCAACCTAAGTAACCAAGTCAAAGAAAAAGTTAAGGAAACAAATGATTTGTACCCACCAATACGACTTATACACCTAAGTCATACCCATTCTAATAACCCAAATCCATCTCACCAACCAACACTGGTCACCATACGACTGGACCATACCATCAGTACCCCAAGTTATGGCTCGTTCCCATGAGTTGACTGGGTTTGGAGACCAGAATTCCAGGAGATTTCTAAGGGACAAAACCCAAGGTGTTATATTATGCAATAGGTACTTATGTCTCCCAAAGGCGATTCATCCTCTAATTAAGTAGCAAAGAAGGGAAATAGGTATAAACATACCTCAAAAACTAATTATAAGATGGTGAACGAGGACACAAAATTATCCTACAGTAGTGGTGATGTTGTCAATATCAAATGATGAAGCGGGTAGGGTCATAAGACAAAAGACCAGTGAGAGAAAAATAAGTGAAATCAGAGGCAGATACTCTTCCTAACGGGCTAGTAAAGAGGAACCCCCACACCCCACCACCCCAAACCCTTTCACATCTGAAGATGACAGTGGCACTGATAATAAGAAAGTTGAATCGAGTTCTAAAGGACATGGTAGTGAAACACATATTGAGGACTCCAGTTCCTATGAGATAGAATAGAAGAATATAAGTGATGCTGAAGATAATGTGACACCCATTTACGTATAAGATTTAAATCTCCCTATCGATCCTGCTCTGGTGCCCACCGTTGAATGGTGGGGTACCCTAGATTGTAGAACACATATAAATTTGGGTTGGGGATTATTACTGCTATAGGAAACCTAAGAAGAGGGTTATATCTAGAACCAAGACTAATAACTATAGGCATGTCTGCAATGCCTGGATTTGAGGCTAGATTTAATTAGTACAGGTTCTAGTGGATGACTTTAGCACTATAAAGATTTAGTCCTACTTTAGTGCAAGAATTTTATGCAGCATATAAAGGTGAGCTGAAAAGACAATACCCTTAGGAAAATCGTTGAAAGGGTTGTGATCCAATTACCAGTCAAACCATCCATGGATTTCGGGTAAATATCTCTCTAAATTTTTGCATGGTCTTAACTTCTACCCTCTAGTGAACACAAAAGAAACTGATGACTTCATGGAGGAAATACAAAAGGTAAAAAAAAAGCAAATGGGATCAACTGACAAAATGATGCATTTTAGATAGATAAAGAACATTATTGCTACAAATAATGAAGAAACACTTTGGGTGGTGGGTGGACCAGGAGTGGCCTTACAGAAGATTGAAAAGCACACCCTGAACTTTGAAGCCAAAGCCTGCTGGACATTGGCTCAACAAAGACTGTGTCCAACTACTTAGGATAATATATTTAGTTTGGTCTGTATAGCTGGTAGAAGGACTTATTGTCGGATATGAGTTCAACATCGCCCAACTCATTGAATAGAAAATACGTGATAGATCTGTGGGCAGAGAGAAGGTAATTCTGGCATTCCATAGTTTATTAATACAGATTTTCTTAGAGGTAGGAGTACTAGAACTACTTATCGTTGATCAATTTGATGAGCCAAAGAGTACTAAGGATTTAGGATTAATTAGAGATATAGAAAACCCTATGGCTAAGCAAGCTAGGCAAGAAGCTGAAATAATTGTTGAGATATTCAAAAGTCACGGTGTACATTCTGAGGCTACAAAGGTAAATAAGATAGATGACACCACAGGTGTGTGAAGACTGATCCATAGAATCCTGATGTAGCAGGTACATCTAATGCCCCCCTCTTGTACTGTCTGCAGCAGCTCGCCCAGCTTTCTCTAGATCTGCACAACCAGGGTATGTTATTATTTCCCAGTCTAGCTTAAATGATATTATGTAAAGATTAGGAGTGGTCGTAGAAAAGATGCAGTTGTTTGAAGGTGGTGTGAAACCCTAGGTTAAGAATAGGCTAGAAAAATAGAATAGATAGATATAGGCTAGGTTGTATGCTTTTGGGAAGATGATGACATACCATATAGAAAGCGGACAAACCCTTGACATTGTGGAGGTGAAGTGTAGATGGCAGAGATAAAAAAAACTAGTTAATCAGCTGTATGAAAGGCTATTTTTCCTGGCATCTATGATAACAAAGATTGAGCCTGAGATAGAAGTTGAGAACATTTAGAGTGTTCTGATGGGGGAGGAGAGTCAAGAGAGAGACAAAAAAAAAGACCAAAGCACTCAACAAGGAAAATTTTAAAAGGGAAAAATATGATAGCATTCACAGTGAACTGGACCAGCAGGAAAATGTCCTATAAATTGCATCTGGTGCCAGTAGTTTGAAACCAGCAAGCGATGATGCTGAGAGAGGCAGTGATATTGCCTCAACATTAAATGTACCATTGATTTCACCGTCCACAAGTGATGCCACCATTACAGCGACAGTATCGACAGCTGATGGGACTACTATTGAGGATGGTGGGACCTGATCTGAGGGACTACGAGATGATGCAGCATGAGCTGGCACCTTGAGCACCCACGTATGTCCCAGATCACTTCATTACATTAAAAAATGCACTGATGATAGTGCATAAGGTTTTAGTTAAGGATGGGGGCGTCCCAAGTTCGCCACGGGTTACACTTACCATGTTTTGAAACCGTATACCATAATCTAAAAAGCTTCTGAATCAGCATGTTTTGATATATTTTTGGTTAGTTTGTGTGGTGTGATGCTAAAATTAGGAACAAACTTTATACTTGCGGTAGTAGAAAAATGTGTTTGTATGATGAACTGGTTTTGAATAAATGTGTTAAAATTAGATAAACCACCTAATTTTTTTTTAATTGTGTGATATGTATATATGTGAGAAACGACCATAAATCTAATAATGGTATTAGAATTAATGATAGAACAACTATGGAAAATAATTGCATAACAGGATAAGTAGTAACTAGCAGTATGGCTCTATACTAGGTGTGTATGAGGCATTACCTAGTTCGCAGTGTGTTGAAATTCATAACTTGCCTGGTTGCTCTTACCTAGGGTTTAGGGTAGTCGAGTAGGACATGATTATAGACCATTTTTGTCTTAAGTCCACTTGATAAAATGCCTAACCAAATGTAATTTGAATTCCTTAATTCGAAATGTTGAGCCTAATGGACCCAATTTTATTGTTTACACTGATTTCACCTTCCCATTTCAACTACAATGAACCTATCTTGGCCCTGGTCCTCTTTAGTCACTGTGTACCTTAACTCAGGCAAATCACCTAAGTTGAGGGTGGCTATGATGGAGGTACATAGGAAAAATGAGTATGAAGAAAGAAGTGTACAAATAAAAATAAAGAAGGGCAAGTACGGTGAAAATAAAAAGATAATAAAAGAAACAAATTGCAAGAAAATAAAAACAGAAAAAAAAGAATATGAGAAAAGAAAACCGCACCTGGCCCAATCTAAATGTGCTTTAAAATAAAAAGGGTTACATAAGGGCTGAAATAAAAAGGAGAAAGGGTGGAAAATAAGTGGAATCCAAAAAAAGCTTAGTGTCAAGGAGGTGTAGTCACCTAAAAAATACAAAAAGATACCATACCAGCCCCAAATATACATTACAAGATGAATAAAGTTTTTAATGATCCTATCCTAACTGTCCAAAAACTCAAGAGCATATGGGCGATCCTATGGTATTCTATCTACACCGGTCGATACTTCTTTGTGAGCAAGAGTTCCTTTTTAAATATCCCAACACAACATGATTAATCTAAACTGAGTGAATGGGATTTCTTTGATTGTGATCATACATGAGTTATGTTGTTATATTGATAGACTATTCGGTGAGTGTGATTATACCTAGTTGTTTGTTAATATTATAATGCAATCATTGGATTTCTTTATGTTTCTTAATGTGCCAAATCGATATACACAGTGGGATTCTTGAAAAGTTAAGACTGGGAGGGAGAATAACAATGTTAAAAACTGAACAGAAAGTCACTTCCATAGGTATCTTAGGATCTTCATGTTTAATCATCGGTGTTGTGTTAGAGTTTTGATTTTGATTTTTCCGGAGGACACAGAAACCTTCTAAGTTGAGAGTGTTGATACACCTTGGAAACACAGCACTTTTGATGCTTAAAACAAAGAATTTATGCTTGAACTTAGATTATTTTAGTAGGTATGATGTGGTTTTGTGCTTGTTACAGGTTAAACATGAGAATGACATTCTTGGAATGAAACTAGAAGAAAAATCTCTGACAAAGATGAAGCTTTTGCATCATATGAGTTAGCTTACAAGTCATCAACACATCATATGGCTTATAGGTTTACCCATTAGCAAAACAATAACAAAATTCAAATAGGAAAGTTAAGTGAAGAATGGCTACGACTGAAGAGTATGAATTGTAAGATAAGGCTACGAGTCTGGATAAGTAGTCATTGAGACAATAGAATCCAAAGTTAAAGTTAGAGTTTAAGTCATATAAAAAGTGTCGTAATATCATAGAACGACTCAAAAGCATAAGTTATGAAGAGACCAGTGTCCAAAGCATTAAAAAATTAAGGCCCAGGTGGGGACGAGTGAAGACCATGAGTCATATGGTCAAGGTACGACTCATGAAAATGAATAGTAAGGATAACAAAAACCTAAAGCCCTTGGACATCAGTCACTAGAACACATACGACTAGCACTATATGACTCATAAAAAAACCTTTTGAGTGTACCACGCGAGTCGAACCTTGTGCCGACATATTTTTCCTATTCCATTTTAATTAGGATTTCTGAGTTATTTTGAGATACTATAAACACCTTAGTTTTATTCCTTTACGAGGTTATGCACTCTAACACAATTTTACAATACCTTAACTACTTTTAACATATTTTGCTCTTTTAGATTCTTGTTCTTGAGATTTTGGGTTTTGATTTAATTGAAGACTTTGGATTTTCTTCCTCTTATTCTTGTGTAATTAATTACATAGATTTTCTTCTTGTTATTTTTTTGCAATAAATTACATGTTTTCTTTATTGATTATCATGGATTTCTTAATGAACATGAGCAGCTAATCTCCCAGACAAGGGTTGTACGAACTCTGGTGGATTAACTAAGTAATGAAAGTGGGAGATTCATCTATTTTCTTATGGTTGCATGTATCTTAATTTTCTTCATATTAATTAACCTCAAAGCTACTGTAGAAGCTTGAGGATTGCATGTATTCAAGAATTTTCTCACAAGGAAGTTTGAGATTAGGAAAAGAGGATTAAGATAGATATTTGGGATTTACAACCATCTTACAATTCTGCCATCTCATCTAATCAACTTGAAACCCAAAAGGTGAAAGTTGAAATAAGGATACAGACAAGGAGCAACAAAGTGACACCCTGAAACTCATAGGGTAAATGGTAAGATTTTTCATCATATTCACAAGATGGTTGATAATACAAAGCTTGTCGACTTTGCATGCAGAGAAAGAGAATAGGTGAGTTGAATACGAGAAATTTACAGAGTTGAGAAGCAAAAGGGGACACAGTCCTAGTGTTCGTCTTCTACTTTTTACAAACCCAAGCATTCAAGTTCTGTTACTATTCACTATTGACTAAAAAAATTTCCCCATTTACTTTTCCACACTACTCATGGATATTTTAAAGTTTGAGAGATTTCTCAATGTTTTCGCTGTGGGTTCAACCCCAACCTTGTTTGGATTACTATATTTGACATCGACCGCTACACACTTCTTTGGAGGTTAGTTTTTGGGCGACATCAGGCACCTTGACTATTCAAAATTCATCAAGGTACCCAAAGGAATAACCTCTAGGATCATCAATACATTGGATAATAGACACTACCTTCATGTCGGTAGGTTGCTGCATAATTTTTTTGATGTTAAAAGTGATGTTTTCGTCATTGATTCTGAACTTAAGCAACACTTTTTCCATATAAACCATTGCTTTATCGATGGTCATGAATGGTCTTCCTAATATGATGGGCATCTTGAAGTCAACCTCGCAATCCAAAATTACAAAATCATTTAGAAAAATAAAGTTATCAACCCTTTCCAACACATCAAATGATATGCCTAAGGTTTTTTTTACTGTACAGTCTGCCATTAGCAACCACATAGTAGTAGGCTCTTGGGGGATTAAGCCAAATTACTTGAATACTGTTGGTGGCATGAAATTAATGTTTGCTCTCAAGTCACATACGATCAGGCGAATCTGGATGTCCCTATAGTACATGGGATTTTGAACGCATAGAGATTGCCCCTTTTTTTGGGCCAAAGACTTAGAAGTAATTGCACTACAATGGGGTAATCCACCAACGTCCTCAAAACTAGTTACTCGATTCTTCGTCACCAATTCTTCCATAAACCTGGCATACCCAGACATCTTTTCCAAATCATCAAGGAGAGGGATGTTCAATCTAAGATCTTTAAGCATTTCAATGAATCTCTTGAACTTTCCTTCCTCTTGCTTCTGTTTCAGTCATTAAGGAAAAGGTATGGGTGGTCATGGAATTTGTTTCACTTTGGGTGGATCGACCTTTCCCTTACCTTTACCCTCACCAACACTAACATCAACACCGTCGTTCTGTAGATTTTAAACCGTGTTGCTTGGAAGGGTTCCCAATTGTGTCTTATTTAAAGTAGTAGAAATCTTCCCAAACTATGTCTCTAACTACTTGATTCTAGTCTTATGAGACTACCTTATGGATCATACCTGAGATATCATCTTTAATCTTCTTAAGGCATGTTTCCTATTTTTTTTACCCTTCAGAAGTTTGGATAACAAGGGCTCCATTCTTGATTCAGTATCATAACTTCCTGGTGGAACATACCTATTTTTCTTCTCCTTATAGTCATTTTTCGTCTCCAGTCACCTTCGCACTCCCTACTATGATCTCTGTATCTATCTGTATAATAGTTCCGACCTTGTTTTCCTTTCCCATAGACTCGGAAATCCATTTATTTGCGATCAAGACACTTAGCATCCTCTTCTAAGTCAGAATCATATTCTCTAGAGGATGAACCTTGTGCACCTATGGTGTTTACCTTCTTAGAATTCATTGTTACAAACTACTTAATCAGCAACACAATATCAGTCCTCAGTTGCACAATCTCTAGCACTAAAGAATCATCAACTGCTCTATGGTTACTGAAATCTCAAATGGCATAACTGCCAGCACCCCTCTCAGCCTCCTGAGTATGCCACCCTCGGTTGGTGAGTGAGATCTAGCCTAAAACCTCATCAGTTACTTCCCAATGTAATCTCACAAATGCTCCTCAAAATATTGTGTCTTCCATGGCTTGCAAAATGATGTTTAGGTCTCAATTCAATATCTACAACAAGCTTATCCCTGAAATATGATGATCAGGTACCATGCTCAACTTTTTCTTAAACTAGAACTAAGCCTCGTACATCGACTTCAAATATAGCTGCCTGAAATTGTATATCTCATCTTAATTATAACATTCTGGTAGGAGGAAATAAATGTCTTAAGAATTACCTGCGCAACTTATTCTAAGTGATAATAGATCCTCTAGAAAGTTACCCCAACCATAAAGAAGCTTCTCTAGTCAATAGAAAGAGGCACAACCTCAATCTGAGTTCATCCAAATTTTCACCCAAATAGTATAAGAAGTGCAGATCCTAACAAAATTACCAAGATGCATATTTGTGTCATTTGTAGTAGAGCCCAAAAATACACTATTCAAGTTTAGGAGATGGAACATGGCACTAGTTATGCCAAATTTCACATTAGGGGGCAGTGCAAAAGGAATAAAAGCTCTTATTTTTGTTGGCACAACATATCCTATATCCTCTTCATTATCATATGGATGAAAGTATTGGTTTTCTAGGATGCTTAAGCTTGACACACTCAAAATCCATCTTATTTACCATTGAGTGTTTCTCAACGATCGACTACCAGTCTTGAACTGGCTAGCTCTGCCGATTGAGCGAATCGACCCACTACATCTACAGTCTAGTAAATAGCTTTATCTGGCCATAATTGTTCTATCTTCTGATCAACAATGTTCAATGGATCACATAGAGCAGGGAGAGGTACCACATTAGGATCATCCCAAACCACTTCAAGATGAACAACACGTATTGGTTCCATCATTGTACGATTAGGCTGTAAGATCCTCTCTAGGTTAGGATTCAGTGGGAGTAAGGATTTCCTTGACTCCTGGTGTTAGGAATACACCGATGTACACCCATCTAAGAATAGAAAAATAAAGACCTGAAGACTCCAACAAACTTCAATCAATAACTCAACACCTGTAATACCCCAAACTTTCTTTAAGTCAAATATGGTCTCCAAAAGAGTTAGTGATGAATTTTTAAATGATGAATGTTTCAATCAGATAGAATTTCCCCAATTTTGACTTTTTATCATGTGGGAAATTGAATTATCTTTCCAAAGATACAAAATTCGTCCAAATACGATATCGGAGTAAAAAAGTTATGGACGTTTTACAGAGAACTATCGGAACTGCCCAGAAGCGACGGTCAGGCTAATGGACCATCGAGATAGAGACGGACCGTCACCTAATCCATCACAACTAAGGCAGTGAACCCGACTTATTCTTAAGTGCGACGGCCAGAACCAACAGACTGTCAAGTTAACAACGGACCGTCGCCCAAACCGTCGCAAACAAGGTAGAAAGTTCAGGTTCTGGCCAAATACAACGGTCAGGACCGACGAACCATCTAACCAGTGATAGATCATCGCCCAAACCGTCGCCACTTCCGATCAGCCATTTTAAGCCATTTTTAAAAGGGTATTTGGGTCTTTTTTAGCTTGTTTTAACCCCTAATTATACCATACCATAGGTCATAACTTCATTATTTATCCATAATACTAAATTAGGGGTCTCTCAGAGATCAATCCCTAAGAACAAGAAACCTAGATGTTTAATACCAAGTCAAGCTTTCCTCCACCAACCTTCAATAAATCATCCACCCAGGTATGTAAAGTGTTGGTTCATGGGTTTCTTTCACCCATTAAGCTCAAGAATCCCATTTTAAACTCATGAATTGTGATTTCCATATGGTGAGTTAGTTTTAATTATGTTGATATGGTTGTATGAATCCCAAGTTGGAGGCTTTATGTACTTTTCATGGAATTATGCTAGTATGTGAGTTAGAAACTTTTAAATTTAGTTGATTAAAGTAACCATGATGTATGAACTAGTGTATATGCCTAAGCCTAAGGTTGTGTATGAAATGTGTTTGATAAAATGCTCAAGAGAATAAAAATCATGCTTTAGGACTCAATTATGACCGAAATGATGAACCTATGCTTTACCCTTATATTCAAAATAACTTTCATGTTATTGTTATACATTGAAATTGTTTGGTGGATTGTTCATAAGATTAGCCCTATGAAATTACGATATGTTTATATGCATTCCTATTCATGTACCAAACCATGGTAATCAAGTGCCTCATGAAATTCTCCAATGATTGTATTATGGATTATTGATTATGGTCATGAATACAGGAAGTGTCATGTCTTGTCAGTTTCATGCTATCGAGTCCTGGGGGTACTTGTACCCGATAATTTAGTTGTGTGACTAGAGCCAGTATGAGTTTTTAAGATACTCTCTGGCAAGCCATGTTTAGTATAATTCAGTTAGTCTCATAACTTAGGAAAACTCAATAATCTTAGTAATCTCAGTCAGTTATCAGATCTCAGTAATATTGCATCAGTTAACGAAACTCAGTGAACTCAGTCCAGTCAGTTCAGTATAATTAATTCAGTTTCTAATCAGATGGGAGTAGGATTCATCACCGAGTATGCCCAAGGATGGGAACTCACCTATGAGTAGATGGTATGATTCTTATAAGCAATCCTTGTGCTCCAGAACTACGTAGCCAGCATAGTTTAAAATATCTAACCTATTAGATAAGGGTTGGTGAGGTGACTTAACCTATTAGATAAGGGTCCCACCATTCTCCTTAGAGTACCTGTTAGATAAGGGATTACTCACAGCTTGTCCTTACCAGTGGTGCGGTATTGATACCCTTCTAATTGGGGTTACAGATTAGACCCCAACTCAATTATAATATCTTATTTGGGGCATGTCGGTTAGATGACTACATCTCATAGTTGCAGTCTCAGTCACAGAAATAGAATTTAGATAGTTCTACAGAATTTAGGACTGTCAGGTACAGCCACCCAGTTCAATACGAAACTTAGCTAGTTCCATAAGAAACCGGACTATCAGACACAGTCATTCAGATTATAGTATATCAGTTATACAAAACTTATGTTATCAGTATTCAGATTCAGTGATGTCATGATCTTAGTTACAATTCACGTATTTATGCATGTATTCTCATGTTCATGTTATCTAGTCAGTCAGTATTATTCATGCATATAAACCCTTGCATTTAGCCTACCTTACTTGCATACCAGTACATTCAATTGTACTGACGCATTTGTGCTATGGTGTTTTATACTATAGGTTCAGAAGCATGAGATCTAGAGCATCCTTAGTAGATCAGACGTTTAATAGCCAGACTAGCAGTGAGTCCTCATCATTCGAGAATAGTATGATTATTTTATTACTTTATTATTCTAGTAGTTTGGAGTTAGTTGGGGATATATCCCGTCAACTCCACAGTTGTTAGACAGTTTAGAGGCTTTCAGACTAGCATGTTCAGATAGTTATTTTAGTTATGGTATGGTGATACCGTATTTCTCGATGTTATGTTTTATTAGATATTTGAACCTTATGGCCTTTCAACCTTTTTCTGCATTTATACAGTATGTTATGCAGTCCTCAGTATAGATATCATTCATGGGTTTGCTTGTGGTCCTTAGGGGTCATGAGCACTATATGGCGTTCTGGGCACCAAATTTGGGGTATTCCAAACTTGGTATCAGAGCCTAAGGTTCAATAGTGTCCTAGGAAGTCTGAAAAGCCACATCTAGTAAAATTTTATACATGGGTGTGTTGCGTGCCACATTTATGTACAAGAGGCTATAACATGTTTTAGGAATAGTTTCCCTTCTTTCAGTATTCATGTCGTACCAATGAGCATGAGCTCAAATTTAACTCTCAATCTAATCTGTTTCTCTCTTTTTGTTTATAGAACATGCCTCCCAAAAATAGAAACAAAAATCAGTCAGCCCCTCAGCCCATCCAAGAAGATCCCTTGGATGAACATGTCTCCTATGCAGAGTTCAGAGTTGCATTCCCTACTCTTACTAACTCAGTTTCTTCTAAGAATAAACGACTAGTTGCTGTTCCAGACAATCCAGTGGCCAACACTGCCACATCTAGGATTTGGGACTTCACCCGAATGAATCATCCATCATTTTTCAGGTCTAAGTTAGATGAGGACCCTCAGGAATTCCTTGATCAGGTGCAAAAGGTTACAAATATCATGGGGCTTACCGCTAGTGAGAGTGCTGATCTAACTGCATATCAGTTGCAGGATGTTCTCACACATGGTTCAAACAATGGAAAACAGAGAGGGCTATAGATACAGGGCCTATTGAGTGGGAGTAGTTTGACACTGCCTTTCTTGATAGATTCTTTCATCTAGAGATG
Organism: Capsicum pubescens; assembly: GCA_030864215.1. Classification (NCBI taxonomy): domain Eukaryota; kingdom Viridiplantae; phylum Streptophyta; class Magnoliopsida; order Solanales; family Solanaceae; genus Capsicum; species Capsicum pubescens. The sequence continues at coordinate 178,448,137 of CM061545.1, read as the reverse complement.
AGAGAGGCTAAGGTGTTAGAATTTATCAACCTCAGGTAGGGAAATATGATAGTGAAAGAGTATTCTCTTAAGTTTACTCAACTAGCTAGATATGCTCCTCATATGGTGGAAGATAGAAGGTCCAAGATAAGTAAGTTTATTTCTGTGGTGAATGATAGTGTGGTTAATGAGTGCAGATCCGCAATGTTGATTAGTGAGATGGACATAGCCAGGATTATGATCCATACTCAAAAGATAGAAGAGCAGAAGATTAAGATGAAAGAGAAGCATAATAACAGAGAAAGGACAAGTAGTTTTAAATTTAATTAGCCTAAGTTAGAGGGTGGTAACTGATCTCAATTCTTCCCAAAGTCATTCGTTCAATCTCTTTCCTCATCCAGTGCTCTAGTGCCGAACTTTAGAGATGACAATAGAGATAGGGCGCCAAGGTCTAAGTCTTAGGATAGTGTTAGCAGTTCCCAAACCTATCCTTTTTGTGAGACATGTGGCAAGCACCATCAGGGTACTTGCAGAGCTGGCAGTGATGTTTGCTTTAGATGTGGCAAGCCAGGCCATAGAGTCAGAGATTATCCTCATCTAGGTCCTCAGGGTCTACATAATCACCCTCCAGCTCAGTTTGGTCGCCTGCATCAGTAGGGTACCTCTTCCAGTGCTACTAGTGGGCAACGCCCAAATAGACTCTATGCTCTTCATTCCCGACAAGATCAGGAAAATTCTCCTGATGTGGTTACTGGTACATTACAGATATTTCATGTACATGTTTACACTTTGATAAATCTAGGAGATTCTTTTTCTTTTGTTACTCCCTATATAGCAGTTGATTTCGTAGTCAATCCCAAAATTCTAGCAAAGCCCTTCTCAGTCTCTACCTCAGTGGGTAAAACTATCATAACCCGATGGGTATACAGGAACTGTCCAATTATTGTATCACAGAAAGTCACATCAGTAGACTTAGTCAAACTCTCGGCACGGATTGGCTTCATTCCTGCTTTTCCACAGTCGACTACAAAAATAGAGTGGTCAAGTTTTAGTTTTCGGATGAACCTATCCTAGAGTAGAGGGGTAGTACTTTAGCGTTCAGAGGTCATCTTGTTTCCTACCTTCGGGCACAGAAAATGATATTTAAAGGATGTTTCTATCATCTTGTTCAAGTTAAGGACACTAGTTCTGTAACTCCATATCTTAAATCAGTCCCAATAAAGAATGAATACTCAGATGTCTTTCCCGAAGATCTTGTAGGAATTCCTCTTGAAAGGTAAATAGACTTCGGCATTGATCTTTTTCTAGATACTCGACCTATATTTATTCTGCCATATAAAATGGCACCATCAGAAATCAAAGAATTGAAGGAATAATTGAAGGATCTATTAGGTAAGGAATTCATCAGACCCAGTGTGTCCCCGTGGGGTGCACCAGTCTTAACCGTGCAAAAGAAAGATGGTTCTCTCAGAATGTGCATTTATTACCGTCAGCTCAATAAATTCTTGGTCAAGAACAAGTATCCACTTCCTAGAATCGATGATTTGTTTGAGAAACTTCAGGGTGACAGCTATTTCTCTAAGATAGACCTCAAATTAGGCTATCATCATCTCAGAGTTAGAGAATGTGACATTCCAAAAATAGATTTCCAAACTCAGTATGGTCACTTTGAATTCTTAGTCATGTCCTTTGGTCTAACCAATGCCTTATCATCTTTCATGAACTTGATAAACGTGTGTTCAAGCAGTACTTCTACATGTTCTTCATAGTCTTATGGATGATATTCTTTTCTATTCCCGCAGTGAGCGTGATCATGTAGACTATCTCAGAATAGTCTAAAAGACTCTCAAAAATCATAAGTTGTTCGCCAAATTCAGTATATCCGAATTTTGTCTGAGGTCAGTAGCATTCCTTGGTCATATTATTTTCGCTGATGGCATTAGAGTTGGTCCTCAAAAAACCAAAGCAGTAAAAAACTAGAGTCAACCTGTCTCTCCATTAAATATCATGAGTTTTTTAGGGTTGGCTGGTTGTTACCATCGATTTGTTGAAGGATTTTCTTTTATTGCATCCCCTATGTACAGATTGACTCAGAAGAAAGTCAAGTTTTAGTGGTCAGATCCTTATGAGAAGAGTTTTTGGGAGTTAAAGACTCGACTTACCTCACCTCTAGTTTTGACTCTTCCAGACTGTTCAGATGGATTCGTAGTGCACTGTGATGCATCCAGATATCTTAAACCCCATGAGAAGAATTATCCGACTCATGATCTTGAGTTAGTAGCCGTATTTTTTCCTTAAAGATTTGGAGGCATTACTTGTACGGTGTTCATAAAGATGTATTCACAGATCACAAAAGCCTTCAATAAGTATTCTCTCAGAACTATCTTAACATCCATCAGAAAAGGTGGTTAGATCTCTTGAAAGATTATGACATGAGTGTCCTTTATCATCCGAGCAAGGCCAATGTAGTGGCCGATGCTCTCAGAAGACTATCTATGGGTAGTGTCGCTTATGTTGAGGAAAGTAAGAAGAAGTTAGCTTAGGAAATACATCATCTTGCCCGTCTAGGTGTCATCTTAGTCGATAAAGAAGAAGATAGTATAGGGGTTTAGAATAGTTCAGAATCATCTCTACTATCCGAGGTGAAAGAAAAGCAAGATAGAGATCCCAGTCTTGTTAAGTTGAAAGAGTCGGTTAGAGATCAGAAAGTAGAGGTTTTCTCCCAAGGGGGAGATGGTGTTCTCCATTGTAGGGTCGTCTATGTGTTCCAAGTGTAGATGACTTAAGGCAACGAATTCATGCAGAAGCGCATGGTGCGTGCTTATTGATTCATCCAGGGCAACTAAGATGTACCGCAATTTGCGGGAGATCTATTGGTGGAGTGGGATGAAGAGAGATATTGCATAGTTCATGGCTAAATGCGCTATAAGTTACTAGGTTAAGATAAATCATCAGGAGCCTAGTGGGTCCATGCAGGAGTTCAGTATTCCTACTGGGAAGTGGGAAGTAGTGAACATGGACTTTGTGATGGGTTTGCCTCGTACACTCATCAGCATAATTCAATTTGGGTCATTATAGATAGGATGACCAAATCAGCTCATTTCCTTCCAGTCCATACCAGTTATTCAGCAGAGGATTATGCTAGACTCTATATCAGAGAGTTAGTCAGATTACATGGTATTCCATTGTCTATTGTTTTAGATAGAGGTACCCAGTTCACCTCTCACTTCTGGAAAGCATTCCAAAAGGGTCTTGGTACCCAAGTTCACCTTAGTACATCCTTTCATCCTCAGACAGATGGTCAAGAAAAAAGGACCATTCAGACCTTAGAAGATATGCTAAGGGTGTGTACAATTGATTTCAATAGGATTTGGGACGACCACTTGCCTTTGATTGAGTTTGCATATAATAACAACTATCATTATAGTATTCAGATGGCTAAATTTAAAGCTCTCTATAGTACGAGGTGTAGATCTCTAATCGGTTGGTTCGAAGTAGGTTAGGATGCAGTAGTAGGGCCTGACTTGGTATGCGACACCTTAGGGAAAGTTCAGTTGATCAGAGAAAGACTTCGGACTACTCAGAGCTGATAGAAATCGTACGCAGATGTGTGTAGAAAGGATCTGGAGTTTGATCTTAGTTATTATATGTAATTGAAAATCGCTCCCATGAAGGGAGTGAAGCGGTTTGGAAAGAAGGAAAATCTCAGTCACTGATATGTCGGTTCCTTTAAAATTCTCAGTTGTTTCGGTAAGGTAGCTTATGAGCTAGAATTGCCTTCAGATCTAGCCTCAGTTCATCCAATATTCCATGTCTCCTTGCTAAAGAAGTTCATAGGTGACCCAGCAGTTGTAGTCCCGGTAGAGTGCTTAGACTTTCAGAACAACCTTTCTTTTGAAGAGATCCCAGTCGAAATTCTTGACTACCAGACTCGTAGACTGATGAACAAAGATGTCCCTCTAGTCAAAGTTCTTTGGCGGAATCATTCCATTGAGGGAGATACTTAGGAAGAAGAAGTAGATATACGTACCAAGTATCCTCACCACTTCTCTGAAAACTCAGACTCAACCTAAGGTAATAGCTTTTCTAAAGCTTATTAAGTTTCATGTTCAGATTTTAGTTATAAACTTGGTATCAAATACCCTTCCATATCCAGTCATATATTTATGTATCATGTCAGTCACGTATTCATGCATCATATATGCATTCTCATCATGAGAAACTCAGTTTCTCAGTAATTTCAGTCGTGCATTCATGAAGACTATCCATCACATATCCATGCATCAGACATGCATATTCAGTATGAGATTTTAGTATATCAGACGTTCCAGTCATATAGACATGTTTAAATGCTCACGTCCCTTAAGTAAGATCAGTCTATCGGCTTTCCCAGTCTAGTCAGACCCATTCGAGGTGAATGTTCCCAAAGGGGAGATATTGTAATACCCCAAACTATTTTTAAGTCAAATCTAGTCTTCAGAAGAGTTAGTGATGAATTTCTAAATAATTAATGTTTAAATCAGATAGAATTTCCTCAATTTCAAATTTTTATCATGTGTGAAATTGAATTAGCTTTCCAATGATATCAATTTCATCCAAATCCGATATCGGATTAAAACAGTTATGGCTATTTTACTGAGAATTATCGAAACTGCCCAGAAGCGAAGGTCAGGCTGATGGACTGTCGAGCTAGCAATGGACCGTCGCCCAGGCCGTCGCAACTAAGGTAGTGAACCCGAATTCTGGTCAAGTGCAATGGCCAGGACCAACGGACCGTTGAACTAGCGATGGACCGTCACCCAAACCATCACAGACGAGGAAGAAAGTTTAGGTTCTGGCCAAATGCGAAGTCAGGACCGACGGACCATCGAGCCAGCGACGAACCATCGCCCAAATCATTGCCACTTCTGATAAGCGATTTTAAGCCATTCTTAAAAGGGTATTTGGGTATTTTCCCACCTATTTTAACCCCTAATTCTGCCAGACCATTATTCATCCACAACACCAAATTAGGGTTTCCCTCAGAGATCAATCCTTAAGAACAAGAAACCCTAGGTGTTTAATCCTAAGTGAAGCTTTCCTCTACCAACCTTCAAGAAATCATCCACCCATGTATGTAAAGTGTTGATTCATGGGTGTCTTTCACCCATGAAGCTCAAGAATCCCATTTTAAACTCATGAATTGTGATTTCCATGAGGTGAGTTGGTTTTAATTATGTTGATATAGTTTTATGAATCCCAAGTTAGAGGATTTATGCACTTTTTAAGAAATTATGCTAGTATGTGGGTTGGACACTTTTAAATTATGTTGATTAAATTAACCATGATGTATGAACTAGTGTATATTCCCAAGCCTATGGTTATGCATGAAATGTGTTTGATAATATGCCCAAGAGAATAAGAATCATGCTTTAGGACTCAATTATGACCAAATTGATGAACCCATGTTTTACCCTTATGTTAAAAATGACTTCCATGTTATTGGTATGCATTGAAATTATTTGATGGATTGTTCATGAGATTAGCCCTATGAAATTATGACATGTTTATATGCATTCCTATTCATGTGCCAAACCATGGCAATCAAGTGCATCATGAAATTCCCCAATGATTGTATTATGGATTGTTGATTATGGTCGTTAATCCAGGAAGTGTCATGTCTTGTCAGTTTTAAGCTATCGATTCCTGGGGGTACTTGTACCCGACAATTTAGATGTGTGCCTAGAGCCAGTATCGGTTTTCAAGACACTCTAAGGAAAACCATATCAAGTAGAATTCAGTCAGTCTCATGACTCAGGAAAACTCAGTAATCTCAGTCAATTATCAGATCTCGGTAATATTGCATCGATCAATGAAACTCAGTGAACTCAGTCCAGTCAGTTCAGTATAATTAATTTAGTGTCTAACCAGATGGGAGTAGGATTCAGCACCGAGTGTTTCCAAGGATGGGAACTCACCTGCGAGTAGAGAGTGTGATTCTCCGAAGCAATCCTTTCACTCCAGAACTACGTAGCCAGCGTAGGTTGAGACATCTAACCTATTAGATAAGGGTTGATGAGGTGACTTAACCTGATAGATAAGGGTCCCACCATTCTCTTTAGAGTACCTGTTAGATAAGGGATTACTCACAGCTTGTTCTTACCAGTGGCGCGGTATTGACACCCTTCTAATTGGGGTTACAGATTGGACCCCAACTCAATTATATTATCTCATTTGGGGCATATCGGTTAGATGACTACTTCCCACAGTTACATTCTCAGTCTCAGTAATAGAGCTCAAATAGTTCTACAGAATTTAGGACTGTCAGATACAGCCACCCAGTTCAGTATGGAACTCATCTAGTTCCATCAGAAACAGTATTGTCAGACACAGTTATTCAGATTATAGTATATTAGTTATAGGAAATTTATGTTATCAGTATTCAGATTCAGTGATGTCATGATCTAAATTATAGTTCACGTATTCATGAATGTATTCTCACGTTTATTTTATCCAGTCAGTCAGTATTGTTCATGTATATGAACCCTTGCATTCAGCCTACCTCACTTGCATGCCAGTATATTTAATCATATTGACGCATTTGTGTTATGGTGTTTTATACCATAGGTTCAAAAGCATGAGCTCCATATCATCTTTAATAGTTCAGACGTTCAATATCCAGACTAGCAATTAGTCCTTATCATTTGAGGATTGCATGATTATTTTATTAGTTTATTATTTTAGTAGTCCGGAGTCAGTTGAGGACATGTCCCATAAACTCCACAATTTTTAAAAAGTTTAGAGGCTTTCAGACTAGCATGTTTAGACAGTTATTTTAGTTTTGGTATGGTGATACCGTATTTCCAGATGTTATGTTTTATAAGATATTTGAAATTATAGCCTTTCAGCCTTTTTTCGCATTTATATAGTATGTTATGCAGTGCTCAGTATAGATATCTGTCATGGGTTAGCTTGTGGTCCTTCGAGGTCATGAGCACCGCGTGGGATTCTGGGTACCAGATTCGGGGTGTTACAACACCACACTCCCCGACAACGGCTACAGTATTTTAAGTATTCCTACCAGTCACGTGGGTGCCCCAGGTTTGATCTCCAGCAACGGCGCCAAAAATTTGATCAATGCCCAAACTGCACTTCCAGTTGAAGATAAAGTGGTCACTGTCAAGTAAAGTAACCCAACTTAGGTTGGAGTTGAACCCACAAGGAATATATGGAATTATGTCTCTCATTTGTTGGAACTAATGGGCAATGGAGAAAGTAAATGTGGGGTTTCTAGTAGTAATCTCGAACAATTAATAGAACTCAACTTTGGTTGTAATTAGTCGGAAACAAACACCTGGACTATATTCCCCCTATTTTCTCAACTCAGTAATTTTATCATGCTTTGTTGAACTAACCCAAAATCTTGCATGTAGAATCTGATAAGTTATGTACCAAAAACTATCTTGTGGACTCATTGATAGATTTTACCCTTTATCTTTTAAGTCTCAAGATGTTTCATTACTAATCCTTACCCTATCTCCCAGTTAACTATTACCTTTTTAGTCTCATGTTATTAGATGATAGATAACCATCTTAGATAGATTATACTAATTAGCTTAGATCAATAATTAATCTTTAATTATTGTTGTGATTATCTTTTTCTAATCCCTACTCCGCTTGTGAAGTAAGTAGTGCTATGCTAGATGGTATATTAATGTTTCCAACTGCTAAGAGAGTTATTAAACTTTCGGTAACCACAATACATGTAAAAATATCGGTTTAGAACAACTAAACATTTTTCCTACTTTGTCAATCTACCAGGGTTCCCATAACCCTTGATATGGGCTTTGGTCGATCATTATTGTGAAATGAATAGAGGAATTTATATTGAAGACATTCAAACAATATCACAATACTCAATGGAAAAAACCCAAAGTATGTAAGTGAAATATCAACCAAAATCAAGAATAAAGTAATACCAAGATTAAATTTGAATCCTAGAATCAAATATGTGTTTGTAAGTGCATGGAGTATGTAAGCTAATTAAAAACATCAAAAGAGTATATATAGGTTACAGGAAATGCTACGAAACAAATCTCGAATGAAGAAGGAAAATCAAGGTCGGTGGCCACTTACAAGGCCACCTATGGCCCGTAGGTGGCACCTACAGTCTGTATGTGGTCCACGTAGGTGGCCCCCCTTCCTCTAGCAGATCCTGAACTCTTTGGACTTTGGCCCTCTGCGACCTACTCTGTCACCTACAGACCGTATATGGAACCTATAGATCGTAGGTGGCACCTATGGACCATAGGTGCCCCTCCGTAAGTGACAGAGTCTTTTTCCTGCACTTCTGAGCCTCTAGACTTCCAGTTTCTTACCCCTACTTTGACAACTATGGACCGTAGGTATCACATACAGGCCATAGGTGCCCACTTCAATGGCCAAAAACATCAACTTTCACTCATTTGTTCCAAAATAGTCCCAAATCCTGATTTCCAACAAAAACATAAAAAAAAACATATCATATCCAAAATAAACCCAAGTAACTTGCATATTTTTATCATTTTAAGCATCAAAAGTGCAATAAATCCATAGCAGATCAGCCACTAAAGCATCCCACTGGGCATTTAAGCTATGCACCAGCACCTCTATAGACTTAAAAAAATTTTGAGTCTCTGCCAATCCCTCATGATTCATACATAATTTCATACACGCAAAAAAACTATGCTACCCTATCAAATTTGATGTTTCAGACTCAATGGCTTTGTCAAAATTTCCATCCAAAATTGTTTCGCCAAAAAATGGGTCCTACACCCATGTGACATTTTCCTTAACTTCTGAACAATAACCCAAAATGAGTTTGGGAGCCTCGAAACCTAGACCAAGGATCAACCTAGCCTAAAATCATTGTTCTGGAGCTGCTGAAACTGTAAGAATTAGCATAGGGGGTTGTTTTACTAAAGGTTTTTCCTGGTATCCATGTTGAACCAGCAATGACTTCAAAATAGAGAATTGTCTTTAAAAACCAAATGAACTGGCAATTCTAGCAAGTCAGAAATGACTTGCGGAAGTTATAGGAATGTCACAACCCAGAAACCAAGGGTCATGATAGCATTTGTCACAGCAAGACTTGACAAGTAAGCCTATCTTCCAAACTGATATAAAATTAGAAAAACTATACCAAAACCAAGGCAAGACCCCTAGAATGGAGTTGAGTCATATATAAATACAGTAGAAGCAAAAATATAATCAAGATACCAACTGAATCCCAAAACCTGGAGTCACAGTGTAAGAACTAACTAGTGCAATTCGAGGTCAAAAATATATATAAGATATTCAATAGGAGAAAAAACTTTGTCTCTAAATACAAGACATAGTCTAGAAAAGAAAAGGTAGAAGTCAACTCTAGATCCATAGATCAACCGCTACCTTGATTAAGCTCCATTTATCGGCTAAATTAACTATTCATGTGGCGCACTTCTACTTGGATCTGCACTAAAAGGGCACAGTAGGGATGAGTATATTCCACTTGTACGCAGTAGAATCATAGGACGATTGAGTAAAGTAAAAATAAAACATATAAACACTAACTATGGTCACATTACCTGCAATAAAAAAATTTCCCAAATGGTAGCCCGCATTATCTCCACTAATGGTTCTACTATAAACACATAAAAAATATGGATAATTAAAAAAAGGACAAGTATACACATACATCAACTACAGGTATAGAAAGGTAGAACAAATGGACTGATATCAAATCAAAGGCAGAAAATACGATCACAGCATAAGCACAATATATGAAGTGAAATGAATATTATGATAATGATGATGATGTGATTCATAAGGTTATAGAACAACCTCCTTATACACCAACGGAGCTAAAGCTTTCTAGCGTAGGACCCATGGGGGGCTCATCAACCTGTATACAACTAATATCCAATACCAATATCTATATATCCTCTCCGGCACAATCATCAGTAAAGGGTTTTTAAAGATATCACATTTTCTGGCAAAAAATCTAGTGTTTCCAGTATTTCCATGGTGGTACCAATGTTTCATGAATGAATATGAAATGAGAATGCAATGCTCACAACCAACCAAGCTGAAAATATCCCATATCAAACCAATATAACAACGAAGTGAGCTAACAGCGCCCGAGTGCACACGCAAGTGTACGTGGTCTTATCAAGTAATAAAGTGGCCATCAAGAAGCCAAGTATCGATCCCACAAGGACTTGCTTCAACAACAATTCAATTCTAGTTCACAGTTTAGATTTAATTGATGAAAAAGTAACCAAAAAGAAAGAGTTTATAATTTGTAAACTAAGGAAAAGGAAATAATGTGTAAATTAAAGTACTTGGAACAATCAATGGATTAAAGCCCAGGGTTAAAGCACTCCGAACAATCATACTACGTTATTGAATTTCATTCATTAATTTGCTTATCTTGGTTGTTGATTCGTAGGGTTAATTGCATGATCATGGTTTCCCAACCTCTAATCGTTTACCTAATTTGGACATTACAACTACATCATTGAGCGGGGATGGAATAATTCAATTAAGTGAATTAAAGCTATCATCCAATGTTTGAATCAAGTAAGGCATCTAAGTACATCTCTGTCCTAGAAGCTTTGTTTAATTCTTTATTTTATAAAAGAATAAAAATCCAAACTTTGTTTATTCCCATGTTCTATTTCCCTATTCCCTCTCCTGAGATCACAAGGTCGACAATATATGAATTTTACAAGTGATCAATCCCTAAAATAATTAAAACAAGAATAAACAAACAACTAAATATGATAAGCAAAATTAATTGAATTTAATCCAAAACAATAGTACTCATATTCTTAGTTTTAGCCCCGGAAAGAGGATTTTTAGCTGATAATATTCGTAATCACGATCCAATTAATTGAATATATGATATGATAATTAAATAAAAAATAAATAAAAATAAAATATAAAAATCTAAGAATTGTGTAGCATCTTCCACGTTCACCACCGTCCACCGCTTTTATATTCCAAGATGTGTCCAGTTATTGTCCAGGTATGGGTATTTATAATATTTAACAACTAATCCCACTCCTTTTGGGATTAAAATTGTAAAGCTCCAAGATTCCCACAAAAATATTCTCCATCTATCTTAAATTGTGTGTCATGCAATTGTATTTGTAAAATATGCAAAAACCATGTAAGAGTAAGATTGAAATTTTGACCGTTTAATATGACCCATCGCGATGCGACTTCTGAAAATAAGAAATATAGGTCGCGAAGCGACTTTTAAAAACAAGGAATGGAGGTTGCGATGAGAGCGAATCGCGAGAGCTCATTGGAAGTTGCGTCCAAAATTTTGGGTAAGTGTTGAACGTCCCTCCTTTTTTCCATGACTTTTGTAGTGTATTTTCAATGAATTTTGAGCCTTTTTATCATCAATATATCACCGTATTCAGCTCACAAAGCCTCATACAATATCACACACCACAAATTAGAGATCAAAACAACACAATAACCTCAACGATAAATCAAAACAAGAGCTAAGATAAGGCAAATTCGCACGATCTTCAACTTTATGTTCCGACTCTTAACTTAATTACATTGAGCTTTGCACATTACAAACAAGTTATTCCACTTATAATTACATATTTAAATCATTTGTAACAAATTAAACACATTAGAATCCACTGAGACCAACCAGACACACACCTAGCTCAAGCTAGTAAAACTAGTTTTTCAGGTTGAACTCTAAATGACTCAATTAAGCACAAACTTATTTGAAAAATACTTTGAACATTATAATCACACACTTGGACACTTAAATGCTTATTTATATTAATATGAACGCGTTAAGCACACGAATTTCTCTCAAAACAAGGTGAAATAAGCTAGAATAATGATACTAGAGTGTATAAAACCACCTCAATCATGAGCCAAAATACACTCAAATCCTCCAACCATCCATGATCAAATATAATCCAGAAACCATCAAGTGAAATGTACAAGTAAAATGTCATTGGTACCATATGAATCTCGAGATAGTCTTTTCCTTCTAAAAAGAGTGTAACCAAATAATCACATATCAATATTGGGCCAACAACATCATATAAGACCCCAAACGGTCATACATAATTAAATAATGTCACAAAAACACCAAATATTATCCATATAGGACCCTACACAGCACATGAATAACATAAATATATTTTCCATGATACAACCCCATACACATAGCAAGCTTTTACATTATTATTAACTACCTAACCTAGTCTGAAGAAAGTTAAGCCATAACCTACCTCGAATGTTGAAATCAAAATAATTAAGATTTTATCATCAATATTTCACTTTACGTACGAACTCAAAATCAGCTAAAACATACAAATATAGAATCTATGCATCAAAATAAAGAAGTCGATACCCATATTGACCACTTTTGACTGAAATAGGTTCTCAAATAAGACGGGTAAAATCAAAAATATAATTCCCTAACATCGAATGATTACTTTTGATTTCTTGTTATCGTGGAATTCATCATCAAGATAGATCGCCCTTATGCGGTCAATAAACTAATACTAATGCTATGACTTATCACAAGAGAATTCAAAAATGAAAAAAGTCTCATAGAAGAAAACCCGAGAGAAAATGGTTTGAAATTGAGGTTTAAATCAGATAAATACTATTTTAGGACTCCTAAAATAAAATCCCCAAAGTTCACCTTTGAAATCCAAGTTTTACCGAAGTCTATACGATAAAAATTGAAGAAAAGTAATTGAAATAGGGATTTGGAGCTTGCCCAAGCTTAAAAATAGAAGAAATCGCTCAAAAATTCAAACCCCAAGCTCTAAGTCTTTAAAGGAATTGTGAAAAGACATATTTTAATATACTAGGTTTCCTAAAGCGGACCATAGGCCACTATTGCGGTCGATGCTAAAGCGCCTAGGTGCTACTAAAGCGGTACCCATGCCAGGTGACAGTATGCTAAAGTGGACCTTGGACCGCTTTAGAGGCAGGCGCTAAAGCACCTAAGTTACCACTTTAGCAGTACCTGCTAGGTGGCTAGGGTTGCTTTAGTACCCAAAGGGTCGTTAAATCTCTCTCCGCTAAAGCGCCCAAAGGGCCGTTTTAGTGGTCATACCAAAAACTATGCACCAGCAGGAGACTTAGGAACTACGCCAAACCTCCCCACCCACCATAAATACCACAATGTAACAACAGGAAGGGGTAAAATGGTCAAATCACATAGAATCACATATTTTTCACAAAATACCAAGAATCAGGTCAATATATCATCCACCACTAAGAATCGAGTTCATCCTCGAACTAAGGGTAATAGAAATACCTAAATCCATGAAAAGCTGGGAATAACTACTATGCATATCACACCTGACCTCCCAACTAGACTCATCTATGAGTTGATGCCTTTACTGGACCTTAACTATAGGAATAATTCTAAAACGCGACCATCTGACATAAGACTCATCCGAAATGTAATTGTAATGCCCCGAAATATCATCCCGAGATGCCACACGGTGCCCAAGGCTACACGTAGCCTCAAGCTAACCCTTTAAGACAAAACACTACCCTTGGGTTCCAACACAACAACATACACGCTACGCTAAGGATATATATATAAGTACATATCATATCACATCGTACATGGCACAGAATATCGTTAGACTCTACATATATGGAATGTCTATACATAAACCAACCCAACAATACACTAGTCTGACATAGCCTCTATACAGCAAAATCAATGAGCCATTGGGACAAACCTCCAACTGACTCAACAGACCAAAGGGATCACAAAACAACAGCACCAAAACTAGCAACTTGGTCCTCGAACCATGAGGACTCACCACTGAAGGAACGTAGATGCAGCACTCGGATATCACTGTCGTGGCTGCGGCTGAGTACCTCAACCTACATCATGGTAAGAATGTAACGCCCCGATTCCCGAGAACCGAAATGCCACATAGTGCTTATGATCCCGAAGGACCACAAGTTAACCCTTTTTCTAATATCTGTACCTGTTCACTGCATAATCATTATATATATATATATCAAGTAACATACATAATCCTCATATATATCTCAACCATCAAATATCAATCAAAATATATATATATACATCATCAAAGTCTAGAAAATATATATATATATATATACATAACTTGAACTTTCAAAAAGGGATTCGTGGACTCTATGGACGAAAGGAGTCCATAGATAAACACTTGCATACCTTAGACTCCGTAGCCGGAAGAGATTGACGGAAGGAATTCTTGAATCGAAGCCTCCAATTAATTTCCCCCAATTCAAAACCTTAACCCTAACTTGATATATATATATATATACATATAAAAGAAATGAGAGGAAAATAATATAAGTTCTCAGCTGAATGGGGTATTTATAAAGGTTTAAAAGAGTGGTGAAAGACCAAAATGCCCCTAAGAAACAAATAAAACCCGAATCTGTCCATGGGGGACTGTTTTGATAGGCTGAAGTAGATCGAGCATAACGTTTTACTCCAATGTCCAAATTGAATGAAACTAATTTCATTAGAAAGAGGACTCTCAGAGATTTCTGTTGATATATAGTAGTTCACCCAGATCATTATGTACAAGGAGTTATGATCGTTTAAAGTTGGAGAAAAAATACGCCTGGCCTCAGTACTTTTTCTTGCACGTTTTTGTGTTCATCACTATTCACCGTTCGATCGGAATGTTCGTAACTCATCGCTCGGGTGTCCGTTTTGGATGATCCACATATCGTTGGAAAGATTATTAGATGATCTTCACAAAGGTGGGTCTAACTCTAGGAAATTCCACACGAAAAATTATAAATTGTTCTAAAAGATAGGACCCAATACGTTTACGCACAAAATTTCGACAAAAAATTTTCTGGGGTATTACATCATCTCCCCCTTGGAAACATTCATCCTTGAATGTGAAGGCCAGATCAAGAACACTAATCGACTTGGTTTATTCAAGACAGAAACACATCTCAAAACATAACCACACGACTGAAGCAACCAATACTCTGCGTACTTTCACTAGTCATGCACATCTATCGCATAAAACATTCAACAACCCACTCATGGGTAAATTTTCACAACACACATGCATCTCAGATGCATAGAATCATAACCCAACCAATCTCTTTAATACTTATTCAAACATGCCCACAATTCGAGTTCCTTTCTATTGAACATGCATATTAAATACGAATATACCTAATATACCAAATTCTCGAAAGCATAACTAGAAATGCAGTGAACGATGAGGTTAACATCATAGAAAGAGAATGGACATGCAATTATTATAACATTATGGGGTATCTCCCCCTTGGGACCCAAGGTCCCTCTAGACATATTTCACTGAAATAAGAATGGGTCGGGAACTGTCTCCCTTTACTGCATTTCCATACCTACTGGCACCACTACTAGATTCTGAGGGCCTGACTTGTCACTTTATCTATCATCCTCCTCTCAGCTTTAAGTCATCGTCAGACACTTTTGAACACTTGGCTAAACCCCAAAATGAACTACAACCAATGTACTCTAGAGCATGAGGCACAACGGTGCACAAAATGATAACTTAATTCGTCCAGAAAGACTACACTTGAAAGCATAAATTCAATACCAATGCTACTTCTTGGAATATAATTCTTATCTTTCCTTAGTCTCTACAATCATTATCATATACATACACTCTTTTCAACACCTACTTGTCTCACTAAACACATTATCTGCTTCGATTTCTTCATAGGCTACTAATACCACATTTACATCTTAATACTTAGTTTGGAGTCCACAAACTTACATTCTTCAAAGATTCAAGCTTAGCTTCTAAAACATAACATGAATATCCACAAATCTTTAATAAACATACTATTCTTATTCTAGCCTTCAAATATCACATCTCTTAAACTTATACTTCTCCACACCATGAGAATCACAGCTATATCTCTATCAATCAGCAGATATAATTCCCAACTTCCACACTTAGATTCTTACATATATAATTTCAAGCTTATTCATTCACCATATAAACAGCTAACCCCATAAGGCATACTCTGCTCACTTTAGAGAACACTGTCCCGAAACTATCTGCGGGGACTGTCAGAGAAAGTTATATTTGAAAGACTTTGGCTTCACTACTTCTGTTACCTTAAGAGTAAGGTAAATATGACATAAGTAGATCATTACAAGAGTCTACATAACTCTCTTGGAAAATCTTTCTATAGCATGATCTGGATCATGAAAGAACGGAAACTCTTCTAAACATCCCATAGCCTCCCGTACATGAATGTGGCGCGCAACACACTCTTGTACAAGACTCTACTAGATGTGGATTTTTCAGACTCCCTAGGACACTGTTGAACCTTAGGCTCTGATACCAAGTTTGTAACGCCCCGATTCCCGAGAACCGGAACGCCACACGGTGCTTATGATCCCGAAGGACCAGAAGCTAACCATTTTTCTGATATCTGTACCTGTTCACTGCATAATCATCATATATATATATATATCAAGTAACATACATAATCCTCATATATATCTCAACCCTCAAATATCAATCAACATATATATATATGCATCATCAAAGTCTAGAATATATATATATATACATAACTTAAACTTTCCAAAAGATTCATGGACTCTATGGATGAAAGGAGTCCATAGATAAACACTTGCATACATTAGACTCCGTAGCCGGAAGAGATTGACGGAAGGAATTCTTGAATCAAAGCCTTCAATTAATTTCCCCCAATTCAAAACCCTAACCCTAACTTGATATATATATATATATATATATTAAGAGAAATGAGAGGAAAATAATACAAGTTCTAAGATGAATGGGTTATTAATAGAGGTTTAAAAGAGTAGTGAAAGACCAAAATGCCCCTAAGAAACAAATAAAACCCGAATCTGTCCATGGGAGACTGTTTTGATAGGCTGAAGTAGATCGACCATAACGTTTTACTCAAATATTGAAATTGAATGAAACCAATTTCAGTAGAAAGAGGACTCTCACAGATTTTCGTTGATATATAGTAGCTCACCCAGATCATTATGTACAAGGAGTTATGATCGTGTAAAGTTGGAGAAAAAATACGCCTGGCCTCAGTACTTTTTCCTGCACGTTTTACTGTTCATCACTATTCACCGTTCGATCGGAATGTTTGTAACTTATCGCTCGGGTGTCTGCTTTGAATGATCCACATATCTTTGGAAAGCTTATTCGATGCTCTTCGCAACGGTGGGTCTAACTCTAGGAAATTCCACATGAAAAATTATAAATCGTTCTAAAAGATAGGACCCAATACGTTTACGCATAAAATTTCGACAAAAAATTTTCCGAGGTATTACAAAGAATGTAGCCCGTAGAGAAATATGTGGGTCAGCACAAGATACATACTGAGTATGTGGGGGCGCATGCAAAATATAAATAATATCATAAATTTCGTAAAAACGTACATACAGACCATAATGACACACCTGGCTTGAGTGACATTGAATCATGCAACTCATAACATCTTAGATAGGAAATGTAGGAGAAAAAACTCATAAATTATTATAGATCATCATAGGCAACTTGACTTACCACATCAAAACTCGGAGTGACTTGGTATTTCAATAAACATGACTCTTATGGGCAGGGGAGTTTCCTATAACTGACAACCCCACGTGAGCTATGTGGAATACCAACGTTTGAAACCCCCGTTGGCGGGAGCGTCATACTCTTTGCCAGGGAGTACGACCTTAAAACTGCAATAATCACAATCGGGATCTCTGGCCAATAATATCATCATCAAACAACCCTACGGTGGCACATAAGTTTGGAGAAATACCAAATTTCTCTCTCGGAGCTAAGTACTACTCCCCGACAAGATTAGAACGTGTTAGGAAATCCACCACAACATCACAAGGGTCTATCATAAAGACCAAATCAAATTTCTTTCTCATTTATCAAATCATATCAATTTGTGGATTCCTAACTCAACACATTTTAGCTCAAAACATTTTAATCTTTCACAACATCAACAAGGTATCAATGCATTGAACCATAACCGACTCGACATTTGGACAGGGATATGAAGACTCAATACATAATATTTTCAACAATTTAACTCATCAAAACCATCCAGAAAATACCAAGACTCATTGCAACTTCAATATCAACATTTCTCAATTTGCCATCCAACTCTCATTTAAAGGTACTTGAGACATCAACCCATAGTAGGGATATAGAATTTTCAATATCAATTATAAATTCATAATAAGGAAAAAGTGGAATGATAGTATAAATCAAGGCTTAACAAATTAAATCATCATACTCTCATAATCAAATACTTTTTGGACATAATTCCATCTCAACATCATACACATATCGGATGATATAATCCCTTAGCTCATGGACAATAATATAAGATATAAAACCATATTTTCAATTCATGGTAAAACATGTAAAATCTCATGTCAATGTAATTCAACAAAAATACCGGGCACAAGATCGAAAGGATAATCTTGTTCAAAGCCCCACATACCTAAAAATGGAAGATGAATATGAACTTACGACTCCGGAACTTTATTCACGAAAATAAAGGGTGCTCCTCGAAGACCTTAACATGATCAACTCGAATCTCAAATCAATTTGAAAGTTCTACGGTTCAATCAAGAGACATAGAAGGATGAAATTTGGAGTAGTAGGATTGGGGTTTGAGCCTTAGGAAATTTTGGAGAAAAATAAGCTATTAAATGCTCTTAATGGACTTAAATCCATGGTTTACCTGGATGGATTGGAGTGGGAATGACCAAAATACCCTTAAAAATCAAATAATGTCAAATTTGTCCTTTGGTGGACTGTTTTGATAGGCTGAAGTAGATCGACCATAACTTTTTGTTCCAATGGCCAAATTGGATGAAACCAATTTCATTGGAAAGAGGACTTTCAGAGATTTCTGTTGATATATAGTAGCTCACCCAGATCATTATGTACAAGGAATTATGATTGTTTGAAGTTGACCCTAAAATTCACCTGGCCTCAGTATTTTTTTCTTGCACATTTACTGTTCACCACTATTCACGGTTAGATCGGAATGATCATAACTCATCGCTCGAGTGTCCGTTTTGGATGATCCACATATCTTTGGAAAGCTTATTCGATTCTCTACGCGATGACGAGTCGTATATCCAGAAATTCCACATAGAAAATTATTAATCACGATAAAGAACAGAATTCAACACATTTTCGTCCGAGATCTTAACGGAAAACTTTTTCCTGGGCATCACATCATCTCCCCCTTGGAAACATTCGTCCTCGAATTTTGATAGGTAGGTCAAGAATACTATGAAAATGAGTATATAGAGAAAAATCATCTTGCCCAAGCATATACTCCATTCTAGATTTTTTTGGATATCGTAGAAAACACACAAGCCAAGATAAACATAGCAATAAGGATTAAATCAAAAGAGAATGATACCTTTGACATGCTCAGGATTCGTAGGAAAGAGGTGGGGATATTTGGCGCGTATATCCGCTTCGGCTTCCCAAGTAGCACTCTCCACGGATTGATTTCGCCAAAGCACTTTAACCAAAGGAACTTTCTTGTTTCTTAGCCTACGAACTTGAAAGTCAAAAACCTCAACCGGAATCTCTTCATATGAAAGACTATCTTGAATACCCGAGCTTTCGGAAGGATCAATCACAACAGAATCACCAATAGACTTCTTAAGCATAGAAACATGGAAAACCAGGTGGACGTTAGATAACTCCGCGGGCAATTCAACCTTATACGCTACCTTCCCAATGCGATCCACAATCTTATAGGGATCAATGTAATGGGGACTTAGTTTTCCTTTCTTCCCAACTCTCTTCACCCCTTTCATGGGTGAAACTTTCAAGTACACTAAATCACCAACATCAAATTCAAGGTCTTTCCTCCTTACATCTGTGTATGATTTTTGACGACTTTGGGCGGTTTTCAACCTTCCCCGAATTAACTTAACCTTCTCCATGGCCTCGAACACTGCATCCGGTCCAGTCGTGGCAGCCTCACCAACTTCAGACCAACCAATGGGTGATCTACACTTTCTACCATGCAAAGCTTCAAATGGGACCATTCCAATAGTAGCATGAAAACTGTTATTGTAAGCAAACTCGATTAATGCTAAGTGCTCATCCTAACTACCTTTAACATCAAGCACACAAGCCCTCAACATATCTTCTAAAGTCTGAATAGTCCGCTCGGCCTGACTATCTGTTTGCAAATGGAAAGCAGAACTTAAACGAATTTGGGTACCGAGACCTTTCTGGAAAGATTTCCAAAACTGAGAGGTAAACGGAGTACCTCTGTCAGAAATAATAGCCAAAGGGATTCCATGAAGTCTGACGAGTTCCCAAATATATATTCTAGCATAATCTTCAGCTGTATACGATGAATGCACAGGCAAGAAATGAGCTGATTTCATCAGCCGATCTACGACAACCCAAATCGAATCATGATGGAGACGAGAAAGAGGCAAACCAACTATGAAGTCCATATTCACTTCTTCCTACTTCCAAGTAGGAATGCTAAACTCTTGCATCACGCCACTGGGACTTTGATGCTCTATTTTAACCTGTTGACACGTGGAACACTTCGCCACAAATTCTGCTATGTTCCTCTTCATATCGTTCCACCAATAGATTTCCCGCAAATCATGGTACATCTTGGTAGCACCAGGATGGATGGAGTATCGCGTACCATGCGCTTCAGCCATAATCCTCTGCTTCAAATTATCAACATCAGGAACATATAATCTTTCTCGTTGTCTCAAAACATCATCTCCCCCTTGGGAAAAAACCTCCACCTTTTGGTCTTTAACTGACTTTTTTAAGCTGACCAAGGTAGGATCCCTGTCTTGCTTCTCCTTCACTTCCAAAACTAAAGAGGATTCGAAACCTCTTTGCACTCCTATACTACCCTCAGCATCACCAAACAACCTAACCCCCAATCTAGCCAAATGATGTACCTCACGGGCCAACTTATTCTTACCAATCTCCACATGTGCTACGCTACCCATGGGCTTCCGACTAAGGGCATCTGCTACTACATTGTCTTTGCCCGGATGATATAGCACACTCATATCATAATCTTTCAACAGTTCTAACCATCGTCTCTACCTAAGATTCAACTCCTTTTGGGTGAATACATACTCCAAGCTCTTATGGTCCATGAAGACGTCGACATGGACACTATACAAATAATGTCTCTAGATTTTCAAAGCAAAAACCACGGCAGCTAATTCAAGGTCATGGGTAGGATAGTTCTTCTTGTGAGGCTTTAGCTTCCTGGAAGCATAAGCTATAACCTTTCCCTTTTGCATCAATACACAACCCAAACCGACTCTGGAATCATCGCAATACACCACAAAACCATCAACACCATCAGGCAAAGTCAACACAGGGGTTGAAGTGAGTCGAGTCTTCAACTCCTGAAAACTCTTCTCGCAAGATTCGGACCACAAGAACTTCACTTTCTTTTAGGTCAAACGGGTCATAGGAGACGCAATAAATGAAAACCCTTCAACAAAAAGACGATAATAACAAGCTAGACCCAAGAAACTTTGGATATCAGAAAGAGAAATAGTCTAGGCCAACTCTTTATATCCTCTATCTTTTGAGGATCAACTCTAATACCTTCGGAAGAAACAATATGACCCAAGAAGGCTACAGAGTTTAGCCAGAACTCACACTTACTGAACTTAGCATACAACCGATGAGTTCAAAAAGTTTTCAACATGATTCGGAGATAATCCACATGATCGACCTCACTTCGGGAGTAAATAAGAATATCATCAAGGAACACTATTACAAATAAATCCAGATATGGCCGGAATACACGGTTCGTAAGATCCATGAAAGCCGCTGGAGCATTAGTTAACTCGAAAGACATTACTAGAAATTCAAAATAACCATAACGGGTTTGGAAGGCTGTCTTGGGGATATCACATTCCCTAACCTTAAGTTGGTGATAATCGAATCTGAGGTCTATCTTCGAAAAGTAGCTCGCACCTTGCAATTGATCAAATAAATCATCAATTTGAGGAAGCGGATATTTATTCTTGATAGTAACCCTATTAAGCTACCGGTAATCAATACACATCCTCAAAGAACCATCTTTCTTACGCACAAATAGGACAGGTGCACCCCACGAGGACACACTAGGTCTGATAAAGCTTTTGTCTAAAAGATCTTTCAATTGCTCCTTCAACTCTTTAAGTTTCGCGGGAGCCATGCGATATGGAGGAATGAAAATAGGCTGAGTATCGAAAAGAAGGTCAATCCCAAACTTTATCTCTCTATCAAGAGGTATTCCAGGGAGATCTTCCAGAAAGATATCAAGAAACTTATTAACAATATTAATTGACTGAATGGTCGGGGTTTCAGACTTAGTGTCTTTAACCCGAACCAAATGGTGGATGCAACCCTTGGAAATCAACTTCCTAGCTTTGAGATAGGATATGAAATGACCCTTAGGAATCACAAAACTCCCAGACCATTCGAGGATAGGTTCATAAGGAAACTGAAACTTGACGACATGGGAACGACAATCAATAAACGCATAGCATGAGTGAAGCCAATCCATACCCAGAATGGTATCAAAGTCAACCATATCTAGCTCAATAAAATCAGCATACATAACCCGATGAAAGACAGTAATGGGACATTTTTTATACACCCGCTTAGAAATGAAAAACTCTCCTACCGGAGTAGAAACCAAAATAGGCTCAGAAATTACTTCAGGATCCATTTTAAAATTTACAGCAACCAGAGGTGTCACATAAGAAAAACTCGAATCGGGGTCCATCAACACATAGACATCAAAATAGAAAACATGGAGCATACCAGTGACAACATCGGGAGAGTCCTCCTGCTCCTGACGAGGTGGTATAGCATAGAAACGATTCTGGCATTGACCGCCAGTAGTACTAGATGAAGCACCCTGAGGAGGAACTGGACGGGCTGCGGAAGGCGGGGCACTGGTAGCCTGACTCTGTGAACGGGCATCACGACTCCGTTGTCTGGCATACGGGCAGTCTCTAAGTATGTGTCCCAACTTGCCACAACCAAAACAGCCCCTTTGCCCCATATAACACTCCCCAAAATGGTCTTTACCATACTTAGCATACGAAGGAGGATAAGGCCGGTTTCTTACACTGTCCTGAGACCTGGAAGGTACCGACCTATTCCCGAGCTCCTGCCTGCCCCGATATAGGGAACACTAGCTGAGGAAGCCGCAGGTATAAATAGACATCTTTGAAACTGAGGGCGACTCCCTCCGGAGAATCTAGTCTGACCAGACCCCTGTTGCTCCGATCTGACTCTCTTAATCCCTCTTACTCTTTCTCTTTCCTTTATCTTGTCTGACTTAATCTGTTGGGTGTGAATCATTAACCTAGGAAGATCAATCTCCCTGTTGATCATAGCAGATCTATATTCTTTCACCATATAACTCGACACCCCAGTTAGAAACTTGCTCATACTAGTCCTCGAGTCAGCCATCATATTGGGAGCGTACTTCGATAGTTGATTAAACTTAAGACAATACTCCTTAACCGACATGGAGCCTTGTCTCAAATTCATAAACTCCTCTATCTTAGCTTCCCGTAACTCAAGAGGAAAGAATCTATCCAAGAAAGCATCTTGGAAAAATTGCCAAGTCACCGGAGCGGTATCTTCCTCTCTACCCTTATTCCACATCTGCACCCAGTCATAGGCAACATCCTTCAACTGATAAGAAGCCAGCTCCACACTTTCTTTCTCGGTCACATGCTTAATCTGTGTAATTTTCTTCATTTCATCAACATACATCTGCGGGTCCTCACCTGCTCTCGACCCATGAAACTCTGGCGGATTCATCCGTATAAAATCACGAATTCGTACTGCTGCCGAATTATTTTCTTGCGGAGGTGGAGCGTTGGCCTGAGTATTGGCGGTAACATCCTGGGCTAGCATTTGGAAAGCTGCCCGAAATTTGACATGGGATACCGTCTCAAGTAACGGATCAACGGGTTGAGGTTGGTTGTTGTTTCTGCGAGCTCGATGTGGAGGTATTTTCTGTCGTAAGAATGCATGAATTAATAGCAGAATGAAACAGTTGTAAACATGATAGACTCTTGTAGAAAGAAGGAAATGACTTTTCCTATAATTCCCCGCAGCCTCTTGATCATAGGTGTGGCGCGCTACACACCGATGCTCAAGACTCTACATAACGCGGCTTGTCAGACTTCCTAGGACTCTTCACAACCTTAGGCTCTGATACCAAGTGTGTAACGCTCCAAAATATCATCCCGAGACGCCACATGGTGCCCAAGGCTACACGTAGCCTCAAGCTAACCCTTTAAGACAAAACAGTACCCTTGGGTTCCAACACAACAACATACATGCTACGCTAATGATATATATATAAGTACATATCATATCACATCGCACATGGCACGGAATATTGTTAGACTGTACATATATGGAATGTCTATACAGAAACGAACCCAACAATACACTAGTCTGACATAGCCTCTATACAGCAAAATCAACAAGCCATTGGGACAAACCCCCAACTGACTCAACAGACCAAAGAGATCACAAAACAACAACACCAAAACTAGCAACTTGGTCCTCGAACCATGAGGACTTACCACTGAAGGAACGTAGATGCGACACTCGGATATCACTGTCGCGGTTGCAGCTGAGTACCTGAACCTACATCATGGTAAAAATGTAGCCCATAGAGAAATATGTGGGTCAGCACAAGATACGTACTAAGTATGTGGGCGTGCATGCAAAATATAAATAATATCATAAATTACGTAAAAACGTACATATAGACCATAATGACACACCTGGCTTGAGTGACATTGAATTATGCAACTCATAACATCTTAGATAGGAAATGTAGGAGAAAAACCTCATAAATCATTATAGATCATCATAGGCAACTTGAGTTACAACATCAAAACTCGGAGTGACTCGGTATTTCAATAAACATGACTCTTATGGACAGGGGAGTTTCCTATAACCGACAACCCCACATGAGCTACGTGGAATACCAACGTTTGAAACCCCCGTTGGCGGGAGCTTCATACTCTTTGCCAGGGAGTACGACCTTAAAACTGCAATAATCACAATCGGGCTCTCTGGCCAATAATATCATCATCAAACAACCCTATGGTGGCACATAGGTTTGGGGAAATACCAAATTTCCCTCTCGGTGCTAAGTACTACTCCCCGACAAGCTCAGAACACGTTAGGAAATCCACCACAACATCACAAGGGTCTATCATAAAGACCAAATCAAATCTCTTTCTCATTTATCAAATCATATCAATTTGTGGATTCCTAACTCAACACATTTTAGCTCAAAATATTTTAATCTTCCTCAACATCAACAAGGTATCAATGCATTGAACCATAACCAACTCGATATTTGGACAGGGATATGAAGACTCAATACATAATATTTTCAACAATTTAACTCATCAAAACCATCTGGAAAATACCAAGACTCATTGTAACTTCAATACCAACATTTCTCAATTTGCCATCCAGCTCTCATTTAAAGGTACTTGAGACATCAACCCATAGTAGGGATATAGAATTTTCAATATCAAGTATAAATTCATAATAAGGAAATAGTGGAATGATAGTATAAATCAAGGCTTAACAAATTAAATCATCATACTCTCATAATCAAATACTTTTTGGACATAATTCCATCTCAACATCATACACATATCGGATAACATAATCCCATAGCTCATGGAAAATAATATAAGATATAAAATCATATTTCCAATTCATGGTAAAACATGTAAAATCTCACGTCAATGTAATTCAGCAAAAATACCGGGCACAAGATCTAAAGGATAATCTTGTTCAAAGCCCCACATACCTAAAAATGGAAGATGAATATGAACTTCCGACTCCGGAACTTTATTCACGAAAATAAAGAGTTCTTCTCGAAGACCTTAACATGATCAACTCGAATCCCAAATCAATTTGAAATTTCTACGGTTCAATCAAGAGACATAGAAGGATAAAATTTGGAGTAGTAGGGTTGGGGTTTGAGCCTTAGAAAATTTTGGAGAAAAATGAGCTATTGAATACTCTTAATGGACTTAAATCCATGGTTTACCCGGATGGATTGGAGTGGGAATGACCAAAATACCCTTAAAAATCAAATAATGTCAAATCTATCCTTTGGTGGACTGTTTTGATAGGCTGAAGTAGATCAACCATAACTTTTTGCTCCGATGGCCAAATTGGATGAAACTAATTTCATTGGAAAGAGAACTTTCAGAGATTTATGTTGATATATAGTAGCTCACCCAAATCAATATGTACAAGGAGTTATGATCGTTTGAAGTTGACCCTAAAATTCGCCTGGCCTCAGTATTTTTGTCCTGCACATTTACTGTTAACCACTATTCACGGTTAGATCGAAATGATCATAACTCATCGCTCGAGTGTCCATTTTGGATAATCCATATATCGTTGGAAAGCTTATTCGATGCTCTACGCGATGACGGTTCGCATATCCAGAAATTACACACATAAAAATTATTAATCATGATAAAGAACAGAATTCAACAAATTTTCGTCCGAGATCTTAACGGAAAATTTTTTTCGGGGCATCACAGTAACGTCGAAGAATGGAGACATGAAAAACTAGATGACTAGCTAATAAATTTGGAGGCAAATCTAACTCATAAGATACATCACTAATAGTCTAAAGGATCTCAGAAGGTCCAAATACCTAGGGCTAAGTTTTCCCCTCTTCCCAAACATCAATATACCCTTTATGGGGTATACACGAAGGAAAACACGATCACCAACATTGAACCCCAGGGCACGATACCTACGATCTACATAGAACTTCTGCCTACTCTGGTTCATTCATAGTCTATCTTGAAAGACACAAACCCTATCCAAAGACTCACAAAGTAAGTACATACCTCAACGTTTGATCTTTAAAATATCAAACCGGACAATTGGAGAGCGATAATGACTTCCATACAAAACCTCAAAGGGATCCATCTCAATATTAGAATGATAGTTATTATTATACACAAACTTAGCCAAGGCTAGATGTTGTTCCCACTAGCCTCCAAAGTCTATCACACAAGAGCAGAGCATATTCTCCAAAGCATGAATAGTCTGCTCTGACTGCCCATCATTTTGGGGGTGAAATGTTATGCTAAGATCAACTCAGTTACCCAACTCCTCTTGAAAAGTCTTCCAAAAGTGAGACATGAAAATAGAAACTCGATCTAAGATGATAGGCACCAGCACCCCATGAAGACGAACTACATCACAAATAGAGATACATGCAAACCTCTCAGCACTAAACAAAACCTAAAATGGAATAAAATAAGTAGATTTGGTTAATTGATGCATAATGACCAAAGCACTATCAAAACCATGTGAAATACGAGGTAACCTAATCACAAAGTTTATAATGATCTTTTCTTATTTCCACTCGGGGTCAGGTAACCTTTGAAACAAACCACTAGGTCTTAAATAGCTGGCCTTCACCTATTGGAAACAAAGGCATCGAGCTACAAAGTCCGCTACATCCTTCCTCATACCGCCCCACTAGTAATGTTGTCTCAAATCATGATACATCTTAGTCACTTCTAAATAAATGAAATATCTAGAATAATAAGCCTCCTCCAAAATCAATCTAATCTAATAACCCACTCTTTGCACATAAAATTGGCCACCAATCCTAAAGACATTGTTTGGATCAAGTAAGGCTTCCTTAGGCTCACCACTCAACACCTTATTAACACAACCCAAACCAGGGCCTTGTCGTAATGGGCACCTCAAGTCCAATAAGGATTGGAGATCACCCCACTATTCAATCCAACTAACCAATAACCATAACATAACCTAGATAATAACTAAGTCCAAATCATACCATAACATATCGTACCCAATTCCACAGCTTGTCCATACAAAGCCTATAAAAGAAATCTAATAATATCTGGTTAGGACATGCCCCCGACCATAGCCAAAATCATTGTCCAGTCTAAACCAATAAATATATAAGAAAACTCAAGAAAGAAATGGAGCCTTCCGAAGTATGGAAGCTCACCACTTCAAGTCAACACAAGTTGTCGCCAAAGTCCAAGTTACTGAGTCGGATATGTAGTATGACCAACACCTGCATCATGTAGGGATACAACATCGAAGATGGTTAGTGGTTGGAGTAGTAGTATGTAACTCAAGGATAAGGATAAAATATTGTCAATGATTCAAATCCAATCAACCAATGCAATATATACATATACATATACCATGTCGGGTTAGGGAACAAGATTAACATGAACTTTGAAAACATTAACCTGGGCTATGTAGCATAACCATCATAGAATAAGGCATCCATGGGCTATATGGTCTTAGCTCTCCCCTAGCTTAAAGGGCCTCAATGCATGTAGCTGCACGAACTAGAGAATATCCATAACCGTATATGCCTATGTGGGGGATTCAAACTTCCTGGCATAATCAAGGTGATATAGCACCAATGTATACAACATAAGGGACTCAAACCTCCCATTCATATATTTATTCTCGATACTCAAACCACTAGGTCATAAGACACCCGCATCGGCTAGCGTGGTTTCCAGTGTTAGTCATTTAGACTCCACTTTCATAGCTCGACTACACATCCCGCTTTAAATCCAAATTAAAACCATTATTTCACATACACAAACATTAAGTTAACTACTTACCAAAGGCATCCCACTAGTATCATCATATCAACACCACTTGCAAGAGTACGACAATGACATAACCATTATTATTCAACATTGGGACTTGAACCTATTGTCTATACAAAGCCATAAATTTAATTCAATATTTAGGGACTCAAAACCATATCAAATAGAGACATAAATCAATTTAATGTTTAGGGACTCAAACACTTATAGCCAACTAAACCACCAAGTTTATCATTTATATCATTACATGGCCAACAAGGCATTCACAAAACCATTTACCAACCATTCATATTCATTTTCCCAATGCCTTAGTTCAAAACACATTACAATTAAATTTATGGTCATCAAGACCTTTACAAAATCATTCATCCTTCATTATCATTCTTATACCAAGCATTAGTGCAAAACCCAATTCATGATATGACTAGTTTATTCTCTTAGGCATTTTCGCAAATAGTTTGAGGGCATGCTATTATCAAGAGCAAAATCAAGGTAGAAAATATCAAGTTTGGGGTTACCCATGACCCATTTGTTAAACCATAATTACTAAGAACTCATATGTGAAAACCATCATCAAAATCATGTAGAAATACAATTTAAACCAAGACTAAACATTCTTCAACATTATACAAACAAAACCCGCAACTATGGTGCTCAAAACCACCACTAATGTATCAAAATCAATGTTTAAAACACATGATATTCGAGAACTAGCAATGAAGGAAGATTCACATGCCTTCTTCACAAAGATTCATGGAAGAAACTTAACTTTTGAGCCTTTCGATGAACACCTTATAGAAACCCTAGCCCAATCTTCAAGATAGTGTTTAGAGAGAGTTTTTGGAATGTTTTAATCTTTCTAAGTGTGTTATGAGAGGATAAAATATGTTATAAGTCAAGCGGACTTAAGGGTTTTGGGGTGGTAACTTTCCAAAATATCCTCAGCTTAAAAGCTAAAAAGTGGTGTGTAGGATGGTACGACTCCCCTCCCCCAAACTCGTACACAAAATACAAGCGATACACACTACTCGTACCCTAGTCATCAAGTTGGAATTCAACACTGTCCAACATATGAATCCCTAGATCAAATCGTACACAATCATATGATTAGTACCCCCCTAAACCTTTACCTAGGCAGAATCCTCCAGGATAGAATTAGGTTATCATATGGCTTGACAACATACACCTCGTACCCTAACATACGACTAGTATGATGCCTAATCATACCTTAGATAGAATGTAACCTAAACCACACTGATCATCATATGAGTGGTGGGACCCTAAATTGTACCATATCATATGACTAGTATGCATAAGTCGTATGATGTCCAGAATTCTTAACTTAGGAAATTTTCTAAGGGTCCAAGCCAAGATGTTTTACTTATCTCAAATTACTCTGAACCTAACGTCGTCATACTGATGAGCCCAAATTTTCTCTATCAAGAAAGATCTAGTCTTCACGAATGCCAAAATGCACCCAGGTATCAAAACATAAAGCCTAACCATTTAGTTATCCAAACACTAAACCTCTAAGGCTAAAGGCCTCTCCTGGGTCAAAGATATGCCAAGCTACCCAAGCTAGTCGACTTTAGGTTCAAGGCATCCACAACCACATTAGCCTTGCCTAGATGATAGAGAATAGTCAAGTCATAATTCTTAAGCAACTCAAGCCAATGGTGCTACCTCCATACAAGTAGTACCTCCAAAACTTTAAGGAAAAAATAACTACGCACAACTCCAAATCATGGGTAGGGTAATTCCTTTCATGGGGCTTCAAATGATGAGAAGCGTAAGCAATCACCTTACCATCCTACATCAACACAATACCTATGAAAATACTTGAAGCATCACAGAAGATGGTAAAACCCATTCCCTTCTTAGTCAAAGTCAAGATAGGAGTTAAAGTCAACAAATCCTTAATCTTTTGAAATTTCACCTCACAAGCATCAAACTACTGAAAGGAAATCTTCTTCTTAGTCAACTTGGTCAATAGAGCAGTGATACATGAAAAAGCCTTAATAAAAAACTGATAGTAACCTGCTAAACCAACAAAACTTCAAATCTCAATAAGAGAAGTAGGTCTAGCTAAGTCACGAATTGCTACAATCTTGGCCAAATCATCCATACCACCATCCTTGGTTACCACATGGACTAAGAAACAGACAGACTTTGACCAAAACTCATACTTTGAGGAATTAGCATACACCTTCTCCTCTCTCAGTCTTTGGAGGACAATCCGCAAAATGCTCCTCATGATTGGCCTTACTCTTAGAATAAACCAAGATATTATCTATAAATACTATAACAAAGAAGTGAAAGTATGATTGAAATACCTAATTAATAAACTCCATGAATGTGTTTGGGGCATTAGCTAACCCAAAAGTCATGGCTAAGAACTTATAATGACTGTATTGAGTCTGAAAAGTTGTCTTCGAAATATATGAAGCTCAAGTTCTCAACTAGTGATACCTAATCCTCAAATCAATCTTTAAAAATGCTAAAGCACCCTGAAGTTGATCAAATAAATCATCAATACAAGGAATAGGATACTTGTTCTTTACCATCACCTTGTTCAACTATCGATAATCCATATGCATATGAATAGACCCATACTTTTACTTCATAAACAAGATAGGTGCACCCAAGGTGATACACTAGATCAAATAAATTCATTATCCAACAACTCTTATAATTGATCCTTTAACTCCTTCTACTTGGTTGGGGCCATCTAATAAGGATGGATATAAATTGGCTTAGTGCCCGGCTCAACATTAATAGCAAAGTCACTATCACAATCTAGAGGCATACAAAGCAAATCTATGGGAAGACATCTACAAACTCATGAATGATATGAACAAAATTTAAATAAGGAGCTGAAACAACGCTAGTATCACGGATATAAGAATAATTACACAAGCATCTCCTTTCGACCAAATGATGAGCCTAAAGGAAAGATAAAACTCTCTTGGGCCCCGAATGAAGCACACCTTTCTAAGCTATCCTTGGCACACCCAGCAGAACTAAAGTCATTGTCTTAAAATAATAATCTAGGATAGCATGATAAGGAGATAACCAGTCCATACCCAAAATGACATCAAAATCTACCATATCTAATATAATTAATCTACCTATGTCTTACGCCCAGTAAAAGTCACATCATAAGATTAATACACCCAATCCACAACTAAAGAGTCTCCTATAGGGGTAGATACATAGATAGACATATCAAGAGGATCACAAGAAAAATCAAAACCCAAAGCAAGGTAGGCATACATAAAGGAGAAAGTTGACCCTAAATCAAATAACACAAATACATATCTGAGCCAAATAGAAATGTTACATGTGACGACAGTATCAGAGGCCTTTGTCTCTGGCCTAGTAGGTACAGAATAACACTAACCATGTCCACTACCTGACTAAGTAGCCTCGCGACGACAACCATGCGTACCACTACATCTACCTTTAGCACCTCTAGTAGAACCTCTACCTTTTGATAACTCTCACCTATACCATGCAATTTAGTAGAGGAAAATCATTGTCAAAATCTCAACTTTTGTTGAGGTCGAATGCACAAGGAGTGAAAAGTAAAATTCTAGACTTATGGGTCTTAACACTTACTAAGAAAATACCTAAAGCATAAATAAAGTAAATAAACATGATTTAAAATGTAGGATTTTGGTTTTTGGGGAGTGTGTGTGTTAATAATAACTCAATTCCACAAACTACATAACAATTGTAATTTAACCTCAATATAAAGAGATTCTTGGGATTATGTCTACCTAAGGGAAAACTAGGTATGGGTATGCGTAGATTTGGTGTACATGCTAGTTGTTAACAATATGGTAGGCTAGGTCTAGGATCCTTGAGGATAGCTTGTCCATAAAACCTTAAGAATTTCACTTATTGAACCTTTCGGATACCTAACAAGTGTACTAATTATATTCACCTATTACCTCAATTGAGTATCCTTATTTCTAGGAAAATACCCAAGATATAATCATCTTCATAGCCATTCTTATGTCTAAGTTACTGAGAATTAGCAAACTAAACCCATTAATTATTTACTAATGCATTAGTTCTCACATCCCTCTTTTAAGGATGATGTGGGTTCCAAAAGTTCACCTAACCCCTCATTCAAGGATAGTTTGAGCTTTCAAGAGTTTGAGGTTTTCCCCCAAAAATCTATTTGAGTATTTGGGGCTTTGTGAAAGCGCCCAAGCGCACACGCAAGTTTACGTGTTCTATCAAGTAGTAAAGTGGACATCAAGAAAGTCAAGTATCGATACCACAAGGAGTTGTTCTAACAACTATTTGCTTTTAGTTCACAATTTAGATTCAATTGAAGCTAAGTAACCAAAAAGAGTTTGTAATTTGTAAACTAAAGAAAAGTAAACAATGTGTAAAATAAAGATCTTGAGATAATCAATAGGAGAAAGTCCAGGGTTAAAGCACGTCTAAGAATCATATTGTGTTATTGAAGTTCATTCGTTAACTTGCTTATCTTGGTTGTAGATTTGCAGGGTTAATTGCATGATCATGGTGTCCTGACCTCTAACCGTTTACCTAATTTGGATATTACAATTACATCGTTGAGCGGGAATGTAAAAATCCAATCAAGTTCTTTAAGTTATTATCCTGCATATGAATCAAGTAAGGATTCTAAGTACATCCTTGTCCTAGATGCTAAGTTGAATTCCTTATTTCATAAAAGAATACAAACCATACTTTGTTTATTCCCATATTCTATCTCCCAGATCCCTCTTCCGAGATCATAAGGTCGAAAATGAATGTATTTTTTTGGTTATAAATCCATCAAATAGTTAAATCAAGAATAAACAAACAACCAATAATGATAAGCAAATTAAATGAAATTAATCCAAAATAATAGTACTCTTGTTCTTGGCTTTAACCATGGAAAGAGAGTTTTTAGCCACTCATAGCCATAATCAACATCCAAATAATTATATGAATGATTAAAACCATAAAGAAAGCTAAATTAAAGAATAAAAACCGAAAAAAATGTTGTAGCATCCCTTTAATGCTCCCAAGATGTTCAAAACAAAATTTAACACGTTATATTTATAGTAGACAAGTCATAAACTTAATGGGATTAGGTTTCAATATTTTCCTTTAATAGATGGGTATAGTTTTACATATTTTAATGCTCATCGCTTTACGCTAACATGTTCATCTCTATAGGACTGCGACGCAACATAATCGCATTGAGTTACTAGATATTGACAATTGCAGATTCACTCTTCACCGAGATATGGTACCTCTTTCATCGCTATTAGGACCATATCATGGTGGGTCACTATTTTGGGTCCCTTATAAATCTTTTGGTGTGTCTCAAGTGCCAATAGTCCATTCCCAAGGTCCCTCACGTGCCCTGGACATTCCAGGTATCCAAATTGCATCAAGTTGTGTATTGTGCTTTCATTGATCCATTCTAAGCCGTTTTGAGTTATTTCCACTTGATTTGAAGCTTGTATACCCTTTATTTATCATCATAATGCATTCACCAAGCATCCTATAGAATTAAACACAATAATTTAACGGTCAAAACAACACAACATACAAGACGGTGAACTAGAAACATGAGCTAAGACTAGGCTTGCCCACATTGATCTTAAGCTTATTGTTTTTATTCTTGTCTTTATCCAATTGAACCTTGAACATTATAGCCAAGTTTTTTCACATATAAATACACAATAACAACCTTAGGAACTCATTAAACACGTTATTGACTAGAAAAACACCTAGTTCAAGCTAGTCACACTAGTTTTCTCGGTTGAATTCCAAATGATCAATTTGAATCAAACTTCGTGTTAAAACACCATTAAACATTGTAAACACATACATGAACCCTTAGATCCATAGTTATATCATTATAAACACATGTAGCATACTAATCATCTTCAAAAAAGCCTAAATAGGCTAAAATAGCAATGTTAGAATTCATAAATACACCCAACATCACCACCCCACACTTAAAGCCTTGTTCATCCTCGAATAACTTTTCACTATAAAAAACATGAGCTGAAGAGACTCCATACTTCTAATACAATCAAGAAATTCAAGCTAGTACTACAATGACTACACGGAATGCAAGTTTCTTCACTTAGCATGTTACATACACAATTGAAAGCTCAAGAATCCTACTTCAAAACATCTTAGGCTCAAGAATTAACTCCCCAAGTTGGAAAACTCATGCTAATTTCTCGATACAAGACATTATTACACATCTCCCACATTCATCAAACATGTGCCCTCACTCTTACAAAAGATTCATAATTTACATATAATGAACCATAGGTTTGCCCTTAGTGTAGTACTCCACTAATGTTAGAATGATGAACTTAGGATCAATTAGGTCTTTTTCGGGTTGTAATGTAGGCTAAGGGATGGGTAGGAACTTTTTGTAAATAGTGACTATCTTTCCTAAGAGCTTTTATACACTACATTCTTCATTTAAAACCAATCTTCAACAACTAAATTATACCATTTTTGTCTACCCTTTTTTTTTGTTTTCACCCCATCTTATTAAGATCATTATCCGCATTATGGTGGGAGTATTCTATGCATAACTCATTCACTTTGAACAAATTTTTATTCTTTTCATTACTCATCTCCCCACTACACACATAACAATTCTTTTGAACACCAATAATTATCACTTTAGCGTTTTAATTTCACCTCTTTTTTATTCTATTTTACACTCCTAACCCAATTGATTTTTCATTAAAGCGCCTAGAATCTTTTTGGATCAAATTATGGTCTATCAAAGAAGGGATTCAGATACTTATGAGGCTTCCAGAGAAAAAGCTAAAGTCTAAATGGGGCTTACTAGGATTAAGCACAAAGGGTAGGTCAAAAGAGGGTATAAAACAAGGCTATCAAAGAAATGTCTATATCATCTCCCAAACTCACATTCTTTATTTTTCTTTGCACACACACCGTGCAAGTTCTAGACATCATATGCAACAAGGAATATACAACACCTCACACACATATGGCACATGCTTGACTAACATAGGATCATTATAGACTCAACCAAATGATAACATGAATTAGAATTAGGCCAACAAGTACAAGAGTCACACACATGAGCCCAGGAGTCTCAAAAGTAGTAATTTCCACAATTCAACATGCTTATACAACTAAAACACTTGCACCATGTAATCAAAAATATCACCAACAAGACTATCTTACACACAAAAAATTAAATTGAGCCTAAAAATAAGAATTTCCCCACCCGACACTTAAAAGTCTACTTTTTCCCAAAAGTGAACTTTTAAAGTAAGAGATAGAAATACTCCCTGAGGCCTCTAGGCCTAGATAGTAGCATCTTTATGTATCAAGGAGGTTCGAGGACCCTACACTTCACCTTTACCATGCTCCTTAGCTTAGTTTTCCGATACTCAAACTTCCCATTAACTTGCGACTTAATCGAAAACAAAAAACTATGTGAAATAAAACTAAAAACTAAAAAGAAAACATACCTACTTAACTTGGGTTGACTCCCAAGCAGTGCCTGATTTAGTGTCGTGGAACGACCCAGCTCAACTCAACCAAATTCTTTCATATTCTTCCTCACACTTAGAGGCTATCTTCTTATTTGTTTATGACCACTTGAGTGTACACTCTCAAGATCAACAACTTTTTCAACTTTAGCCTTCTTAGGATCATCAATGTCCATCATGTCAGGTTGCGGAACTGGAGGCTTTGGTTACTCCATGAGGGGGTCTGAAGAGGTCTTTTGTGGAATAAGCTCTACCACTCCGCACTTATCCCCTTCAACAATAGTAAATATGCATAAGTATTTATAGTGTGATAGTGTGTTAAGAGGTTTATAGACCTTAAAAATTATCTCTTCATCCTCCAACCTCATTTTGAGCGTATACTCTTTCACATCAATCTGCTCCTCCCGTTTTTAAGAATGGGTACTCCAAGATGATTGGTACCTATTTTTATACCTAAAAATCTAAATTAATAAAGTCAGCAAGAATGAAAAATTTACCAACCTTTATGAGGACATCTTCTATGATTCTAGTAGGATAGGCTATGCTCCCGTTTGCCAATTTTAGTAGTATAGAGCTTGGTCTAGGTTTCCCCAAGTTCAAAGTATTGAACCAGGAGAGGGGAATCAGGTTGACACTTTCCCCTAAGTCACTCAGTGTGTGGATCCCCTTACTATTACCAATATGAATGGGGAGAGTGAACTTCTCATAGTCCATAACCTTCTTGGACATTTTTTGTGTCATTACAGCTCTACACTCTTCAATGAGTGCTATTATTTCAACTTCCTATAACTTTACCTTATTAGCAACCATGACCTTCAATTACTTTGTATATTTTGGCATACAATGCAAAATATTTAAAAGTGGAAGGTTTATGTGAAGCACTCTAAACGTGTCAAACAACTTCATAAAATAGGAATCCTTCTTTACTTTTCTATGGTTGTGTGGGAAAGGAAGTTGTAGAATCAGCTTCCCCACTTTAACAACAATTTTTTATTTTGAGTACTCAAACTTCCTCCAATTTTCAACAACTCTACCATTTACCTATTCAATCACCACCCCAGCATCTACCTCTTTAGTTGCCTTTTGAGGTTCTACTTGAAGTTTCTTACCACTCCTCAAGGTGATTGCCATTACTTATTTTGGATTTTCAGTATCTGCTGGCAGACCACCTAAGGCCTAGTATTTACTATGTGTTGTAACTTCCCCAACTGCAACTCTAATCTTCTTGTGGCTGCTTGCTAATTCTTTAATTCTATCTGTTGACTTTTCATATCTGCAACCATTTGTGCTTGACCAGCTAAGAGTTATTTCATCATCTCCTCCACTTTGCTAGTTGACTGATTTGGTACAGCTTGTTGTTGTGGGGCATTCCATGTTTGAATTTATGGCTTAATCTTCTACTTTATGTTATAGGCGATACCATAATTAGGACTTTGAACATTACCTACATACATTACTGATTTTGGACCTACAACACACATAGCTACTGAATGGACACTATTACCGCAAACTTCACACCAACCCAGAGCTTGTTGGATTGTATTGACTGTAGTTGTAGGTTGTGCTACTCCCAACTTAAAACTGCTTATTTTATTTTGCAATGCAGAGATCTGAGCAGATATGGCAGTAAATTGGTCAACCTCCAATACCCCTGCAAATATTTTTGTAGTGCTCCTCAAATCTGAATGTCATTCTAAATTTTCTTACTTATTGTGGTTCAATAAAGTGTATATCTCATCATATGTCATCTTAAGAGTTTGACCATCTGCAGCTGAATCTAGCAATATTTTTGTATTGTGATCAAGAGCCTCTACAAAAGTATGAGAAAGTACCTCATTGGACTATTGATGGTGTGGAAAGTCCCAAAGAAGTGCCTTGAAGCATTCCCAAGCATGATAAATATTCTCGTCTGGATTTTCTTTTAAGAACACTATCTCACTCAAAGTCTCATAATCTTGATAGACAGAAAAAATCGGATAAGGAATTTTTGATCCATGTCATCACATGATGTGATTGAATTTGTCGGCTCCGCATTTAACCATTTTTTTTCTTCCCTGAACAGTGAATAGGGGAACAACATCATCCTTATATAATCTGTATTCACACCTAAAGGATTCAATGTGTCACTGAATTCAAGGAAATTTTTCAAGTGAACCTATGGATCTTCATGTGAAAACCATGTGAACTATCCACTGCTAATCAGAAGTTGTACAATATTTTGCTTAAGCTAAAAATTGCCTTGAGCTGCCAACTTCTGAAATGGGGAGGTCAAATTGGTTGGAAGTGGGATTTCTACTTCTCTGACTGTCCTGCAGGTTGCTTGTTCTTCAGCCATTGGAGCAAGATCATCTTGGATTTATGGAATTTGGGGGAGAAAGATTGCTTCTTTCCTTCGTTGATGGAAAAATCCCTCAAGTTTGGAGCTTGGTTTAACCAAGTCCTGATCCTTTTCCCGCTTACTACTTTGTAAACCTATTTCCTACAAATAAAAACCAAGAACAAGTGTAAAAACACCAAAGAAATCTAAAAGTATAACTAAAAATAAAACAGTTACCAAATTACAAGTCCCTGGCAACGGCGCCAAAAAGTTGACAGCGCACACGCAAGTGTACATGGTCAATAAAGTAGTAAATTAGCCTTCAAGAAAGCCGAGTATAGATCCTACAAGGACTTGTTCTAACAACTATTTTCTTTTAGTTCACAATTTAGATTCAATTGATACCAAGTAACTAAAAAGAGATTGTAATTAGTAAACTAAAGAAAAGTAAACAATGTGTAAAATAAAGATCATGAGATAATCAATAGGAGAAATTCCAGGGTTAAATCACTTCGAACAATCATACTACATTATTGAACTTCTTTCATTAATATCCTTATCTTAGTTGTAGGGTTAATTGCATGATCATGGTCTCCCATCCTCTATCCATTTACGTAATTTGGACATTACAACTACATCATTGAGCAGGGATATAATAATTCGATTAAGTTCTTTAATCTATCATCCTACATATTAATCAAGTAAGACTTCTAAGTACATCCCTGTCCTAGATGCTAATTTGAATTCCTTATTTCATAAAAGAATACAAACCATACTTTGTTCATTCCCTTGTTCTATCTCCCTATTCCCTCTCCCGAGATCACAAGATTGACAATGAATGTATTTTCTGGGTGATCAATCCATCAAATAGTTAAATCAAGAATAAACAAATAACCAATAATGATAAGCAAATCAAACAAAATTAATCCAAAATAATAGTACTCATGTTCTAGGCTTTAACCCCAGAAAGGGAGTTTTTAGCCACTCATAGCCATAATTAACATCCAAATAATTGTATTAATGATTAAAACTGTAAACAAATCTAAATTAAAGAATAAAAAACTAAAAAGAAGTTGTAGCAGCCCTTCAATGCTCTCTAGATGTTCTATGGTGTTCAAAATGGAATTTAACACATTATATTTATAGTAGACAAGTCATAAACCCAATGGGATTAGGTTTCCATGTTGTACTTTAATAGATGGGCACAGTTTTCCCATTTTTTAAGCTCATAGATTCAGGATAACTTGCTCATCTCCATAGGACCGCGAGGTGGCGTAATAGCATTGAGTTACTAGAAATTGACAATTGCAGATTCACTCTTCACCGCGAGCAGTACGTTCTTCATCGCTGTTAGGACCATATCATGGTGGGTCACTATTTTGGATTATTTATTAATCTTTTGGTATGTATCACGTGCCAATGCTCCATTTTTGAGGTGCCCCACGTGCCCTGTACATTCCGGTATCCAAATTGTGTCAAGTTTGTGTATTGTGCTTTCGTTGATCCATTCCAAGCCTTTTTTTTGTTGTTTCCACTTGATTTGAAGCTTTTATATCCTTAATATATCATCATAATACATTATCCAAAAATCCTATAGCATCAAACACCATAATTTAGCACTCAAAACAACACAACATACAAGACACTGAACTAGAAACATGAGCTAAGACTAGGCTTGCCCATATTGATCTTAAGCTTATTGTTTTGACTCTTGTCTTGATACAATTGACACTTGAACATTATAACCAAGTTTTTCACATATAAATATACAATAAAAACCTTAGGAACTCAGTAAACACATTAGAACCCAACACGATAGACTAGACAAACACCTAGCTTAAGCTAGTCTTACTAGTTTTCTTAGTTGGATTCAAAATGATCAATTTGAATCAAAACTCATGTGAAAACACCTTTAAACATTGTAAACACATACATGGACACTTAAATGAACATTTATATCATAATCAAAACATATAGCATACGAATCATCCTCAAATAGGATAAAATAGCAATGTTAGAATGCATAAATACACCCAACATCACTTTCACCCACAAATCCTAACCAATTTAATCAAACAATAGTAGAACCCATCATCAACCAACTAGCATATTCACAAATACATCACAACCCACAACTAATTGCACCTTAGTTTAACATAATCCTATGACAGAGAAATTTAGCTACACGTGATGAAAGGAGCAAAAAATATACCATAAGGGTTGTGGAAATCATCCATTCTTCAAGAAATTACTAAATTCAAAGTCTCCAAATCAAATTACAATTCTTTCCCAAATTTAGGGTTTCAACTTTAAATTCAAAATATTGCTCGTCTCTAGAATGCAAAAAATGGGAAAGGGTTTTAAGCTTTTAAGGGATTTGGGTCGATTGCTAAAAATTACAAAACTTCCCCTAGGCCTAATCTCGCAAAGCCATGATTGCACCAGATTTTATACGATTGTGGCTACCGTGACCATAGGTAGATCCACGCAATCTTGGTTGCTGACCTTCTTGACTGGTCATGATTGCGGCCCTTAGACCACGATCGCGGTAACTGAACCTTGTTTTGTACATGGTCTATCAGTTGTGCACATTTCTTCTCCTCTTAGTTCCTTTTTTTCTCAACTATACATCCTTCTATCTCATCACCTGTAAGCCTGCAAAATGTGGAAATTAGTGCATTTAATCACAATGTTGTCTTAATTATGTCTTCAAATCATAGTAGTGTGCATGAATGATAAGTGCAATAAGTAGTAAATTCACCACTCATCAACACCCCAACTTAAAGCTTCGTTTATCCTCAAACAACCCTACTTCTTACCATGAGACTATGCACATTTATGCCCAAATTGAATGAGCCAATATCATAATGACTTCAAGCTAAGTAAATACCATAATTTAGCTCTTTAAACTTGGGCAAAACTATTTTCATGACACTTCTTAACATAAAATGTGTTTTTTTCAAGGATACAAGAGACTTTAAAGAGCAACCATGCAACAATCACTAATACTCTATTAATGACTCACTTTTGACCTCAATAATAATATACTCTTTTTTGCCTTATTTTGCAGGAGATGACAAAATTGCCCACCTCAACTCATTTCCATGCCTTCTCACAAGAAAGAAAATTCCATACACTAAGTTATCAATTATGCAATAAGGAATTTAAGTGTAAAACTCTCTCTCTCTTTCTATCTCTCAAGAACTCTCAATGCTAAAGAGTTCCATGCCATAGGTTTGCCCCTATTTTCAAGTGCCGCTAAAATAAAAATACTTGGTTGGAAATCACGAAGGGCTTTTTGAGCTTCTAATGTAGGTTCGGGGTAGGGTAGGATATCATTTACGAACAACATGGCTATACCCTCCTTGAACATCTACATCAGACTATTCCATCCAACATTTGATCATGG
The DNA here is from genome assembly GCA_030864215.1 of Capsicum pubescens. NCBI lineage: Eukaryota > Viridiplantae > Streptophyta > Magnoliopsida > Solanales > Solanaceae > Capsicum > Capsicum pubescens. Next base: position 178,406,171 of record CM061545.1, on the reverse strand, counting down.
GCCACTTCTTTTGTTTTTACTCTTTACATATGTGCCTACATTTTATTTCCTTGGTTCACCCATTTTCGTTTCATTTCTTTTTCTTGCACCCTTTGTTCTTCTCTTTTTTTTTTTGAATCCTTTCTTTTCTCTTATTCATTTGTTCTCAATACTTAAGCTCATAGGCACACACTTACAACTTCATGGACCAAAGTTACCTCTTTCAGTTAACATCACCCCAAACTTAAGCTTTTAGCCTCAAGTTATAATTTTAAGTTAAAGAAGGGTAGGGTTCAAAAGAGGGATAAAAATTAAAAGGCACACGGCTTGCAATGTGTTTTCCAAAGAAGGTCTAAAGTCTCAAAGTGGGTGACTAGGGACAATATCTATGCAAGGGTAGGCTTTTCAGACTAAAGTGGGCTTCAAAAGTCACAAAGATATCCTAAGATCATCTCCCCAACCAAGTACAATCAAAATTAGCCTTGAGAGACTAATGGGAAAGTTCTCGATGGTACAAGTACACATGATATTTTGACAAATAAGATCACCACACACGGCATGCAACATTCTCCAAGGAGGATCAATTGTCCCTTCCGCTAGAGACAAAAATAAAGTATCTGCCAATTTTTACAACCCAAAAATTTAGGAGTAACAATAAGAGAAAAAGTATCGATACAAGATTGCTCACTCCTGTGCACTCGAATTTTTTGAAAACTTTTTAAATAGAGGGGGATGTTTGCTTTGCATTTGTACCACGCACAATTTGCTAAATATGGTACCAACATAAGCCTTCATCTCATATTTTGGCTTTTACACAGGCAAACCATATGGTTACTCATACTTTTCAATAGGTACAAGTGTAATCCCAAATCCCAAAATGCCACAGGTACTTAAATTTTTCTTGCATTTATGACCTCGATGCTATGGGTACTCAGACTTCCCCTGCATCTACGACTTAAAACCCAATCATGATGCTTTTCTCTTAAGAATATCATCCCTCAATTTATCATAGGGAAATGCTCATCGAATATCATCATAAACAAAATAAAGATAACACAAGAATCGAAAACCAAAACAAAATGACTAAACCATGCAAATGTGGCCACCATTAGAGAACCAGAATATTAGACGTATATAAAAATAAAAATCATCCAAAAGGACATAAAAACACCCAAAAATATCAATAATACAGGCCCGAATCAAATGAATGCAGAGAAAGGCACCCCTAACTAAGTAGCCAACAGTGTCATCACTACATAAATAATAAAGCATAAGAAGAGCTAAGGATGTTCCCTAAAACTGCAATCAAGAACTGCTCTCGTCTATAGACTCTGCACCATCATCGGCATCCTAAGCACCGAACCACTCGGGTGGCGCCTCATCATCACCCTCCACTTGGGAGGAAGGGAGACTATCATGGGATTTTAGGACCTTCTGTAGGCCTTTCACCCCCTTCCACATTTTTCTAAATAACTCATTTCCCTTCTTCTCCCTTTTTACCATCTTCTCATGTACAATCCAAAGATCACGGTGTGACTCTACCAAGGATGACTAGTCTCTCTCAAGCCTATCAATGGTAGATCCTTACTTTTTTTAGTCCTCCCGATACTTTTTATAATTAGATTAGGACACATATGAATGATGGGTGGTGGAGGGATCCCCCAACCTTTGGGGTAGACTTGACATGATATCCCTAATGCAAGAGACCTAGTGGTGAATTTCCTATAAGACTTAGGCTCCTCACATGTTGACTTGCCTAAGTCAATCTTTTTTTTCTTGCTTTTTCCCGGTACGCCCTCTCTTTGAATTTTAAAAGGAGTTCCAGGGCACACCTAAGTATCCCTAAAGTATTTATCAACCCTAGCTCTCCTTCAAAGCTCAGTAATCAAAGAGAGAAAGAAGAGATGTGTCCTACCTTGGTTCTTGAAGAGTTTTATCTCAGAAACTACAAACTGACTAACATCCAAAGAAATGTCGTCTAAGATACAAGAAACCATCCGAGCCTACAAATCTCGGATAGTTGTCATGTGGGTGCAATGGGAGACTCGACTACATAAGATGTTCAACCAAATCCGAGCCTCGGCAGTGAGTCATTCTTTTGGATGTTACTCTTGGTTGCTTCCCATGAAACTTCCTTCCTGGGGCACAGTCATTCTGCCAACCAACTTCTTGGTTCGCACTTTTTTCTTTAAAATCACCCTTATCTACATTTGGGAGCCCATAGATAGAATTGATTCGTTGTGCCCCAAAGTCCACCGCTTTCCCTCGGATCTTGATAGCCATTATGATGGATCCAAGAAAGATACTAAGCTAAGATTGGCACAAAATTTGCAAATCCATTGCACATTAACCTTGCAAGGATTCAAGGAAAAAAATTACCACCATGTGGCCATAAGCTTGTCATGAAATGTCAGAAGCTTTTCCGGCATATTCTTAAAGAATATTCCTCTCTCTCAGAGTAGCTTTATCCACAAAATATCACCATAGTAGTGAGTGTGACACTTGCATGCCATGAATTGGATGTGGTCATATTTCTCCATGAGATTCTCATAAAAAATAACAGACAACAAAACAACGTCAATCATTGAAAAATTCTTGCATAAACTATGTTATGTTGTCCACTAAAGCTCATTGGGTGGTTACTTAGTGGTGTTTGGAAAAAAATTAGAAGTGCAAAATTTTTGGCATAGGCAGAAAATTAGCCTTAGTTACCACAATCGTGGGCTATAAAGTCGCAATCGTGTTGTTGTGATAGCGATCCCGATGACCGCAATCGCGGTATCTGAGACCAACTTCAACCTAATTTTTCAATATCCAAAAATTCAAATTTGAAGCACAAAGCATGTTCTACAATAAGGATTTAAACTAAGAGCATTCAACAAGACCACAAGGTAATCGATTATACCCCTAAAATGCAAGAACCATTTGTGAAGACTCATACGAGCAACCTATCAAGCACTTGGTGTGAACTATTCATTTTTCTCAATTTCACACACAATTTGGGTTCTCAAGACTTCCCCACTCATGTGCACACCATATTCTAGCAGCTAAAAACCACACAAATACAATTTATGAAGCACTTTAAGCATGAAAAACATCATTTAATGCCTTCCCTATAACATGCATTCTATGTCCTATTTTCCCATCATCAAGACATAGATTAAAGTCACCTACCAAATAAGTGATACAAGGATATTGTTGGAATACTCATAATTTATCCTAAACTGGGTCCAATTAGAGAGGACAATTAAGAAGGGAGTGTTGGGAGGAGATGGGGTTCGGATGGTTATATGACTGATGTGACTGCGATAATAGTCAGTGTTCTGTGGTTACGGACATGCGGGTGATCACGGGACAATATTCAATGTACTTCACATTTGGACAGATTTTCCCCTATTCAGTTCATCATGAAAAAATTTCACACTTTTCCCTTCTCAACGTCATCTAAAATATTCTATAGCGCCATAAATGCATAGGTTACTATAACACCCCAATTTTCTATAACTGAAATGCCATACAGTGCTCATGACCCTGAAGGACCACAAGCTATCCCTCTTCTGATATCTTATACCTGAGCACTGCATAATATAGGTAATAAATGCAAAACACTAGCGGAAACTTACCATAAGGTTTAAAACGTCTAAAATACTCAAAACTGGAAACTGAATACTGATATATCTATCCAAAAAGCCTCTAAACTGTCTGAACTGTGGAGTTGATGGGACATATCCCCAACTAACTCCATCTACTGAAAATAAAATGAATCTAATAGAATAATAAAATATGAATCATCCTCGAACAAAGAGGACTCACAGCTACGTCTACTGCTACTGACTGAGTCTGGACTGCTGTGGCAGCTCTGGATCCCATACGTCTAAACCTATGGTATAAGACACCATAGCACAGGAAAATATATGTCAGTACTTTGAATGTATTGGTATGCTATATGAGGTAAGGCTGAATGCAAGGGCTTATGCATGAACATTACTTAATAGAATAACATGAGAATACTGAATAGGGATATATGCATGAATGCACTAACCAAAATTGGAATCACAGTAACACTGAATACAAACTCTGAATACTGGTTTTTGAATACTGACTTACTGATGATTGGGTCTACTAATACTGATATCTGACTTTACTAACTCTGGAATCCTGAATAATTAAATCTATTCATATCAATAAATGAGTTCTGAGCTTGATACTATCGACTGACTAAATCTGAGATCAAACCTCTCTAACAGATGATCTCTGAATCTACTAATAATGATAAGGAATGATTGTATATGAGATCAGACCTATCTAGAAGAAGATCTCAGAACCTTTTTATAATAGAAATAATGGACTGAGTTTGAGATCAGGCCTATCTAATGGGTGATCTCTGGATCTATTAGTACTAATTCTGAATAACTCTATGTGAGACCATTCCTATATAGTGGGTGGTCCATGAATCTATGGACCTATCTAAGTTCCTTACTAAGATAGATGACTGTATCTGACAGTCTTGATTTTTGAGTTCTACTCTGAAGACTGTTACTGAAACTACAACTGTGGGAGTTTTTACTTAACCAACATGCCCCAAACCTGATCTAGTAGGGTCCAACCTATAACCCCAGATGGAAGGGTGTCAATACCGTGCCACAGGTAAACACCTCTAATATGGTCAAGCCTCTCTAGCGGGTGACCCTGAACAGGAAGTCAAGCCTAAGGCAGTATGATAGTCAAGCCTTAATTTAATGGGTGACTCCTAGTCCTGCACTGGATACACAGTTTTAGAGTTCAGGGATTGTTACTAACAACTCTACCTCTCTAATGAGGAAGCCATCATCCCTGCACACGCTCGGTGCTAGTTCATACTCCCAATTGAACGACTCTAATATTGATTCTTAACTAAACTTAGACTAAGCTGAATCTGTTACTGTTCATATTTCTTGGATGATCTGACTGAGTTCACTTGATTCCGTTATCTGATGGAATGCCACTTGGATTATGGCTAAATGCTACTGAATTCTTGTTAGCCTACTGAGTCTTACTGAAGTCTGAGCTGAATACTGAGTAATACTGAGTAATACTGAGTACTACTGAGTACTACTGAGTACTACTGAGCACTACTGATTACTGATTACATCTGAATACTATTGAGTCAGAACTGGATACTAAGTCGGATTAAACTGATACTGAGACTGGATTGCACTTATACTGAGATCACTGAATTTCCTTAAGTCTTGTAACTTTTTGGATTCTACTGATCATGGCTCGATTGAGAGTATCTTGAAGCTGACACTGGCTCTAGACTTGCAGCTAATTTGTCAGGTATAAATACCCCCAGGACTTGATAACATAAAAGTTAAACATAACCATTCTTGAATAACCATGACAATGGACTTTTCATTCACCATTAGAATCACTAAAGCATTTCAACAAACACTTGGCATACATGAATTTATACACAATTTGGAGATTTCTTGTCAACATGCTATATTGACTCTATTTCCTTCACATAAGCATTTTGTCAAACATGTGGGGAGCATGCTTTAGTTATACGACAAATACTACACCCAAGTATCATGATTTCATCAACCAACATGCAACTTGAAGAGGGTTTATCATGAAGATCACATCATTAATCGCATGCTAGAATCAATTCTTAATACATGTAGTCTAAATCATGAATTAAAACCCATCAACACATAATCATGAACTTCAATACACATAAATCATGAAATCTCATAAATACATAAACTTTGAAATTTTGAAAAGGATTCTTGAACTTCTTGGGTGGAAGGAACCCAAAAATCAACATCTAACATACCTTAGGAGACTCTTTGTTGAAGGTTCTTGGAGAGATTCTTGTTTTCTTATGTTTTCTTGAAGAAGGGTTTTGATCTTGTTCTTGGGTTTTTTATCTTGAAAGAAACCCTAGCTTTTGATGTTATAGATGAATAATGAAGTTGGGATCCTTGATCTGATATAAATAGATGCTAAAAAGGGTGGAAATGACCAAAAATCCCTTTCTAAAATGACTAAAATCCACTGAACGGGACATGCAATGGTGGGGTACGATGGTCTGTCGGGCTGACAGTCGACCCTAGACCAGAACTAAGACTTACTACCTCATTGCGACGACCTGGGCCGATGGTCCGTCGCTAGTTCGACGGTCTGTCGGTCCTGACCATCGCACTTGGCCAGTGAAAAGGACTACTGCCTCATGGAAGTGGCTATGGGTGACGGTCCATCGCTAGCTCAATTGTCTGTCGGCCTGCCCGTCGCACCTGGGTAGTTCAGACAGCTTTCTATAAAATATCCATAACTCTTTACCCCGACATCGGATTTTCACGAAATTGGTATCTTTGGTAAGCTAATTCAATTTCCCATATGATAAAAATTTGTTATTAGGGAAATCCTACATGGTTTAAAATATTTATTACTTGGGAAGTTAGCTTTTACTCTTCTTAAGGATGAAACTCGACTTAAAGAAAGTTTGGGGCATTACCATATCTCCCCCTTGGGAATATTCATCCTCAAATAAGGTTGGTTATAATGAGAATACTAGAAGGATGAACTTACTAACTGGACATGAGCATCTGAAATATAATTATATGACGGGAACTTCTGATATACTGAGATTTTATACTGAACATGCTGATAATGCTCAAATTATACTCTTGAATGGGTGTAAGCGATCATTGTCAATATAAAATCCAACTTCGTTGGGGTTGAATCCCATAGGGAATAGGGTGTGAACATCGATTTATTTACGAAATGCTTTACTGGTAGTTTACTATTTCTAAAAATGGGGGTTTAAGTTTCACAGAGAGTCAATTTTCACTTTCAATATTTTAGTCTTTGTAACAAAGATAAATGGGAGACCAGATTTATGTTCACCATGGGTTTTGGGAATTTATAGATACTAGGTAATGCTTAAGACTCTTGAAGCAAGTAGAAACAACAGAATATCCCTGACGACGATACTATCTGACTTATCTCTCGACCTCACCAGACAATTTATGATATAATTATCTCAAACTTAGATAACTTATCTATTTCCAATAGGATTTTATCTCAGGTAGATTAATCCAGTTACAGCATCAATCATTAAACATAAGGTTGGTAGCTTCCGAATCCCTGTTGATAATTCACGTCCTCTAGTTTATTTCTCTGTTAAAATCAAATAAGCCTAAGGAATAACCTATTGTTTACAACCAATAGATTCAAGTTAAAGCAACAGAATTTCAAGATGTCCTACTACTCTTTGAATCCTTTAAATACCTAACATCATATCAAACACTAATCCATGGATCCCATAACTTGGGCTAATAGAATTAGCCGCTCATGATTTGATGAATGAAATAGCAAGTTGAATTCATGGTAATATGGATAAACTTACTGATGGATGAAACCCAATAAGTATTTCTTCAATTAAATCACAATATGGAAACCCACAATAGTTGATAAGTGTTTTTAAAGAAAACAAGAAAAATATTTGATGAAAAAGATGAAGCAATTTTACGTGCCACCCCCCGAGTTAATTGTCTGATCCCCCCTACAGGTCTTTAAATAGTCAACCCTAAATAAGGAAATAAAATCAAAATTTATGATTTTCTTCAGAATAGATGACGACATTATTGATGGTGTGTCATACGTCTGACGGCGTGTGCAGGATGTCGTCAAAGTTTCCAGTGAATTACTATCTTCTGATTTTTCTGACGGCAAATCTAACGGCGTGCCAAATATGTGACGGAATGTGAAAAATGTTGTCACATCCTTACTGGAAATCAGCATAATCTGCCTTAGGTTGACGTCCACTTTGACAGCCTGTCCTATGTTTGACGGTGCTAGCAAAACGTCGTCACATTTCATCTCAACTCCTCAAGTTCTGTCTAAGCTTGACGACTACTTTGACAACCCGTCATATGTCTGACGGCGCTTCAGAAATGGCATCAGCTACACTTTACCTCATTTGCACCAGATTTCAGTTGATTTATTTTTCTTTTCTTTGGGTTCCTCCCAGATCACTAGTATCTGCATTAAAACTATAAAAATAATCAAAAAACAACAAAAGTTACTTAAGACTTCGCAATTATTCTAGGTTAAAGGCCTTAAATGTTCTCGCAATGGCGCACATATCAACACCCTCAACTTAAAGCAATTGCTTGTCCTCAAGAAACTAAATCTAATTAAGAAAACACATAGCACATTTAGTACACATAGCTCAACACAAAGTTATCCTTTCAATTCCAAACCAATGTGCATATCATTGAAAATAGTACTGTAACACAAAGGAATCAAGTGACAGTATCAACCTTGGCCACAATAACCATTCACATATCAATACCACATTATCTAATCAATTTAGTAGCTAGTGACGATACCCGTGTGCCCTCACAACAAAGAAATCCCCCTCTCCTCATACAAGAAATCCAACCATACAAATTAGGGTTTATCACCAGACTCTCACTCTCACAAGAAAGTTCCAATCAATGTATGCTAAGTACCATAGGCTTGCCCTTACTTTCGTTACCAAACCTTAGATAGGCCAGTCAAGATCACTATAGGACTTCTTTTAGGCCTGTAATGTGGTTTGGGGCTAGTATGAAATTCAAGGTTATTTAGAGTGACTATGTCTCCTTGACACTACACTTCTTTCTTGGACTCACTAATTATCCTCTTTTGTTTCTCTTCTTCTCTGGATTATCCATATTCAAGTTGGGTGTTGCAACAACTCTCTCTTCTCTTCTCTTTTTTTTTCCATTATTAGCACCCAGCTTTAGTTCATTCTCTTTTATTCCACCCTTCTTCATACTCCTTATCTTACACCATGCACTCCTTATCTATGGTATCCCTCTTGGACTTACTGCTATACACCGAATCATGGATGATGCAAAGTCTCATATCCTCAAACTAATGATTCTAAATCTTCTTAAATAGCGAAGACCTCGCCTAAACACTAGCAAGAATCCTCCTAGGGTCTGATAAATTAAGTCACGCTATCAAGTTGGATAAGGACTTAACATCCTATGCCATCAGCCTATGAGAAATTTAAATACAAGACAAGATACCCATACTCACTACCTTTCTACTCAAGGCATCCTCTATCATATTTACCTTGCTCAAATTATACAAAATAGAGATTTCATAATCCTAAAGCAGCTCTATCTATCTATGCAATCAAGAGTTAAGCTCTATCTGGGTTATAAGCTATTGAAGACTATGATGATCTATGAAGATCTCATAATAAATGCTATAAAGATAATATCTCTAAATCTTAAGCATGAAAACTACCACTGCCATCTCCAAATCATGAGTAGGGTAGTTGCTCTTGTTCACCTTGAATTTCCTCGATGCATAAGTAATAACTCGACCTTGATGCATTAACATGCAATCCAAACAAACACCAAAAGAATGACAATACATAGTGAAACCCTCACCCCCAATAGGAAGAGCCAAATAGGTGCAAAAGTGAGAAATCCCTTGAGCTTTCCAAAGCTTGACTCACACTCTTCGAACCATCAAAAAGGAACCTCTTTTCGAGTCAATCTGTTCATCGGCGCTGCAATAGTAGTAAAATTCTCAACAAACCACCTATAGTAACTAGCCAAACCAATGAAGCTATAAACCTCAGTCAAAAATATAGGTATGGCCCGATTATGAATAGCCTCAATCTTCACCGGGTCTACCATAATCCCATTCTTAAATACCATATGCCCAAGGAATGTCACCGACTCAAGCCAAAATTCATGTTTGGAGCATAATCCTCAAATATTGCATATGCTCGTCTCTACTCCTCAAATACACAATCATGTTGTTGTTGAACACAACCACAAAAGAATCTAAGTAAGCCCTAAATATACGGTTCATCAAATCCAAAAGTATGGTTGGGGTGCTATCCAACCTAAAAGACATCACTAGAAATTCATGATGACCATATCAGGCCCTAAAGGTTATCTTTGGGATATCCTCAGCCTAAATCCTCAATTGATGGTAACCAGACCTCAAATAAATCTTAGTAAACACTGATCATCCCTAAAGTTGGTTAAAAAAATCATCAATGCAACGCATAGGATATAGGTTCTTCACCATTACCTTATTAAGTTTCCTATAATCAATACACAAATGATAGAACCATCCTTCTTCCTGAACAACACAGGACCTCCTAAAAAAGACATCCTCATATAAAAAAACCCTTATCAAGAAGATCCCGAAGATGAGAATTCATCTTGTTAAGAGACATATGGTAAGCTACTATAAAAATAGATCGATGCCTAGTTCAAGATCAATAATAAAATCTGCCTCACGCTCAGGAGGAAGACCAAGTAGATTGGTAGGAAAAACATCAGAACACTCACAAACTATAGAAATAGAGTCAAGCGACGAACTCTCCATACTAACATTATATAAATAAGCGAGATAAAATTTGCAACACCTTGATATAAGTTTCCTAGAAAAAATATAAGAAGTCCATTGGTTCATAGCTAATAGCTCCCTACCATACAACTAAGGGTACGCCGGGCATGGCTAAGGCAATGGTCTTGGCAAAATAATCCAAGACCACATGATTATGGGATAACCAGTCCATGCCCAGAATTAAATAAAAAACCACCATATCAAACATAACAATATCATCTTGAGTATCAAACTCTTAAATAGTCATAACATATGATTTATAAACCTGATCCACTACTAAAGAATCAACTGTGAGAGTAGACACACATAACTGTATAGGTAATGAATCCTAAGATAACCCTAATCGTAGGGCGTAATAAGAAGATACATAAGAATAAGGGGTCCCAGATCAGTAAGGAAAAAAGCAACTGATAGTACACCAAGATTATACCTGTGATAAAATCATTAAAAGACTCAGTCTCGTGTATATCAGGTACGATATATAATTGACCATGCCCGCTACTTGGCTTGGCTACTGACCAATCTTATATCCTACCTACTTGAGAACCTACATGAACACCTTAGGGAAAACCCCTACGACCATGCATACCACCTCTAGATGGGGGTTCAACTACTTGAATGGATGTAACACTCTGAACTAAAAGAACTATCGCTCTAGAGCTGGGTCACTCTCTCGAGATATTAAAAAAGACACACAACTATAACATGCCACAAGCGTTGTACTAAAATAAGAAAATCTAGCTAACTCAAAATAACCACTATGATTAGAATAACCAGAAAATGATCCCCTTAAAGATAGACCACTACCATGTCCAAGACAATCACTGAAACTAGACTAGCCTCTATTGGTAATCTAAAGTTCAGCCCGAACAGTCCTACTATACTAATTATAATCCTAATATGGTTAACATGAAGGGTACCTATTTTGAGAACCACTTCCTCTAAACTGTGATCCACTATGGCTCCCACTGAAACTACCCTAATATCATGGTGTCTTATCGCAGCCCCTTTGGACCTCGTGATATATCTCCTTCATAACCTTAGCATGATTAAAATCCTTAACAAAAGACCTACTTGAAGTAACCAAAATTAGTGTAGACATGCAAAGAGGAAGTCTCACTCCCTGAACAAAGAAATAAACCCTCTCATACTCAATAGTCAAAATCGAAGTAGCATTCCTAGATAACTCATTGAATTGAGCCACATACTCTATAACAGTCATGGAGACCTACTATAATCTAGAAAATTAATCTCTGAAATGATCCCTAAGGCTGTGAGGCATATACTTCTCCAAGAGAATCTCAAAGAATTGAGTCCACTTCAAAGGGGGAGATCCAACTAGCCTAGAATCAAGATGACCTCTCCACCAGTGTTGAGCTTCCAAGTCTAACTAAAAGGTAGTGTAATCCATGCCTCAATTCTCAACTAGGCCCAAATTACAGAGCCTATCCTCACAAGTAATAAAAAATTCATACATATCCTCATGTGGTACAGCAAAATCTACCCAATGTCTTCTACCCCTCCATAGACATAGCAGGCTGGGAAACTACCAGCTGAGCAAGTATTGATTGGGCGATTGTTGGTGTAGGAGAAACCTAAACTCTAGGAGCAACAGCTATAGGATGTACCCCTACCTTAAAACTACTCTGATCCATAAACTGTGGACCATTAGGTGGTGAACCACCAACTAATCCCAAAATCTTAACTAAAGCATCCCTGAGTAGTGAAGAAGAAAAAGCCCTGATGGACCCTAGGCTGGTCCCTAGAATCTCTAGCTGGAGAGCATGTATAGGGTCTTAGGAAGAACCTTTATCCTGGACCCTATTTGGGTACATATCCCTAGGTTTTCCAAGAAATCTATATCATGGCCCTCATCTCATCTAGTGGTAGCAAATGTCCTAGCCATCTTTGAAAGAGTAAAACCAAAGTAATCTTTTAGAAACCAACTCATACTCTTAGCATGAAATGAGTAAAGGGAGTGAAGAACTCCTAAGAATGTCCTATAACCTCCTAAATAAAGAACAGACATCATCATTCTGATTCGTGAGACTCTACTAGACACTAGCTTTTGTACCAATAATACTGGTGAACCTAGATTCTAATACCAATTTGTCATGGCCAGATTTATGAGTCATGATGGAACTTACTTTATATTGCCAGTAGGTCATCCAAACCACAGCCTGAAGCTATAAGCAATGGTCTAACTTGGTAAAAATGGCATAAAAGCTAAAAATCAACAATTAATGACTTATAATATTAATAAGATAGTCATAATAGTCAAATAGATAGATAGAGCATCAACAACCATCCCACGACCTAGTAGTATTGGTACAAGAGCTATTACAAATGGAACATAAGTACTAAAATAGTCAAATACAATCGATCTTTGAAAATGAAAGACTAGACATAGCTAATAGATTCTATAGAGTTGGCAGTCCGTCCGGCCATATTGTATGGAGCGGAGTGTTGGACAGTTAAGAAATCCTATATCCAAAGATTGAAGGCGGTGGAAATAAGAATGTTCCAATAGATGTGTGGTCTTACTAGAGGGGATAAAGTTAGGAATGAGATTATCCGGGAGAAGGTGGGAGTGACTTCGGTAGAGGACAAGATGTGAGAATGCAGGTTGAGATGGTTTGGGCATGTGATGAGGAGGAGCACGAATTCCCCTATTCGGAGGTGTGAGAGGCTAGCTTTGGATAGATTCAGGAGGAGTAGAGGTAGGCCAAAGAAATAATGGAAGAAGGTGATTAGGCATGACATGAAGTAGCTTCATCTTACTAAGGACATAACCCTAGATAGGAAGGTGTGGAGGTCGTGGATTAGGGTAGAAGGCTAGTGTGAGTGTGTGGGTTGTGTCTAGGGGTTAGGAGAGTTTGGGTGTGGTGGGTGTCTTAGGTATTGTGAGTGTATGTCACTACTAGGTGAGTATCTATTTTCTTATATTTATTGTGTATTGCTCGTATTTTCTCATATTTCAGAATTCTTTGATATTTATTGTTATTATTTATTATCTCTTATTTTTATTTAAGTTATCCACCATGTCACATGTTTCATTACGGCCTTGGTATACTATTCTTATTCTTTAGCTGGGGGTCTATCGGAAATAGCCTCTCTACCTCTTTGGAGGTAGTGGTATGGACTACATACATTTTACCCTCTGCAAACCTCACTTTATGGGAATACACTGGGTATGTTGGTGTTGTTGTTGTACACATAGATAATAGAAGGAAAAAGAGGCAACTCTGACTCTGAGGGCTCACCCTATCTCCAAAATTTAACTTGGCACAATCATCATGTTAGTGGCGAATACTAGTACTTGAATCTACACCAAAAAGGTATACAAGTATAGTATGAGTACCAAAACCATGAGTACTCAGTAAGCATCATCAGCCAACTGAGCTAAATCATGATATAAATATGATAAGATACATGATAAAATAAGTTAACCCAAGGTAAAAGTAAATACCTATAAATAAGCTCTAACACTATATATAAATAATCGAGACAGACATAATATGAAAGAAATCATAAGTAATACTATAAAACTGGCCCTCATAAGCCAGGAAGTGCGAAAAAAGTAAATAACTAAATGTGGGCCCGCATAATCCTGGAGGATACAATCAAAGGGAATTAATTAACCAAAGGTCCATAACTTTACTGGATATCATCTATAACCATTAAGCCATCCAAACCATATCATATAATACCTAACTCCTAATGTCGGACTCAAACCGAAACTCATATTATCATTCTCATTATCATAACATCCTCAATAGTATCAACATCATAACATTATTTGCCATACTTAAATTGAAACTCATATAAACCATATCAATGAACCATATTAATAAACCATTTCAATAGCCTATATTAATAAACTATATCAATAAACCATACTAATATGCCATACCAAAAACCATATCTAAACACCATACCAATAACCATATCTATAAAAATATATTAATACTATACCAATAAACCATACCAACAACCATATCTATATACCACACCAATGATTATATCTATAAACCATCGAGTTTTATTTGGAATTAGCACCAATTCCCAATACCAAACTAGCATAATCAATAAATGTTCAATTGCCTTAAAGTCCCAAAATAATCATTATTAACATACATATATAAGTCTACAAAATCTAACATATGTCTTGGCCTAAGGTGACCTGAAAGGGCCTACTTCTAATCCTCGAAATCCATTTTAGACAAATCGTACCCCAAACTAGGATAAGGTATCTAAATTCATTTCTAGATGTTAAATAAGCCCTAAATATCCCTAAGATAGTAATTCCTCCTAAAACATTAAAAACTAAGTCAATTTCATGTAAAACATGAGTAATTAAGTTAATTCCACCTTAATTACGGTTCTAAGATAACCTAAACCATCCAAATAAGACTAATCATACAAATCATGCTTCTAATACTTAAATCTCATCCCATGTCTAGCATAATATCATAATTATACTTCAAAGGTAAACCTAGCCCACCTGGACACCGAAAAAAAAGCTGAAGAATTCGGTAAACTGCTGATTTCCCCTTCTCAGAGCTTCCGCAAGAAGACATGATATCAGAATCATAATTTACTCATCAAAATGATAACAATTATACCCATATTTTACTATTGTGCTTTGGTCTAAAAATATGTAAAACCCCCATGTAGAGCCTATTTTTGAAATCTCACTTTTGAAATCATCAAAATATTCCTCTATGCTACAAAAATATTTATCCTCAAGAATAGGTAAATTCTGAGCTCAAATGGTCCTATAATAAACCCACCAATAGTTTAGGGATTTTATAGAAATCATAAGAAATTAGAATGGAAATTGGTTAAACTTACCAAGAATTTGAAGAAAAAAAGTGATAATTGAGACAACGAACACACCAAAAACACCCACTAATGCTTCTTGCAAATTACTACACTCTTTAGGGTTCTAAATAGTTGAGAATGGGTGAAAATGGAAAATCAGGCTATGTGGAATTTTTATACCTTTCCCAGATATTTGTGTACCACTTAAGCAGAAACCGAGTCGCTTAAGCAATGAAGCGAAGAAGTGTTGCTTTAGCAATACCAAACTCCACTACATAATGTTGCTTAGGCGACCTTTGTCCACTTAAGAGACCATCACTTAAGTGATAAAGGCATTGCTTAAGTAATACCTTCTAGGCTTAGCCAGGTACACCTAGCCTAAAATTGACGTTCTGGAGATGTTATAACTATCAGAATTGGCATATGAAGTCGTTTGACTGAAGTTTTTGCCCGTAGCCAATTTGAACTAGCAAAGACTTTAAAATAGGGAATTGCCTCTATAAACAAATGAAATTTCCAATAACCAAATAGTCTATTCATCCAAATCATAAATAACTTAGGGTACAGCTATAGGAAAGCTCCAAGTAGTGAAGAAATACGGAAATAAAGAAAATAACTTGGAGGGTCATTACTATATATATATATAATCATGTTGTACAAGAGGGAAAAGAGTACAAAAACTCGAGGATGACATTAATGGCAGTGACTTATACTCAGATCTATATTAAGAAAAATATGTAGATGAGTAGTATGAGTACCAAAATCATGGGTACTCAGTAGACATCATAGGTCGATTGAGCTCAACAATAGAAGTATAAATAAAGTGCGAGTATATAATCTAAAACCAATGATTAAGGGACAGAAATGGAGATAATAGGCTATGCTGGGCAAATTCTCTAACTCAAAAACAATAATAAAATCCTAGTTATAACCTAACTGGACCTCCCTAAGACAAAAAAACATACATAATGAGAAATAAACCCATCCAAGACTCCATAAGTATAGTGGGTACAACCAAAGCATAATTGAAATTCCCTGGACTTTGATATTTGTAAAATTCTTGAGCTTTAGGCTCTCTGTCCATCTTATGACTCACACCATAAGTCGTATGGTGTGGTTACGGGTCAGGTGACCCTAGTCATAGTTAACTATTAAGTTATTAGCCAAGTTATATCCTAGTTATGAGACACTCATCATGATTCATACGCTCATGTAATGAGTGGTTAAGGTCTAGTTGTATGTTGTCTAGTGTCTAAGCCCTTGGTGTTCTGTGATGGTCACGCTAGACCATACAAGTCATATGGTCTAGTAATGAATGGGAATAGAAAGTCATAAGTTGGATAGTGTGTGGTGTCAAATTCTTTATATTGGTGATAACTCAATAGTACAGGTCATAAATTGTGGTGATGAGTCAATGGCTTGACTCGTAACCAAAGGCAGGATTTTACAGCTTTAAGTTAGGGGTACTTTGGACATTTTCTACCCCAAGCCCTTAAGACCCCACATCTTAAAACACCTTTTGGTCATTTATTATACCCTTTACAATATCAAACTCTCTCTAAACTCTCTCTCAAATCTCTCAAGAAAGATTGGGCTAGGATTTTTTCAAAGTGGTCATCTAAGGGCTTAAGGGTCAAATTTTCACCTCAAATCTTCATATCTCAGGCATGTAACCCTTCCTTCATTATTAGTTCACTAAAATTATATGTTTAAAACATTGTTCATGGGTCATTAATGGTGGTTTGGAAAACCAAGGTTGAGGGTTGAATGAATATTTTTGGGTATTGCTTCTCATGATTTAATTTAGGATTATGCATATTTTAATAGTGGTTTTGCACATATGATCACATGTTAATTATGGTTCAACTAAGGGGTTATGTTTAGCCCTAAATTTGATGGGTTTTGGTTTTGATAATGGTATGCTCTCAACCTATTTGTGAAAATACAATGAGAATGATCTTGTCACATATTGAATTGTGTTTTGAACAAATGCATTGGTCTAAGAGTGTTGATGATTGGTAAATGGTTTTATTAAGGCCTTGTTGGCCAGAAATTGATTTGAAATACTAAATAGTTTTGAGTCCCTAAATATTGAATTGAATTGATGTTTTTGTTTAGACAATGGGTTTGAGTCCCAAGTTGATTAATAATGGTTATGGCATGTTGTATGCTTGCAAGTGTGATTGGTATGACAATACCAAAAGGATGCCTTAGGTAAATAATGGGATTAATGGTTGTTTATTTGTAATGTATGTTTTAATTGGCCTTTAAAATGGGATGTGTAGTTGAACCATGAAATTAGAGTCTGAAGTATTAACACTAGAAATCGCGCTAGCCGGTGCGGGTGTCTGTATGGTCGGGAAGTTTGAGTTCCCCAATTGAATATAGGAATGGGAGTTTTAATTCCCCCAATTTTATACGTTGGTGCTTAAGTCACCTTGACTATTTTGGTAGGTTTGAGTCCCCTATAAAGTCATAAATGGATATGGATATTCTTTGGTTCATGCGGCTACATGTACTGGGGCCCTTCCAGCTAGGGGAGGGATGGGCCCATATAGTTTGTGGGTGCCTTATTTTATGATGGTTATGCTACATAACCCAAGTTAAGGATTTTGATGTTCATGCTAAGCCTTGTTCCCTACCCCAGTGTGTGGTATTATATATGTATATGTATTTCACATGATATTATTCATTGAATGTTGTATTGGTTTTGGAACTATTATCATGGCATTATTTAGTACCTTTATTACTGAGTTACCTGATAGCGCTCAAAACACTAACCATCTTCGATCATTGTATCCTCACATAATGTGGGTACTAGAACCTTTTTAACTTATCCTACGCAGTGATTAGATGCTTGAGTTTGTTTGTGAGTTGACATTGGAGTGGTAAGCTTCCATACTTTGGAAGGCTTCATTTCATGGTCCTTATTTTATATGTCTTAGAACTTGTTTAGACTTTGTTTTGTCTACTATCGGGGGCACGTCGCGACATTTTATTGATTTCAGTTTTGTAAAGGCTTTGCTGGATAAATGTGGACTTAGGTGGTTTGGTTGATTATTTTGGTAATGGACGATTTTTCTATTATTGATGGTTGGTATAAACATATTATGAATTATTATTAGTCTACTTATGCACTATCTTGTTATATATTTAGAATTCATACGATATTTGAGGGTGTTCTGTTGGTTCAATTAGGTAAAAGAATGATCTTTCATCCACATAGGACTTGAAAAACACGTCACGGCCAAGCCTTGGTTTGGGTCGTGACAAAGTTGGCATCAGAGCCCAGGTTCATGGTCAACTAGGAGTCCATAAATGCATGTCGAGTAGAGTCTCTTTTATGGGTGTATAGCAAGCCACACTCATAAGGGAGAGGCTACGAGACATTTAGGAATGTTTCCATTTCTTGTTCTTTTGTTTTGAGCTGTATAGTCTAAGGTCTTGAATTCCTCTAATTCCTGTTTGTTCGCCTTCCAGATCATGCCTCCCTAATGATATGAAGCTCATGAAAACTCCTCTGTACCACTTGGGGACACTACCGATGGGACACATCCTACTTATAGGGTCCAGACTTGGTTTAGGGGTCCAGTTCTTGATTTACCACCTGGATTTCCATCAGTTTCCTCTATCCCTCCTCAAGATCCTCAAGCTAATGTGATGAATGTTTAGTTTCATCGGTCTATTCATAAGTTAGCTCAACTAGTAGTTTCTCAGTCCTAGAATAGGACTCCATATTCTGAGGCCACAAGGGTTGGCCAATTCATGAGGTTGAGTCCTCCAACTTTTATTGGTGTTAAGGTTTAGGAGGATCCTCAAGCTTTTATTGATGAGATGGAGAAGAACTTCCGAATTATGCATGCTTCATATATTTAAGGTGTGGAGTTTTCTGCCTGCCAATTGATGGATGTGGTGTACCAGTGGTATAAAGAGTAGGAATAGTCTAGGGGAGGTGATGTTGACTCTGTACTATGGGATGTCTTTTCTAGTGCCTTTTTGGACTGTTTCTTTCCTCAGGAGATAAGAAAGGGAAAAGCAGAGGAATTTATGAATCTGAGACAAGGTAGGATGTCGGTCAAAGAGTATGCCTTGAAGTTCCATCAGTTGTCCAGGTATGATCCTGAGTTGGTGTATAGCATGGGAGCTCAAATGCATAAGTTTACTTTTGGGTTATCCCATGAGTTGATTTTAGAGAGTAAGGTTGCCTTGTTGAATAAGAATATAGATATTTCTCAGCTTCTAGTGTATATACAGTAGGTTGAGAAAGAAAAGAAAAAATAGCTTGAGACTAGTGAGAGGCAGAGTAAGAAATTTAGATTTTTTTATTAGGATGGAGGCCAGCAGCAAAGTGGTAGATATGGGGGAAGGTCCTAAGAAGAAGTGGGGGAATTCTGGTTTTTTTCTCTACGGCTAATACTCCTTACTTAAAGTTGTTGGGTGATTATTTTTCTTGATATGGTGGAGGGTATAGGGAACAGGGTGCCCAATCTCAGGCTAGTGGGGCTCATTTTACTCCATCATACCCTCCTTGCAAATTTTGTGGCCAGACGTACCGTGGCCAATGTGAGAAAGGGAGAAATTGATGTTTCAATTATAGATAAATTGGCCACATGCAACATGATTGTCCTTCTAGGGTTACATATGGGGCTAATAAGGTTCATGTTTTCTCTTCATCAGATTCTACATCAAAGGGTGTTGCTTTTTCTTCGGGTAATGGAACTGGTTGAAATTGCCTATATTCTCTTGCTTCTCGTAAGGATTCAAAGGTATCTCCCAATATCGTTACTGGTAGTTGAAACTCTTTTTTCGTGATGTGTACTATTTACTTAATTTGGGGTCTACTCATTCTTATATGACCTAATTTATAGTTGTGCAGTTTGGTTTTCATCTTGAGTGTATTTTAAAACTTTTTTCTATTTCTAGCCCGATAGGCAACTCGGTGGTTTCCAAGAGAGTCTATAGGTATTGTGTGGTATCTATGGGTGATCGGGAGACTTTGGTGGATCTTTTTGAGTTAGACATGGTTGATTTTAATGTCACATTGGGATGGATTGGTTACACTCGTTCTATGTTTCTCTAGATTATCGGACCCGTAAGGTCATCTTTAAATTCCTTAGTGAGCCAGTTATTTAGTAGGGGGATGGTTCCCTAGCTCCTAATGAGAGATTTATATCATATCTTAGAGATCAAAGATTAATCTTCAAAGATTGTCTCTATTATCTGGTCTGGGTTGAAGATTCTAACTCAGAAGGTCCTTCTTTACATTCAGTCCCGGTGGTGAATAAATTTTCTGAGGTCTTCCCTATTACCTTCCAAGTATTCCTCTCGATAGGGAGATTGATTTTGGTATAGATCTTATTTCAAACACTCGTCCTATTTCTATTCCCCCGTATAGAATTGCTTCAGATGAGTTAAAGAAGCTGAAGAAGCAACTAAAGGATCTTTTAGATAAAGGTTTTATCCATCCTAGTGTGTCCCCATGAGGTACACTTGTCTTGTTCGTGCGTAAGAAGGATGTTTTCCTTTGGATGTGTATTGATTATCGGTAATTGAATAAGGTGATGATAAAGAATAAATATCCACTTTCGAGAATTGATGATCTCTTTGATAGCTTCAGGGTGCAAAACTTTTCTCTAAGATCGATATTCGGTCCGAGTATCATCAGTTAAAGATTAGGGAGGTGGATATCCCTAAGAAAACTTTTCATACCCGGTATGGACATTTTGAGTTTTTGGTCAGGTCTTTTGGTTTGACTAATGCCCCAACAATATTTATGGATTTGATGAATAGGGTTTTTTATCAATTTTTGGATTTGTTAGTGATTGTCTACATTGATGATATTTTGGTATACTATAAGAGTGAGGAGTACCTTGTTGATCACCTCTGCATTATGTTGTAGACCTTGAAAGATCAGCATATGTCTGATGAGTTCTCTAGATGTTAATTTTGGTTGAACGTTGTCACATTTTTTAGTCATATTATGTCTAGTAAGGAGATCATGGTGGATTCTCAGAAGGTTCCGGTGGTTAAGAAGTGGCCTAGACCCACGACTCCAATTAATGTTCGGAGCTTCTTAGGTTTAGATGGTTATTATAGGAGGTTTATGAAAATTTTATCTTTTATTGCTGCCAATTGACCAAGTTGACTCAAAAAAAGGTGAAGTTATTATGGTTTGATGCTTGCGAGGCTAGTTTTGAGAAGCTGAAAGATAAGTTGACTTTGGCTCCAATCTTAACTTTGCTTGAAGGAACTGAGGGTTTTGTCGTTTAGGTTTTTTGGCCTTATCATGTGCTTTGTCTGTGTCTGATGTCTATTTTTCTTTATTTTCTTTATTTTCTTTTTTGTTATGGATTCGGTGGTTGATAATAGGCGAGGGTCATGTCCTAGGGATTAGGGGTGGGGTTGAGGTCTATTGTAAGGTCAGGTTTGGGGCACGTGGAAGGGGAGGGGCTGGTCTATCCATCACCGGGGGAACTAGTGGTTAATGATGAAGTTAAAAAAGGTGGAAACTAAGAAGGTAGCATATGATAAGTTGGTTGGGAGTAAGGATGAAGAGGAAAAACAAGAGAACATGGAGGAGTATAAGTTAGCTAAGAAGAAGGCTAAGTTGATGATTACAGCTGCTAAGATAACAGCTTTTGAGAGCTTATATGCTTGATTAGAGAAGAGAGGAGGGGAAAAGAGGTTGAATAGTCTTTCTATGCTTAGGGAGCATAAGTCCCATGACCTTGATCAAGTGAACTGCATTAAGAGGGAGGATAGTGAACTATTGGTGGAGGACGTTCACATTAAGAAAAGGTGGCAGTCGTGTTTTCATAAGATCTTGAATTATGAGGGAGGCAAAGGTATTGTGTTAGGAGATCCAGAACGCTCTGAGGGGTATCGTGATTTTGATTATTATAGACATATTAAGGTTGAGTAGGTCTTTGAGGCTACTCATAATTTGCGTAGGGGTAGGGTAACGGGGCCTGATGAGATTCCAGTGGATTTTTTAAAGTTTTTAAGTGGAGCAGGTTTAAGGTGGTTGACTAGTTTTTATAATGGCATTTTTAGGACAACAATAATTCCAGAGTCTTGGAGAAGGAGTAAGATAATTCCTTTATATTAAAACAAGGGAGACATTTAAATTTGCAACAACTACAGGGGCATTAAGTTATAGAGTCACACTATTAAGATTTGGGAGAGAGTGGTTGAGCGGAGGTTGAGAAGAAACGTGTCTATTTTGGAGAATCGGTTTGGATTTATGCCCATCCACTCAATGATAGAGGCAATCCACCTGATATAGAAACTAATGGAGATGTATAGAAAGAGAAAGAGGGATCTTTACATGGTGTTCATCGACCTGGAGAAGGCATATGACAAAGTTCTTGAGGAGATGCTTTGGAGAAGCTTGGAGGCTAGAGGGGTGTTGATGGCGTACATCATAGTAATTAAGGACATGTATGATAGAGCAAAGACTTGGGTGAGGACAGTGGGAGGGAATTTAGAGCATTTCCCTATTTAAATAAGGTTGCACCCGGGATCTACTCTTAGTTTATTTTCTTTTGCCGTAGTGATGGATGTTTTAACGCAGCATAATCAAGGAGAGGTAGCATTGTGTATGCTTTTTATAGATGATATAGACTTTATTTATGAAACACGAAAAGGTGTTAATGATAAATTGGAGGTGTGGAAACAAAGCCTAGAATCTAAAGGGTTTAGATTGAGTAGGCCCAAGATAGAGTACTTGGAATGTAAGTTCAGTGATGTGAATTAGGAGGACGAGATGGTAGTGGAGTTGGATTCACAGATTGTTTGTAGAAGGGATAATTTTAAGTATCTTGGGTCTATAATTCAGGAAAATAGTGAGATTGATGAGGATGTCATGCACCATATTAGGGTAGGGTGGATAAAATTGAGGCTTGCATTAGAAGTGTTGTGTGATAAAAAGGTGCCTCCCAAGATGAAAGGCAAATTCTACAGAGTAGCAGTCCATTCGATCGTGTTGTATGGTGTAGAGTGTTGGCCGATTAAAATCTCCTACATCCAAACGTTGAAGGTGGTAGAAATAAGAATATTGCATTGGATGTGTGGACTTACTAGGGGTGACAGGGTTAGGACTGAGGTTATTCGAGCGAAGGTGGGAGTGGAATTAGTGGAAGATAAGATATGGAAAGTGCGGTTGAGATAGTCTAGTCATGTGATAAGAAGGGGTACGGATGCCCCAGTTCAAAGGTACAAGAGGTTGGATTTGGATGGTTTCAAGCAGGGTAGAGATAGGCTGAATAAATACTGGAGGAAGGTGATTATACAGTAATAAGAGCAGTTACAACTTACTGAGGACATGACCCTAGATAGGAAAGTTTAGAGAACTCAGATTAGGGTAAGAGTCTAGTGCGTAGAGGTAAGTCAGACTTTGCTCATAGAATGGAGTCTCTATTTAGGTGGGTTGGGGGAGGTGGGTGCTTTCGGTTGATTAGTGTATCATACTACTTTGTAGGTACCTTATTTTTGTTATTTTATCCTGTTTTACATTTCTTGCTTTATGTTTCATGTTTTATTATGACGTTATTTACTGTCTTTATGTCTTGAGTTGGTGGTCTATCACAAACAGCCTCTCTACTTCTTTTGAGGTAGTGGTATGGAATTCATACATTTTACACCCCCTAGACCCTACTTGGTGGGAACTCACTAGGTATGTTGTTGTTATATGTATCATCTAATTTGGGTTAAGTATTCTAACTTTGAGAGTCCTTCTTTGCAATCTATCTCGGTGGTCAATGAGTTTCCCAAATTTTTTCCTGATGATCTTCCAGGTATTCCTCTTGATAGGGAAATAGACTTTAGGATTGATCTTCTACTGGATACCTATCCTATCTATATTCCTCCTAATAGAATGGCTCTAGCTGAGTTAAAAGAGTTAAAGGAGAAATTGAAGGATCTTCTGGATAAAGTTTCATTCATCCTAGTGTCTCTCCGTGGAGTGTTTCTATGTTTTTCATGCATAAGAAATATGGGTCCCTTCGAATGTGTATAGACTATCAACAGTTGAATAAGGTAAAAATGAAGAATAAGTACACTTTTTCTAAGCTTGATGATATTTTTGACCAGCTTCAGGGTGCTAGATGCTTTTCTAAGATTGACCTTTGATCGGGTTATCATAGATTAAAGATTAGGGAGGTGGATATCCCTAAGACTGATTTTCATATCCAGTAAGGATACTACGAGTTTCTAGTTATGCCTTTCGGGTTGACTAATGTTCCAGCGGTATTTATGGATCTTATGAATTAGGTATTTAGAAAAAATTTGGACTTGTTTGTTATCATGTTTATTAATGATATCTTGGTATATTCTAAGAGTGAGGAAAATTATGTCAATCACCTTTGAGTTGTGTTGCAGACTTTGAAGGATCAGCAATTGTATGCTAAATGCTTTAAGTGTGAGTTTTGGCTGAATGTTGTGACCTTTGTTGGTCATGTGGTATCTAGTGAAAGGATCAAGGTAGATCCACAGATGGTTGAGGCAATTAAGAAATAGCCTAGACCCACGACTCCAACTGATATTCGAAGCTTCTTGGGCCTTCCCAGGTATTATAGGAGGTTTGTGGTGAGTTTCTCTTCTATAGTTTCCCCGTTGACTAAGCTGACTCGGAAAAAGGTGAAGTTTCTGTGGTCTGATGCTTGTGAGGGTAGTTTTGAAAAGTTAAAGGACAAGTTGACTTTTGCTCTAATTTTGACCTTGTCCGAGGGTACAAAGGGTTTTTTATTTACTGTGATATGTCCCATATGGGATTTGGTTGTGTTTTGATGCAACATGGCAGGGTTGTAGTGTATGCTTTTAGGCAGCTTAAGGTGCATGAAAAGAATTATCCGACTCATGACTTAGAGTTGGAAGCAATAGTTTTTACTTTGAATATTTGGTGCCATTATTTGCGTGGGTATATGTGGACATTTAATCCAATCATAAGAGTTTGCAGTATGTGTTAACTCAGAAGGAGTTAAATCTCAGGCAGAGGAGATGGCTTAAGTTGCTTAAGTACAATGACATGCATCTTCACAATTATCCAGGTAAAGCTAATATGGTTGTTGATGCTCTTAGCAGGTTGTTTATGTGTATCTTATCTCATGTAGATGAGGAGAAGCAAGGATTAGTGAAGGATATTCACCGATTGACAAATATAGGAGTTCGTATTTTAGACTCTGCGGATAGTGGTGTGATTGTTCAAGAGTTGGTGAAGTCATATCTTCATGCTGAGGTAAAAGAAAAATGGGTTTTGAACCCTACCTTGATGCAGATTAAGGATGATATGGGTCAGCAAAAGGTTATGGATTTTGAGAGTGGTAGTGATGGTATCTTAAGGAACTAAGGTAGGCTCTGTGTTCCTGATATGGATGGGCTATGAGAAGAGATTTTAACTGAGGCTTATGAGTCAAGGTATACAATTTATCCTGGTTCGACAAAGATGTATCATGATTTTTAGGAGAGTTATTAGTGGAACAACATGAAGAGAGATGTGGATAATTTTGTGAGTAAGTGCATGGTTTGTAAGCAAGTAAAAGTTGAGCATTTGAGGCCTGGTAGTATGTATCAAGAGATAGAGTTGCCTATATGGAAGTGGGAGGTGAGCAACATGGATTTCATTAAAGGTCTTTCGTGGTTTCACAATTAGTTTGACTCAATTTTGGTTATTGTGGATAGGATGACTTAGTCCACTCACTTCTTGCCAATGAGGACTACTTACTCTGGTAAGTACTATGCTAAGGTCTTTATTCACTAGATTGTCAAGTTGCATGATGCTCCAGTTTCTATCATTTTAGACAGAGGTACACAGTTTACTTCTCATTTTTGGCATTCTTTTTAGTAGGGTTTTAGTACACGGGTGAACCTTAGCACTGTTTTCCACCCTCAGATGGATGGATAAGCAGAGAGGCCTATTTAAACCTTGGAGGATATGCTAAGGGCTTGCGTGATTGATTTTCACAATAGTTGGTTGTTCATTTTTCCTATCATTGAGTTTGCGTATAATAATAGCTATCACTCAAGTATTCATATGGCTCCATTCGAGGCTCTATATGCAAAAGGTGTAGGTCTTCTATTGGGTGGTTTGAGGTTGGTGAGAATAGATTGTTTGGTCCTTATTTGGTTCGCCAAGCTATGGAGAAGGTGAAGCTGATTAGGGATAGGCTTAAGACTACTTAGAGTTGCCAAAAGTTCTATGTTGATGTAAGGTGAAGAGAGTTCTAGTTTCATAATAGTGATTGGATGTTCTTGAAGGTGTCTCCCATGAAGGGAGTGATGAGATTTGGAAAGACAGGGAGGCTCAATCCCCGTTATATTGGCACATACTTAAATTTGAGGATATATTGCTTATGAACTAAAGTTGCTTGCAAGTTTGGGTTCTATTCATCTGGTATTCCATGTGTCGATGTTGAGAAAGTGTGAGGGTGACCCTTCATTGATTATGCCTATTAAGGATGTTGGTATTTTAGATTTGTTATCTTATGAGGAGGTTCCGATTGAGATATTGGATAGGCAAGTTCATAGGTTAAGGGTAAAGGATGTGGCTTTGGTAAAGGTGATTTTGGAGAAATCAAAAGGCAAAAAAATCTACGTGGTAAGCTGAAGAGAAGAAGAAGTCCAAATACCTATTCTTATTTTTGACGTTGGATGGAAGTACTTCAAGTACTAAACTTACTTCTTCTCATGTAATATTTTGAGTTGTTCTAGTGTCCTTTTATGTTATTTCTTGTATCATGTTACGAGTATCCTAATCACTTATTTAAGGACAAATGATCCTAAGAGGGGATAATGTAATATCCTAGGTGTTACAGGGTCCAAAAACTAGCTTAGATGAGCCTACATAACTCCTATCTTGTGCATAAAACACTTCAAAAAGAGTTTGGGTGCATTGGGGGAAAGTTTGGGACCAAAAAGAGGTTGTGCATTGAGAAGGGGGGTGTTTTCTTAGGCTTCATGCCACGAGGGAGCTCGCAAAGGCTCATTGTCTTAGCTTTTTGCTGGGCTTCTTCCCTAAAGCTCTTCTTTTGTTGAATATCATGCCGCTGACCTGGGGGTTTTCCTTGGGCTTTGCACTATGTACCTTCCTTCTCTCATCGATAAGACTTTATTTTAGAAGCATATTAAGGTTGTTTTGGTCCTTTTACATCTTATAAACCATCCAATCTTCACATAAACCATTTATAAGCCTTAAAACTCCCGTATTCTCTCAAAAGGGTCATTCTTCATTCCAAAGCTAAGATTGAAAGGAAGTGAGGTTAGGGTTCAAGATTGGGCTTCTTTATTTCCTATTTTCAAAGGGTTTCTCTTTAACTAAGTCATGTATCTCTTCCCTAAACTTGTTTTGCTAAAAGCATGTGTTTAAACTTGTTATCCATATGATTAATTGTTGGTTTTGAATTTGGGTTGAGGATTTTTGGATGTTAATGGTTGGATTTGTTTTTCCATGGTTTCTGTTGATCATTCATGCTTGGAATTTATACTTTTTAAACTAATTGGGTGCATGGGTGTAGTGATTAGTATGAAGGTCCTGGATTCCCCTTAATTGATTTGATAAACTTATGGGGGTCATGGATTCCCCCACCTTTAAGGATTTTGGTAACTGAAATGGTAATGACCTCAACCAAACCTTATGAAATTGGCTTTAAACGATGATATATCCATATTGAAACCAAATTTAAACTATTGCATGGCTTAAAAGGCTAATGGAGTACAAATGGCTTTGAATGGCCTTTATGGCCCTGACTTGATTTTAATTTTACCATGGGGGTCATGGATTCCCCCAAGTGTTGTATAATTGGAATGGTATGATTATACAAGATTTCAAACATAATTGATAATGCCTAAAGGTAATAATGACTCCTCGGTTTAATGGAATGGGAATGTGCAAATGATTAATTGGTATTAATGGGGTTGTGTAGCACACCGTAAAGGTGTAAATCCCAGGGAGGAAGGACATTGAAAACCATGTTTATCGGCATGGGGGTCATGTTGATCGTGTGATTAGTTCACACTTTATATATATATATTCTGGGATGGTTAGAGCCTCGATGGCTCTAGCCCTTCCTTGGATTTCCTAAGTTCGTGTGGCTAGACGCATTGGGCCTAACCACCAGGGAAGGAGCTGTACCCATATAACTCGTAGGTGTTTGGATAACAGAAAAGCTACACAGTCCAGGTTAATGTTTTAAATCTCATGCTAATCCATGTTCCCTATCATGTCATGTTATATAAAAATATATATGTTTATGATTGTGTGTATATGATTTTGAATTATTTTGGACTGATTTGATCATGGCAATACTTTATCCTTTCCCTGAGTTGCATGCTAGTGCTCACCCCGCTAACCGTTCTCAGATGTTGTATCCCCACCTGATACAGGTTTGGAGACACTGCTACTTCCTTGCACAGTGACAGGTGATTTTTGGATTGTCAGCGATTAGCTTTGAATGGTGAGCCTCCATTCTTTGGAAGGCCTACATTTTAGAGTATTGTTGTATTTACGTCTTAGATTATTCTTATGGTTCCTTTTTGGCTATCGTCGGGGACAAGTTCGGACTTAGGTTGTACTTTGGATATTAGAGGCTTTATGGATTATTGTGGATTGGGATGGTTGTTGAAATCTTAGTCTCCTTGAGTTATTGACTTATCTTCCTATTGTCTATTTGAATTACTTTCATTGTTATACTATGTTGTGTTTTGATTGACTAGGTAAGGACGGTGTACTCTGGTCCTCGGTGGGCTTGAGATACCCATTACGACTAGGCCCCGATTTAGGTCGTGACAGTGGTACTGGAAGTTGATAAAAATTACCTTATCCATTAGCCATAGGCAACTCATGTACCCTATATAACATTATCCATTAGGCAACTCAGGTACCCTATATATAGATACATTCTCTACCATTATAAAGAATTAAATTCTTACTCATCCTTATCCTAGAAGAAATAAAATGTCTTTAGCTGTAATTTAAGCATTCTTAATATTTATTTTAGATATTTTACTAATTCCTCATTACTGTGCTTAAGCTCAATCACACTCAAACTTAAGATGAAAAGATCTAGTACTTAACTAATAGTACAAATTTGCTCTTACTTCCTTGCTCTTTCAATTTATTTTTTCTTTATCTTAAGTTATTTATATTTCTGCTTACATTGATGACTAATTCGAAGCTAAGACCATAACACATCCTTTTGACTCACGAACAAATTCAACTATACCAAAAAGATAGTAAAACAAAACATATTTGTAAACTGATCCTTACGCCCATTCATCATAAGATTATTGATGTTATAATGGTTGGATTCAAATGTCATTCTTCCATATAACCCTTTTCAAAACTCTCTCTAGTCCTTAATTTTTAGCCCTTTTTGATTGTTCAAAATAAGTTAATTGTTCAATGTTCGAGTACATTGTTGTAATTTTTTTTTCATTTTTGTCCTTTATTTAATTTATAATATTTATGATTTTTTTTGGGTGTATTTTAGTGAGATATCTAACGCACCTACTGAAAGACCACAACCTGATCGGGGAATTCAGCCGGTTCACCGGTTCACCGGCAAAACTTATTACTCCACAAGATGGTTCCAGCTTTAGTCTTTGGTTGATTACTTTTGGCACTTTTCTTCCCCTAAAATTTCAATCTATACCTGAGGAGGTTGAGGGTACATCAACAATATCTGATTCTCCAAGGTCTTTGCTTTTGCAAAATTATGGTGACTCATTTGGTACTCCAGCTAATTGGCGTCTCCAATTCTCTGAGATGACACTTCTAATAAAACAACCCCAATAGTAAGTGAGAATCGAAAAGCTTAAAAAGGCAAATCACTATCTTGTATTCTGCCAACTACAAGACAAGGTAAGATCTCTATGAGTATTGTCGAGGATGATATACGGTGTCAAGTGAATTATTAGAAGTTTTCTTTAATAGGCTATGTAATTGGGGACACCCCTTACTTTAAATTAATTGAAAATTACATCTCACATGTCTGGAATTATGTTGTAAACCCCAAGATATTGAGTCACGATGTTGGGTATTTTGTCTTTAGATTTGATTCGACTGATGAGTGTAGTAGAGTACTAATAGAGGGACCTTATACCTTCAATAATAAGTCATTTATTGTTCAAGCTTGGGACATTGATTTTGATTTTAACCCATATTGCATCTCTACCACCCCCCCTATGGGTTACTTTCCCAGGTCTTCCTATGGGCTATTTGTCATGTGAAGCTCTTAGAAGAGTTGTCAGTACCATAGGTAAGCCCAAGCACATAGACCAAGTTACTATAAGAATGGAAAAAATCTCCTATGCTCGGGTGTAACACCCCGCATTTTGGGCTAGAACAAAAACCATCTTTTCTACGTGTAGATGTTCCAAAAGCCATAAATCCTATGCAAATTTGGTATATTAATCAATTATGTAGTGTGGGAACCTATTTGAGCATGAATTCAGATCATATAGATCCCCTAACTCAAGTTCAAGTTGAAAGCTTTCCTATCGTTGGAGTTTTAGTTAGCGTCAAAACTTGAGTCAACTTCAAACGACCATAACTCCTTGTATATGACAAAATGGGTGGCCTACTATATATCAAATGAAATCTCTTTGAATTATCCTTCCAACGATATCAATTTCTCCTAAATACAATATCGGAGCAAAAAGTTATGCCCATTTTACTCCAGCATGTCAGCCTGGAAAACTAAGTGACGACATTTCCAATAACCTATCACGCCTGTGACGGTTTATCACAAAATGTCGTCAGCCTTAGGCAGAATCCAGCCCCCAGTGAAGACATTTCTGATAATTTATCATAAGTGTGACGACTCATCACGAATGTCGTCAGCCTTAGGCAGAAATCTATCAATTCCATCCCCCTAGTGATGACATTTGTGACGACTTACCACAAGTTTGACGGCCTATCACAAATGTCGTCAGCCTTAGATTTTCAGCAACTGGGAAGCGGTTTAGTAATGGTATTTTGGTCTTTTTCCTTCACTTTCCATGACTTATAACCCTCAAGGAGCGTATTATCTTTCATTCTCTTTAGTTAAACATCTCAAAATTCTCTGCACACCTTTAACCACAAGGTTAGGATTTCAACATAAAAACCCAATTATCTAAGAAACAACCATGAGAATTTGATAATTCTTGAATATTAGAATTCCCCATTAAGAGGGCTACGAGGGACACCCAATATTTTGTGAATAACCTTTTGGAATTTTTGAAGTCATTCAAAAGCTCCAAGTTTAAGGTATGTGGGTTTTGAACAAGAACAGCCTTTATTCTTGTGCCTAAAAGTTTTAGTTTTTCTTAAAGAATTTCGTATTTCCAAGATGAGTTCATATTATTTTGCTATATTTCAAGTTTATTACATTATGAAATTGTTCAAGTATTGAATTGCATGATTATCTTGTTTAATTATGATATAAATTGAGAGTTCATGATATAAATTGCACATTCCTATATTGATTTCATATTTTCAAGTATTCCCAAGACTTGTTGTTATGAGTTGAGCCTTATTGTAGAATTATGTGTTTTGAGAATGAGTTTTTGATGACGTTTAAAGAATTGCAAGAAGTATGTCCATATTTCCATTATTATGAGATCTTTAAAGCTTTAATGATAAGTCTATCAAGATTGCAAGAAAGAAGTGAGTTTTGACCCTAAGTTAAGAAAGAAATCCACATTCTTGATTTTGAGATAAAGAGGATGCATTTTGGCTCCCATTGCATATTATTGAAATGTTTTAGGTGGATTTTCTAAAGTTTTGAGCTAAGTACGAGAGTAGTATTTAGCATCGAGTTGGGCTTGATTCTGAGGTCTCATACCCCAGAACTACGTGCCCCCGTAGGTTTCTGATATACCCCAAGTGGGTTAAGATAGTGATCACTAAAGTTAAGGTTCTATCCGATGGAAAGGATAGAACAGCTCTCCCCAACGTGGGTAAGACGTTGGACTCCATGTAACTCACATGATTTATGTTGGTTAGAAGAAACTCCCAAAGTAGTCCCCCACTCTATCTAAGATACAAGTATATGTATTTTGAAAGCTATGAGTCCAAGATTTCTAAGGCTCTCAAGTGTCAAAATCTTTAAGTTTCCAAAGAAGTTCCTAGTTTTCATGAGATTAAAGTGTATGCTCTGAAAGATGTTGTTTTAAGACTTTATCTATTTTACTAGTTTGAGAATAAAGAAAGAATGCAGATTTAGAATGAAGTGCAATGACTCACGTGATTTACATTACCTATTTTCTTATTCATGATTATGATGGTCTTAATTCAAGCTATGTGAGTCATCTATACTAGCATGCATGTTTTCTATAAGGATTTAGATATTGATTATTTAATTGCATACACCCCCATATACTCAGTACATTCCCAAAGTGTTGATCCACATATATGTTTATGTGATACATTGTCTCATAATGTAGGTACGAGACTTAGTATGCACATTCAGATTCAGCCAGCTCGCAGCTTCCCATCAGCAGGTGATGAATCCTT
Organism: Capsicum pubescens; assembly: GCA_030864215.1. Taxonomy (NCBI): domain Eukaryota; kingdom Viridiplantae; phylum Streptophyta; class Magnoliopsida; order Solanales; family Solanaceae; genus Capsicum; species Capsicum pubescens. The sequence continues at coordinate 178,373,470 of CM061545.1, read as the reverse complement.
TTAATTCAAGGGTTTGAGACAGATAGACAGTTTGAGTAGTTCTTTATTTTCCTATTTCAGTCGTATTGAGTTGGGATAGTTGGGAGTCATGACCCGGCTATCTAAAGTTATTACTAGTAGAGGCTTCATAGAAAGTCAGTAGAAGTTGATGTATTCAGTTTTAGTTTTGATTTGTAAAGCAGAGTTGTAATCATGTAAATTCAGTTTTGTATTTATCAGATTCAGAAAAGAGTTATTTTCCGTTAATTTGTACAGATCTATACTTTTTATTTAGTTGCTTATGAGTTATACCAGTAGAAAGGTTAGCATGGTGTCACTTATGACCCTAAGCACTGTGTGACATCTTGGGACCCATTTCTGAGGTGTTACATCAGGTTTTGGTGGGAAGTGACACCTCTCAGCCTCTAATTGACACTATTGAGATGGTTACTACTATAGATATATTTCAGCAACCTATGGAGTATGAGTGGAGGCCTAAATACTGTGCAATTTATTTAAAAAAATTTGGTCATAGCTCTAAAAGTTGTTGATAAGGATAATGTTGTGAATGATGCTATGCAATTCAATGAGGTATCTAAGAAAAGGAGAAGGAACAAGCATAGGAAGAGGCCACAAAAACAACAGTGGAAAAGTAAGGAAAAGGAAAAGTAGCTTGGCCCTCATAACCCCCTGACTCCTTCCCAATGCTGAAAATTGTAATAAAGTAGAAACTACAAAACTTAGCTCTCCACATGGTTGGTCTGATGTGGTCAGTACTTAGGGATAAGCTAGTACTAGAAAGGCTAGCACTAACCTATTTGCTCCTCTAGAGCATATCCCTATTGAATATTGACCTCTAGGCCTAACTGGAGAGGCTCCAAATATATAATTATTGCTACATTAAAATCAAGGAACTCAATCAGTCCCTAAAATAGAAAGAGCTAAAGCTCTTTCTTAAGAAGCACAAGATTGATGTTTGTAGTTGTCTGGAAACCAGAGTAAGGGATAATAAGGCTCAAAATGTAATGAAGAAAGTAGTAGAGGGTTCTAACACACGTTGGAATTACCCAATGGCTCATAATGGTAAAATTTTGCTGCTCTAGAAACCACATGTGTAGGTTTCTATGCTGGTGATCAAAAAGCAATTTATCCACTGCTATATGGTTGATGCCAGTGGCACCTTATCTATCTATATCACTATTATTTATACTAAGAATAGAATGCAGGAAAGAGTAAAATTGTGCGATGAGCTCAAATTAGTAGGGAACTCTATTCAGTAACCTTGGCTCCTAAGTGGAGACTTTAATGTTTTATTATCAACTAATGATAGACTGGACTCTGATGTTATTCAACTAGCAATTCAAGATTTAAGGGACTGTGTAGATCATCTTCATCTCACTCCCCTAAAGGAAAAGGGGTATCACTACACGTTTTTCAATAAACAGCAGTAGGAACACAGGGTTTACTTCAAGATTGATTGGGCTGGGAAACTTCCACAAGCTGCAGGATTATGGGAATGTTAAAGCTGATTTTTAAAATCTAGGGATATTTTATCACTCTCCCATTCTTATTCATCATAATACTTAGGTTGTATCTAGACCAAAACCTTTTAAACTCTACAATACTTTTACGGGAGCATAAGGATTTTCCTAAGATTGTAGCATCCCTATCGAGGAAGCAATTTACTTGCAGAAATATGTTCAGACTGGGTCAAAAGATCAAAGTTCTAAAATGTTATCTGCAGGGGATAAATTCTTATCTTGCATATTATGCTAGGAGAATCCAACTTACAAGAGAAAATTTGGAAATTACATAGACTAGACTTGTTGTGGACCCCCTGAACTAGGAATTGATTAATGAAAAGAAGGAACTGACTCATGATTTTCATCAATGGAGTTTAGTGGAAGAAAAAGTATTAAGGCAGAAGTCTAGACCAATATGTATTAAAAGTGGTGATGCAAATTCCAAGTACCTTCATGCTCAATGTAATATCAGGGTAGTACAAACAATATTTCATGTATCTATGCTCAATGAAATAAGATTATTGATCATACACTAATTGAGAATAGCTTTGTTGGCTTCTTTTCTAGCTTGATGGGTGTATTTACTGCTAAGCTCCCCTTCCCCAACTCTATAGTGATTAAAAGTATGTTATGCCTAACATACCCTTAGAAACTGGACCTCATTCAAGATGTCATTGATCAGGAGATTTTACATAATTGGAGAGTATGCTTGTTGACAAACCACCAGGTGTAGATAGCTTGCCTATTTTACAAGCCAGTGGAACACTATCAAAGATGATGTGGAAGGCTATAGGTAAGACTCTTAAATCTTTCAGTTGTACTCCAGTAACTTTAATCCCAAAGTGTGCTAATCCTACTATGGTCAAAGATTGCAGACCTATTGCCTGTCATATTACTTTTAATAAGTTGATCACCAAGATACTCACAAATAGGATTAAAAGGGTAATAGGTACTATTATAGGTTCTTCTTAATCTGCTTTCATTGAAGGGAGAAGCATTATTGATTACAAACTTTTCAGCCATTAACTATTCAAGTGGTGTTCTAAAAAGGGGCTATCTCCAAGATATGTATTAAAAGTAAATCTTAGGAAAGAATATGACTTTATTGAGTGGTGGTTTCTTAAGAGAATGTTAACAGAGTTGGGTTTTCCTTGGGCGTTCGTGGCATTGGTTTTAAATGGTGTTTTAATAAAACATCTTCAAGGTAAAAGAGGTATAAGACAAGGTGTTCCTATTTCACCTTACCTTTTTGTGATTGCCATGAAATACCTGAATAGGGAGCTGAGTGTTTTATATCAAGACAAGGGGTTTCAGTATCATCCCAGATGTAAAAAACTTGGTGTTAAGTACATTTGTTTTGTAGATAACTTACTGTTATTCTGGAAAGTTGATCTTACTTCTGTCACATTACTTCAGGAGGCTTTTATAAGATTTTCTATTGTATCGAGGCTTCAAGATAACATTGAAAAGAGTTTTATCTATTTTTCTGGTACAAAGCCATAGGTAAAATAGCTTATATTTTCTTATCCCGATTATGGTGAAGGGCATTGCCCTTCAAATATTATGGTGTGTCTCTTATCTTCTAGGAAGTTCAATTAACAGTGTTTACTACTGGTTGACAAAATTACAAAAAGTATGACTTGTTGGCCTGCAAAACTCTTATCATATATAGGTGTTCTATAATTTATTAAATCCATAATATTTGGTATCCATACCTACAGGGCAAAGATTTTCTTCTTGACAAAAAAGATCATGAAGATTATCACTGGGAACTATAGAGTATTGCTATGGACTGAATCTACCTTAACCCAATAAGAGATTTGGTAGCCTGGGACAAGCTATGTGTTTCCAAGTCAGCAGGTGGCCTAAATGTTCTAAATCTTTATCAATGGAACAAGACAGTAGTCACAAAATAGCTTTAAGCCTTAGATGAAAAGACTGTTGTTGGATAAAATGGGTCCATACTTACTACCTAAAAGAAGAATCTGTTAGGAATTGTGATGGCTCTAAGAATGCTACTTGGAAAATTAGGAAAAATATTAGTACTAAGCAATATCTCATGACAGCTCCGGGGCAACAAGGTGACTTGATGGATAGGATGACCTCTTGTGTACAAGATTCCAAATTCTTTATCAAAAAGTTGTATGTTGAAATGCTCCTACAGATTACAAAAGTCCCTTGGAAAGAAATTCTTTTAACTCACATTGTTCATCCTAAACACACCTTTATACTTTGGCTAGCTCAGTTGAATAGGTTTTCTATTATGGAGAGACTATCAAAGTTAGGCAATCATGTACCTCTATCTTGTGTGTTCTATGATAGTGTTGATAAAACCCACCAATACTTATTTTTTTACTATTGCATTACTAGGTGTTTATGGCTTAGACAGCTGAAGTGGTTAGGTATTCAGAGACCTACTGGCAATTTGATAATAGAAGTAAAATGGGTAGAAAAGTAAGAAAATGGTAAATTTATCATATATTCTATTATTTGTTATATCATTACAATGATGGTAAACACCATATGAAGATAAAGAAACATCATCAGGTTTCAACATAGTAGGTACCAGATGGATAGTTGACTTTGATCTACATTGGTTATTTTGTATGGTGGATGGAAAAATGGACTACATATACAACTTAGCATAATCTTCAATTGTATAGGACGTGTGAACTGGCAAGAAATGCACTGACTTAGTCAATCTGTCTATAATAACCCAAATCGAATCATGATGATGACGCGAATGGGGTAAACCAGTCGCAAAATCCATATTCACCTCTTTAAAATTCAAAGTGGGGATTCCAAACTCTTGCAATGTACCACCAGGACTTTGGTGCTCTACCTTAACCTATTGATATGTTGCATACTTAGCTATGATATCTGCTATATCTCTCTTCATACCACTCACCAATAGATTTTCTACAAGTTACAGTACATCTTGGTAACATCGGGATGAATAGAATACTGCACACCATACGCTTCCACCATAATCTGCTGCCTCAAATCATCAACACAAGGCACACACAATCTATTTTGGTATCTCAACACACTATCTCCCCCTTGGAAGAAAACCTCTACCTTTTGATCTTTAACCGACTCCTTCAGTTTGACCAAACTAGAATCCATATCTTATTTCTCCTTCACTTCTGAAACTAGGGAAGATTCGAAACTACTCCGAACCCAAATATTTCCCTCGGTGGAATCAACTAATCTAACTCCTAATCTAGCTAAATGATTCACTTATTGAGCTAACTCTTTCTTATCATCCTCCACATGAGCAACACTTCCCATTGATAATCTACTAAGGGCGTCTGCCACTATATTGACCTTGCTTGGATGATACAAATTACTCATATCATTATTCTTTAACAAGTCCAACCACCTTCTCTGACGGAGATTCAACTTCCTCAAAGTAAACACGTACTGCAAACTTTTATGATCTTCAAACACATCAATGTACACACCATACAGATAATGTCTCCAGATTTTCAAAGCAAATACCAAAACAGCTAATTCAAGATCATGGGTTGGGTAATTCTTCTTATGAGGCTTAAGTTGTATAGAGGCATGGGTAATGAACTTACCTCTATAAATCAACATACAACCCAAACCAACTCTGGAGGTATCACAATACACCATAAAACCATTTGTACCATTAGGTAACACTAGAACTGGGGCTGAAGTGAGTCGAGTTTTCAACTCCTAAAAACTCTTCTCACGGTAATCTGACCGCTGGAACTTAACTTTCTTTTGGGTCAATCTAGACATAGAAGATGCAATAGACGAGAATCCCTTAATAAAACGTCTGTAATAACCATCTAGACCCAAGAAACTCCTAATGTCTGATAGAAAGATAGGTTTAGGCCAAATTCTCACGGCTTCTGTCTTTTGGGGATTGACTTTAATGCCATCAGTGGAATTAATATGATCAATAAAATCTATAGATCTTAGCCAAAATTCACACTTGCTAAACTTGGCGAACAGCTAGAGATCTCTAAGGGTTTTCAACATAATTCAAAGATAGTCTGCATGATCATCCTCACAACGAGAGTAGACAAGGATATCACCTATAATGACTATGACAAACATATCCAGATACTATTTGAACACTCTGTTCATCAAGTCCATGAAGGTTGCTGGGGCATTGGTCTCCTCTTTTTTATGTGACCCCTTATGTGGCTATTCATTTTGGTTTTAGTCCTGAGTGTATTTTTGATCCCTTTTTTATGTCTACCCTAGTGGGTGATTCTATTATAGCTAGAAAGGTTTTTAAGGGTTGTGTGATATGTATCTATGGTAGGGAGATATTGGTGGATCTAATAGAGTTACGTATGGTAGATTTCTATGTTATATTAGGGATGGATTGACTTCATTCATGCTATGCTTCTCTTTATTGTAGGACTCAAAGGGTCAGTTTCCAATATCTTAATGAGCCAGTGATTAAGTGGGAAGAGAGTTCCTTAGTGCCTAAGCAAAGATTTATTTCCTATCTTACGGCCCGAAAATTGATTTCCAAAGGGTGTCTGTATCATCCAAAGGCAAAATATATCCAACAAACTCAGTAACTCCCAAGAGTTAAAATCCACCACTTTGTCTTCTCCCCTTTTCCAATATTCTTCTTCTTGCCATTCGATTCACTTGTACTATAAGATCAAAATCAAGCTTCTTGCAACTTTATAACCCCTTTTATTTGCAGTAATACTTTTCCATTCTCTTGATAAGAGGTATAAGGACTTATATAGAACTCTCAAGGTCTTTAATTTCACATTTTTTGTATTAATTTTTTTTATTTTTCATGCAGTTCCAAATTATTTAGGGTTCTGAACGAATATGTGATTGAGCTTTCTGTTTTTTCAAAAGTTGTGCTTTTTTGCTGATTTTTTTGGAATTATTAGTAGTTCACTTATCACTTAACATCAAGAATCACATTTTGCCTCTTTGAATGTCGAGAATCATGAATATTCTTGATGATTGACTAAAATTTATGTAGTGCTTACTGGATCATATTTACCTTCGGTTAGCTTTTCTTTTGCACTTCTTGCACAATCTTCCATTTTGACATATTTGATTATTTGTTTTTTGCTTTCTTATTCGATGCTAGTTTTATATAATTTTGGATGCATTTTTCCCCCTTTCCCATTAGATATTCAATTTCATTTTTCTTTATTTTTTCTATTTAAATTAGTCTATTGTGTTTCTAATATAGTTAGCTAGCTTAATCTCTTTAGCAAAATCTATTCAGGGAAATTATTGTCTCTCACTTTTGGAGTTCTTTTGAATGAGGAAGATAAGTTAAATCCTCTAATCTAATTTGTTTCTCATTTTCACTTCTTAGTATCATTTGTTAGTTGATCATTTGAAAATTAATTTTGGATATACAAAAGTAACTCTAATTTGTTATTATTTTCATAAATGACATTAGGATATTAATCAATCCACTAATTTCAAGTCATTCTTTGAATAGTGTGGTTGATGTTATCATTTTTTAAAAATTCATCACAGTTGAACTATTTTTAAGTTGTCAGCCTTTTACAACCTTTCCTTTAACTAGTCTCTGTGCCTGCTATACTTTATGGAATAATTGAGTTAGAATGTGAACTATCATGTCCTCTTCCTGCACGCACTCAAGCACGTGTACATAGTTTCTCTTTTTCTTTGATTTCATGAAGCACCAACCTTTCCTAGAATTTAACAAAGTAGGCAAGAGAATAGCAATTCATAGGTAAGCGTATTTCAGTGACTTCCATCCTTCAATCTTTATTCTATTTTCAATTTTTATGTCTTTAATTTCTTGTACTTTACTTTGGACTGCCTGATATTGTTTGTTGTTTAGGTTTTTTGGCCTTATCATGTGCTTTATGTGTGTTTTATGTCTCTTTTTCTTTATTTTCTTTTTTGTTGTGGCTTCGGTGGTTGATAATAGGCGAGGGTCATGTCCTAGGGGTTAAGGGTAGGGTTGATCTCTAGTGTAAGGTCATGTTTAGGACACGTAGAAGGGGAGGGGCTGGCCTATCCATCACCGGGGGAACTAGTGGTGTAATGAAAAAGTTAAAAAAGGTGGAGACTAAGAAGGTAGTGTATGATAAGTTGGTTGGGAGTAAGGATGAAAAGGAGAAATGAGCGAACATGGAAGAGTATAAGTTAGCTAGGAAGGAGGCTAAGTTGATGGTTACAGCTGCTAAGATAATAGCTTTTGAGAGCTTATATGCTTAATTAGAGGAGAGAGGGGGGGAAGAGGTTAAATAGTCTTGCTAAGGTTAGGGAGCATAAGTATCATGACCTTTATCAAGTGAAGTGCATTAAGAGGGAGGATGGTGAACTATTGGCAGAGGACGTTTACATTAAGAGGAGGTGGCAGTCGTGTTTTCATAAGCTCTTAAATTATAAGGGGGACAAAGGCATTGTGTTAGAAGATCCAGAACGCTCTGAGGGGTGTCGTGACTTCGATTATTATAGATATATTAAGGTTGAGTAGTTCTTTGAGGATACTCATAATTTGCGTAGGGGTAGGGTAACTGGGCCTGATGAGATTCTAGTGGATTTTTTAAAGTTTTTAAGCGGAGCAGATTTAAGGTGGTTGATCGGTTTTTATAATGGCCTTTTTTGGACAGCAATAATTCTAGAGTCTTGGAGAAGGAGTAAGATAATTCCTTTATATTAAAACAAGGGAGACATTTAAATTTGCAATAACTACAGGGGCATTAAGTTATTGAGTCACACTATTAAGATTTGGGAGAGAGTGGATGAGCGGAGGTTGAGAAGGAACGTGTCTATTTTGGAGAATCGGTTTGGATTTATGCCCGGACACTCAATGATAGAGGCAATCCACTTGATACAAAGACTAGTGGAGATATATAGAAAGATAAAGAGAGATCTCTACATGGTGTTCATCGACCTGGAGAAGGCATACGACAAAGTTCTTAAGGGGGTGCTTTGGAGATGCTTGGAGGCTAAAGGGGTGCTGATGGCGTACATCATTGTAATTAAGGACATGTATGATAGAGCAAAGACTCGGGTGAGAACAGTGGGAGGGGATTTAGAGCATTTCCCTATTTTAATAAGGTTGAACCAGGGATCTACTCTTGGTTTATTTTCTTTTTCCATAGAGATGGATGTTTTAATGCAGCATATTCAAGGAGAGGTATGACGGTGTATGCTTTTTATAGATTATATAGACTTAATTTATGAGACACGAAAAGGTGTTAATGATAAATTGGAGGTGTGGAAACAAACCCTAGAATCTAAAGGGTTTAGATTGAGTAAGACCAAGATAGAGTACTGGGAATGTAAGTGCAGTGATGTGACTTAGGAGGACGAGGTGGTAGTGGAGTTGGATTCACAGGTTGTTTGTAGAAGGGATAATTTTAGGTATCTTGGGTCTATAATTCAGTAAAATAATGAGATTGATGAGGATGTCATGCACCATATTAGGGTAGGGTGGATAAAATTGAAGCTTGCATCGAGAGTGTTGTGTGATAAGAAGGTGCCTCCCAAGATGAAAGGCAAATTCTATAAAGTAGCAGTCCATTCGTTCGTGTTGTATGGTGTAGGGTGTGGGCCCATAAAGAGCTCCCACATCCAAAAGTTGAAGGTGGTAGAAATAAGAATATTGCATTGGATATGTGGACTTACTAGGGGTGACAGGGTTAGGACTGAGGTTATTCGAGCGAAGGTGGGAGTGGCATTAATAGAAGATAAGATATGTAAAGTGCGGTTGAGATAGTCTAGTCATGTGATGAGAAGAGGCACGGATGCCCCAGTCCAAAGGTACAAGAGGTTGGATTTAGATAGTTTCAAGCGGAGTAGAGATAGGCTAATAAATACTGGAGGGAGGTGATTATACAGTAATAAAAGCAGTTACAACTTATTGAGGATATGACCCTAGATAGAGAAGTTTGGAGAACTCAGATTAGGGTAAGAGGCTAGTGCGTAGAGGTAAGTCAGACTTTGCTCGTGGGATGGAGTCTCTAGTTAGGTGGGTTGGGGGAGGTGGGTGCTTTCGGTTGATTAGTGTATCATACTACTTTGTAGGTACCTTATTTATGTTATTTTATCATATTTTACATTTCTTGCTTTATGTTTCATATTTTATTATGACGTTGTTTACTATCTTTGTGTCTTGAGTTAGGGGTCTATCAAAAATAGCCTTTCTACTTCTTTTGAGGTAGTGGTATGGACTTCATACATTTTACACCCCCTAGACCCTACTTGGTGGGAACTCACTAGGTATGTTGTTGTTATATGTATCATCTAGTTTGGGTTAAGTATTCTAACTTTGAGAGTCCTTCTTTGCAATCTATCTCGGTGGTCAATGAGTTTCCCAAATTTTTTCCTGATGATCTTCCAGGTATTCCTCTCGATAGGGAAATAGACTTTAGGATTGATCTTCTACTTCATACCTATCCTGCCTATATTTCTCCTAATAGAATGGCTCTAGCTGAGTTAAAAGAGTTAAAGGAGAAATTAAAGGATCTTCTGGATAAAGTTTCATTCATCCTAGTGTCTCTCCATGAGGTATTTCTATGCTTTTCATGCATAAGAAAGATGGGTCCCTTCGAATGTGTATAGACTATCAACAGTTGAATAAGGTGAAAATGAAGAATAAGTACATTTTTTCTAAGCTTGATGATATTTTTTACCAGCTTCAGGGTGCTAGATGTTTTTCTAAGATTGACCTTTGATCGGGTTATCATAGATTAAAGATTAGGGAGTTGGATATCCCTAAGATTAATTTTCATACCCGGTAAGGACACTACGAGTTTTGGGTTGACTAATGCTCCTGCAGCATTTATGGATCATATGAATTAGGTATTTAGAACATTTTTGGACTTGTTTGTTATCGTGTTTAGTGATGATATCTTGGTATATTCTAAGAGTGAGGAGTATTATGCCAATCACCTTTGAGTTGTGTTGTAGACTTTGAAGGATCAGCAATTGTATGCTAAATGATCTAAGTGTGAGTTTTGGCTAAATATTGTGATCTTTATTGGTCATGTGGTATCTAGTGACAGGATCAAGGTAGATCCACAGATGGTTGAGGCAATTAAGAAATAGCCTAGACCCACGACTCCAACTGACATTCGAAGCTTCTTAGGCTTGCCCAGGTATTATAGGAGGTTTGTGGTGAGTTTCTCTTCACAATTAGTTTGACTCAATTTTGGTTATTGTGGATAGGATGACTTAGTCCACTTACTTCTTGCTAGTGAGGACTACTTACTCTGGTAAGTTCTATGCTAAGTTCTTTATTCACTAGATTGTCAAGTTGCATGATTCTCCAGTTTCTATCATTTTAGACAGAGATACGCAGTTTACTTCTCATTTTTTGCATTATTTTTAGTAGGGTTTTAGTACACGGGTGAACCTTAGCACCATTTTCAACCCTCAGATGGATGGAGAAGGTGAAGCTGATTAGGGATAGGCTTAAGACTACTTAGAGTGTCCAAAAGTTCTATGTTGATGTGAGGTGAAGAGAGTTCTAGTTTCATAGTAGCGATTGGGTGTTCTTGAAGGTGTCTCCCATGAAGGGAGTGATGAGATTTGGAAAGACCGGGAAGCTCAATCCCCGTTATATTGGCACATACTTAAATTTGAGGATATATTGCTTATGAACTAAAGTTGCCTGCAAGTTTGGGTTCTATTCATCTGGTATTCCATGTGTCGATGTTGAGAAAGTGTGAGGGCGACCCTTCATTGATTATGCCTATTGAGGATGTTGGTATTTTAGATTTCTTATCTTATGAGGAAGTTCCGATTGAGATATTGGATAGGCAAGTTCGTAGGTTAAGGATTAATGACGTGGCTTTGGTTAAGGTCAAAAGGCAAAAAAATCTACGTGGTAAGCTGAAGAGGAGAAGAAGTCCAAATACCTATTCTTATTTTTTACGTTGGATGGAAGTACTTCAAGTACGAAACTTATTTCTTCTTATGTAACATTTTGAGTTGTTCTAGTGTCCTTTTATGTTATTTCTTATATCATGTCATGAGTATCGTATTCACATATTCGAGGACAAATGATCCTAAGAGGGGCTAATGTAATACCCTAGGTGTTACATGGTCCAAAAACTAGCTTAGATGAGCCGACATAACTCCTATCTTGAGTGTAAAACACTTCCTAAAGAGTTTGGGTGCATTGAGGGAAAGTTTGGGACCAAAAAGAGAGTGTTCAATGAGAAGGGGGTCATTTTCTTAGGATTCATGCCATGAGGGAGCTCGCAAAGGCTCATTGTCTTAGCTTTGCGTTGGGATTCTTCCCTAAATCCTCTACTTTGGTTGAATATCATGTTGCTGACCTGGGGTTTTCCTTGGGCTTAGCACTATGAACCTTCCTCCTCTCATCGATAAAACTTTATTTTGGAAGTATATTAAGGTTATTTTGGTCCTTTTACATCTTACAAACTATCCAATCTTCACATAAACCATTTATAAGCCTTAAAACTCCCGTATTCTCTCAAAAAATTCATTCTTCATTCCAAAGCTAAGATTGAAAGGAAGTGAAGTTAGGGTTCAAGATTGAGCTTCTTTATTTCCTATTTTCAAAGGGTTTCTCTTTAACCAAGTCATGTATCTCTTCCCTAAACTTGTTTTGCTAAAAGCATGTGTTTAAACTTGTTATCCATATGATTAATTGTTGGTTTTGAATTTGGGTTGAGGATTTTTGGATGTTAATGGTTGGATTTGTTTTTCCATGGTTTCTGTTGATCATTCATGCTTGGAATTGATACTTTTTAAACTAATTGGGTGCATGGGTGTAGTGATTGGTATGGAGGTCCTGGATTCCCCCAAATTGATTTGACAAACTTATGGGGGTCATGGATTCTCCCACCTTTATGGATTTTGGTAAGTGAATTGGTAATGACCTCAACCAAACCTTATGAAATTGTCTTTAAAATGATGATATATTCATATTGAAAACAAATTTAAACTATTACATTGCTTAAAAGGCTAATGGAGTACAAATGGCTTTGAAAGGCCTTTATGACCCTGACTTGATTTTAATTTTACCATGGGATCGTGGATTCCCCCAAGTGTTGTATAATTGGAATGGTATTACTATACAAGTTTTCAAGCATAATTGATAATGCCTAAAGGTAATAATGACTCCTCGGTTTAATGGAATGGGAATGTGCAAATGATTTTAATTGGTTTTAGTGGGGTTGTGTAGCACACCGTGAAGGTGTAAGTCCCAGGGAGGACGGACATTGAAAACCATGTTTACCGGCATGGGGGTCATGTTGATCGTGTGCAGAGTTCACACATTTTATATATATATTCTGGGATGGTTGGAGCCTCGATGGCTCTAGCCCTTCCTTGGATTTCCTAAGTTTGTGTGGCTAGACGCATTGGGCCTAACCAGCAGAGAGGGAGCTGTACCCATATAACCCTTAGGTGTTTGGATGACAGAAAAGCTACACAGTCCAGGCTAATGTTTTAAATCTCTTGCTAAGCCATGTTCCCAATCATGTCATGTTATATAAAAATATATATGTATATGATTGTGTGTATATGATTTTGAATTATTTTGGACTGATTTGATCATGGCAATACTTTATCCTTTCCCTGAGTTACATGCTAGCGCTCACCCCGCTAACCATTCTCAGATGTTGTATCCCCACCTGATACAGGGTTTTGAGACACTGCTACTTCCTTGCACAGTGACAGGTGATTTTTGGATTGTCAGCGGTCAGCTTTGAATGGTGAGCCTCCATTCTCCGGAAGGCCTACATTTTAGAGTATTGTTGCATTTACGTTTTAGATTATTCTTATGGATTCCTTTTTGGCTATCGTCGGGGACAAGTCCCGACTTAGGTTGTACTTTGTATATTAGAGGCTTTATGGATTATTGTTGATTGGGTTGGTTGTTGAAATCTTAGTCTCCTTGAGTTATTGACTTATCTTCCTATTGTCTATTTGAATTACTTTCATTGTTATACTATGTTGTGTTTTGATTGACTAGGTAAGGAGGGTATTCTCTGGTCCTCGGTGGGCTTGAGATACCCATTATGACTAGGCCCCGATTTAGGTCGTTACAGTGGTTCTGGAAGTTGATAAAAATTATCTTATCCATTATCCATAGGCAACTCATGTACCCTATATAACATTATCCATTAGGCAACTCATGTACCCTATATATAGATACATTCTCTACCATTATAAAGAATCAAATTCTTACTCATCCTTATCCTAGAAGAAATAAAATGTCTTTAGCTGTAATTTAAGCATTCTTTATATTTCTTTTAGATATTTTACTAATTCCTCATTACTGTGCTTGAGCTCAATCACACTCGAACTTAAGATGAAAAAATCTAGTACTTAACTAATAGTAGAAATTTTCTCTTACTTCCTTGCTCTTTCAATTTATTTTTTCTTTATCTTAAGTTATTTATATTTCTACTTACATTCATGACTAATTCGAAGCTAAGACCATAACACATCCTTATGACTAACGAACAAATTCAACTATACCAAAAAGATAGTAAAACAAAACATATTTGTAAACTGATCCTTACGCCCATTCATCATAAGATTATTGATGTTATAATGGTTGGATTCAAATGTCATTCTTCCATATAACCCTTTTCAAAACTCTCTCTAGTCCATAATTTTTAGCCCTTTTTAATTATTTAAAATAAGTTAATTGTTCAATGTTCGAGTACATTGTTGTAATTTTTTTCCCATCTTTGTCCTTTAATTAATTTATAATATTTATGATTTTTTTTGGGTGCATTTTTGTGATATATCTAACGCACCTACTGAAAGACCATAACCTGATCGGGGAATTCAGTCGGTTCACCGGCAAAACTTATTACTCCACAAGATGGTTCCAGCTTTAGTCTTTGGTTGATTACTTTTGGCACTTTTCTTCCCCTAAAATTTCAATCTATACCTGAGGAGGTTGAGGGTACATCAACAATATCTGATTCTCCAAGGTCTTTGCTATTGCAAAATTATAGTGACTCATTTGGTCCTCCAGCTAATTGGCATCTCCAATTCTCTGAGATGACACTTCTAATAAAACAACCCCGATAGTAAAGTTAGAGTATGGTGAGAATCGAGAAGCTTAAAAAGGAAAATCACTATCTTGTATTCTGCCAACTATAAGACAAGGTAAGATCTCTATGAGTATTGTCGAGGATGATATACGGAGTCAAGTGAATTATTAGAAGTTTGCTTTAATAGGCTATGTGATTGGGGACACCCCTTACTTTAAATTAATTGAAAATTACATCTCACATGTCTGGAATTATGTTGTAAACCCCAAGATATTGAGTCACGATGTTGGGTATTTTATCTTTAGATTTGATTCGGCTGATGAGTGTAGTAGAGTACTAATGGAGGGACCTTATACCTTCAATAATAAGTCATTTATTGTTCAAGCTTGGGACATTGATTTTGATTTTAACCCATATAGCATCGCTACCACCCCCCTATGGGTTACTTTCCCAGGTCTTCCTTTGGACTATTTGTCATGTGAAGCTCTTAGAAGAGTTGTCAATACTATAGGTAAGCCCAAGCACATAGACCAAGTTAATACGAGAATGGAAAAAATCTCCTATGCTGGGGTGTGACACCCCGCATTTTGGGCTAGAATGAAAACCATCTTTTCTACGTGTAGATGTTTAAAAAGCCATAAATCCTATGCAAATT
The DNA here is from genome assembly GCA_030864215.1 of Capsicum pubescens. Lineage (NCBI taxonomy): Eukaryota > Viridiplantae > Streptophyta > Magnoliopsida > Solanales > Solanaceae > Capsicum > Capsicum pubescens. The sequence goes on along the minus strand of CM061545.1, from coordinate 178,358,324 downwards.
TGGTATGTTAATCAATTATGTAGTGTGGGAACCTATTTGATCATGAATTAAGATCATAGAGATCCCCTAACTCAAGGTCAAGTTGAAAGCTTTCCTATCGTTCGAGTTTTAATGAGCGTCGAAACTTGAGTCAACTTCAAACGACCATAACTCCTTGTATATGATGAAATGGTGGCCTACTATATATCAAATGAAATCTCTTCTAATTATCTTTCCAACGATATTAATTTTGCCTAAATCTAATATCGGAGCAAAAAGTTATGCCTATTTTACTCCAGCATGTCAGCCTGGAAAACTAAGTGACGACATTTCCGATAACCTATCACGTCTATGACGGCTTATCACAAAATGTCATCAGCCTTAGGCAGAATCCATCCCCCAGTGACGACATTTCTGATAAGTTATCACAAGTGTGATGACTTATCACGAATGTCATCTGCCTTAGGCAGAAATCTATCAATTCCAACCCCCTAGTGACGACATTTGTGATGACTTATCACAAGTCTGACGGCCTATCACAAATGTCATCATCCTTAGATTTTCAGCAACTGTGAAGCGGTTTAGTAATGGTATTTTGGTCTTTTTCCTTCACTTTCCACGACTTATAACCCTCAAAGAGTGTATTATCTTCCATTCTCTTTAGTTAAACATCTCAAAATTCTTTGTACACCTTCAACCAAAAGGTTAGGGTTTCAACATAAAAACCCAATTATCTAAAGATTCAACCATGAGAATTCGATAATTCTTGAATATTTGAATTCCCCATTAAGAGGGCTACGAGGGACACCCAATATTTTGTGAATAAACTTCCGGAATTTTTGAAGTCATTCAAAAGCTCAAAGTTTAAGGTATGTGGGTTTTGAACAAGAACAGCCTTTGTTCTTGTGCCTAAAAGTTTTAGTTTTTCTTAAAGAATTTCGTATTTCCAAGATGAGTTCATATTATTTTGCTATATTTCAAGTTTATGAGATTATGAAATTGTTCAAGTCTTGAATTGCATGATTATCTTGTTTAATTATGATATAAAATGAGAGTTCATGATATAAATTGCACATTCCTATATTGATTTAATATTTTCAAGTATTCCCAAGACTTGTTGTTATGAGTTGAGCCTTATTGTAGAATTATGTGTTTTAAGAATGAGTTTTTGATGACTTTTAAAGAATTACAAGACCGAGTTGGGCTTGATTCAGAGGTCTCAGGCCCCAGAACTACATGCCCCCATAGGTTTCTCATATACCCCAAGTGGGTTAAGATAGTGACCACTAAAGTTAAGGTTCTATCCTATGGAAAGGATAGAACAACTCTCCCCAACATGGGTAAGAAGTTGGACTCCATGTAACTCACATGATTTATGTTGGTTAGAAGAAACTCCCAAAGTAGTCCCCCACTCTATCTAAGATACAAGTATATGTATTTTGAAAGCTATGAGTCCAAGATTTCTAAGGCTCTCAAGTGTCAAAATCTTTAAGTTTCCAAAGAAGTTCCTAGTTTTCATGAGATTAAAGTGTATGCTCTGAAAGATGTTGTTTTAAGACTTTATCTATTTTACAAGTTTGAGAATAAAGAAAGAATGCAGATTTAGAATGAAGTGTAATGACTCACGTGATTTACATTACTTGTTTTCTTATTCATGATTATGATGGTCTTAATTCAAGCTATCTGAGTCATCTATACTAGCTTGCATGTTTTATAAAAGGATTTATGATATTGATTATATAATTGCATACACCCCCATATACTCAGTACATTCCCAAAGTGTTGATCCACATATATGTTTATGTGCTACATTATCTCATAATGTAGGTACGAGACTTAGTATGCACATTCAGATTCAGTCAGCTCGCAGCTTCCAGTCAGCAGGTGATGAATCCTTTTAATTCAAGGGTTTGAGCCAGATAGACAGTTTGAGTAGTTCTTTATTTTCCTATTTGAGTCGTATTGAGTTGGGATAGTTGGGAGTCATGACCCAGCTATCTAAAGTCAGTACTAGTATAGGCTTCATAGAAAGTCAGTAGAAGTTAATGTATTCAGTTTCAGTTTTGATTTGTAAAGTAGAGTTGTAATCGTGTAAATTCAGTTTTGTATGGATCAGATTCAGAAAAGAGTTGTTTTCCATTAATTTGTACATATTTATACTTTTTATTCAGTTGCTTATGAGGTATACCAGTAGAAGGGTTAGCTTGGGGTAGCTTATGACCCTAAGCACTGTGTGACATCTTGTGACCTATTTTCGAGGTGTTACATCAGGTTTTGGTGGAAAGTGACACCTCTCAGCCTCTAACTGACACTATTGAGAGGGTTACTACTATAGATATATTTCAAAAAACTATGGAGAATGAGTGGAGGCCTAAATACTGTGCATTTTATTTAAAAAAATTTGGTCATAGCTCTAAAATTTGTTAGTAAGGATAATGTTGTGAATGATGCTAAGCAATTCAAGGAGGTATCTAAGAAAAGAAGTAGGAACAGGAATAGAAAGAGGACACAAAAACAAGAGTGGAAAAGTAAGGAAAAAGAAAAGAAGCTTGGCCCTCATAACCCCCTGAATCCTTCCCAATGCTGAAAATTGTAATAAAGTAGAAAATACAAAATTAGCTCTCCACATGGTTGGTCTGATGTGGTCAGCACTTAGGGATAAGCTAGTACTAGAATGGCTAGCACTAACCTATTTGCTCCTCTAGAGCATATCCCTATTGAATATTGACCTCTATGCCTATCTGGAGAGTCTCCAAATATATAATTATTGCTACATTGAAATCAGGAAACTCAATCAGTCCCTAAAATAGAAAGAGCTAAAGCTCTTTCTCAAGAAGCATAAAATTGATGTTTGTAGTTGTCTAGAAACCAGAGTAAGGGATAATAAGGCTTAAAATGTAATGAAGAAAGTAGTAGAGGGTTCTAACATATGTTGGAATTACCCAATTGCTCATAATGGTAAAATTTTGCTGCTCTAGAAACCACATGTGTAAGTTTCTATGGTGGTGATCAAAAAGAAATTTATCCACTGCTATATGGTTGATTCCAGTGGCACCTTCTCTATCTATATCACTATTATTTATGCTAAGAATAGAATGCAGGAAAGAGTAAAATTGTGCGATGAGCTCAAATTAGTAGGGAACTCTATTCAGTAACCTTGGCTCCTAAGTGGAGACTTTAATGTTTTATTATCAACTAATGATAGACTGGGCTCTGATGTTATTCAACTAGCAATTTAAGATTTCAGGGACTGTGTAGATCAGCTTCATCTCACTCCCCTAAAGAAAAAGGGGTATCACTACACATTTTTCAATAAACAGCAGTAGGAACATAGGGTCTACTCCAAGATTGATTGGGCTGGAAAACTTCCACAAACTGCAGGATTATGGGAATGTTAAGGCTGATTTTTAAAATCTAGGGGTATTTTATAACTCTCCTATTCCTATTCATCATAATACTCAGGTTGTATCTAAACCAAAACCTTTTAAACTCTACAATACTTTTACGGGAGCATAAGGATTTTCCTAAGATTGTAGCATCTATACGAGAAAGCAATTTACTTGCAGAAATATGTTCAGACTGGGTCAAAAGACCAAAGTTCTAAAATGTTATCTGCAAGGGTTAAATTCTTACCTTGCATATTATGCTAGGAGAATCCAACTTACAAGAGAAATTTTGGAAATTACATAGACTAGACTTGTTGTGGACCCCCTGAACTAGGAATTGATTAATGAAAAGAAGGAACTAACTCATGATTTTTATAAATGGAGTTTAGTGGAAGAAAAAGTGTTAAGGCAGAAGTCTATACCAACATGTATTAAAAGTGGGGATGCAAATTTGAAGTACCTTCATGCAAAATGTAATATCAGGGTAATACAAACAATATTTCATGTATCTAAGCTCAATGAAATAAGTTTATTGATCATACACTAATTGAGAATAGGTTTGTTGTCTTCTTTTCTAGCTTGATGGGTGTATTTACTGCTATGCTCCCCTGCCCTAACTCTATAGTGATTAAAAGTATGTTATGCCTAACATACCCTTAGAAACTGGACCTCATTCAAGATGTCACTGATCAGGAGATTTTATATGATTGGAGAGTATGCTTGTTGAAATAGGTAAGATTCTGAAATCTTTCAGTTGTACTCCAGTAACTTTAATCCCGAAGTGTGCTAATCCTACTATGGTCAAAGATTGCAGAACTATTGCCTGTCACATTACTTTTAATAAGCTGATCACCAAGATACTCACAAATAGGATTAAAAGGGTAATAGGTACTATTATAGGTCCTTCTTAATCTGCTTTCATTGAAGGGATAAGCATTATTGATTACAAACTTTTCAGCCATTAACTATTCAAGTGGTGTTCTAAAAAGGGGCTCTCTCCAAGATATGTATTAAAAGTAGATCTTAGGAAAGAATATGACTCTATTGAGTAGTGGTTTCTTAAGAGTATGTTAGCAGAGTTGGGTTTTCCTTGGGCGTTCGTGGAATTGGTTTTGAATGGTATTTTAATAAAACATCTTCAAGGTAAAAGACGTACAAGACAAGGTGTTCCTATGTCACCTTACCTTTTTGTGATTGCCATGAAATACCTGAATAGGGAGCTGAGTGTTTTATATCAACACAAGGGGTTTCAGTATCATCCCATATGTAAAAAAAAATTGGTGTTAAGTATATTTGTTTTGTAGATAACTTACTGTTATTATGGAAAGCTGATCTTACTTCAGTCACATTACTTCAGGAGGCTTTTATAAGATTTTCTATTGCATCGGGGCTTCAAGATATCATTGAAAAGAGTTTTATCTATTTTTCTGGTACAAAGCCATAGGTAAAATAGCTTATATTTTCTTATCCCGATTATGGTGAAGGGCATTGCCCTTCAAATATTATGGTGTGTCTTTTATCTTCTAGGAAGTTCAATTGACAGTGTTTACCACTGGTTGACAAAATTACAAAAAGGATGACTTGCTGGACTACAAAACTCTTATCATATATAGGTAATCTATAATTGATTAAGTCCATAATATTTGGTATCCATACCTACAGTGCACAGATTTTCTTCTTGACAAAAAAGATCATGAAGATTATCACTGGGAAATATAGAGTATTTCTGTGGACTGAATCTACCTTGACCTCTGTGAGAGCTTTGGTATCCTTGGACAAGCTATGTGTTTCCAAGTCAGCAGGTGGCCTAAATGTTCTAAATCCTAATCAATGGAACTAGACAGTAGTCACAAAATAGCTTTAAGCCTTAGATGAAAAGACTGTTATTGGATAACATGGGTCCATACTTACTACCTAAAAGAAGAATCTGTTAGGAATTGTGATGGATCTAAGAATGCTACTTGGAAAATTAGGAAAATCATTAGTACTAAGTAATATTTCATGACAGCTCCGGGGAAACAAGGTGACTTGATGGCTTGGATGACCTCTTGTGTACAAGATTCCAAATTCTTTATCAAAAAGTTATATGTTGAAATTCTCCTACAGATTACAAAAGTCCCTTGGAAAGAAATTCTTTTAACTCATATTGTTCATCCTAAACACACATTTATACTTTGGCTAGCTCAGTTGAATAGGTTTTCTATTATGGAGAGACTATCAAAGTTAGGCAATCATGTACCTCTATCTTGTGTGTTCTATGATAGTGTTGATAAAACCCACCAACACTTATTTTTTTACTATTGCATTACTAGGTGTTTATGGCTTAGACAGCTGAAGCGGTTAGGTATTCAGAGACGTACTGGCAATTTGATAATAGAAGTAAAATGGGTATAAAAGTAAGAAAATGGTAAATTTATCAGATATTCTATCATTTGTTATGTCATTACAATGATGGTAAACACCATATGGAGAGAAAGAAGCATCATCAGGTTTCAACATAGTAGGTACCAGGTGGATAGTTGACTTTGATCTACATTGGTTATTTTGTGTGGTAGATGGAAAAATGGACTACGCCGGTAGATTTAGAACATTAATTTTATGTTGGTAGCATAGTTGGTTTCACTTTATGTCTTTTGGATATCATCTGACTAGTCAGCCACCACTAAAGCAGACATTTGACCTCTTTAGCGGTCATCACTTTAGTAGTAGGGGGTCGCTTTAGCAACCTCTCACTTTTGGGATAGACTACTTAAGTGGCCAACCCATCGCTTAAGTGATGTCTACTTAAGCAATCATAGCTGTAATGATATGAAAAAAAACTTTTCACAATTTTTCCTTAATTTTTGAGATTTTGAGCTTTGGATTGAGATATTTTTGATAATTTCTTCTATTTTTTAGCTTAGTTGATTTTGGTCCATTCGAGAAGGAAAAGATCTATGTTGAAAGGCTTTAGGCTTGTATTCTAATTTCATTAAAAGCATGCTATAGGTATGGGTAATAATCATGGAAACTCTATTTCAATGATATTATTATTGTTGTGTACCCTGTAGGGGCTTATGTTGTTAGTGATGACTTAAGATAATATTTACTATGTGTTGCCCGTGTTGGGATTTATCTGATGATTTTGGCCTTGCATGTGCATTGGTTGCTTTCCTCATGATAGAAAGACCCAAGTTGGGGTTAATATGATATTAATGATGTCTAACATGCATATTTATTCTAATGGTACATTGTTTATACTCAATCAGGATGGTTGACATATTGAGTAGATTCTGAGCTCACATATACATATTTTGAATGGATTCAAGATCTTCATACTGGTTTTGTTGTGAACATTTTATCCTCATATCATACACACATTCATGAGACATTGGTTCTATTGAGAAAACACTAATTTTTGATAGAAATAAGATACTTCTACTAAATCCTCTATCGTGGTCCACGAGTCAAAGAGGAGATATGAATATTGAGGCTGATATTGAGTATTGAGAAAGTATATGGGTTGTGAACCCCTATAGGTCCTACCTGTAAGTGTTGAGGCTTGGTAGGTGTGTAATGAGTTTATGCAATAACCTCAATCATATCACATCATCATCATTATTGTCATCATTGCATTTTACATATTATGCATCATTAGTGTTGCACTTCTTTATTTTGTTTGATGAATATCTATTTTGTTTCTTTTACGTACCTATTTTCTTATTTATGTGCTATATTTAGAACTGTTAGTGGAGACGGTGTGAGCTACCATTTAGGATATTTTTTATTGCAAGTGGCGTGCTCATAGTATGTATTTGTGTACCTTATTTTCTACTTTACCCAGTCAGCCTATGATACCTACTCAGTATAAGTAGGTTGTACTCATCCCTACTGTGCTCTTTTAGTGAAGATCTAGATATGAGTGTACTGCATGACAGCTAAGATCATGTGGTTCATCACTAACATTTTTTAGGTTGAAACACCTTGGCTTTTGAACCTTAAAAATTTCCTGAGTTAGAGCTTTCTAATCATTATATGACTTATGCTTACTTATCGTATGATGTGGGTACGATTTAGGGGTCTTGGACGTATATTACTCAATGTGGTTTTGGCTGTTTTCTATCCAAGATACGAGTGGACATCATAAGGGTCATATGTTTATGGTATGATATAGGAGATACACTTGAATGTTTCTTAGTGTGTCAAGCACTTGGTAGGTTGCCTAAGGTATGATTCTAGAGTACATATCGTATGTTGTGGATATGAGTTGGTCTATAAAGTCATATATTGGATAGAATTGGAGTCCAACTTTCTCTCTAGGGTACGAGTGGTGTATTATGTGTACGAGTTATGGGGCAAGTCGTACCCTCCTGCACATATTTTTCAGCTTTTAAGTTGAGGGTATTTTAGATATTTCCCACCCCAAACCCTTAAGACCCCACATCTTATAAAACTAATTGATCTCTCATTACTCAATTTTAGAATATCAAAACACTCTCAAAATCCTCTCTAAACTCTCTCTTGAAGATTGGGCTAGATTTTTTTCAAGGTGTTAATCCAGAGGCTTAAAGACCAAAATCTCTCCATGATTCTTCATGAATAAGGCATGTGACTCTTCCCTAATTGCTAGTTCATGAAAAATCATGTGTTTAAATCTTTGATTAAGAATCATTAGTGGTGGTTTAAAAATCAATTTTGAGGGTTTTGTTCCATATTGTTGGGTATTATTTACTCTTGGTTTAATTTGTGTTTATCCATGTTTTAATGATGGTTTTGCACATGTGGGTGCTTGGTAATTATGGTTTAACAATTGGGTCATGGTTAACCCTAAACTTAATGGTTTTTACTTTGGTTTTGGTCTTGGTAATGGTATGCCCTCAATGTATTTGTGAAAATGTCTAAGAGAAAAAACTTGTCACATATTGAATTGTGTCTTGAAATAAGGCATTGGCCTAAGATTGTAAATCACTGGTAATTGGTTTTATGAAGGCCTTGTTGGCTATACATTGATTTGAATTGTAACCTTGGTGGTTTACTTAGATAAACAGGTTTGAGTCCCAACACATTGAAATGAATTTATGTCTTTGTTAAACTATGGGTTCGAGTCCCAAATGAATAATTCGCTAATATTGGTAATGGCTTGTGGTAAGATTGCAAGTGATGTTGGTATGACTATATCAATAGGATGCATTGGCAATTAATTGGTTTAATGGTTGTGAATGTGTAATGTATGTTTTAATTGGTATTTAAAGAAGGATATGTAGACGAGTCATGAAAGTTGAAGTTCGAAAGACTAATATTATAAACCTCGCTAGCCGGTGTGGGTGTCTTTATGAATGGGTGGTTTGAGTGATCTGAATAAATATATTAATGAAAGGTTCGAGTCCCCCAAAATACATGTATTGGTGCTTAAGTCAACTTGAATATGACAGGAGGATTAAGTCCCCCATATAGGCATATACGGTTATGGATATTCTCTGGTTCGTGCTGCTAGACTCATTAGGTCCCTTCCAGCTAAAAGAGAGTTAGGCCTATATAGCTCGTGGATGCCTTGATATATGATGGATATGTTACACAGCCTAAGTTGATGGTTTTAAAGATCATGCTGATCTTATCCCCTATCCCGGCATGGTATATATATGTATATATATGTATTGCATAGGTTATGCGAATTGGTTGATTGGTTTTGAACTGTTGGCATTATATTATCCTTATCCTTGAGTTGCATTCTAGCGCTCTAATTGTTAACCATCCTGAGACTTTGTATCCCTCCATGATGCAGGGAGTGCTCATACTATCATACCTCCTTCTCAGTGACTTCGATTCAGGGACAGCTTGTGTTGACTTGAAGTGGTGAACTTCCCTACTTTGAAAGGCTCTATTTCTTTCTTTGAGTATTCTTATGTATTTTTTAGATTAGACTTGGATAATGGTTTTGGCTATGGTCAGGGGGTTGTCCCGACTGATATTCTTTGATTATTTTAGAGGCTTTTTATGGACTATCTATGGACTTGGGTATGTTATGGAACGAATATAGATTTAGTTATTGTTCTTTTGTTGTTGGTTTGGTTTGGAAGGTTGACTTGGTTGGGTTGGTCTTGGTTATATACTTGTCCCAAAGTCATTTACATTTAAAATTATCTCCATCTTGTTATATGTTCGGAATTTCTCCGACTCAAGGTATATATGTTGGTTGGTTGGATTAGGTATCGGGGGTGATCTCCGGTCCTTGTTAGACTTGATATGCCCATTATGATAAGGCCCTGGTTTGAGTCATGTCAGATGTATTATCCTACCCCCAACCTTAGGAAAGTTTAATTCTATTTGGGTAATTGTGGATCGACTAACCAAATAAGCGCATTTCATACTAGTGAAAGTAAATAATAAAACAAAGAAGTTAACCAGGATCTTTATAAGATGTATCATTTAATTTCATAGTGTCCATGTATCTATCGATTCTGATAGAGGTATTCAGATTACCTTGAGTTTTTAGAGTATAATTAAAAGCGAGTTAGGCACTTGTCTTGATTTGAGCACACATTCCATCCTAAGACCAACGATTAGTCTTAGAGGACTATTTAGGTATTGAAGGATATGTCCCAAGCTTATGTCATAGACTTTGAAGGTTATTGGGACCAGCACTTGTCGCTAGCGGAGTTTTCCTACAATAACATTTACCGTTCAAGTGTTGGAATGGTGAATTTTGAGGCTTTGTGTGTGCAGAGGGGTAGATTCACTGTGGGATGGTTTGACTCTTTTGAGGTGAGGCCTTGGGGTACTGATTTGTTGAGGGGTTCTATGGACCATATATGATTGATTCAGCAGAGACTATTGGTTGCCAAGAGTAGGAAAAAGAGTTACGCTGATTGCTGAGCCAGCGATGTATCATACATGATTAGAGATTGAGTTTTGTTAAAGGTTTCACCCATGAAGGGTATGATGAAATTGGACAGAAAGAGAAGATTAGTCTAAGGTTCATTGGCCCTTTTGAGATCCTTGAGAAGTATAGTGATGTAGCATATAGGGTAGATTTTCCTGAATATCTATTGGTTGTCCATCCGGCTTTTCACGTGTCCATGTTGTAGCGATACCATGTAGATAATGCTTATGTGATTTGATGGGATTTTTCTATATTATACCATGATTTATCTTTTAAGAGGGAGCCTATTGTTATCCTAGACAAGCAGACTAGGAAGTTTAGGTATAAGAGTACTGATTAAATGAAGTCTCAGTGGAGGCATCATCTTATTGAGGAGGCTACTTTGGAGGTCGATTCTGATGTGAATAGATACCCCAGCTTTTTACTGATCCAGATATTTATTTGTTTTTTAGTTCAATGATGAAATAGTGTTTTAGTGGTGGATAATGTAATGACCTTGAGTGTGAAATTTTTTTATGTATCTTGACCATTTTTCTCTTCTCTTTAGTGTTTACATGTCGATTATGAGGTGTGGAGATTGTTAGCACGGTTCCTCATGCATTCGAAAATAACTTAGGAGAGTTTGAGGGTTTTAGAGGCTTTAATGCCTTTGGTTTGACTTTGGTAAACATATTGTATTTTGGGATCCGAATGATGATTTGGACAATTTCATTAGATCTAAAACATCAATTTTAGGTTAGTAGGGGGTTGGTTTGGGTTCGAAACCTTTATTTTGCATTTCGACCCTACATTTGAAAACCAGTCAAAATAAGCCTACAAGCGGGGACTAATTTGTTGTAAACAGTCTATTGTCAAAAATTTAAATTTTATGATACCATTGAGTTTAGAACTTCAAAAATAGCCTTGTAGCATATATGACTTTATTTTGTGTGGTCGCAAACGAATCTCGAGGGTTCATTTGGAATTTTGAAAAGCTTGCATTTTAGCTGATCAGTTGATATCTGGTGCAAGGCATCTTCGCGTATGCGAGCCCCTATTCACAATCATGGAGAAGGAAAACTCACCTCATTGTGAATGTGATAATGGGATCGCATTTGTAAAGAATTAACATGACCAAGTCGGGTATCTCTTTCGTCACGAACGAAATTAGTTGTCGTGAATAAAATGATTTGTGTTTTTGGCCTTCACAAATATGAAGACCTAAATGTGAATGTGATGGATAATTTTTTGGCCAATTCAGCATTGACCCTCACGATCATTAGGCTTGAGTAACGATCATGAGGTACTATTCACAGAACAATATAAATAGTTTATTTCCCAATTTTTCACCATATTTTGATCTTGAAGCTTTGATAAAGTCAATTTTAAGGGTTTTTCTCTTTATTCTTGCTTTGATAGACTCCAAACTCTTATCCCCATTAATTTTCATTGATTTTATCTTCAAAATAGCTCCAAAACCTTGATTTCAAATTGAATATTTGAGGGTTTTATCGATAACACTTTAAAATAATTTTTCTTCAATTTGAGCCTCATTATGTAACATGTTCTTTCATGGTTTTCAGTATAGATTTCTGTAATCTTGGAGAATGTATTTCTAAAATAAAATTCTTGATTTTACCTATATGGTTTTTAAACTAATTTTTGACTCGTTTCAAATGTAGATAATATGGGTATCATTTATTTATTTTTAATGTGTAGATGATGTTTTTGATAGTTTTAGATCATGAGAGATCATTCAAGAAGGATAGGGCTCTGCATTGATGTATTCTAGGCTTGAATTCTGGAACTTCAAGGTAGTTATCGCTTAACTTCCTTCAGACTAAGTTTGTAGTTAATGAATATGTAAAGCATGATATGGAATAGGGAGTTTAGTCTTGGAAGTCATATTTTTTGCATTATTATTTATCATGTACCCTTGTGGGGGCTTATTTGTTAATTTTGTTGAGTTGGGAGAAAATAATTATTGCAATGCCTAAATGGGGGCTTTATATGATATTGTAGGTTTTATATGTGCATCAACTTGCCTTACTCATTATTGTGTCTCTAGAATGGGGCTTGACTTGCTATTTTAGGCCTTGCATGATCATTTGTTGCCTTAAAATAATATTATTGATGTCTTATATGACTAATTATTCTAGTAGTGTTGAATGAGGACTGATAACATGAATTAGAGACCTATTGAGTTGAATCTGAACCTGTATTGATTTGATCATTGTCTTCATACTTATTGGTTGCAAGCATTACATCCTCATTTCATATATGCATATTCATACGATGGGTACTATTGTGAATCATTAATATTTTAATAAAAATGAGACATTTTATAAAAATTCTTTTATAAAAATGCCTAGATCGAGAGATGTGTCAGTTGGGTTGATTGAGACATGAGAAACACTAATTTTTGAAAGATAATAAAATACTTTTAAAAAAACACTTAGACAGAAGGATGTGCTGGTAGGGTTGATTGAGATATGAGATTTACATTGTAAAATTAAATGGGTTGCAAACCCTCTATGTGTCCTATCCTGAAGCATTGAGGTTTGGTATATATGATGGTTCCTCCATCATTACATTATTTCGTTACATTGCATTGCATCACACTATTTGTATTTCCTCTATGTATTAGTTGTTTTGTATTTAGTTATCTTATGTATATTGCGTGTTTAGTTGTCCTTTATTTATACTTATCATATATTGTAGAATTATTAGTGAAGTCAGTGTGAGGTACCATTTGAGAACTTTTCAATTTATAGGTTACGTGCTCATAGTATCTTTACTTATGTTATTTTCTGCTTTGCTCAGTAGTCTTATGAATACCTATTGAGTATAGGTGGATCATACTCACTCCTACTGTGCTCTTTCAATGCAGATCCTATTTCGAGTACAACTCGCGGCAGCTAATTCGTGCTATCAGGGTTAGTGATTGAGGTACGAATGAGATTCAGAGTTTGGGGCAGCCTCCAGACCTCTTCTTAGTTTTATCATGTAATTACTTTTATTCTGAGACTGATAATAGTATATTCCATTTCAGACCATGTTATAGATGTTCTTTAGTATGACAACAGTATTTTGAAACTTGTTGTTTTTGTCTGAGGTGTTATGTTATTTACATATTAGGCTCAACTTCATTCTAGGAGTCTCGTATATTGGGTTTTTTGGATTTGTTGATTGCTCTATTTTATGGATTTGGCCTACCTACTAAGGTTGGTCCGAGGTAGGTGCAATCATGACCTCAAATTTAGGGTTGTGACACCTTCCCTCTAGATATTCCCTCATAACTTTCTTATTTATGACAATCTTTTGTATGTCTTTATGTAACACTATAAATAGAGGTTTAATGGTTCATATTGTACACACTTGATACACTTTGATATTTTGAAGAATAAGAAAACTCTCCTCTCTTAATAACTCACTTATTGTCTACTTTCTTACTCATATTGTTACTCTTTTAGCTTAATTTTAAACTATATTAACACTCACTAATTAAAGATCTCAATAAGGCAATCTGCCATTGTGAATGGCTCACTTTCGTTTTTCAAATTTTTGTACAAAGTGGGTGATAAGGTATTCTCCCTTTATTCTTAAATTCACATGGATATTACTTAAAATTTTGGTCAGGTTGCTATCAAATTTACTTATATTATCCTAATGTTTGAGTGATTTAAGGGTAAAGCAAACGTTTTTAATACCAATTTTGTCCAAATCCGGCATCGGGGTGGTAAGTTATGGCAATTTTATCGAGAGTTGTCGGAACTGCCCAGGTGTGACGGATAGTTTGACGGACCGTTGAGTGTGCGATGGACCATCTCCCAAACCATCGCAACCAAGGCAGTAACTCTCTTTTCTTCCCTAAGTACAACGGCCAGGACGACGGACCTTCAAGACTGCGATGGACCATCGCTGAGATCGTCACCGCAGAGGCAATGTGGCGTCATCCTAGCCAACGTGCGATGGACGATCTGACGGACCATCGAGTTTATGACAGACCATCGTTGAGACCATCACATCAAGGCAGTGTGTTCTTTTTCTGACCGACGTATGATGGATGATCCGACGGACCGTCAGGCTAGCGATGGACCATCGCTCGGACCGTCGCAGCCCCCGTTCAGAATTTTAAGTCATTTTTAAAAGGGACTCGTTGGTCTTTCCACTCTTTTATCAACCAGATATATTCCAAAAGAAGCAAATGACTTCATTCATCATCCAAAACACAAGAGAGCTTAGGTTTCTCCCTCAAGATCAATCTAAATCCCTTCTCCAAGAAATCCAAGAACTCACCATAGATTCCACAAATTGAGTTGAGATTTAATCTCCCCGAGTTTAAAGGTTGCAAGAACCCTCTCTCAAGAGTAAGAAGAAGAGTTTGAAGCAAGCTTGTTCATCCAATTTCATAATCTAAGGTACGTGGGGTTTTGAACAAGGGTAATCCTTTCACCCTTGTGCCCAAAGGCTTATTTAAACTATAATTTTCTACAATCTATGAGATTTTACATGATATTGAATTAGGGTTTTTCACCCATTGTTATTGATTGCAATATCTTGATATTTCTCATGAATTGAAAGTCAAATAGTATGATTTTGCATATTTTCTGAAGAAATTGAAGTTGGGTTTATACCCTATGTTGTTACTCCTTGAGAATTTAAGAGTTTCAATGTTCTAGAAATTGAAGTATATGAGTATGTTGATATTTTGAAACAAATTGTTGTTACTTCCAGATTTCTACATGAATTATGAATCTATATGATATCTATTATGCATTATGATGAGTTTTAACTTGAGATTGAATTATGGGTCATTAAGCCCTAATTGAGACTTGCAATTTTATGAACTATTGTGCTATAAGCACCAATGATTTAAGTATTTTGAGATTATTGAGAAATATTTTGACCTAATGGTCATTGAGTTTTGAAATCCACTCTTCCACATGAGATTACAGACTTGATTATTGGGTTCTTATGAACCATGAGATTATTTTGAAAGTGGATTTCCATGAGATGAGAGAGATAAACTAAAGGAAGTAGTATTTAGCATCAAGTTGGGTAAGTTACCAAGGTTTCTTACCCCAGAACTACGTGCCACCGTAGGTTTGAGATTTTTTACTTGAGGCCGAGATGATTGGGCCCGAGGACGAGATAAGTGACCACTGAGTCGAGGTTATATTCCTTGGTAAGAGTATGATGCCTCTTCCCAACGTAAGGATTCTTCCTTAGAAGGACAAGACATTGGACTCCATGTAGGTCGCATGGTTTATGTCGGTTAAGAGAACCTCCCTAAGATAAAGTATTTCCCATTGAGATAGAATGTTTTCCCTAAAGCTTGGAGATGAGATATTTTCTAAAGTGAACGAATTGCTTTTGAGTATTTTCCAAAGAAGGAAGTAGTTTTATATACTAATAAGAGTTGATCATCGGCTTTTAAACCAAAGTCATATGATTCCGAGTTCTAAGTGTTTGAGTTCAAAAGAGTTATAAGTTCTTGAGCAATAAAGAAGTTTTACTCTCCATGAGATATATGCATGAGTTGAAAGTATTGTTTAAAGTTTTCTTCATCCTATGAGTAATGGGAATTAGAGGAGAGCACAGATTTTAAATCCAAAGTATAATGACTCACAAGATTTGTGTTACATATTTCATTCTACATGATTTATGAGCTTTACATTTTAGACTTATTCAAGCCATGTGAGTCATTCCTATTTGCAAGCATGATTTGATTAAAAAGTATCAATATTGTTTTATGTAAATGTAAACACCCCCATATACTCAGTATATTCCCAAGTTTTGATCCACATATACGTCTATGTACTACATTGTCTTATAATGTAGGTTCAGGTGCTCAGTCCCAGCCTTGTCAGTGATTCCCGAGTACCTTCGCCAATATTTCTACAGTGGTGAGTCCTCATGGTTTGAGGAATTATCTTCAGACATATCAGTATTCGAGTGTTTATGTTATTACTTTCAGTTCAGTTTGAGTCAGTTGGAGACCTTTCCCAACGGCTCGTGATTTCATGGAGTAGAAGAGGCTTTGTCAGACTAGTTATTAGACTATGGTTGTTTTGATATTTCCAGTATTGTGGTCGTTTAGACCGAGTATTACCTTTATATTTTCTTTCATTTGATATGACAGTGCCAGTGTTTTGTATATTCCTTCTTGAATGAGTTATTATGAGAAGTGAAAGGCTCAAAGGGTTAGCTTGAGGCTACTTGTAGCCCTAAGCATCATGTGACAATCCGGGAGGTGATTTTGGGTCATTACAAACTTGGTATCAAAGCCTAAGGTTTTAAAGAAGTCCTAGGGAGTCTGACAAGCCGCATTGAGTAGAGTCTTGATCATCGGTGTGTAGCACGCCACATCTATGAGCAAGAGGTTACAAGATATTTTAGGAAAAAGTTGTTTCTTTCTTTCAGATTCTATTGTGACTGCAGTTGTCCCTCTAATCTAATAATGTGTGCTCTTCTATTTTAGAAAATTCCTCTCCGAAGAGTGAATTCCCACAAAAACGATGATGAGCAACCCCGCAACGTTATTCCCACAGAAACGATGATGAGCAACCCCGCAACGTTGCGGCTTGCGGGAGTCTGACAAGCCGCAACGATGAATGAGTGTGTCTCATGCTAAGTTTTAGGCAGCCTTTAAGGCGTTAGCCCAAGCAGTCACCGCTAATGTTTGGTCCAATAACCAGGCCACAGTTGTAAATTAGTAGGGAGGTGATGTAGCTACTTCTAGGATCCATCATTTCATATGGCTGAATTCGTTAGAGTTTTATGGGTCCAAGGCAGGTGAGGACCCACAGTTGTACCTTGAGGAGGTACAAAATATCACACAGGTGATGCATATTTCTGAGGAAGAAAGTGTTGAGTTGGCGTCTTATAGGTTGAAGGAAATAGCTTATGACTGGGTTGTATTGTGAGGAAAGGGTAGAGGTGAGGATGTTGCTCTTTTGACTTGGCAGATGTTCCAAGATGCATTCTTCGACAAGTTCTTTCTGCTTGAGATAAGGGAAGAAAACATTGAGGAGTTTATGAACTTGAGGCAAAGCTCTATGACTGTTAAAGAGTACTATTTCAAGTTCAACCAGCTGGCCAAGTATGCTCCTGATTTGATTTCTGACACCCGAGCTAGTATGAGCAAGTTCGTGACAGGTGTTTCTGGTTTGGTGCTAAAAGAGTGTAGGACTGCGATGCTATATAAGGATATGGACCTGTCTAGGTTGATGATGCATTCACGGCAGATAAAGGCAGATAAGATTAGAGAGAGAGACAGAGTGAAGGGTAATAAGAAGGCTAGATCTAAGCAGCATGAGTATAGTCAGCCAAGGTTCCATAGAGGAAACCTCCCTCAGTTTCAGATACGTCCGTCTATTCCAGTTCCTTCATCATCTAGTGCTCCTGCGCCTAGAGGAAGGAAGGATCAAGGGAGTAGGCCTTTTATGTCTAGGTCGCAGAACAGTGTTTGTAACAGGCCCCGTTATCCTCCTTGTGCTAAGTGTGGTAGGGATCATCCCGGTGAGTATTTCGCAGATTTGAAGGGTTGTTTTGGTTGTGGCAAGTAGGGACATAGAGTTAGAGATTGTTTGTATACTAGGAAGGGGACCAGAGATGCCCGACCTCAGGCACAGACTACTAGTACACCAGCTCATGTCCCTCGTCCCGCCCCTATTCAGGGTGCTTCATCTAGCACTGCTGGCGGTCAGCGCCAAAATAGATTTTATGCTTTACCATCCTGTCAGGAGCAGGAGGACTCTCCCGATGTTGTTACTGGTATTCTCCACATCATTTGTTTTGATGTTTATGTGTTGTTGGACCTCGGGTCAAGTTTCTCCTATATGACCCCACTTGTGGCTACAAATTTCAAAATGAGTCCCAAAAAGATTCTTGATCCTTTCCTAGTCTCTACACTAGTAGGGGAGTCAGTTGTTGCTAAACAAGTGTATAGACATTGTCCTGTTACTATTCTTCATAGAGTCATACTTGCTGATTTAATAGAGTTAAACATGGTGGATTTTGACCTTATTCTGGGTATGGATTGGTTTCATTCTTGTTATGCATCTATAGACTGTCGTACCCGTGTGGTCAAGTTTCAGTTCCCTGATGAGCCAGTTTTTGAGTGGTCCGGGAGTTTGGTATATCTCAAGAGTTATTTTATCTCCTGTCTCAAAGCCAAAAAGCTAATATCCAAGGGTTGCATCTATCACCTAGTTAGATTCAAGACACTAAGTTCGAGGCTCCAACTATTCAGTCAGTTGATATTGTTAATGAGTTTCCATATGTTATCTGGAAGATCTCCCTCAGGTACCTCCCGATAGAGAGATAGAATTTGGGATTTACCTTCTTCCTGACACTCATACCATTTCTATTCCGCCATCCGTGTGGTACCTGCTGAGCTTAAGGAGTTGAAATAGCAACTCAAAGATCTTTTAGACAAAGGTTTAATAAGGCCCAGTATTTCTCTTTGGTGCGCACCTATTCTATTCGTACAAAATAAAGATGGTTCTTTGTATATGTACATTGACTATCGTTAGCTTAACAAGGTCACAGTCAAAAATAAGAACCCTCTTCCGAGAATTAATGACCTGTTTGATCAGTTGTAAGGTGAAAGTTATTTCTCCAAGATAGACCTTAGATTCGGCTATTATCAACTTAAAGTGAGGGAATGTGATATTCCAAAGACAGTTTTCTGAACCCGCTATGGTCACTTTGAGTTTCTAGTCATGTCTTTCAGGCTAACCAATGCCCCATCAGCTTTTATGGACCTCATGAATCGAGTGTTTAAGCAATATCTTGATATGTTTGTCATAGTGTTCATAGATGACATCCTTGTCTACTCTTGTAGTGAGCATGATCATGCATATCACCTTAGAATTGTCTTGCAAACTCTTAGAGGTCACCAGTTGTTCTCCAAATTCAGTAAGTGTGAATTTTGGCTAAGGTCTATAGCTTTTCTAGGTCATGTTGTTTCAGACGAAGGTATTAGAGTTGATCCCCAAAAGATAAAAGCTGTGAGAAATTAGCCTAGACCTATCTCTCCATCTGATATTAGAAGTTTCTTGGGTCTATGGGCAACATGCCAATAGGTTAAGGTAGATCCTCAAAGACCGGGTGGTGTGATGCAAGAGTTTGGTATACCTAGTTGGAAGTGGAAGGTGGTGAATATGGACTTTGTAACCGGGTTACCTCTTTCGCGTCGTCATCACAATTCTATTTGGGTTGTTGTAGACAGGCTGACTAAGTCCTCGCACTTCTTTCCCGTGCATACATCTTATACAGCTGAGGATTATGCTAGATTGTATATCCGGGAGCTAGTCAGGATGCATGGAGTTCCCTCGTCTATTATTTCAGATAGGGGTACTCAATTTACTTCTCAGTTTTGGGGGGCGTTTCAGCTGGGTCTTGGTACCCAAGTTCTTTTGAGTTGCATTTTTCATCTGCAGACAGATGGTCAGGCTGAGTGGACCATTCTGACCCTAAAATACATATTGAGGGTGTGTGCTCTTGATTTCAAAGGTAGTTGGGATGATCATTTTCCATTGATAGATTTCACCTATAACAATAGTTACCATGCCAGCATCGGGATGGCACCATTTGAGGCCTTGTATGGTAGGAGATATAGTTCACCCATAGGTTGGTTTAAAGTGGGTGAAGCTATCATGATTAGGCCTGATGTAGTGTTTGAAGCTATGGAGAAAGTTAAGTTGATTAGAGAGAAGTTAAAGACAGCTCAGAGTCGTCAAAAATCATATGCTGATGTGAGAAGAAGAGATCTTGAGTTTGAAGTGGGTGATTTGGAGTACTTGAAGATTTCACCCATGAAAGGGCTGAAGAGGTATGGTAAAAAGGGAAAGCTTAGTCCCCGTTATGTTGGCCCGTATAAAGTTTTGAGTCGTGTTGGGAAAGTAGCCTATGAGGTTGAGTTGTCTGCAGAGTTGTCAGCCGTTCATCCTATTTTTCATGTCTCCATGCTTAAGAAGCATATTGGTGATTCCGTTGTGGTAGATCCTTCAGAGAGTGCTGATATTCAGAACAGACTTTCATGTGATGAGATTCCCGTTGAGATCCTAGATTTTCAGATTCGTAGACTGAGGAACAAAGAGGTTCCCTTGGTCAAAGTGTTGTGGCGGAACCAGTCAGTTGAGGGCGCTACTTGGGAGGCAGAAACAGACTTGCGAGCCAATTATCCTCACCTCTTTTCCGTGAGTTCAGATCGATTCGAAGATATTATTATTCCTTAATTCAGCCCTTCTAATCAAAAGTTCAGCTATATATCTATTCTTGCATAAGTTCTTGCAATTTCCGAGGTATTCAAGAGTTTAGAAAGATTTTGAGCCCATTTAGCAAATTTCTTCAGCTATGTGTACTCTATTTTTCCTGTGTTCCTAGTCTAAATAGCGACATTCGAGGATGAATGTTTCCAAGGGGGAGATATTGTAAGACCCCGCAAAGTTCCCTTATAGTTTAAGCCTTGAGCGTGTCAAGTGAAGTGTAATTCTGGACCTAAAAGATTGAGAAGAGACTTCCCAAGTGATTAGTGTTTTAATATTGTTGAATTTTCCTGAAAATAACTTCCTATGGTGTAGAGAATTGAAATAGCTTTCCAACGATACCAATTTCGTCCAAATCCGGCATCAAGATGGGAAGTTATGGCTGTTTTATCGAGAGTTGTCGGAACTGCCTAGGTGCGACGGACAGGTTGACGAACCATCGAGTGTGTGATGGACCATCGCCCGGACTGTCACAACCAAGGCAGTAATTCCCTTTTTTATACCAAGTGCAACGGCCAGGATGATGAACCGTCAAGACTGTGACGGACCATCACTGAGACCGTCGTCACTGCGGCAGTGTGGCCTCATCATGGCAAATGTATGATGGATGATCCAATGGACCATCAATTTTGCAACAGACCATCGGTGAGACCGTCATATCAAGGCAGTGTGTTCATTTTTTGACCGACGTGCGACGGACGATCCGACGGACCGTCAGGCTAGCAACGGACCGTCGCTTCGATCATCGAAGCCCTTGTTCAGTATTTTAAGTCATTTTTAAAAGGGACTCTTCGGTCTTTCCACTCTTTTATCAACTAGATATATTCCAAATGAAGCAAATGACTTCATTCATCATCCAAAACACAAGAGAGCTAGGGTTTCTCCCTCAAGATCAATCTAAAACCCTTCTCCAAGAAATCCAAGAACTCACCATACATTCTACAAATTGAGTTGAGATTTAAGTTCCCCAAGTTCAAGAGTTGCAAGAACCCTCTCTCAAGAGTAAGAAAAAGAGTTTGAAGCAAGCTTGTTCATCCAATTCATAATCTAAGGTTTGTGGGGTTTTGAACAACAGTAATCCTTTCACCCTTGTGCCCAAAGGTTTATTTAAACTATAATTTTCTACAATTTATGAGATTTTACATGATATTGAATTAGGGTTTTTGATCCATTGTTATTGATTGCAATATCTTGATGTCTCCCATGAATTGAAAGTCAAATAGCATGATTTTGCATGTTTTCTTAAGAAATTGAAGTTGGGTTTATACCCTAAGTTGTTCCTCCTTGAGAATTTAAGAATTTTAATGTTCTATAAATTGAAGCATATGAGTATGCTAATATTTTGAGACAAATTGCTGTTACTTCCAGATTTCTACATGAATTTTGAATCTATATTCTATCTATTATGCATTATGATGAGTTTTAACTTAAGATTGAATTATGGGTCATTAAACCCTACTTGAGACTTGTAATTTTATGAACTATTGTTCTATAAGCACCCATGATTTGAGTATTTTGAGATTATTGAGAAATATTTTGACCTAATGGTCATAGAGTTTTGAAATCCACTATACCACATAAGATTATAGATTTGATTGTTGGGTTCTTATGAACCATGAGATTATTTTGACAGTGAATTTCCATGAGATGAGCGAGATAAACTAAAAAGAGTAGTATTTAGCACCGAGTTGGGTAAGTTATCACGGTTTCTTACCCTAGAACTACGTGCCTCCGTAGGTTTGAGATGTTGGGTCTGAGGCCGAGATGATTGGTCCTAAGGCCAAGATAAGTGATCACTGAGTTGAGACTATACTCCTTGGAAAGAGTATGATGCCTCTCCCCAACGTGAGGTTTCTTCCTTAGGAGGACAAGACGTTGGACTCCACATAGCTCGCATGGTTTATGTCGGTTAAGAGAACCTCCCTAAGCTAAAGTATTTCCTATTGAGATAGAATATTTTCCCTAAAGCTTGAGATGAGATATTTTTTAAAGTGAACGAATTGCTTTTGAGTATTTTCCAAAGAAGGAAATAGTTTTCTCTACTAATAAGAGTTGATCATCAGTTTTTTAACCAAAGTCATATGATTCTGAGTTTCAAGTGTTTGAGTTCAAAAGAGTTATAAGTTCTTGAGTAATAAAGAAGTTTTACTCTCCATGAGATATATGCATGAGTTGATAGTAATGTTTAAAGCTTTCTTCATCCTATGAGTAATGAGAATAAGAGGAGAGCACAGATTTTAAAGCCAAAATATAATGACTCGCGAGATTTATGTTACATTCTTCATTCTACGTGATTTATGATCTTTATATTTTTGACTTGTTCAAGCCGTATGAGTCATTCCTATTTTCATGCATGATTTGATTAAAAAGTGTTGATATTGTTTTATGTAAATGCATTCACCCCCATATACTCAGTACATTCCCAAGTGGGTCTCCATATATACGTCTATGTGCTATATTATCTTATAATGTAGGTTCAGGTGCTCAGTCCCTGCCTTGTCAGTGATTCCTGAGTACCGTCGTCTACATTTCTATAGTGGTAAGTCCTCATGGTTCGAGGACTTATCTTTAGACATTTCAGTATTTGAGTGTTTATGTTATTACTTTCAGCTCAATTTGAGTCAGTTGGGGACCTATCCCAACGGCTCTCGAGTTCATGGAGTAGTAGAGGCTTTGTCAGACTAGTTTTCAGACTATGGTTATGTTGAGATTTCCAGTATTATGGTCGTTTGGACCAATTATTACCTTCGTATTTCCTTTCATTTGATATGTCAGTGCTAGTGTTTTGTATATTCCTTCTTGAATAAGTTATTATGAGAAGTGATAGGCTCAAAGGGTTAGCTTGGGGCTACTTGTAGCCCTAAGCATCGTGTGATGTCCTGGGAGGTGATTTTGGGTCGTTACAGTATATGATTGTCCAGAGTACCCAGTTATTACATTGTTATTGATGTTGATATTATCATTGTTATGATTATTATTATGGCTAGCTTCTGAAAGATTGGCCATTTATTTGGTATAATGATTCGAGGTATGTTGTTGGCCTCTTTTGTCTTATGATTTCATTGTGATGCACAATTATATCATGTCTAGTCATGTGGATTATAAACCCTTAGCATGATAGTCCTAGATCCTGATAGTATTATAATGAGGCCTTGGAATGAGGATATGATGATCTAGGTTATTCTATGTATATATATATATATGTGTGTGTATATATAGATATGTGAAGCTATGGCACTACTGTATATCCCTTCCTTCGCTTGTTCATATTGTATATTCATTTATTGACCTTGTAAATTGCTATATGTCTTTCTTTCACTCTTCATTCGTATATTGGTTTGGGATATACAGTATAGCATTGACGTAAATTGAATGAAGCTGGAAGAGGATAGTTTACCTTGATACTTCCTTAGTCATGTTATGATTAGAGGACCTTACTTGAATAGGATAGTTATCCCTTATTACTCTTATTTACTTTTTATATAAGCTCTGTACTCTTGGGTGTAGTTGCTATTCTATTTATATGTTATATTTATTTGTTTTATCTTTGGAGCTCAATTTGTTGTTTCCTACTGAGTACCATTCGTTTGGTCCTCATACTACACTTCTGCAGCCTTTAGATCATAGTACGGGTTATTTTCTTTTATTGTTAATCGTGCGGAGCAACCATGGTTCAGAGACTTAAAATAATCTCCTAATATTTGGAGTATTACCCATCTCTCTCTTTGTATTAGACTAGTCTCTATATTGAATGTCGAGATAAGTTGTATTAAGATAATTCTCTTGATAGATCACTTTTGTTCTTTTATTATATTTAGAAGTTCTTGTACTGATACCACCAAGTTTTAGGATTCGATTATGTATTGATCTTTATGTCATATATTCCACATTCTTTTCCTTATATTGTTCATTAGTCCGTTACTAGCCGTTTCGGACTACGGATTGGGTTGTCTACTGGTGGGTTATGTTATGCGCCATCATGACCTAAGAAATTGGGTCGTGACAAAAGATGACATAAAGTAATACAATAACTATAAGTCAAGGTACAAAATCAAACCTGGAGCGTCTCGATCATCACTGTACAAACTAAATAACCAACTAGAACAATAATACAACATCTTATATCAATACATACCACAACCATTATACAAAATGAATAATCGATTCAAAAGCATAAAACATCATCTATATACCATTACAATTGTGTGAATACCGATTTCAACATATATACAATCATTAAAGCATAAAGTAAAATAACTTACCATGGTGTCCCATATCACCGGGAAGTACAACCAAAAGAACACAAGTAAAGAACTCATCACGGTATCCCATACCACCGGAGAGTGAACCCAAAGATCAATTCATCAACGCATCAAGACACATATATATAACCAACTCACTTTTACCCATGGTTTCCACATTAACATTAATGGTCATTTGCCAAGGTTCACAATCATCACTGATTTACTGTGAATCGACACGACGGAACCGATGTAATCAACACCATAGTTACATATCCATTTAGATATCTATGCCATTTTACTACCAAAATTACTAGTTACCACATTTTAACTAAACAAGGTCCACTAGCTAGCATTCTAGCCTTTTAGGCATCAAGTATCATAACCACTTTACATAGACAACTAGTTATTAAGATAACCCGTTTTACTATGCGAATTCCATAACATAACCATTCATTCAAGCCAAGAATATTCACCAAGTGAATCCTTAATTCTACACATTATTACATTTACCAAATTAGTCTTTACTAAATAATTGGCATATTCTACTTCTATTCATTATTTAGTCTTAACAAGAGCCACGCCACTTATATAGTGATTAATGGTAGAGATTTATAGACAACTTCCCAAGGATAACATCATAATACTAATGTACATATGACGTAACCATACAAGGGAATAACCATACATATACATATATATTTATAAATACTTACAATACATAACATTACCACAACATCAATATATCCTCAGGGTTCACCGGGCATCATCATAACATCATTACCTCTTTCGAATAAACTGGGCATCATCACAACCTCAATATATCCTTCGGGTTTATTGGGCATCAACATATCATCAATATAATCTCTGGCCTTGCCAGGCATCACAATGCCATCAATACATCCCCTGTCCTTACCGGTCATCACAATATCATCAATATATCTTTGGCCTTGTCGAGTATCACAATATCATCAATCCACAAATGATAAAATGCAAGAGAAATAAGGAAAGGCATATCATAGTATCTCACCATTCATTATCGATACATTATAATAGCAGGCGCATGAACATAAGTATCCATGTGATATGAACACTCAACTCATTACCGATCTTAACATGATCATTAGCATGATCAATTACAAGTCATGGTTATACCTTCTAGATTCTCTTTTATTATCCATGCTTCACACTACTAGCACAAAGGGTTCTTTCAGCCCAAACATAAGTTTAGTCACTAGGCTTGAGTATAATATGAGTAATAACATAATCCAAGGCTCACATAGTGAACTAGTCAACAAATCAAGTGATAGCGTAGTCATGGATTCAATGTATAAGACTATCCATTGCGATTAAAATAGTGACAATAGAATCATAATCAAGCATACACATTATTTTTTAATCAACATCATGAATAAACTATTTACCGGGTTTAGCCATCATACTACCCAAAGCATATTCTAGACGTGTAACACATATCTAAGTCTCTAATGAAGTTACATAGTCCATGCTTAAGGTGGGTCAAGTTTCTCATCTAATATACCAAATTGTCTTCCAAGTCTAACTTCTACCTGAAATTGGACTAATCATGTCTCAAAGACTTATCAATCCTCACTAGTTCTATAGGATAATTCTTCCTCAAGTATTACACTTAGGTCATCTAAGCTCCTAAAGCCAATTCACAACTATAAAAACTAGGCCCACATACTCATGAGGTGAGTGAACAATGACACTCCCATCTAACTAGAGAAACTAGAGCATTCTCATGCTATTCATGAGATAACAAGTCTAACTAACCAAGGTTCTAGGCTAAGAGTCAAATAACACACTTAACAAGTTCAATAGCCTATATACTTCAACTAATCCCAAATATTACCATTTACCATATTAACATCTAAGACCCCACCCAATCTTAACAAGATATCAAAGTCATACAAAAATAAATCTCAATCTAACTACAAGTAAGCCTAACCTACCTCGATTCCAAGTATAGCTCACGAACCAACAATCTTTTCTTTCCTTTTCCTTGAAGCTTCTTCCATGAGCCAAGCTATCAATAACACAATATGTACATTATTATGAGAATAACAACACCCATATCGCACCATTGTGCTTTAGGTCCAAAACAACACCAAAAATACCCAAGTGGGTCCCACATATGGAAAATAAGCTTTCGAGGCCAACCCATTGTTCAAATACCATAAGGGAGTTATAACCCTTAAGAAATTTGTACAAACAACCATATTTGTAGCTAAAATCAAGCCTCATGCCATATGGGATTTTGGGTCTAAAAATCAAGAAATCAACACCATAAATTGAAGGAATCTTACCTTAGTATTGATGTTAATTGCAAAAATAAAAGTTGTCCAAGCCCCCAATCAACCCACAAGACTCACTTTAAGGATTTCATACTCTATTAGGGTTTTAGAGCTCAAGAGGGAGGCATAAATGACCAAATTCTCGGTCAAAACAGCATATAAATAGGCCTTGCCCAAGCCTCAGAAAGAGCGATCGTGCACACACACTAGGTCGCGATCATGGCTAATGCATTCAAACTTTACCCACCGTGATTGTGATATCTCTCTCCATTTTAGTCAACAGCTGAAACTTAGAATTTGATTCTAAGTTTTGGCCAATGCTTCGAGATGCATCCGAAATCCAATACAAGTAAATAAAATATGCAACCATATAGATTTTGACACTCTGAACCCATTGGTGAAGTCAGATTTTCCATCTAATATCGTTTTACTGGAGTTTTCACTCAGCAGCCATTTGGAACCAATGAAGACTTTTCAACATGAAAATGGTTCTAACAACCAAACGAAGCACTAGGTAACCAAACTATAGGCTCCAGCAAGTCATAAATGACTTGGGGCAGCCATGGGAAAGCTCTAACGGTGAAAATAAGCAAAAATACAAGAAATGACCTGAAGGGTCACTATATGTTCAAACCACAATTATAACATGAAAACCATAAGAAAAGCATGGGAAAACATTATCCAACCATAAACAACCAAAACCCCCAACATCTATTTCAAAACCAAAACAACACCATAATAATACCATGAAAACCATTCATTTAAACATGTTTTTAGTTAAAGTAACAGTGAGAGGGGAGTAACATGCCTTAGACACCAAGGAAAATGGAAAGATTCACCCTTGAAAGCCCCAAATGGATTGCCTTGTAGAAATCCTAGCCTTTTCTTGAACCAAGAGCTTGAGAGAAATTTTAAGAGATTTTAAGAGTGTTTGAATGAGAATAATAGGTTAATGTATCCTCCAAAGGTTTTTTAAGCCATGGGGTCAAAAGGATTTAAGAGGGGAAATTTCTAGAATACCCCCAACTTAAAACTGTAGAAAACTCACAGGTGGGTATCAGTGGACCCTCTAACTTGTCACCACCTAAGAGTTGTACCCTCAAGTCGTCACTAGGTCAAAAAGTTGGACACCACAATCTGTCCAACATACGACTCCCTTGCCCAACCCATCACCATACCATGCGACTAGTACCATCTAGTCGTACCCTAAGAAGAACATCAAAGGATAGACACTAGAAAGCATATGACTTCACTATACCACTCGTACCCAATCCTCATGGCTCTTAGTGAGCCACTCGTACTCAGATCCAAATCAAGTCACTAAGTTTCAGATTAGGTGAAGGATTAACCCAATGGACCATCACCAAACCATACAACCCGTACCCACAGTAAAAAACTTTCCATCACACACTGCACACCTTATGAGTTGGGTTACCTAACCCGTACCTATATTATACGACTTGTATGGTGAGTCGTTACAAGGACAGTGAGCCTAAAATGCAAAAAAATTTCATGGGGCAAAGCCCAGGGTGTTTTGAGATGTCTGTGAAGGACAGAGTTTAGGGCACGCTTGAAGCGTGATATCTCAATTAGTTTTAAACTTAAAACTCCTTAAAGAAGGGAAGGGAAAATGATAATGAGGCAACTACTTTAAAAAGTACTATGATATAACTCTTCATAAAACCTTGGCAAAGGTTCAGGTACCTCAAAAAGATTAAAAAAAAATGTAGATAAGTTATGATACCTAAAAATGATTAAGAAATTGAGAGATCTCGATAAGTGATGTCACATTGAAATCGATATCAAATGATCGTCGATAGTATCTTTGATATTATAGCACTCTACAGTATAAATATAGTGAGAATCTTTAATAGAAATATGTTCAAGAGTATAGACATATAAATAATTGGCCAAATAAAAATACGTAAATTCAAGTATTTTGTTTCACTTGAAAAAATAAAATATTTGAAATTATAGTCCAAAGACCAAGGTATAATGCCAGTGGGGTATAAATAGTTTATTGTGCAAAAGGTAAATCATAATATATATCGTGCGGCTTGTACTTTAGGGCATAAAGGTTTTCATAAAATTCCTGACATTATTTTTAGGAGATGTAATCTCCTATAGTGGTTGAAATGAAATTTTTTCAATCTAACAATACTGAAAATTTTGAATATGTATAATGAATGATTGTCATATTTTAGCTAGAAGGTAAATATTATATGGAAATCGTTGATTGATTTAAAAGATTTTTAAGTAATTTAATCCACTGAATACTCCAATGGTTGTGAGATCATTAATATAAAAAAGATCAATTTCAATCTCATGAAAATGATTAGAAGTAGAATGTCTTAGTGATGCTACTATTTCTATATATGAATAATAATTTTTTTAATGTACGAAAAAGACATAATTTCACTTTTATGTGGAGATATTTTTAAAATCAAATACTAAAATAAATTTATTATTTCTAGCCATATTATTAAAGGATTGTTGATTATGCAAATGCAGAAAGGTTATTTGATCTACATAAAGTCAGATCAGATGGAAGTTGTCTATTTGCGTGAGATGTATGATTTTTCCTTGAAAAGAAGATTTCAATAATGTTGAAGATAATATTGCTTGCATATCTCATTAAAAAGAAGATTATAGCGAAAAGACAAAATAAAGTGCATTTTAGCAAAGGATGCTCAAATTTGATAAAATATTTCATTGAGGCATTGTCAATTACAACACTTTGAGAAGATGGACTGAAATACATCATGTATAATATTAAAAGATGCTTTTATCAGGGGGAGTAAATACGCGTTGCACTCTTTTTACACTGGCTAAGGTTTTGTTCCATTGGATTTTCGGGCAAGATTTTAGTGACAAAACTAGCAATACGTGTTACTAGATATGTGTACTCTTTTTTCTTCAATATAATTTTTTCACGAAATTTTTCCTAGAAAGGTTTTAACGAAGCACGTCATTTATGGACATAGGAGAGTGTCATAAAATACTATAATACTATGGATATCCACTCTATAATTGATGATAGGCGAATTTACACGCCTATATCAATATATTTGGCCCATATTTTAGCCTAGTTTTGAGAACAAATTATATATTTCATGCACTTTTAGTCCTTTTTCCTGTAAATGAGCTAACGAACATGATTAGTAAAGTTTCAGGTATAAATGATGCAGAATTCAGCATTTTATGGCTTACTTGACGCAAAAGAAAGCTCACGAAGGAAGGGAAGGGAGTTTACACGCCTAAGGACCAAAACTGCTGCATGGAAAATCTGTCCCGGGCTAAAACAGCAATTTTGAAGACTTTGGAGACTTACAGACACAAAGCTGGATTTTGACAATGATACATTAACCTAGTACAATTAGGTTATGTATTTCATTATTTTATGTGGATTTTGACAATGTTACCTTAACCTAGTACATTTGGGTTAAGGATTTCATTAGTCTAGTAGGATTTGGTTATTTATTTCATTAGCTTAGTAGAATTTGGTTAGATATTTTATTTATCTAGTTGGATTAGGATATGGGTATTATAAATACCCTATCATGCTAGAGATTTAGAAGGAATTTGAGGGGGGAAGCCCACAGTACTTTCTTCCATCCCTCTCAACTTCTCATCTTACAATTCAATTCTATTTTTCTTCTTCTACTCTTCTATTCTTAAATTCCACAACAAGAGAATCGTTACTTTGCCTAGGAAATCACGCCTCACGCCTATCACTTGATCTACACGCCATTACTCAATATCGTGATATAATAACAATGTCAATCGTGATTTCCTTCGCATTCATGGGTAACTAAACTTCTCTGTTGGGGTTATGGAAGCCGAATGAGTTACTATCTATTGCTGTGAGTTTGTGAGTTCGAGGCACGTATATTGCTTATATCATTATTCTCTTCATCTTAATCTACATTCTTTGCGGTTGCAAACGCAAGAATACGCCAGTCTAACATTTAACTTGTTCGAGAGAAAAGTTATTTGTCTGGAAAAGAGATAATGTCAAGGTAGTAGGACACCCTTTCCTATTAAAAAGCTGGTGCCGTAACTGGACTAACCTCTTGGAGAATTCGTACCGTTAGATACGCTTTAAGCACGAGAGATTTAAAGTGAAATAGTCCTTGTTTAGGTCGAGAGACGCTTGGATTTACCATCGACTACAATCCTCTATAAGCAATTGCATGTCAGAATTCTACACACTCATAGCCAATAGAGACGTATACCTCAGAAGGTGGACATAACCCCAACGCTTCAATTCTCATTATTTACAACCAACGTAACAATCTCTCTCTTTTTACTTTATTATTTTCAGCTTTTGTTTACATTACTTTCAAAACAAGAATCCCCCCTTCTTACGAGACTTGCACCAAAAGTTTAGTAATTTTACTTACTTGTTGGCCAAGCTATTCCCTATGGGATCGACACCCAACCCAGGTTGGGTTCTATATTTGCTAACGACCGCTTTACACTCAAACGAGAGCTGTAGATTGAGCGTTATCAAAAATTGGCGCCGCTGCCGGGGAATACAAGTGTCAATTAAGTTCATAACAATTACTAGACCCTTTGGTCGAAGACTCTCGTACTTTTACTTTTAGTTTTTGTTTTTGTTTACTGCAGGTTTTTGTTCAGTACATCAATGGATGCACAACGTGAAATTGAAAGGATGGCTGCTCAAGTGCATCAATAGAATATTGATAATCCAGGTCGGGCAACAAATCCTGATGATGAGGACCTGGGCGATAAGGAGCTACTAAACCCACGGCATACAACTGAGATGGCGGCACCCATGTAGAGAAGAGATCGTCAAGCTAGGTTTAGGTATGAACGCCAAGCTATGCAGCCAGCTTTCGACGATGATGATGATGATCTTGATGGAGCCGGAGCCACAGGAGCTATTATTCCCCCACCATTAGCGCCCGGAGCCAAGTTCAACATCACAAGCACCATGATTCAGTTATTGCAACTCAAGGGATTATTTGGTGGACTAGTAGGCGATAATCCAAATATTCATCTCATCAACTTTTTTTCTACATGCAAGTCTTTTGACAATCCTGGTGTTGGTCAGAATGCAATTCGATTATGTCTATTTCCATTGTCTCTGTCTGGGGAGGCAACTCTATGGTTGAATGGGCTGACTCCTGATTCTATTACAAATTGGAGGAAATTGAAAGACGCTTTCCTAGAAAGATTCTTTCCGCCATCCAAAAGAGCACAATTGAGAGATGAAATCAGCAACTTTCGTCAGCTTCCCACTGAAGCTCTTCATGAAACATGGGAGAGGTTCAAGACAAAGCTAGCGAGATGCCCAAACCATCACATGACTAATGTTCACCTCATGGAGATATTGTATAGAGCCTTGAATTCAATAACTAAGCCAGTGGTGGATAACGTAGCTGGAGGATCTTTTATGGACCTCACCTTTGGTCAAGCAAGCAATATTCTAGATCGCATGACGAAACAAAGTAGAGCTTGGCATACCAGGGATTCCAAGGTAGCAAGCCCCACTTTATCTATAGGCATGACTACAGACCAAAGAAGAAGACAAGAAGAACGTGATCAAGATTTAGCGCACATGAAAACGCAAGTGGATCTTCTGACAAAGCATTTATTATCAGGGAAGACCGAAAAAGTGAAAGCTGTGGCGCTAAAAGGAAGAGACGAATCTGATTCGGATGAGGAGGCCAACTACTTGAACAATCAGGGGGGTTTCCGAGGTAATACCCAAGGAAACCAAGGTCGGAACTATTATAATAATTCTGGAAACAAGGACCAAGGTAGTTGGAGAAAAAACAATGAAAAGAGTGGTGTATCTGTTCCCCCTGGAAGACGTGACACCACCACATCTAATTCGGGAAGTATAGAAGACATGATGGCTAAACTACTGAAAGGAGTGGAAGCAATTAGCGCGGGAGTAACGGAGGTAATAAATGATTTGTCCTCTATGAAGCAATTAGTTGATTCTCATTCCACTTCAATCAAGCAAATAGAGCAGCAATTGAGCCAACTTTCAGCAGCACTCAATCAAAGAAAGGCTGGCACTTTACCTAGCGACACCGTGCAAAACCCAAGGAATGATGGGTTATGCATGGCCATTACTACCAGAAGTGGTAAGGTGCTGGAAACTTCAGAAAAAGGCAATCAAGTGGCTGACGAAGAGGCGGAAATTGATGATAAGGCGAAAGAGGAAGATGCCGCAGCAGCCGATCCTAATGTCCTTAACGTCACTCCTCACGACGTACAGCCTGGAAAAGCTGAAAAACGGAAGGAAGAGGAGAAGAAAGCCGTGGAGAGAACAATTCCATACCCACCACCACCTTTTCCCCAAAGATTGAAGAAGGTGGCGGATGATACGAAGTTCAGCAAATTCATGACTATGTTAAAACAGCTGACCATTAATGTTCCATTGGTGGAAGCACTTGAACAAATGCCTGGGTATGCGAAATTTATGAAGGATCTTTTGACAAAGAAGCGGGCAGCAAGTTATGAGTTGAAAGATGATGTCCATCACTGCAGCGCAATCGCTACCCGATTAATAGCTCAGAAGAAGGCTGACCCCGGAGCTTTCACTATTCCTTGCACCGTTGGACCTTTGGATTTTGCCAAAGCATTATGTGATTTAGGAGCCAGCATCAATTTGATGCCATTATCTATCTATCAAAAGTTGGGGTTGGGTGATCCTACTCCAACCAACATGAGGCTCGTCATGGCGGATAGGTTGGTAAAATGACCTGTTGGTATCCTATGTGATGTCTTGGTAAAGGTTTCTTCATTCATCTTTCCAGCAGACTTTGTTATTTTGGATTGTGAAGCGGACTCAGAGGTTCCCATAATCTTGGGACGCCCTTTCCTTGCTACAGGAAGTGTGCTCATTGATTTGAGAGCTAATGAACTTTCATTCCGAATAAATGACGAAGTGGTTCATTTTGATGTTTGCAAATCAATGAAGAAACCCAAAGATCTTAGTGTATTTTCGGTGGCTGATGTTTTCTTTGATGATCCGAAAGAAGTACTTAAAGAAGAGCAAATTATTGCTGACCCTTTGGCGGTTGTGCTCATGAATGAAGAGAGTAAGGATGCTGAAAATTGCAAAGAAGCTATTTGTGCTCTATCAGGATTAGGGACATATCGCTATGCTCTCAAGAAGCTGGATCATGATCTCAAAAATTGACCCACACCACCAGCGAAGACTTCCCTTGAAGAGCCACCAATGCTAGAATCGAAAGAGCTCCCCGATTATCTAAGGTATGTGTTCTTGGAAAGTGCAAATATTCCTCCGGTAAGTGTGGCGGATGAGTTTAGTGAACAGCACGTAGAGGCTCTTATCTCTGCTCTGAAGAGATACATGAGAGCTATGGTTTGGACTATTGATGATATAATTGGTGACCCTCCGGGGAGACGTAGGAGTCTTCTCGAAGAAGATTGCATGCCTACAAGTAAGCCTCATTGTCGTCTAAATCCATTCAGAAAATGATCCACCATCTATCTCGACGAAGTCTAAGTACTCGAGGTAACTATGTCGTGCCGCGACAATAAATGAAGCGCTAGATGGGAGGCAACCCATCGTTTATCGTTTATCGTTTTTCATTTTTCATTTCGTTCTAGTATGTGTTTTGCTTTTGATAAATAAAA
Organism: Capsicum pubescens; assembly: GCA_030864215.1. Classification (NCBI taxonomy): domain Eukaryota; kingdom Viridiplantae; phylum Streptophyta; class Magnoliopsida; order Solanales; family Solanaceae; genus Capsicum; species Capsicum pubescens. The sequence goes on along the minus strand of CM061545.1, from coordinate 178,323,647 downwards.
ATCCAAAAATAAGAGTCATGCCACGACCAAAACTAAGGCGCTTGATGGGAGGCAACCCATCGTTCTAATCGTTTTTATTGTTTTTGAGCAAATGTAGGTGCAAGAGGTATTCAACGAGGAGATTGATTTCAATTGACGATTTGGACGCATTGTATGGTAAAGTTGGTAAGTTAGGAATAGTGATGCATAAGGCTATGGATTGAGCATTGCTCATGCCAAACTAGGCATCGAGGAAGGCTAGGCCTAGGTAAAACTAGGCCACGAACGATGCACAACCTATCCTATAACCTAAGGTCTCGGAATCTAGTGTGCTATACACTATGCGCCGCCCAGTCCTAAGTGTGCTTTTGACTATGCGCCGCCTATTCTATAGCATTAGGTCTCAGGATCTCATATGTCATAGACTATGCGGCGCATATGTCCCTAAATGCCATAGACTATGCGGCGCATATACCATGACTATGCCAAGCATTATGCGCCGCATATGTAGCATTTTTGTCTCCAAAACCGATTGTAAATGGGTCAAAAACCCGACCCATTCTCTTCCTATATAAAGGAGACTTAGTCTTGAAACACAAACACATTGAAAACTTGACCTAGGCGCCGCATATACTCTCTAAATCATCTCAAAACTTTTCTTTTTTCTCTCCCACTTCACAAGAACATCTCCAAAGGCTTCAATCACGTAAGTACTCTTTTGTTCTTCATCTATTTTTCGTAAGTGCTACGTTGCTATGTCTATTACGAATTTCTACATCTTGAAGAAATATTGGTGATGTTAATGTGTTTGAATTGTTGATACAAAACCAAGTGAGTGAACATGAACGTTAGGATACTCTTAACTTGTTTCCAACTAGAAATTGATTTTGATGCTTTGTTATACTACTTGCGGAATTGATATAGTCATGAACATTGCATTCTCTTGTCACTTGAATATTTACATGTTGGGATGTCTCGCTCATTGGAATAAGACTTATAGTTGCCTACCGACATAGGAGATTGTGATTATTGATAGAAACTATACCATGATGTAATCCCTATGAAGAAGTCTTGATATACCTAACATGAAAGTATTGCAAAGATTGCAAGAAGTGTTACATATCTGAATTTCTTGTTGGAATATAGCCCCTAAAACGTATGTCGATGAAGTCTGAGTAATCGACCACTTTCACTTCACTAGTCTGTACCAACAAACTAAGTGTGGGGTGGTGCCACTACTGCTTGTTTATAGATTGTATCCATCGAGATGATGCTAACATGAACATTTTTTTTAAGTCTCAGGTACAATGGCACCCAAAGCAAGACCACTTCACAAAAAGGCAAGAAAAGAGGCCGAAAAGAGCAAGAAGAACCCTCCTCGCTGCAAATACCTCGACTCACTCTTGGAATTAAGTGGGATACTTATGAGGAACTTCTGAGAATGACGACTCTGATGATGATTCCGATTCAAAGGGTATGACCCCCGATATTGAGGACGAGTCCGACTGACCAGGTTCTTCGTATTTATTCTCCACTGAGGACAGTGTCCCGACTAAGTGTGGGGTGGTGGTATTGCATGCTATACTTCTCTACTCGCATCTATGTTTGTTTGCTTTGTTTTTGTTTCATTTTTTTAGTAGTAAATTTTTTCTAGCTTCGCATGAAATTATTTTGATAGGCAGCATGAGATTATAACAAGAGTATGTGCTACAATTGTGACTATTGAGACGTTTAGTCTCTAGTTGTGACTCATTATGTGATATTGTGTGGTTCAATTCCTTCACTTGTTGGGTCGAGAGTCTATATTACTTCCAAGCAAGTCGACCATGTGCCTTGTGTGTGTGAGATAATCGTATATTCTATGTGTGTGGTTGATGCTAAAACTTGCCTGGTATGTATGCAAAGCGAAAATAAGGAGTGTAAGTTTAGGATATGATTTAGGCATTTCTTTGGCAACCTATATTTGTTTACCTTCAGTTTTACCTACCCATGGACATCATCCTAGTTAAACCCTTTTGAGCCTTTAGCCTATTTTCTTTGACAACCTTGTATGTAAGCCTAATCCATTTTTTTTCAAGACCGTAATTTGATCCAAACTCCTAAGTGCTTTAAAGTGAAAAAGTCATGTGACAACATAAGAGGAAATTGGGTGAGTATGATGCTATAAATGGTAATGGTGCTTGAATGTGTTATGAAAAAGAAAGTGTTATCATAAGAGGTATGTGTGAAAAGAAAAAGGAAAAAAAAGCTGAAAAGCGAGTTGTGCTTAAAATTGAAAAACAAAAGAGGAGAACAAGGGTGGTAGAATAAAAGAAAGAAAGGTTGAAAGAAAAAAAAAAGTGTCAATGATACAAAGTGATGTATTAAAGCGCTTAGGAACTTAGTCACTATTCCTGGCCAAAATAGTCCTACCCGTCCCTTAGCCTACATTACAACCATCAAAAGACCTACTTGATCCTAATCTTAGCATTCTGACATTTAGTAGAGTATTACATTAAGGTCAAGCCTATGGTCATCAGTTGCTACATATGAATTCTTTGTGAGAGTGAGAGCAAGGACATTTTGATACCCATGTTTGAAAAATATGTTATACTTGTGAGTGATTATGGGTACTATAGTGTGAGACACACATGGTTGATGAGTTTTGGGTAGTTATATATGATTCTTTGTACCTTAACGTTTGCATGCGAGTTGATCACCATCACGAGTCTATGCTAGAGGTTAAATTGTTTCTACCTATAATCGAAAAGCTACTCTTTGTTGATAATTGTTGTGCTTGTCTTGACAAATGTTTTGTGTTGTTGCTGTGAAACCCTAAGTTGATGTTTAGAAGGACATGGTATTTCGTTCGAGGACGAACAAAGCTTCAAGTGTGGGGTGTTGATGATAGGCGAATTTACACGCCTATATCAATATATTTGGCCCATATTTTAGCCTAGTTTTGAGAACAAATTATATATTTCATGCACTTTTAGTCCTTTTTCCTGTAAATGAGCTAACGAACATGATTAGTAAAGTTTCAGGTATAAATGATGCAGAATTCAGCATTTTATGGCTTACTTGACGCAAAAGAAAGCTCACGAAGAAAGGGAAGGGAGTTTACACGCCTAAGGACCAAAACTGCTGCATGGAAAATCTGTCCCGGGCTAAAACAGCAATTTTGAAGACTTTGGGGACTTACAGACACAAAGCTGGATTTTGACAATGATACATTAACCTAGTACAATTAGGTTATGTATTTCATTATTTTATGTGGATTTTGACAATGTTACCTTAACCTAGTACATTTGGGTTAAGGATTTCATTAGTCTAGTAGGATTTGGTTATTTATTTCATTAGCTTAGTAGAATTTGGTTAGATATTTTATTTATCTAGTAGGATTAGGATATGGGTATTATAAATACCCTATCATGCTAGAGATTTAGAAGTAATTTGAGGGGGGAAGCCCACAGTACTTTCTTCCATCCCTCTCAACTTCTCATCTTACAATTCAATTCTATTTTTCTTCTTCTACTCTTCTATTCTTAAATTCCACAACAAGAGAATCGTTACTTTGCCTAGGAAATCACGCCTCACGCCTATCACTTGATCTACACGCCATTACTCAATATCGTGATATAATAACAATGTCAATCGTGATTTCCTTCGCATTCATGGGTAACTAAACTTCTCTGTTGGGGTTATGGAAGCCGAATGAGTTACTATCTATTGCTGTGAGTTTGTGAGTTCGAGGCACGTATATTGCTTATATCATTATTCTCTTCATCTTAATCTACATTCTTTGCGGTTGCAAACGCAAGAATACGCCAGTCTAACATTTAACTTGTTCGAGAGAAAAGTTATTTGTCTGGAAAAGAGATAATGTCAAGGTAGTAGGACACCCTTTCCTATTAAAAAGCTGGTGCCGTAACTGGACTAACCTCTTGGAGAATTCATACCGTTAGATACGCTTTAAGCTCGAGAGATTTAAAGTGAAATAGTCCTTGTTTAGGTCGAGAGACGCTTGGATTTACCATCGACTACAATCCTCTATAAGCAATTGCATGTCAGAATTCTACACACTCATAGCCAATAGAGACGTATACCTCAGAAGGTGGACATAACCCCAACGCTTCAATTCTCATTGTTTACAACCAACGTAACAATCTCTCTTTTTTTACTTTATTATTTTCAGCTTTTGTTTACATTACTTGCAAAACAAGAATCCCCCCTTCTTACGAGACTTGCACCAAAAGTTTAGTAATTTTACTTACTTGTTGGCCAAGCTATTCCCTGTGGGATCGACACCCAACCCAGGTTGGGTTCTATATTTGCTAACGACCGCTTTACACTCAAACGAGAGCTGTAGATTGAGCGTTATCAATAATCATCCGCTATCCTCACCATTATGGATGTAACTCCCGTACCTCCATAACCTTCCTCTTGTATTTTCTCATAACTTTCATGGTCAATGTCATATTTATGACAATCTTTTATGTGCCTGATGTTGGGTATATTTATGCACTCTAGTGTCACTATTCTAGTCTTTTTAGCCTTGTTTTGAGGATGATTCGTATGATTTAGGGGTTGATAATGAGATAAATGTGTATCAAAATGTTAAAGCATGTGTTAACAATATTCAAAGTGAATTCCAAATAAGTTTGTACCTAAAATATTTATTTAAAGTTCAACTCAGAAAACTAGTGTTACTGGCTTGAGCTAGGTGCTTATCTAGTTTGTCTCGTTGGATTCTATCATGTTTAATGAATTTTTTATGGTTTAAATATGTAATAATGAGTGTAATAACTTATTGGTAGTGAGAAAAGTTCAATTTATTGAGTGTACAACAGGAAAAATAAGTTGACGATTAACATAAACTAACTAGGCTTAGCTCTTGTTTTGATTCATCGTTATGGGTATTGTGTTGTGATTATCTTTAATTTATGGTGTGTTATTGTGTAGGATGATTTGTGAGCTGAATATGATGATATATTGATATTTAAAAGTCTTGGAATCCATGGGAAATACACCACAAGTTAAGGGATGAAAGATTGGAAGACCAGCACTAAACCAAAATTCAGAGAACAACTTTTAGAGGGTCAAGGCGATATGGAGGCAATGCCCCACTTGGAGAAGGGATATGGGCAGGGCATAGCCTTTATTGGAGTAGTGCTTAACCTAGGGCTAAGCCTCACCTAAAGTGGGTCTATATCCAGGGCGGCACCCCCTCCATTCTTGTGCTCACAAACTACTGCAATTCAATTCCAACACGAACTTGGCTTACTCCTATACTATAAATACATGCTATATAACATTTTTACATAGATTTTAATATATTTTGGAGAGAAATGGGATGATACAACTTCATATTTAGGCTTTTATTATTTCAGTTTAGTTCATTCATGTTTTTAGTCATTAATTACTACCTTGTGATTACGATTATGACTATGCGTGGCTAAACTCCCTTTTCCGGGGTTGAAGCCAAGAACATGAGTACAATTGTTTGAATTGAATTTGTTTAACTTTGATTATCATTATTGGTTGAGTGTTCATCTTTGATTTAACTATTGTAAGGATTCGCAACACTTAGAATACATCAATTGTCTACCTTTTGATCTTGGAAGAGGGAATAGGGGATAGAACATGGAGATGAACAAAGTATGGTTTGTATTTTTTTATGAAATAAGGAACTCAAATTAGTGTCTAGGGAAGGGATTTTCATAGATACCTTACTTGATTCAAACCTAGGATGATAGCTTAAAAAACTTAAGTGAACTATTAAATCCCTCCTAAATGATGTAGTTGTAAGGTTTAATTAGGTAAAGGGTTAAAGGTCGGGAGACCATGATCATGAAATTAACCCTACAAATCAACAACCAAGATAAGCAAGTTAACGAATGAAATTCAATAACATAGTATGATTGTTCAAAGTGATTTAACCCTGGATTTTCTCCTATTGATTATTTCAAGATCTTTACTTTACGTATTGTTTATTTTACTTGCAAAATTACAAACTCTCTTTTTGGATACGCTTGCATCAACGGAATCTAAATTTTGAACTAAAATAGATTTTTTGTTGAATCAAGTCTCTGTGGGATTGATACTTGAATTTAATTAGGCCTCTTTACTACTTGAAAAGACCATGTATACTTGCGTGTGTGCTTGGGCGCTGTCAAGTTTTTGGCGTTGTTGTCGGGGACTTTTTATTTGGCAATTGTTTATTTTAGTTTTACTTTTAGATTTATTTGGTATTTTTACACTTGGTCTTGGTTTTGTGATTGCAGGAAATAGGTTTTAAGGTTAGGAAGCTGGCAAGGGATAGGGGTTTGGTTGAGCCAAGCCTCGAACCCGAATAACAATTTCATCAATGAAGGAGATACGCAATCTGTCTTCCCTAATTTCCACAAATAGAAGAAGTTCAAGTAGCTCCACTCCAATGGCTGAGGAACAAGCAGCCCACAGGATAGTGAGACAAGTGGAAATCCCACTTCCAACTAATTTGACCTCCCCGTTTCAGAAGCTGGAAGTAGGAGGTAATTTCAAGCTCAAACAGAATATGGTACAGCTTCTGATCAATAGTGGACAGTTCACAGGGCTTTCACACAAAGATCCACAGGTCCACTTGTGTAATTTTTTGTAAATTAGAAATACGTTCATCCCTACGAGCATAAATCAAGATTATATGAGGATGACATTTTTCTCTTTTTCTCTGTTGGGGAAAGCAAAAAAATGGTTGGCTATAGAACCAGCAAATTCAATAACTTCATGGGATGATTTAGCCAGAAAATTTCTTATTCGATTCTTCCCATCTGGTAAAACTATGAGACTTTGCAGTGAGATAATATGCTTCAAACAGAAGCCAAATAAGAATCTTTATCATGCTTGGGAGAGGTTTAAGGCTCTTCTTAGGGATAGTCCACACTATCAATAGTCCAATGAGGTACTTGCTCATACTTTTGTAGAAGCACTTGATCACAATACAAAGATTTTGCTAGATTCAGCCACAGGTGGTTAAGCGCTAGAATTGACTTATGATGAGTTGTACACATTGTTGAACCGTATAGCATAAGGAAATCCTGAGTGGCATTCAGATGCTAAAAGTGCCTCAAAAAGAATAGCAGGTGTATTAGAGGTAGACCAGTTCACTACCTTATCAGCTCAGGTTGTAGTATTGCAAAACATGATAAACACTCAATTTAGCAGCCAAAAATTGGGAGCTCCACGGCCTACAGCAGCAGTCAATGCAGTTCAGCAAACTAGTGGTTGGTATGAGATCTGTGAAAATAGTGGCCATTCTGCGTCCATGTGTGCTTCAAATCTGGAATTAGTAATATATGTAGGCAATGCTCAAAGTCCAAATTATGGTAATGCCTACAACATGAAGTGGAAGACTCGGCCATGGAACGCCCAACAACAATAAATTCAGCAACCACAGGCACAAGGGAATCAGTCAACTAGCAACATGGAAGAGATGTTGAAATAGCTTTTAGCTAATCAAGCACAGTTGACTACGGACATGAAAAATTTACAAGCGGCCCAAAGAAGCTTAGAGTTACAGATAGGGAAGTTATAGTAAGCATTAAATACTAGTCAACAAGGTAGTTTGCCAGAAGATATAGAAAATCCAAAAAAAGTTATAGCAATCACCTTAAGAAGTAGTAAAGAGGTTCAAGAAGAACCTCCAAAGGTAACTAGGGAGATAGATACAGACTTAACTCCCCCACAGGTTTCTGAAAAAGTTGTTGAAAAATCAAGAAAGTCTGAGTACTTGAAAGAAAAAGTTGTCGAAGAAGAAGTGAAGAAGACACTGCCACTACCCTTCCCTCAGAGGCAAATTAAAGCGAAGGAGTACGCAATGTTTAAGAAGTTATTTAATACATTCAGAGAACTTCATATTAACTTACCTTTGTTAGATGTTTTGCAGAATATTCCTAAGTATGCAAAGTACTTGCGGGATGTGGTTGCTAATAAGGTGAAATTGCAGGATGTGGGGACGATAACACTCATTGAAAAGTGTAGCACTGTAATGACATAGAAAATCCCCAAGAAATTAAGAGATCCAGGGAAGTTTACTCTTCCTAAATAAATTGGGAGGAAAGTAGTCCACGCATTGAGTGACTTAAGGGCTAGCATAAATCTGATGCCCCTATCTTTTTTTTATATATTGGGCTTGCGAAATCCTAAATTGACCAAGGTGTTTTTGCAGCTAGCAGGTGGATCCATGGCATATTTGGAAGGAATAATAGAGGATGTCCTTATAAAGGTTGGTAAATTTATTATTCCTGCTGATTTTATTATACTAGATTTTGAGGTAGACGAACAGGTACCAATCATCTTTGGGCGTCCATTCTTAGCAACTGGAGAAGTATTAATTAATGTTAGAGAAGGCACATTCAAAATAAGGGTAGATGATGAAGAGGTGATATTTGATGTATACAAAGCACCCACAATAACATCCCACTATAAAGATTTGTATATGATCAATGTAATTAAAGAGGACAAGTACGGGATGGTAAGTCCACCTAAGATCTCTTTGGACTACCTGATTGAGCAGCCTAAGCTTCTACTGCCTAATCCTGACATGATGGAAGTTGATGAGCCTAAAAATGCTAGAGTTAAAAAATCTACTACACATGAGAATTTGTACCCAAGAGGGGTGAAGAGAATAAAAAGATGGAGACCAAGCGTGAGAAAGAGAAGGAAAGAGAAAGACTAAGTCGTAGTTGGGTCGTACCGCGACACTAAATCAGGCTCCGCTTGAGAGGCAACCCAAGTTAAGTAGGTATGTTTTAATTTTAGTTTTAGTTTTTATTTGACGTAGTTTTTGTTGTTGGTTGAGTCACAGGTTGATGGGAAGTCTGAGTACCGGAAACTTGAGTTAAGAAGCATGGAAAAAATAGATCGTGGGGTCCCATGGATCTCGTTTATGTGTAAAGATGCTACTATCTAGGACTAGAGGCCTCAAGAAGTATTTTTATCTCTTACTTTTAAGTTCACTTTGGGGACAAAGTAGATTTTTAAGTATGGGGTAGAGAAATTCCTAAAATTGGACTCAATTTAAAAAAAAATTATGTAAGATATTCTTTTTGGTGCTATTTTTTATTATATAGTGCAAGTATTTTGTTTGGTAAAAGCATGTGGATTAAGTGAATTGCTACTTTTGAGATGTTTAGGCTCATTTTTGTGACTCTTGTACTTTTTGGCTTAAAGTTGAATTCATGCTATTGTTTGGTTGAGAGTCTATGATGATCCTATTGAGTTAAGTATGTGCCATGTGCGTGTAAGGTATTTGTGTATTCCTTGTTGCATGTGATATCTAGAACTTGCCCGATGTGTGTGTAAAACAAAATAAAGATTGTGGGTTTAGGAGATAATTTAGGCATTTCTTTGATAGCCTTGTTTTATACCTTTTATTTATCCTACCCTTTGTGCATTATCCTAGTTAACCCCCATTGATCCATTAACCTTTTCTTTGGTAGCTACATAAGTAGCTTAATCCCTTCATTTATGAACCTTAATTAGATCAAAATATCCTAGGCGCTTTGATGAAAAATTAATTTAGTAAAGAGTTTGAGAAATTAAAGAAGAAAAAGGTGAAATTGATTCCCTAAGGTAAGATTTATTGGTGTTTATAATTGATGTCTAGTGGTTTGGAGTGATATAAATGGTATTAGAAATATTCCCATGATTGTAGAAATAGAGAAAAATTGAATCTTGAAGGAATAAACAATATGCCCATCATGTGTTTATGAAAATGCTTAAAAGAGATGGTCAAAATAAAAGAATGGGGTAGACAAAAATGGTGTAAATTGGTTGTTGGAGATTGGTTCTAATGTTTAATGTAGTGTATTAAAGCGCTTAGAGAGGCTAGCACTATTCCTAAATAGTTCCTACCCGCCCCTTAGCCAGCATTACAACCCAGAAAAGACCTATTTAATCCTAAGTTCATCATTCTGATATTAGTGGAGCACTACACTATGGTCAAACTTATGGTTCATTGTGTGTAACTTGTGAATTCCTTATGAGAGTAAGCATAATTTGATTCTTGTACCCATCATATGATGAATTGCTTAATTGTGTGAGATTATGGGTAACTCTCTTATTGTGAGGGACACATATTTGATAAATGTGGGTGATTTTTATGATGTCCTTTATTGAATGATAATCATGAGTTTTCCAACTAGGTGAGAAAATTCTTGAGGCTAGGATGTTTTGGAGTAGTGTTCATATGCTTTCAATTATGTTTGTAACATGTTTAGTGTAGAACTTACATTCTGTGTAGTCATGGTAGTACTAGCTTGAGTGTCTTGCATGTAGTATAAGTGTAGAGTCTCCATCTAATGATGATCATAGTTAAGAGTTTTTCAAGGACAAACAAGGCTTTAAGTATGGGGTGATGATGTTGGGTGTATTTATACACTCTAGTGTCATTATTCTAGTCTTTTTAGACTTGTTTTGAGGATGATTCGTATGTTATATGGGTTGAAAATCAGATAAATATGTATTAAAGTGTTAAATCTTGTGTTAACAATGTTTAAAGTGAATTCCAAACAAGTTTGTACCTAAAAGATTCATTTAGAGTTCAACCCGGAAAACTAGTGTTACTAGCTTAAGCTAGGTGCTTATCTAGTTGGTCTCGTTGGATTCTAGCGTGTTTAATAAGTTTCTTATGGTTTAAATGTGTAATTATGAGTGGAATAACTTTTTTTTAGTGAGCAAATTTCAATTTTATTGAGTGTACAGATGAACAATAAGTTGAAGATTAACACCAGGCTTAGCTCTTGTTTTGATTCATCGTTATGGGTATTGTGTTGTGATTATCTTTAATTTGTGGTGTATGATTGTGTAGGAATATTTGTGAGATTAATATGTGATATTTTGATGTTAAAAGTCTTGTAATCCATGGGAAATACACCACAAGTCAAAGGATGAAAGATTGGAGGACCAACACTTAACTAAAATTCGGAAAACAACTTCCAGAGGGTCAAGGCGATATGGAGGCAACACCCCACTTGGAGCAGGGAAATGAGCAGAGGGAAGCCTTGCATAGAGTGAAACTCAACCCAGGGCTCAGCCTCACCTGTAATGGGCCAATATCTAGGGCGTTTCCCCCTCCATTCCCGTTCTCAAAAACTACTGCAATCCAATCCAAACACGGATTTGGCTTACACCTATACTATAAATACATGTTATATCACGTTTTTACATAGCTTTGAACATATTTTGGAGATCACGGGGTTGCTACAACTTCATATTTAGGTTTTTATTATTTCAATTTAATTCATTCACATTTTTAGTCATTTCTTACCACCTTGTGATTACGATCATGACTATGCGTGGCTAAACGCCCTTTTTTGGGGTTAAAGCCAAGAACATGAGTGCTATTGTTTTGAATTAAATTTTTTTAACTTTGCTTATCATTATTTCTTGTGTGTTCATCTTTGATTTAACTATTTTAAGTATTCGTGACCCTTAGAATACATCAATTGTCCACCTTTTGATCTCGGGAGAGGGAATAGGGGATAGAACATGGAGATGAACAAAGTATGGTTTGTATTGTTTTATGAAATAAGGAATTCAAATTAGTGTCTAGGAAAGGGATATTATCAGATTCCTTACTTGATTCAAACGTCGGATGATAGCTTACAAAAATTAAGTGGACTATTCCATCCCCGCTCAACGATGTAGTTGTAAGGTTCAACTTAGGTAATGGATTAGAGGTCGGGAGACCATGATCATGCAATTAACCCTACGAATCAACAACCAAGATAAGAAATTTAACGAATGAAATTCAATAACATAGTATGATTTTTCAAAGTGCTTTAACCCTGGGTTTTCTCCTATTGATTGTTTCAAGATCTTTACTTTACACATTGTTTACTTTACTTGCAAAATTACAAACTCTCTTTTTGGCTACGCTTGCATCAACGGAATCTAAATTTTGAACTAAAATAGAATTTTTGTTGAATCAAGTCTCTGTGGGATCGATACTTGGCTTTCATTGGGCCACTTTACTACTTGATAAGACCACGTACACTTGCGTGTGCACTTGGGCGCTGTCATTGCCTCTATGTTACACTATAATAAATTTAATTCTTCATATGATATATACTTGAAACACTTTGATATTTGAAAAAATAAAGAAACTCTCCTCTCTTGATATCTCACTTCTTAACAATTTTTTTACTTATTTTGTTACTTGTTTAACTTATTTTTAAAACTGTTATAAATAAATTACCATATATAGTGAATGTCTACTTTACTATATATAGTGAATGTCTACTTTACCATATATAGTGAATGTCTATTTATGGAAAAATTAGAAACCCCAAAGTTTGTTTTCCCCTATAAATAAAGAGGCTTTCTTTCATTGTAATTCACCCATCAAGAATTCCTCATGAGAAATAAAGAAGTCTTCTCTCTTCTCTCCCAATTCTTAGTTTTCTTTGTTTTATATTTCACAACACGTTATCAGCACGAGACTCTGCCAAACAAAGTGAGATTATAAATCTAAAGGTAATTTCAAGGTTAGTGATTCCTTATGTTATTTGTCTTTTGCTACTAATGGTATAATTATTGTTGGATTTGAGGAAAAATAATTGGTTTGGAACCACTTATGCTTTCAATTTGTTCATGAAGAACAATACTGTTAAAAGATATGATGATGAATTTAAGTTTCATCTCATTAAGAGGGTAAGCCATTGGTTTACTAGTTCCAATGCACCATAATGATAAGATGTTGAGTTCAAGTCCCATTAATTTATAGCCTAAGATATCTTTATGTGGTTAAGAAGTTAAGTTTGAATCTCAATATGATGGCTAAGGCAAAATAATGGGGATTTTGTGAAAATTCATGACACATGTCTCATTGAATATGCTCCATTCCTTGAATTGAATGTGGTAGCAATAAATCATATGTATGCCTCAATTTGTTTTTTTAGAACCTATCATAATTTGATACGCTTAAGGCATGATTATATTTCATTCCTAGGGAATGAGAATTTCGATTATTATAAAACAGATCTATACCCTGGGGTGAATGTGACTATATATAAATACGAACGTGTTCTTAGTTGTGAAGATATAATAATCCACCTCTAGAAGAGGTACAATAATTTGAAGATTGAATATCTTCAAGTTACTATGATAAGAAACTTGAATATGAAAAGTTACCTAAGAATGATCAGATCACATGCTATAATAAACTAAGAGTTTATTGTTTATCGATACAAAATTCTTGTCATAGTAAACAAGAAGTTCACTAAAGTGAAAAACGCATGTCATGGTAAACTTGGAGTTTACTAGTATAAAAGTTCATAAATTGACATGAACGATTGCGACATCTCAAAGATGTGCATACTGAGTATTTAACATATATTGAAGAATTAGAAAATTCTTCATTACTTTTAATGTTGTTTGTTCTCATGATAAGTTGGTTGGATCAACTAATGTTGGAATTGGATCCCTTAAAATCTAAAAATTATAAAAAGTGAATATGGGCCCGTTCACCTATCATGTGATATGTTGAAAAGATGCATCAATAATAGGATCACATGTACATTTATTGTCAACCTACAGTTTGACATTCATCAAGTTGCTTGGTCAATCAAATTGAGTTAAGAGCATAATTTTTAGATTGTGTAATCAAGGCAATTCATCTTGATAATGCTAATTAAGTTGGTGTTAAATACCTTCGATAAATAGTTGAATCATTGCTTATGAGAACAAAGCCACATGTGTTGGTCTGAATTATGATATATTGCATACAATAACACTTATTTGCGTTAGACCAAAAATTATGATTAATGTTTCCCTCTCAATTGGTTCAAGGTCAGGAATTAATTATTCCATCTAGTAGTTATGATGTGTGGTATTTGATAAATGAATGTATCATAATACATAAAAATGGATTTCTCAAAGAAGATGGAGGATGTATGTTAGTTTTTCTAACATAAGGGGAGATTATAAGCAGCTATGAAATATGTTAGAAATTATCATCAGATCCTTATTCAAAATATAATTCAAGTCAAATGCATAAAGCATATCTATAACGCCCCAAAAATACACCCTGGATGCCACATAGTGCTTACGATTCTGAAAGACCATAAGCTAACCCATGAGTTGGTACCTGCTGTGAGCACTGAATAAAATTGATAACAAAATAACATGTATGAAATTTAACTGAAAATGCCATAAGGTTTTAAATACTGAAAAATGCGATTAAAAATCATAGTTCTGAAAGCGTATGAAAATAATATTGGGAAGACTGTTAATTACAACTGGAAAACTGACAAACTGTTTGAAATAGTCTGAAAAGCCTCTAAATGACTGAGGAGTTGATGGAAAAATCCCCCAACTAACTTTAACTGACTACTAAGCTAAAAGACTGAGGTAAACATAAACGATCCTCAATATATGAGGACTCACCACTGCTATTGCTGCTGATATGCTGGAAAGTCTAAGTACGGTCGAAAACCTGAGCGTCCGAACCTATGATATAAGACATCATAGTGCAAGAAACGAGTATGCGGTCAGTACTCTGAATGTACTGGTATATGAGATGAGGTTAGGCTGAAATATACGAGTCATATGCATGAGATAATAACTGACTAAATAACATAAAATAAATAAGTATGAATGCATAAATCTAAAAAAAGTTGAGAATAAATGACCAAGCATAAAACATGATTCTGATATAGTTTGTAAACTGAAATATTGATATTAAATAACTGATAGTTGTATGTTATGGTCAAGCAAACCTGAAACTGAGCTCTGTAATGAATACTGAACTGAGACTGCGGGAGCAAGCTATAATCGACATATCCTAATATACTATCAGGGTCCAACCTGTAACCCCAATTGAAAGGGTGTCAGTACAGCACCACGGGTACTAACATTGGCTATGTGGATCCACTAATCTGATATCCCAAAAGGTGAGGGTGTCATGTCTAACTGATGGGGGACCCCTCAAGGTCTAAAGTGGCACCGTAGGTCTGGAAACTAAGGAATACTACTAACGTCTCATGCCTACTGACGGGGGAGATAAGTGTCTCATGCCTACTGGCAGGGGAGACTCCATCCCTACCTTCACTCGGTGCTAAGCTTTACTCCCAAGTGAATGACACTGATTACTAGACTAAACTGAGCTTAATTGGACTCACAACTGACTGTATTACTGACTGAATGATATTGCACACAGTATAACTGAAATCATTCTATAAATACTGAAAAGTAGGTAAACAACTAAATTTTGGGTATTCACAACCCCCAGGACTCAGTAACAATAATAATAGGAACATACTGGAACTTCGAAAACATAATAAGTAGTCATTGTTCAAAACCCAATCATTTATGCATTTCATAAAACACTTGAAATTCATAGGCAGCATGAGAATAGATAAAACAAGTGATTCTAACATAAGTGAAATACTAAAATCATGGATTTAGGATTTAACATGCAAACATCATCATTCAAACGTTCAAGGACAATTTCCAACAAAAACACATGGTAAAAATAATTTATAATCAAGATTCATAATAAATTCATGAAGATAACTCATAATAACATGTAAGAATCATGGCTTTAAACTTGAAAATGGATTCTTGGACTCCATGGGTGAAAAGGACCCTTGAATAAACATCACACATACCTTAATTAATGAATTAGTAAAAGTTCTTGGTGGTTTCTTAAAGCTCGAGCTTGAATTTTTTAAGAGGCTAGGGCTTGTTCTTGAGAGAGAATTGCTTTCTTTTGAGAGAATTTTGAGTAAAATGTGACAAATAATGGTTTTGGGACCCTTAATCACATGTTATGGGTCAATTTGGTGAAGGTAAAAGACCCAATTGCCCTTGGAAAAACGTAATCAAAAGCTGAAAAATAGGGGCGGGCGATGAACTGGGCGCGCGGGCTCTGGACCGGCGGTCTAAGGCCCACGCTGCGGTAACCCCCAACAGCGGACCAAGCCCCATGCCGTGGGCCCATTCTGGGGGGTCTATTATTTTGCATCTCCAAACGTGCCCTTACGCTCGTCCAAAAATTCTGAAACTTACCTGAGAAGTTCTATCGACAATCCCTATCATGAATCAACTTAAAAATTAACTTTTTGATGTCGGGTAGGTCAAAAATAAAATCATTGAAGTTTAGGGTCTTTAGAAATGATTAATTCCTTACACTTAGTGAAATTTTCTAACTCTTGGATCCCTTTTACATACAATGTTGAGCTGAATTGAGCTAGGATCTTACGGGGTCTTACAATATCTCCCCCTTGGGAACATTCATCCTCGAATGAGACTGATTAAGCTGAGAATACTGATGAATTGAGGTTACATACTGAATATGAATAACTAAAAACATGATCACATGAATGAAGCTAAAACATGATGAATGACTGATCTGATTCGTGAATGCATGCAATGACATGAAGATGATTAAATGGATGAAACTGAGAATTGAAAAGAAAAATCTAATGCCATCACCAAAAATAATATGGAAAAGAAAAGCTACAGATCTTAGCCAAAACTCGCACTTACTGAATTTAGCAAACAGTTGATGGGATATAAGAGTCTGCAATACTATTTTGAGATAGTTTGCATGATTATTTTTACTACAGGAATAGACAAGAATATCATCAATGAAGACTATGACGAACATGTCCAAGTACTATTTGAACACTCGGTTCATCAAGTCCATGAAAGCTGGTAAAGCATTTGTCAGACCAAAGGAATAACAAAAACAACAACATACCCAGTATATTCCCACCAAGTGGGGTCTGGAGAGGGTAAGTGTACTCATTCCATACCACTACCTCAAATGTGAGATAGAGAGGCTATTTTTGATAGACCCCTGGCTAAAAAAAAAAAGCAATCTAAGATAAGATAAGGAATAGTAGTAGAATATGATAACACTGAAATTAACATATTCAATAATAACAAAAGCAAGATACTCCAAGTAAAAAACAAAACATACAACATCCTAACTCAGACTAGACTTCTACCCTAATTTGCGTCCTTCACAACTTCCTATCTAGGGTCATGCCCTCAGTAAGCTGAAGTTGCTCCATGTCATGTCTAATCACCTCCTTCCAATATTTTTTTGGTCTACTTCTACCTTACTTTAAACCATCCCTAGCCAATATGTCACACCTCCACAGTGGAGTATCTATGCTCCTCCGCATCACATGACTGAACCATCTCAACCTCGCTTCCCTAATTTTGTCTTTCACCAAAGCCATTCCCACCTTATCCTGAATAACTTCATTTCGAATCCTATCTTTCCTAGTATACCCACATATCCACCGAAGCATTCTCATCTCCTCCACCTTCATCTTCTGGATGTGGAACTTCTTAACAGGATAACACTCTGCCCCATACAACAAAGTCGATCTAACCACCACTCTGTAAAACTTGCCTTTAAGTTTGGAGGTACCTTTTTATCACATAAGATACCAGAGGCGAGCCTCTATTTCATCCACCCTACCCCGATCCAATGAGTGACATCCTCGTTAATCTCTTCATTATCCTAAATCATCAACCCCAAATACTTAAAACTATCTCTCTTACTGATAGAATAAGTGTCAATCTTAACAACCACATCAGACTCAAGAGACACCTCGCTGAACTTACACTCCAAATACTTCGTCTTGGACCTACTCAACCTAAACCCTTTAGACTCAAGAGTTTGCCTCCAAACCTTCAACTTAGCATTAACTCCACTACGAGTCTTGTTAATTAAGACTACATCATCTGCAAAAAGTAAATAATAAGGCACCTCATCCTGAATGTGCCGCATCAAAACATCCATCACCAAGGCAAAAAGAAATGGACTAAGCGTTGATCCTTGATGTAACACCATCAAGAAGGGAAAATGCTCTGAGTCCCCTCCCCCAAACCTAACTCAAGTCTTTCCTCCATCGTACATATCCTTAATTGTCCTAACATATACTATAGGTACACCTCTAATCTCCAAACACCTCTAAAAAACCTCCCTGAGAACTTTATCATAGGTCTTCTCTAAGTCGATAAACACCATGTATAAATACTTCTTCCTTTCCCTATATTGCACCACCAATATCCTAACGAGATGGATGACTTCTGTAGTCGAGCGCCCTGGCATAAATCCAAATTAATTTTCATAAATAGTAACAATCCTCCACAACCTCAGCTTTATCACCCTCTCCCAGACCATCATAGTGTGACTCAGAACTTGATACCCCTATAATTATTGAAATCCTGAATATCGCCCTTATTCTTATAAATAGAATTATCTTACTCTACCTCCAAGCTTTGGGCATCCTTGTCGTCTTGATAATTATGTTAAACAACCGAGTCAACCACTTCATACCTACCCCTCTTATACACTTCCAAAACTCTACCAAAATCTCATGTGGCCTCATCACTCTACCTCTACGCATCATATGAATAGCCCATTTAACCTCTTCCACCTTAATGCGCCTACAATAGCCATAATCGCAAAACCTCTCAGAATGCTCCAATTCTCCTAACACAATACTAGTATCATTTCCATCGTTCAGAATCTTATGAAAGTAAGACTGTCATCTCTTTTTAATATGCCCCTCCTCCACCAAAACTTTGCCGTTTATATCCTTAATACACTTTACCTGATCTAAGTCCCGAGTCCTCTTCTCCCTAACCTTGGAGAGCCTATACAACTTTTTATCCCTACCTTTACTATCTAACATTGTGTATAAACTTTTGAAAGCAGCATCCTTATCCCTCGTGACTGCTAACTTCGCCTCTCTCTTAGCAATCTTATACTCCTCCCTATTCTTTTGTTTATCTTATTTATCTTTACTCTCTGCCAAATTTGCATATGCTCTATTCTTGGCCTCCATCTTTCCCATCACCTCTTCGTTCTACCATGTGTCCCCTTGGTGCTTGTCCAAACGACTACGCGAGACCCCCAATACCTCTCTAGATGTATTCCAGATGTAGTTGGAAGTCTCATCCCATATACTATCTATATCCCCTCCACTCTCCCAAGACTTTCTCTCCATCAACTTATTCCCTATATCCAGTGCACTGGCCAAAGTCAGACTGCCTCATCTAATCTTCGATTGACCCTCCATACCTTTCCTTCTTCACTCTTTTATGATCTCTAAGTCCATCATCAAAAGCCTATGTTGGGTCAAAAATCTCTCTCCATAAGACCTTACAATCCTTACAAATACCCTTATCCCCTTTTCTAAGGAGCTAAAAGTCAATATGAGTCTTGGCAACCGAACTACAGAAGGTAACCAAGTGAACTTCCTTCTTGGGAAAGTTTTAATTAACTACCACTAACCCAAACACCCGAGCAAAATCTAAAAGTGCCACTCCTTCAACATTTCTTACACCAAACTCGTGTCATCCATGCACATCATCATAACCTTTCAAAGAAGACCCTATGTGCCTATTGAAATCCCCTCGTATGAAAAGCTTCTCATTACTGGGGACACTCTTCACCATCTCGTCCAAATCCTCCCAAAATTTCTTCTTTTCTTCATCATCCAAGCCTATATGGGGTGCATGCGTACTAATAATATTCCAAGAAGACCCTCCAATAACTAGGTTAATTGACATCATCCTATCGTTGACCCTCTTAACCTCTACCACTTGCTTCCTAAGCTCATCATCTACTAAAATACCTATACCATTCATATTCTTCACGCTTCCTGAGTACCACAACTTATATCCATCTACTACTCAAACCTTAGAACCTACCCATTTGGTTTCTTGGAGACAAGCTATATTAATTTGCCTTTTTCTAAGAATTTTCACGAGCTCTAATGACTTCTCCTATAAAGACCCTATGTTCCACGACCTTACTCTCAACCTATAGTCATCCTTATTTCCTTTACCCATTCTACCCCTGACCCTACCCCTGCCTTAGTCCACGCCTCCAACCCCGACCCTGACCTAAGCCTTGCGTATAGACATGACCCCATGCCAACACCATCAATCACAGCCACCACAGACAGCACCGACCAAGAACACTAAAAGCACAAAGCTTAGACGACAAACCAAAAAAGTACTACCAAGTCCACACTTTAGAACTACTAAGAACAACAAAAAGCAAAAACACAAATAGGATTAACAAGTAAAACACTATTTGAAATACAAAAATCAACCAGTAAATCGTCACCCACAAATAAGATAGTCAGCCAAGATGCGAAGAAAATAGATTAGAAATAGGAATATTAAGAAAAACAACCAATAGCAGCCCCTAGAGTCAAGAAAGCTATACACACAACTAGAAAATATAGAGCGAGTGCACCTGATCAAAGCTAGATCAATTTTACTTGATTGAATCGCTGGATTCCGATAATTTGCGGTAGAAATTGATCGCCAAAATTGTGTTGTCACTGTCGAAATCTGCACTTGTTGTACCTGCCAGGGGATATAGAGAAAGAAAAGAAAGGGATCACCAAAGTGAGATCGCCTAAAATATGTCATCAAAACTGCACCAGCGCGGTGCTTGTGCAAGACTGAGTCGCCGGCAGAGAAGAATTCACCTGATAATTCGGCCGCAAGAAAGTAGCCAATAAAAATGTTCACTTATTCTGAAAGAGATGAGGCAGATCGGCCCTCGAAAAATTAGGGTTTTTGAAACTGTTGTTCTGGTAGCACTCAATGTTCTTCGATAAAATGGTCGGTGAGGTATTGGCCAGCGGCGAGGTGCTTTTTCTCACGTATTTACCGGTCAAAATGGAGAAACTGTACCGGCGAGTTGTTGGCGTAATTTTTTTTTGTGGAGAGCCTGTATCGGTGCAAAAATATATGACATAACTAGAAATTTAAAGTGACCATAATGGGTCCTGAAAGTCGTCTTTGGAATGTCACATTCTCTGACTCTGAGCTGATGATAGCCGAATCTGAGGTGTATCTTAGAGAAATAACTGGCACCTTGAAGTTGGTCGAACGAGTCATCAATCCTCGGGAGTGGATATTTATTCTTGATTGTGACTTTGTTCAACTGACAGTAATCGATGCACATTCTAAAAGAACCATCTTTCTTTCGCACGAAAAAAATTTGAGTGCCCCATGGGGAAATATTGGGCTTGACGAATACCTTGTCTAGGATATTTTTTGGCTATTCTTTCAACTCCCTACGCTCATCTGAAGCCATTTTGTAGGGAGGAATAGAGATAAGTCGGGTATTTGGAAGAAGGTTTATTCCGAAGTCAATATCCCTTTCGAAAGGAACCCCGGGAAGGTCTTCAGGGAACACATCTGGAAATTCCCTCACTACTGAAACTGACTCAAGATTGGGAGTCTCAAAATTAGAGTCATTGACTCAAACAAGATGGTAAACACACCCCTTAGATATCATTTTTCTTGCTCTAAGGTACGAAACAAGCTGACCCCTAAGCACTAAAGTACTACCCTTCTATTCAATCACTAGGTCATCTGGAAATTGAAACTAAACGACTCTGTTTCAACAGTCAACTGAAGCATAGCATGAGTAGAGCCAATCCATGCCAAGAATGACATCAAAATCAGTCATCTCTAACTCCATAAGATCGACTGAAGTGACTTTCTAGGATATTATGATCGAACAGTTCATGTATACCTACCTGGCTATAATAGTGACACCTACTGGGGTAGATACTGAGAAGGATTCTACTAAGGTTTTGAGATGGACTCCGAAATTGACAATTATATAAGGGGTTACAAAAGAGAGTGAAGCCCTGGAATCTAACAAAGAATAAATATGTAAATGAAAGACTTGTAACGTAACCATAACCATATCAGGAGAACTTTCCTAATCATGACGGTTCTGGAGGGCATACAATCTATTCTGGCGCTGATCGTTGGTGGCACTGGAAGTGGCGCCCTACTGAGTTGAGCGACCTGCTGGTAGTCATTCCTACCTTTCCACATACCTGTCGGACACTCTCTTATCATGTGGACTGTCTTGCCACATCTAAAACATGTATCACTGCCAGCCTTACACACACCTTGATGATTTTTACTACACTTTTAGTAAAGCAAATTAGTCTGATCACTGTTCATACTACCCTGAGTCTTAGAGCCTGGCGCTCTATCCTGGTTACCATTTCTGGATTTTGGAACTGGAGAACTATATGAGGATGGAACTGGGGTGGAAGATTTCTGACAGAATTAAGGATGGTTACCACATTCCGACCTCGGCAGAGCAAAGTTGAAACTACTTGTCCTAGCCCTCTTGTTCTCCCTTTCTCTCTCTTTTTTGTTCCTTAATTTACTGAGCATAGACCATCAACCTAGACAAGTTTATCTCCTTAATAAACATCACGGTCCTACACTTCTTGACCACATTATCAGCTACACTAGAGATAAACTTACTCATCCTAGACCTGTTATCAGACACCACATGAGGAGCATACCTTTCCAACTGAGTAAACTTAAGTGAATACTCATTTACACTCATACTACCCTGCTTTCAATTAATAAACTCTAGAACCTTAGTTTCCCTAAACTCCAAAGGGGAGAATCTATCTAAAAAGGTTGTAGCAAACTTCTCTCATTCTACAGGCCCTGCATCTGCACCTCTATCCCACTTCCACTGCTTAAACCAGGTGTGATCTATATCCTACAACTGGTAAGCATCCAACTCTGCACTCTCTCTAGAAGTCACACCCATAATATCTGTTACCTTCTGAACTATTTCAAGGAGCTCTTACGTATCCTCATCAGAATTGGATCCCAAAAACAAAAAAGAATTCATTCGGGTGAAATCCCAAATCCTGGTTGTGGCAGTATCAGCCACTGAATTGGATGGGATAGCAGATAGTTAATTGTTCTGAGCTGCTACTGAATGGGCTAAAGTAGTAAATGCAGTTCTAAACTTGGCATGAGAGACATGCTTATTCAGGGGATCTTCCTGAACGGGCAAAGCTGCGAGCTAATTTTCGTTTCTTCTTTCGTTAGTCTTTCTGGGAGGTATGTTCTATAAATGAAAGAAATATTGAATTAGAAAGAGAGTTTAAATAGAGCTCATGCTCTTTCGCATGACATGAACACAAAAAAAGGGACATTTTTCCTAAAATGCCTTATAGCCTCTTGTCCATAAGTGTGACGCATTTCACACCCAAGAATATGACTCTACTCAACGCAACTTTTAGAATCCCTAGGAATATTTAAAACCTTAGTCTTTGATACCAAGTTTGTAATGCCCTAGAAATACACCCTGTACGCCACATGGTGCTTACGGTCCCGAGAGACCACAAGCTAGCCCATGAGTTGGTACCTACTGTGAGAACTAAATAAAATAGATAACAAAATAATATATGAAGAATTTAACTAAAAATGTCATAGGGTTTTAAATACTTAAAAATGCGATTAAAAATCATAGTTCTGAAAGCGTCTGAAAATAATACTAGGAAGACTGTTAATAACAACTGGAAAACTAACTATTTGAAATAGTCTGAAAAGCCTCTAACTGACTAAGGAGTTGATGGGATGAGCCCCCAACTAACTTCGATGGACTACAGAGCTTGAAGACTGAGATAAATATAAACGGTCCTCAATATATGAGGACTCACCACTACTACTACTGCTAATGCGCTAGAATGTATAAGTATGGTAGGGAACCTGAGCGTCCGAACCTATGATATAAG
The DNA here is from genome assembly GCA_030864215.1 of Capsicum pubescens. Classification (NCBI taxonomy): domain Eukaryota; kingdom Viridiplantae; phylum Streptophyta; class Magnoliopsida; order Solanales; family Solanaceae; genus Capsicum; species Capsicum pubescens. Next base: position 178,300,092 of record CM061545.1, on the reverse strand, counting down.
ACATCATAGCGCAAGAAACGAGTATCCAGTCAGTACTTTAAATGTATTGGTATATAAGATTAGGTTAGGCTAAAATGTACGGGTCATATGCATGAGATAATAACTGACTGAATAGCATAAGATAACTGAGTATGAATGCATAAAGCTGTAAGAATTTGAGAATGCATAACCAAGCATAAAATATGATTCTGATATAGTCTGTAAACTAAAATATAGAAATACTAATACTGAATAATTGATAGTTGTATGCTATGGTCAAGGACAATTTTCAATGAAAACACGTGGTAAACATAATTTATAATCAAGATTCATAATAACTTCATGAATCTAACTCATAATAACATTTAAAAATTATGGATTTAAACATAAAAATAGATTTTTGGACTCCATGGGTGAAAAGGATCCATTAATGAACTTCACGCATACCTTAATTGATGAATTAGTGAAACTTCTTAGAGATTTCTTGAAGCTTCAGCTTGAATTTGTGAAGTGGCTAGGGTTTGTTCTTAAGAGAGAATTGCTTTCTTTTGAGAGAATTTTGAGTAAAAGATGACAAATAATGCTTTTGGGATCCGTAATTACGTGTTATGGGTCAATTGGGTGAAGGAAAAACACCCAATTGCCCTTGGAAAAACGTACTCAAAAGCAAGAAAAATTGAGGCGGGCGATGAGCCGAGCACCGCGGTCTTTGGACCGGCGGTCTAAGCCCCGCGTTGTGGGCTCTGCCGTGGGCACCCCCCAGCATTACACCAAGCCCCGCACCGTGGGCCCATTCCGTGTGGCCTACTATTTAGCATCTCCAAACGTGCCCTTACGCTCGTTCGAAAATTTCAAAACTTATCCGAGATGTTCTATCGACAACTCCGATCATGAATCAACTTAAAAATTAACTTTTCAATGTCGGAAAGGTCAAAAATAAAATCATCGAAGTTTAGGAGATTTAGAAATGACTAAGTCCTAACACTTAGTGAAATTTTCTAACTCTTGGACCCTTTTTACATACAATGGTGAGAAGAATTGAGCTAGGATCTTACGGGGTATTACAATATCATATTTAAGATGCAAGTGCTCCTATTTTATTTCCGTAAAGGACAAGGTCTATGCATGCATGAAGCGTGATAGACCAATCGATTCTAAATAAAATAATCCTTGAAAAGGATAAGAGCAAATAATCATAATAATAAGACAATGTGTTCTTAAAGATCCTACGACATAACAGTTCATGAAACCTTATGAGAGGTTCAGGTACCTGAAAATAATGAAGTGATGAGATCTGAAAATGTTATGTCACACTATAAACTGATACAAAATGATATTTCTTCAATATCTTTGATACAATATTGACGCAATATTGTAAAAGATTACAAGGATCTAAATTCTATGTTTATTTAAGCATGCTGACATAGAAAAATTTATCAAGTGACGTGAAAGGACGCATCTTGGTAAGCATAACACTTATTTGATTTGCAGTCCAGATACTTGAAGATGTCGCACATGAAATACTGAATATTTTCACTTGACAAAATATATATGAAAGCTTTTAAGAAATCAAAATTTTTAAAGATAATCCTTATATTGCATGAATTTATAACTTGAAAATTATTAAAACTCTTGGAGAGATTTCAAAAGCAATAGATTATTTGCTGAAATGAAAAATATACTAATTTGGATTGGTTATGAAGTACCATATCTTAGTGCAATTGGTGCACTCATGTATCTTGCATATACTGTACCTAAAAAGACTATAGATATGGGCTTATTTTTACATTCCTGATCTTGTTGATTATGTTGATGTTGGGAATTTACTTAACCCGCATAAATCTCAATCTTAAACATGCAATGTGTTCACATATGGGGATACTGTCATATCTTGGAGATATAAAAAGTAGTCTATCGTAGCTACCTCATCGAACCATGCTGAGATAATAGCTATTCATAAAGCAAGCCGAGAATGTGTATGGTTGAGGTCCATGATGCATCTCATTCGAGAAAAATGTGGTTTGAAATGTGACAAAATACCCATAATTTTATATGAAAATAATGCAGCATGCATAGCACAACATAAGGGAGGATTCACAAAAGGAGATAGAATGAAGCACACTTCATCAAAGCTTTGCTATATACACGAGCTACAAAAGAATGGTGATATTAACGTGCAACATATTCATTCAAGTGACAATGTGGTTGATTTATTCACCAAGTCTCCTCCAATTGTAACTTTCAAAAAGATGGTGCACTAGATCGAGATGCAAAAGTTCAAGGATGTTCTCATTAGGGGGAGTTAATACGCGTTGTACTCTTTTTTTGTTATGAGGTTTTGTCCCACTGGGTTTTTCTTGTAAGACTATTAATGAGGCAGTCTATATGCGCATTGTTAGAGATGTGTACTCTTTTTTCTTCAGTAGATTTTTTTTCACTAGGTTTTTTCTAATAAGGTTTTAACGAGGCACATTATCTATCAATTAGGCATTCAAGGGGGAGTGTTATAAATATATTACCATATATAGTGAATGTCTACGTTACCATATATAGTGAATGTCTCTTTATGGAAAAATTAGAAACCCCAAGGTTAGTTTTTCCCTATAAATAAGGGGGTTTTCTTCAATGTAATTCATCCATCAAGAATTTCTCATGAGAAATAAAGAAGTCTCCTCTCTTCTCTCTCAATTCTTCTTCTTCTTTGTTTTATATTTCACAACAAAAACAACTTTCATAAACTGTTTATTTTTAAAAGTATTTTTTTCAAAAAGTATTTGTAGGGATAAGCAATTTATGTTTGGCCAATCAACTTAATCATTACTTTTTAAAAATGATAGAATAATAATTTTTGATGGGTAATTAATTTGAAAATCTTTTTTTTTTTTTTCAATATTGGAGTAACAATTTGTGCGTAGTCAGTCAAGGTTACAAATGTGCTTATAAGGAAAATCTATTTTTTGCTACTAAAAACATTCATAGGCCTTAAAGATTAGTTACATATTTTAACTATTAATTTCATAGAAGCTTGACCAAACATGTTGGTATTAAATTATCCCGTATCTAAAACATAACCAGCAGCCATATTATCTATTCCTTTGTGCGCTTTTGTATGTGTGTACGTTTCAAAGGAAAACAAGTTGGTTTAAATTTAATGATAGACAAATGAAGAAAGATAAAATTAGTTGGATGCGCTTGCTGATTGTTGGATAAGTTGCATAAGCACCAGTGGAATCTAGTGCTAGTTCCGATTTTATTTAATTAATCTATCAAATAAGTAAGTTATACCAGTAATATTTTTCTCTCTTTTGCTAAATAAGGTTGATAAAAAGAAAATATAATATAAATATATGCATTATATCCCGAGCTCTTTGGTCCAACAAAGCTACGTGTACATGGGACTTTTCCCTCTTTATCATATACATTTCAAACAAGAATTGAAGAAAAGTGATTGAAATAGGAGTTTTGAAGCTTACCCAAGCTAAAATGTAACATTTGATAGAATGCCTAAACTGGGACAATTGATGATAATTTTTTACCCTTTTTATTTGGGGGAACAACTACATTTTTGCTCTACAACAAAGTATCAGTAAAATGTCTACTGCAACTATATTAAGGCCATACCAGATGCAATCCAATCAGTTAGATCTCTGGAAGAAATCATACCACCATTGATACTTGCACTGCAGTGCATACATGCTGTTAGCTATTTTGCATGAAGGAAATAACAAAGCAACATCTCTTATTTCGAAGTTGTGAAAAAGTTGGTCTAGTTTATCTTTTTTTTTAAATGAGAAAACGATTACCTAAATGTAGGGGTGTTCATTGGTTGGTTCGTTTTTTATTAGTTTGCAATTTTTAAATATGCTAAATCAATAATCAAATCAATAAGATATTTTTTATTGATTTTAGTCCTTAACGTTCGATTATCGATTTAATTGATAAGAAAATACTCATAAAATTGAAATAATAGCAACTAACATGAAAAGAGATTGAATCTTAGTTGCACCCAAAATCCTACATGATGTGTCTTAATTTACTAGAATCAAAGCTTGAACTGAATGTTAGTTCACGAAATTGAATAAGTTTGTTAGTTTATCGAAATTAAAGAGAAATTAAGATATATATATATATATATATATATATATATATATATATATATATTTCTCTTAGTATAAAGTCTATTTTCTAAATAATATATTTTAAATGATTTATAAATTTTCCAATGCTAAATATTATGATTTCTTATCCTGATCAAAACACCATATATTTTAAAAACATTTAATTTTTAAAATATATTTTTCTCGTTACATGTATTTTAGGACTCGAAATATTATTTTGACCTTTTTAGACATTTGTGCAGCTCCTACTTCAACTTAGTAGTCCTTTAATTTCTCGTATTTATTTGAATTAATAAAATAACCTAAATGACTTTTACTTTTTTTTTATTAAAAAAAAAAAATGTAACCCACACGTATAAAATATTTAATACCCAAGATTTTGTTTTCAAGTTAGTCTAAAACTAAACACATATGCAATGTACACATAGAGGTAGGATTTTTATTTTCAAGTTAAAATATTTAAAAAAAAAAAAAAAATTGAACACATACGCAACGTACACATAGTATTAGAATTTGTTTTTCAGGTAAAATTTATGTAACACTAATTTGGGGGAAAAAGATATCTATTACTAAGTAATATTTTTCATTTTTTCTCTTAAATATATTTTAGAACTTTTTTCTTTTCATATATTATAGAACTCTTTTTTCACATATACAAGGAAAAAAATCTATCAATACTAATTATCCATAATTTTTCTTTTATCATCTATTTTATGATTCATTAATTTTTCAAAATTATAAAAAATTATAAAGCTAATAAAATAATACTTGAAGGAAAAGGATGAAAATATGATTTATTTATTTTTCTTTTGCAAAGTCTCTTAATAAAGAAAAAAAAATAAAATATGTTATAAATGTATCTACGTTATAGTGAATGTCTATCAAGAATATAGATAAGATCTATTAAGATTTATTTGATATATATTAGGATATGAAGTATGTATCTTTTAGAGAGAAAGTAGAAGTAATTTTTTCTATAAATAGAGGGTTTTTATTCATTATAAATCATCCTCAGTCCCTCAAGATGATCTTCATTCCTAAAGAGAAATAAAGAAGTCTATCTCTTTTCTCTCTATTTATTTTTGTTGTTCTTACTTTATATTTCATAACACGTTATCAGCACGAGTCTCTAACTTCAAGATTGAGTTGCACTTCTTACGAACTCACGGTGTTAATCTCCTTACGAGAATTGAGAACGAATGCAACCAACAACATGATCGGGTATGTTTAGGATTGTAATTAAGTTTTGGCATTATTTTGCAAGAAACAAAATTGCTTTACAATAAAAGTATGACCATACTTCTACATGAGATTAATAGCTTCAATAAGCTATATTAGATGAGAAATTAACCTGCAGTTGTTGTCGTTATTTAATAAATTGTTTCTTTCTAATTCTCGAGTTATATATATATTATAATAATGATTCTTTGTCATCTTTGAAAACTTTTGAATAACAGGGAAAGACAACAGATAAAAAGGATATCTTCATACCCAAAACAAGACTCTCATGTTTTCTTTTTGTAATGAATTTTTTTGGGCAGATTCAAATTATCAGTGGTACGGTGACTACTTTTAGTCTAGTCGTGATTTTATTTATTTATACTATACTTATTAAAAATAGTAAATACTCTGGCCTATTTATTAATTGAGGTTAAGACTTAAGACAGTGGATTCAAGTCTCATCACACCAAGAGTGTAAGATATCGGATTAGATGCACCATGATGATAAAATGTTGGATTAAGTTCCATCGATTTATGAGCCTAAGACGTCTTTATATGGATAAGACATTGAGTTTGAATCTCAATTCACAATATTGATGATATTATGACGGTTAAGTCAAAATAATGTATTTTTGATGAAAAAACGTGAAATTTGTCGATTGAATATGCTCCATCCCAAGAAGTGAATGTGATAGCAATATATGATAAGTCTGAAAGATGATAATTTGCTCCATTCTTGAAGTGAATGTGATAACAATATAGAGAAATTCTCTTTATCATATTTATGCTTCGATTTGCTCTTGAAGTAGCAATATCATGAAAGAGGTTATAATCTATCAAATTTTGATAGACTTAGGGCAAGATTATATTTCCATTCCTGGGAATGAGAATTTCGATTGTTTCAATACAAACGTGCGCTTGATTGTGATGGTACCACAACTCACCTCCGAATGAGGCGGAATAACTGAGAAGAGTTATTTTATAATCTACTTATGAAGTAGTAAATTCGAAAATTTATTCATGTAATAGTAAATCTGAAATTTACTAAAGCAAAAAGGTACATGACATGGTAAACTTGGAGTTTACTAGTATAAAAGTTCATAAATTAACATGAACAATTGCTACATTTCGAAAATGTGCATATTGAGTATTAGACAGATGTTGAAGAAATAGAAGATTCTTCAAAAATTATTTATGTTGCTTGTTCTCGTGATAAGTTGGTTGGACCAACTAATGTTGGGATTTGATACCTCAAAATTTGAAAAGTATAAAAGGTAAATAAGTGCTCGTTCACCCGTTATGTGATCTATTAAGAAACATAGAAATAAGAATTACTCTCTTTTCTCTCTACTTTTCTTCTTCATTCTTTGCTTTATATTTCATAAAACCTTATAAGAAGTTTAGGTACCTGAAAATAATAAAGTGATGAGATCTAAAAATATTATGTCACATTGTGAACCGATACGAAATGATACATCATCAATATCTTTGATACAATATTTGCGCAATATTGTAAAAGATTATGAGGATCTAAATTCTATGTTTATTTAAGCATGCTGACGTAGAAACATTTATCAAGTGATATGAAAGGATGTATCTTGGTATGCATAAAACTTATTTGATTTGCATTCCAAACACTTGAAGATGTCACACATGAAATATTAAATATTGTCACTTGACAAATTTTATACGAAAATATTTTTAAGGATTCAAAATATTTGAAGCATATAAAAGTTTCTGGAAAACTTATTTATAATCCTTATATTGTAAAAGCTTATAGCTTGAAAATTATTGAAACTCTTAGAGAGTTTTCAAAAGAAATAGATTATTTGTTGAAAAGAGAAATATACCGAATTGAATTGGTCCTGAAGTATTATATCTTAGTGCAATTGGTGCACTAATGTATCTTGCAAATACTACAAGGCCTGATATTGCCTTTTCAATCAATTTGCTAGCAAGGTATGTTTCTGCTCCTTCTAGGAGACATCGAAATGGGATAAAAGACATGAACTTATTTCATTCTAAAGCTTGCAGTCCCGATCTTGTTAGTTATACTGATGATGGGTACTTACCTGATCCGCATAAAGCTCAGTATCAAACAGGCTATGTGTTCATATGTAGGGGTACTACCATATCTTGGAGATATACAAAATACTCTATCTAGCTACTTTATTGAACTATGCTGAGATAATATTATTAATGAAGCAAGCCAAGAGTGTGTATGGTTGAGGTCCATGATACATCTCATTCGAGAAAAATGTGATTTGAAATGTGACAAAGTACCTACAATTTTATATGAAGTTAATGCAGCATGCATAGCACAACTTAAGGGAGAATCCATAAAAGGAGATAAAACGAAGCACATTTCGCCAAAAATTTTCTATACACATGAGCTACAAAAGATTGGTAATATTAACGTGCAACCGATTCGTTCAAGGGACAATGTGGTTGATTTATTGACCAAGACTCTTTCAACTGCAACTTTTAAGAAGATGGTGCACAAGATCGGGATGCAAAGATTCATTGATCTTCTCGTCAGAGGAGCAAATACGTGTTGTACTCTTTTTCCTTTTCAAGATTTTGTTCCACTGGATTTACCTTGTAAGGTTTTTAATGAGGCAGCCTATATGCGTATTTGTTAGAGATGTGTACTCATTTTCCTTCACTAGATTTTTTTTCACTGAGTTTTTTCTAGTAAGGTTTTAAAGAGACACATTATCTATCAATTAGACATTCAAGGAGAGTGTTATAAATGTATTTACATTATAGTGAATGTCTATCAAGAACATAGATAAAATCTATCAAAATCTATTTGATATCTATTAGGATATGAAGTGTCTATTTTTTAGAGAGAAACTATGAGTAATTTTTCCTATAAATAGAGGGGCTTTATTCATTGTAAATCATCTTCAATCCCTCAAGATGATCTTCATTCCTAAAGAGAAATAAAGAAGTCTCCTCTCTTCTCTTTCTATTTATTTTTGTTGTTCTTACTTTATATTTCATAACAAAATACCATTTGTAAGAACCTTCACACTTTTAATATAATATAGATAGATATAGATTACAATTTTTATCAATAAAATTTTGGATTATTAATTTACCATATAAATTGAAAAACTTGTCCAAAAAGTCGATCATTGAGGGATATTTAGATTAATTTTTAGCCTTTTTTCTGTTAAGAGTTATTATTCTTTTGGATTATCTAAACTACAGTCGTTTTAGCCTTGAAGGCCACCGATTCTTCCAAGCACACACTCATCCCAACACATGGACCGGACAGACAAAAACACAATTTTAAAATAATATTTAAAAAGTAAGCACTCAAAGCTTAAAGTCTCACTTACCTCAGTAACAAGTTTTTCACAACCTTGTTACTGTAGAACATTAACAAACAACCTCCAATGGCTTCAATCTATAAAAAATATTTATTAAAGATATCAATCATACTAGTCGGGACCCATTTCTTAATATCCCTAATTTTCAAGCTTAAAGCTAAATTATAAATTAAAGATAAAATTATTTGTATAATACAAACCCATTAATAAATCATTTATTCAATAAATTAACACCTAATTAATCTTAAATAGATGAATTGTGCATGGAAATTTTACTAAAGAAATTTGCACTTATATAGCAACTATATAGCTAACAGTGCAGCCTTTAATTGCTAAAAGAAAATCCCACCATCATCATTGGTCAATGATTACTTATTCAATATTCATTATCATATCATGAATAGATATTCCTCTAATCATTACTCAAATTATCACTCTATCTATTACAATAGTAGGCAACAGTTTTCACATTTAATAATTCTTAAGCCCTCACACAAATGTATATCAACATAAATATTACCTGCAGATTCACACTTGAGCAGTGATCCAAAGATTCTCCTTGTGTTTGGTTATAAACTTTCAAGAGTTTTTTTCCTCTGTAAGTTTTTTTTTTCTTTCAAATATAAAAGAATCAAGAAGCTCTAATATTCTATTCCTCTGAACTAAAACGTGAAAAAGAAAACTGAATAGGGCGGAGGGTTTTGGATTTTGGCTTGCTCACTTTAATTCCCTTAATTTTTCTTAATTAATATTAATAATATAGGTTAATTACCTATTTATCCCTCATTAAAAGTCTTGATTATTATAGATTTAAGGATTGTGGGTGCTTAAAAAAATTAAAAAGCTAGAAAAAAAAATCACCTCAAAGAGGTTTGACCCCGAGGCACCTTCCAGTGGAGAACATTAAGACCAGCCTAAATGTCAATGCACCCAACCAACTTTTATTTAAGTGGGTGCTTTTATATATTTTATACCTATTTTTGTATATTTTCTATGTAATTTTACCTATTCCGTGTTGAGTTTAATGGGTGTCGCAGCACCCTATAATTTAAAGTAGGTCCATCCTTGTATCCATTCCATTACTTGTTAATGGTGGTTTTTCAAAAAGAGTTTTTCCACGTATATCTTCTTGTCGTTGTACATCTTGAAGTCTAGTGAAGCCGTGTGTGGCCTATTTCAATTCACTAGCATTGTTGACATCTTGTTGCTCTTGTTGTTGTTCATCTTGAAATCTAGTGAAGCCGTGTGTGGCCTATTTTGATTCACTAGCATTGTTGGCATCTTGTTGCTCTTGTTGTATCTTGTTTATTTTGTTGTGAACTTGATCTTGTATCACACTGCCTAATGGTTTTAAAAAGTAAGAAGAAGAGAATTAGTCTGTATGGGAAGGGTGCCTAACTCCCTACCGTATTTGGCTCTACTACTTTCTCTCTTTTTTCCCTATCTTCCTCTTCTTCTTGATCTTTTATATTGAGCCTTTCATTTTTAGTAGGTTGAAGGTTACATCATACTTCTCTAAAGAATTATGATCCTTCTTTGGCACCTCTACCCGATTATATAGTTCAGTGATTAAAGGGGTCAAGAGTTTCTTTTGTTCAGTGACCAAAGTCCTTACTACCTTTTTCATGTCTACCTTGTTGATTTTATCTTCCAAAGCTATATTGGATGGGTTTGGAACCCTAAGAGATTCATTAATAGTTTTTGCATCTACTGATATATTCTTTCCTAGAATATGATATTTTGGAGAGGCAAATACTAGACCAAGATTGGGAGTGTGTCATAGAACCTCCGAAATATGTCCAGGCTGCATGTCTGTGATGAAGTTATATTGAAATGTCATTATGAAAATTTGTTAGCATAAAGATAATGACAATCAAATCTTGCATATTGGCACATTTCTAGTATCTTTGGTTTCTGAACATTTCTAGTATCTTTGGCACATTTCTGTTGAATGTGCAAGTGAACCTGCTGATATCTTGATAACGCTCAAATTACACTTCTCTTACGAGAGAGTAAGCGGTCGTTGTCAAATATATAACCCAACTAGGTTGGGGTCAAATCCCACAGGGAATATGGTGTTAATTAAGTTGTGTGCAGATTAGTTGACTTTTAATCGTTCGTTTTCATAAAATAAATAGGAGGTTTGATTCAGTTCACAAATTAATGGTTTCAGTTTAACGAGAAGAAATATGTGTAGTAGTATTCAAATTCAAAGAAATAGCAAGCTAGGGTTATGTCCACCTTGTAGTTTTCAATACTTTCTAACTATGGGCTTTACGAATTCATACATGCATCGTGCTTACAGAGAAACGTATTGTATTTAATAACATAATTCTAGTGTTTCTCAACCATCAAGGACTAATTCACTTTAGTTCTCTCGAATCAAAAGCATTTACCAAAAACAATACGAAATCTCCAAGTAGTTAATCCTGCTAAGGCATTAACTTATAAAATAGGGGTTGGTAATCCTATTTTCTTGTCACTACTCTCTTTTCCGAACAACAATCTTTCTTTCGAACAAGTTGCGTTTTAAGGCATATCCTCTATGTTTGCAACCACAAGAATTCAAGATAAACGAAGAGAGTATGATATAAACAAGTCAATGCATAATGAATTCAAAACCCAAAGTGATAGATTGTATGCTGCAAGGCTTCCATAACCCTAACTAATAAACTTAGCTACTCATGAATAAAAAGAAAGCATCATAAATATATTCATCATACCAAAAACTAGAAGACGATCTTGGTGTGCGAATACTGAGAGCAAGAGAGAAAAAACATTTTTCTCTCTCTCTCCTAAGCTAAGCCACTATTCTCCTCTCTCTGAATAATATAGAATAATTCAATAATGAATAAAAATTCAGCATTAAGCCTTTTAATAATCTTTTCTCTCATAATTGCCTTCTAAGTCCCTGAACTAATTATAAATGACAAACTAGTCTTGGACATAGTTTCTAGGCGCCACATTTGGTCCAGATTGCTACTCTCTCTTGTGTCATATGTCATCCACATTCCATAGTCCCATAATGTCTTCATCTACCTCATTAATACCTGAAATCATGCTAATCACATCGGTTAGCTCAATTACATAGAAGTAGAGTAAAAACATAAGAAACTAAGCACTTTGTTCTCTAAACATAGCTAAAATATGGATAAATTATGGTGCTTAGGCGTATAAATACACCCAAGATCATATCTACAGTCACTTAAGAGTAATTATATGTAAAAGCACTTAGAGTAATAATTTGTGAAAGTAAACCTGGTGACATCTATTAATACTGACCACTTAAGTTTATTTGATGTTTAATTGGAACCAGTGTTTCCTCTTAACTTTCTTACTCCTATTGTTCTTCAAAGTATTGTTACTTTGAATGTTGACTTCCAAGGATTGAGTTCTTAAATATGGGGCTATGAGATGGATCTAATGTTATTACAGGATTTATTAGATAAAGTCTGCACCACCCCCAGCAGAAAAGGTTAAAGAACTTTACTAAGAATCCACTTTCATGATTTTTCTTATTCTGCGGATAATAATTTGAAATGCTTCAAAAATTATGAGAATTCCCAGTGTAGTGGAACTAACACTCTTAGTGATGTGTACAGATACTGCATATATTGAGTTGTTCCATGGACTGACTTTTCAACTTTACTCATGAGGTTCATTACTAATGTTTTTTCTGCTTTGCTGGTCATATTATTCTGAAAGCCAATTAAGATCCATTGCCTGCATTATTTGAAGTTCAAATCTCATATTATTCTTCTGCTTTGATGGTCATATTTTTTCTAATATGCTCTACCAAACGACCCCTTAGGAATATGATCCAGGATATTATGATCAATAGTACATGGTTTCAGAGTGAATAAATTTTTTTAGTGTTTAATAGAAGCTTAGTAATCTTGTGTCACCATATTCTCATCTACGGTTCTTCTTCTGAATTCTTTGAATGGCAAGTCTTCTTTTTCTTTCTCTAATAACTGAATAGAAGTACTTAGTATAACTATAATCATCTTCAAGATACTTAATCTTTTCCTTTTGTCTTAGCATAGAGTCATGCTTGCTGAGCCAGTACACATATTCAGCATGCCCCCTGTTCAGCTCTTGTCTAGAGTCTTCAGATCTAGTAACCAAGTCTACATCCTCAAGATGTTGCATCTTAGTCTCCCACACTTCAGTTTGTTCATTGAAATCACCAATATTATTTCTGGATTATTTCTCAAGTCAGCCTCAACCTGTATGCCTTTGCTTTGTTCCACTGTTTAGATTAGTGAACGAATTACTTGATTGATTCTTCAATTTCATGTTTTATATAGAGACTATAAATGCCAAACTGAGTCGGATGGAATGAAAGTATACTTTACCATTACTTGCACTATTGCATGTTACGCTTCTGCTTAGCAGAAGAAATGACATAGGGCTTTCAACTTTGTATATATGTCTGCATGAGTCGGGGGGGTGGTTGTAGTTACACATATTGGTTGAGTGTTAGATGCTTGGTCCTTGGTGCCCTTCATCCTATTGTTACATCTAGTACTTTGTAATCTTCAAAGTCATTATCACTGCATATGTTGGTATCCTTTCTCCACCCTTTCTTCTTGTTTCAATATACGAACAGAAAATGTGGGGGTCTGGATTAGATGGGTTCAATGCCTATTGCACAACAACTGTTGTCACCATTAGCGTAAAATTCGGTCTTAGCACATTGAAATGACAGGTTTTCTTGTTTAAGTCATGCTTGAATTCGTGTAACTTGGTTCTTGAAATTGTCTCTAGATGATTGTATTGCTAGAAATGCCCCCTTTTTGTCCCTCCTTTAGGGCATTGGCTCCCTATATACCTGTAGACCCCTTCCAAACTATCTACCTATAGCTTAAACAATTGAAAAGAATCCACCTAAACTACTACTTCTGTTGGATTTGAGTATTTTCGAATCATGGACTCCATGATCTATTTGTATTAGTTTTAAGATGTTTTGGTCTATGCTGCCTGGACTTGTCTTCATACTTGCATTATCTCTTTTTCTAAAATTTTACAGGAATATGAAAATGGAGAAAAAGAGCGCCCTTTTATTGATGTCTACGAAGAGACGCATAGGAAAAAAATAAGGACGGTACAAGAGGAGATTGGGTCAAAAAGCGTGCTAAGAATGCATATGTAAGATAATAACTTTTACATACATTGTTTTTTATTACTCAACTTTGCTTGTGTACATACTGAAAAATAATTTTTCTTTCAGGAAGAATTTTAAAAAAGCATAGAAGAGTGGAGTCAAACCCAACCTACTTCAGAGGATGGTACTATGGTACAACCATCACCTGCAGAGCTGAATAATATGTGGACAACTGTAGTAGGTGGTCCAAAGAAAAGTAGAACCTATGGTACAGGGGTTCTCCAATCCTCGAGTAGCCTTCATTGTTTCCCAGTTCCTCTTCTACTTTGCAAACTATGAAAGAAATGGAAGCGATGAAAAAGCAAATTGTGGAATTAACGCAGAAATGTGCAGCTAATGGTGCTAAGTTTGCTAAATTTAATAAATTGGAAAAGTTGGTTAAGAAGCACATGCCGCAAGTATTTCATAATGAGGAAGATAATGAATCTGATGATAATTAGATTATAGTTATTGTTCTTGTTTTTGGTTGTGACATTTAGATTTTTAAACTATTTGATTTGTTGTTTGTTTTGAATGGTTTAAAGTGGTGGTATTTATAAATTTTTGTCGTGTTTGATCCTATTATGAAAAATACATTAGTTATGTTGCTTATAATCTGAAAGCAGTGTAAGCTAATGTAATAGAATAATTATTAAATAATTATTTATTAAACAATAATAATTATTTATTAATTTTTCGACTACAGTGATCGGAATAATTATAATTATTAAATAATTATTTATTAAATTTTCGACTACAATGGGCGGAATAATTATAATTATTAAATATTTATTTCCGACTACAGTGGTCAGAATAATTATAATTATTAAATATTTATTTATTAAATTTCTGACTACAGTAGTCGGAATATTTATAATTATTAAATAAATATTTATTAAATTTTCAACTACAGTAGTCGGAATAATTATAATTATTAAATATTTATTTATTAAATTCCGACTACAGTAGTTGGAATAATTAAAATTATTAAATAACTATTTATTAAATTTATGACTACAGTAGTCGGAATAATTAAAATTATTAAATAATTATTTATTAAATTTCCGACTACAGTAGTCGGAATATTTATAATTATTAAATAAATATTTATTAAATATCCAACTACGTTTCTGACTAAAGTAGTTGGAAATTTTCGATTACTGTAGTCGAAAATGTTTTTTCGATAAGCTATATTCCGACTATCATCAAGCAGCCGGAAAGTAGTCGGAACTATCTTATTTTTCGACCACATTCCGACTATATTGGCCGTCGAAAATTTAATATTTTCTAGTAGTGTAGAGGTCCACGTCACTAATTAAAATTATGTGATTGTCCCAATTAAGTTAACTAAACAGCTGAATATATTTCGAGATATTCTTAGGCCAAGCTCCAATAATTGTAAAAACAAGTGAGGCCTAAAATATTCTTTTGTCAAGCCTTACAAACCTCAAAATGACTAGTTAATCATACTCTGTTGCATACATTTTAGTCGATTAATGTTTATGCTTCAGGGTTTTTTCATTCAATTCTATGAATGGTGATCTTCCTCAAAGATTCAAGGTACTGACTATTATGAATAAATGTAAGAGAAAATAAATTAATTCTTATTGATTTATTTTAATTAATGATGTGGAACTCTAGTAAGATGATATATCGCAAAGCAGTATTCGAAAAACTGTCATTAACAAGTTCTGACATGTATGAACCTGTTTTGTAATGACGATGGCATAAACGAGCTAAACTTTTAACGGATGGCATAAATGAGTCATTTCTGATAGTTCGATGGCATATTTGAACCTTTTTCTCTTTGTTTTAATTAATGATGTGAACCTCTAGTAAGATGACACGTGGCAAAGCTATTTTTAAAAAAATACCGTTAACAAGTAATGGCATGAATGAACCTGTTTTGTAACGTCGATGGCATAAACGAGCCAAACTTTTAATGGATGACATAGATGAGTCATTTCTGATAGTTCGATGGCATATTTGGACCTTTTTCCTTTTAAAATTTATTTTGAATCAGGACAAAGGAGGGAGGACATGTAAAATTAAAAAAGGTTTGACAGTTTGGACCACTTTTGCCTTTTTATTTATTATTTATTCACTTGTATTTATTTTTATAATTTTATCTATATATTTTTGATTTATTATTTTATCATACAAATTGAAAAACATGTTCACAATAAATTAGGATATACTTACCATATTTGCCACCGGCATATTTTACGTCACTCCACATTCGTTTCGTCGAATTAATAAGTATATCATGTTCACTTTCTTACTGTTCTTTTTATAACTAATTTTATTAAGAAATATTAAAATAATAAAAATAAAAGAACAAATAAAAAAATCTCCCTCTAGATTTGGTCTCATAACACAAATCTAACTTGTGATTTAATTTGCTAAGTGTTGTGCTAACTAGATAATCTTGTTTAATTACTTACTCGACGTATTTTTATGATTTTAACTCTATATTTAACATTACGATGCAACATCTTAATTTTCACTGGCTTGACGTCTCATGTTTCTATCACCCTGTCACATATGTCTATTCCAATTTCAATTCATGTTTGATGGAAAAAAATTCAATTCCTATTATTTCACAATTTTAATAAAGATGAAATGAGGAACAAAATTAAATATATTTAAAGTACATAAAACAGACATGCAACGTCGAATCAAAAAGAAAAGAGCCTCATGAATACGATAATTAAGTATCATGATTAAAAATAGAAGATTGACGAAGAAATTTACCTCTGGCGATATGTTGATCTGTTGATGCGATTATCGATTCATAATAATTTATATGAATATAAAACTTCTTTTTATTTGCAGTTTTTAGTGAAAATAATATTAAATAGTGAATACGGTTTTCGAACAAAGAAGCTTCCGACACAATCGCTACCATAAAATCATATTTTTGATCTCTCTGTCAACATTGTTAATTGATATTGTTTAAAAAAAAAAGATATATAAGCAAAAGGTTTCGTAGAAATCCAACTCCACAAATGGGTATGAAGGTTAAGGCATTGGATTTTCTTCACCTTTGATTTTGTAAGAATCTATCAATGTTTTCAATTCTTTCATGATTCATTCTGAGGAACTCAAAATTTGTATCTATTTGAATCACTCTTAGATATGTGAATACTCAAAAAATCATGCTTTACTTTTGAGTTCATATGCTTAATTGACTACAATTTCTTCTGCATATTTTTCAACTATTCTGGAGGTTCACAATGCCTCTCCATGAGAGAATAATTTTTTTCTTATAATTCATCATGATTCTTCATCAACGTGGACTACTACAAACCAATTCAATTTGAATCTTTGCTCATGTGTATGTCAATTTTCATCTTTCAAGCCATTAGGACATATCTATGTGTGACATCACATAGATGTACTTGGTAACTCTGTAGCAACTCTTGCTAAGGCCTAACTTGTCAAAATATTTATGACTACTAAAACATGCAACTTTCACAATATAAAAACTGAATCAAAATCTAATGCATCATAAGTTGCTTGAGCAAATTCATCATATTTAACAATTGCTCGACGAAGCAATGTCCGGGTGGCGTGGAGCCTGAATCCCAACAATAATATCCTTTTCGATATCCATCATTTCCGCTATCAACTTTAATTATAGATCCACTCGGTGCTTCGAGCATGAAAAACTACATAAAATAAAGTAGTTAGATATGTTGATCTCCATCATAAATGTTTTCAATTTTTTATTCAATTATAGATTTCATTGATGCTTCAAGCATGAAAAATCACATAAAAAGAAAAAAAGTTAAAATAAATTTCAATAATAAATCTAAAAAATTATGTTTAATCTTCTTTCAAGCTCCCGTGAGGAATTTAAAAGAAATATATAGTCAGACACCCAAAAAAAACTCAAATAACAATGTTGAGTACGAAGAATTAGAAGTAAATCTTATGTACGACAGCAAAATTCAAAGATAGTATTTAATTAGAATTCTACTTCTATTCCCTTTTCAAACAAAAAAGAAACAAACCAGACATGAGATACTTTAAAACTTTCGTACTTGCCTTTCTTTTTATACAAATTATTATAAAAAGTAATTTGTGTAAATAAATGTCGTTCAATGGAGCTTAATACTTTCATATTATTATCAAATATTGTTTGCAAAATATTAGTTAAATAAAACTGTGAAAAACTTCAATTTACTATATTGTTTAATAAATAATTATAAATAAGATAATAGTTAAATTAATTTTATATATGTATATATATGTTAAGAGTCATTAATTTAATAAAATAATAATTAAAGAAGAATTGTAAAATGACAATTTTGTCAAAAAAGAGACGTTTAATGTAGGTCAAAAATTCAAACAATATTTATAAAGTCCTTCACACTTTTAATATAGTATAGATAGAAATAAATAGGGATAAATTAGTAATTTAATATGTTCTTATTGGATCATCAATTTATCGAATAACCCAACACGAAAAAAATCAAAATCAAATCAATAACTCAAATAAAAAAAATATAAAATCACTAAAAATTATTAACACGATAAATCAATAATATTTTTATCGGTTTGATTTATTGGTCGATTCGATTTTTGTACACCCCTAGCCAAATGGGAAGAAATCTACCCAAAAAAAAATTTGTATTCATGAAGAAAAAAAATATATATACACACAATACTAGTGAACATGTCTGCGCTTCGCGCGATAATGATATTGTTTTATTTATATAATATTTTCATTACTTGTACTTTTATTACATCTTTTTAGATTGTTTATATCTTAGGATAGGGTCTATAAAAAATAACCTCTATATATCATTTTTGAGGTGAAGTTATGATTTGTGTACACTTTGTCCTCCCCATACCTCACTTTGTAGGACTACTTTGATGTGTTGTTGTTATTGTATATAATATATTTTTAGGTAATAAAATTTCGAGGAGCAATCTTTTTTCTAATGAGGATGAGTTATTATTATGTATAAAGATGTAAGACTTTCAACTTCTCATTTATATATAAATATTTATCATAAATATTACTAAATTATTGTAAATAAAAATATTTATTAGTAGTTATCATTAAAGGTTAATCTTATGGTAATAATTAGACAATTTATGTAAGCCCTTGTCTTACCCATTCTTATTAAATTGTTGTTCATAATTAATACATTCATATAAACAAAAATATTGAGTAAATCATCTAGTATCTCCTTGTATCATGATTAAACCTCCAACTTCAGAGGGGTTCCTGATCTCAATTTTAGTGTATTTTTGTCACCCTTTTTAGCTGATATGGCACCTTTGACGTGGGCCTCATTTTATGTAGTAAGGGTGTCATGTCAACACAAAAGGGTGAAAAAAATATGTTAAAATTGAGTTCAAGAAGATAATAGAATTCATGTAAAGTTGGAATGTGACATGAATGCTTATCTCAAAAGTATTTATAGTTATTGCTCATAAGCAGTATACATAATTAATGACTTTTTTTGTTGTACAAGGGTGGTCTTATATACTATTAAATAGAGTATTTACATAAATTCTTTCATCTTGTTCGTTCTTTTTATAAATAAATAAATAAAATTAATTATTTAAATAATAAAATTTATAGTTATTGCACTCTTAAGCGTGATACAGAATTAGAAATTTCTAGTTTTACATAAGTTCTCTCATCTTCTATTTCTAAAGAATAACAATCGTTCTTGTAGTAAATTACAAATAGTAATTATATTTAAAAGAAAAAATACTCAATTATTCCTCTGAACTATACCCAAAAAGGTTATGACACACCTCAACTTAAAGGGGGTCCTATTATCCCCTAAACTAATTAAAAGTGTAATTTTGACACCCTTAGTGCCTATGTGGCACATACATGGCACACACATGTGCCTACGTGGACACTTCAGTGTGTTGTGCCACGTATGTGCCGCGTAAGTACTAAGGGTGTCAAAATTACACTTTTAAATAGTTCAGGGGTAATAGGAATCCCTTTAAATTGAGGTGTGTCATAGCCTTTTGGGTATAGTTCATGGGAGTAATTGAGTATTATCTCTATTTGAAAACTTTTGAGTTTTAAAAATAAAGTAAGAAAAACTAAAATTAAAATAAAATAGGTTATCGTGTAATCTTATTTTCTGTCACTTGAGAAAATCTCTCTCTAATGATTTTTTAAAATTTCTTCCAACTATGAATTAATTAACTTCTAAAAGAAATTAAAACTGAAGTGAGTTCGTAGAAGCAAAATCCCCTTATTTCTTTCTTGGCCGTTAAATCAGATGTAGGAGCACAATTCTTGAAGCTTTGAAATTAAATAAATTTAAGTGAGATGGTTAAAATATAAGAGATTACTTTTAACTACGTCTTGCTAAACTTATTTTTTCAAAAGTGTTTATTTTAAAAGGTGGTATGTACGATTAAATTTTTAAAAAAGATAAGTGATTTCACGAAATAGTAGAAACTGTTTCAGAACTAAAAAATATAGTATTGATATAGCTTCTATCTTTAGTTGCAACATTTTTTTAGGCCAATCAATATGCCTAGAGGAACATAATTTTGTGATATCCGTGAAAGCAATGATCTCATGGAGGTATCCCACTATGATAGGTGTACTTAAATATTGGGTGACTAAAACTTTTACGCAATATAAATTTTTATCCGTCGTCTATGAAAAACTCTTTATTGGCCTCGGAATTTTTAAAATAATATAAACAATCACATTCTAAGAAAATGAAAAAGAAAAACTAAAGAATGAGGGGGGAAAAGAAGATAATAAGATTCTTAGCCTAGGAGAAGTTACACATCACCTCTTTCAAGATTAATAATATATTAAGAGTTATTAATTTAATAAAATAATAATTAAAAAAAATTATAAAAGGAGAATCTTATAAAAGAAAAAAAAACTTTTAACGAAGGTCAAAAATTCAAACAACATTTATAAAGTCATTCACACTTTTAATATAGTATAGACATAGACAAGTAGGGGTAAATTAGTAATTTAGTATATTCTTATTGAATCGTCGATTTATCGAATAACCCAACAAGAAAAAATTAAAACCAAATCAATAACTCAATTAAAAAATTAAAAAATTATTAAAAACTATTAACCCAATAACAACAAATCAATAACATTTCTATCGGTTCGATTTATTGGTCGATTTAATTTCTGTACACCCCTAACCAAATGGGAAGAAATCTAACCAAAAAAAATTCTGTATCCATATTTGAAGAAAATCTTATTTTATATATATTCTATAAACTTGGCTTATTTTATATATATTCTAATGAAAATCTTATTTATGATTGTACAAAAAGTAATATGTATTGTACTGTAAACTTGGCTTGATTCTTATCCATCTATTTAATATAGAGTTAATACATAAAAATGACCATAAATTTGACACCAAATTATAACTTTGACCTTAAACTTTGATAGTGCACAAATAGGACCTTTAACTATTCAAAACCTGAACAAATATGACCTCCGATTTTGCAACCCCATGCGTGAGTCTCACTCACGCCTACGTGAAAGGTAATCCAATCACACAGTGTCACGTCTTTAAAAGGGCTAACTTGGAGAGAGGTCATATTTGTGCAGTTTTAAATAGTTAAAGGTCATATTTGTACACTAGCAAAGTTTTGTTTTTTGTGTTAAAACGACGTCCTTTTTATTATTATTATTATTATTATTATTATTATTTATTTATTTATTTATTTATTTCTATAGTAGTAGCACCTAACTTTTTTTTAATTTTAAAAAATTATTATTATTATTATTATTTTATTTTTTTCTATAGCAGCAGCTCCTAGCTTTTTTTTTAATTAAAAAAAAACAGTCACTAGCAGGGATCGAACCCGCACAGTAGGCTGAAGGAAGCACCCAGGAAGAGCAAATAACACCACTGGGCTATCTAAGTGTCTTGTTTCATGTGGTTCAACATTAATATACGTACATAAATATACATTTTCTATCTTATATATATACAACGTAATTTTTTTACCGAGGAGGGTCGGGTGAACCCCATGGCAACCACGTAGTTTTGTCCCTCGTTAATTTGATAACGTTTTAATAACGTTAATTTAATAACATTTTAATTACGTTAATTTGATAACGTTAATTTAATATACTGCTACTACTATCCTTAATAACATTAATTTAATAACGTTTTATTAAAACTATAATTATTTTATTATTAGTATAGTTTCATCTTTAATTTAATATTTAAATAAATAATATTTAGATATATTATATAACTTAAATTCATCCTCTGCTTTATAATATATACATACCCGCTCGATTTTTTCATATGATGTTGACCTGCCTAATGAATAAATCTTCAATATTGCTCTTTTTTCACAATGACAAAAGAAATTTGATGCCATTTTCATCTTTGAGCCGAAAATAATAAAAAAATAATAGTGAAGAGTCATTTAAAGGTCATATTTGTGTAGTTTTGAATAGTTAAAGGTCATATTTGTGCACTGTCAAAGTTTAAGGTCATATTTATGTATTATGCCCTTAGATTTAAAGCTGGATACGCCCAGTTTTGCGTGTTGAACACGCGTTTTGCCATGTAGGATTCAAGATCATATTTGTGCAGTTTTGAATAGTTAAAGGTCATATTTGTGCACTGTCAAAGTTTAAGGTCAAAGTTATAATTTGGTGTCAAGTTTAGGGTCATTTTTATGAATTAACTCATTTAATATGTGTACTGTTTTTTAATATGCAGCCCTTTTTTCCTCTTTTTAACGCTCCAGTATTTCCTTTGAGATTCCAACCATTGTCCTTAAATCCACCTTAATCAATATCAACTCATGGGTCTATTTTAAATACCAAAACATAAATATATATATATATCATCTGCAAATCATAAACATCTTGTGGATTTCTAACCCGACTCAACTCAACACAATCTTTCTCAACATCAAGTACAATCTTTCTTTTCGAATCATTTTCAAATATCAAAGCTTCAAGGAAACATCATAGGACTCATTCTTGATTTTCAATCTCAAATATCGATTTATATATTCAATAGTCAAATTTCTCATGAAAAGGCATAACTCATGACACTTGTCTTAAATCGCTTAGAAATTATCAATACGTAATGACAATATATAACTCACGGAATAAATTCTCAATTTAAGAAACATGATGGTGAAATAATCATAAATATCAAACTTATTCAACTCAAATCTCATAAATCATAAATAAAGAAATTTGGGTGTAAACCCACTTGCAAAATCATGTAAATCAATAATAGAAAGTAAATCTTTAGGAACAAAAACGAAAGGAGTGTTCCTGTTCAAGCCCCACATACCTTGGATTATAATTTTGGAGATGTAGAAACTTGTTTGGAACTTCTTCCTTACAGTTTTGAGCTAAGATCCTTGATTCCTTTGACTAGGGGAGCTTAATTCTTGGACAACTTGGAGAAATCTATGGAAGATCCTTGAATTTCTTGGAAGAAGATTGAATTTTTGGGTTTTGGAAGAAACACTAATTTCTAGTTGTTTCTTGGAAGAGGAAAGGAGAAAAATGAATGGCTATTCTCTACTAGGATATATATATAAGACCATATGGGGCGGAAATGACCAAAATGTCCTTTTTTAAAAAGCTGAAATTCACAGATCGGGGCCTGTGACGGTCGATCTGATGGTCTGTCGAGTCTCCTGACGGTCCACTAGATCGTCTGTCACTAGAGTGCCAAAGCTGGAACATTCTGCCTCGACGTGACGATTGAAGTGATGATCCATCAGGAAACTGATGGTCCACCAAAACGTTCGTCACTCGAGGGCCAGAAACGAGACATTCTGTCTCGACTTGACGGACCCTTTGACGGTCTGTCAATTTTTTTTACGGTCCACCATCTTGGCCGTCACACGGTGATCAGGAAGAAGGGTCCCTGCCTTGGCCTGACGGGACACTTGACGGTCCACCAAGGACCTGACGGTCCGCCAAGTCGACCGTCAGACCTGGGCGATCCGATATCGCTGAGTAAAACGGTTATAACTCCCTCGTCCGAAGTCAGATTTCAATGAAATTGGTATAGATGGAAAGCTTATTCAATGCTCTACATGAAAAAGAGTAGAAATTAGATAAATACAACATGGTTTAAACATAAATCACTTTGAAAGTCGTACATATCCAAACTCCTAAGTGCTTTAAAGTGAAAAAGTCATGTGACAACATAAGAGGAAATTGGGTGAGTATGATGCTATAAATGGTAATGGTGCTTGAATGTGTTATGAAAAAGAAAGTGTTATCATAAGAGGTATGTGTGAAAAGAAAAAGGAAAAAAAAGCTGAAAAGCGAGTTGTGCTTAAAATTGAAAAACAAAAGAGGAGAACAAGGGTGGTAGAATAAAAGAAAGAAAGGTTGAAAGAAAAAAAAAAGTGTCAATGATACAAAGTGATGTATTAAAGCGCTTAGGAACTTAGTCACTATTCCTGGCCAAAATAGTCCTACCCGTCCCTTAGCCTACATTACAACCATCAAAAGACCTACTTGATCCTAATCTTAGCATTCTGACATTTAGTAGAGGATTACATTAAGGTCAAGCCTATGGTCATCAGTTGCTACATATGAATTCTTTGTGAGAGTGAGAGCAAGGACATTTTGATACCCATGTTTGAAAAATATGTTATACTTGTGAGTGATTATGGGTACTATAGTGTGAGACACACATGGTTGATGAGTTTTGGGTAGTTATATATGATTCTTTGTACCTTAACGTTTGCATGCGAGTTGATCACCATCACGAGTCTATGCTAGAGGTTAAATTGTTTCTACCTATAATCGAAAAGCTACTCTTTGTTGATAATTGTTGTGCTTGTCTTGACAAATGTTTTGTGTTGTTGCTGTGAAACCCTAAGTTGATGTTTAGAAGGACATGGTATTTCGTTCGAGGACGAACAAAGCTTCAAGTGTGGGGTGTTGATGATAGGCGAATTTACACGCCTATATCAATATATTTGGCCCATATTTTAGCCTAGTTTTGAGAACAAATTATATATTTCATGCACTTTTAGTCCTTTTTCCTGTAAATGAGCTAACGAACATGATTAGTAAAGTTTCAGGTATAAATGATGCAGAATTCAGCATTTTATGGCTTACTTGACGCAAAAGAAAGCTCACGAAGAAAGGGAAGGGAGTTTACACGCCTAAGGACCAAAACTGCTGCATGGAAAATCTGTCCCGGGCTAAAACAGCAATTTTGAAGACTTTGGGGACTTACAGACACAAAGCTGGATTTTGACAATGATACATTAACCTAGTACAATTAGGTTATGTATTTCATTATTTTATGTGGATTTTGACAATGTTACCTTAACCTAGTACATTTGGGTTAAGGATTTCATTAGTCTAGTAGGATTTGGTTATTTATTTCATTAGCTTAGTAGAATTTGGTTAGATATTTTATTTATCTAGTAGGATTAGGATATGGGTATTATAAATACCCTATCATGCTAGAGATTTAGAAGTAATTTGAGGGGGGAAGCCCACAGTACTTTCTTCCATCCCTCTCAACTTCTCATCTTACAATTCAATTCTATTTTTCTTCTTCTACTCTTCTATTCTTAAATTCCACAACAAGAGAATCGTTACTTTGCCTAGGAAATCACGCCTCACGCCTATCACTTGATCTACACGCCATTACTCAATATCGTGATATAATAACAATGTCAATCGTGATTTCCTTCGCATTCATGGGTAACTAAACTTCTCTGTTGGGGTTATGGAAGCCGAATGAGTTACTATCTATTGCTGTGAGTTTGTGAGTTCGAGGCACGTATATTGCTTATATCATTATTCTCTTCATCTTAATCTACATTCTTTGCGGTTGCAAACGCAAGAATACGCCAGTCTAACATTTAACTTGTTCGAGAGAAAAGTTATTTGTCTGGAAAAGAGATAATGTCAAGGTAGTAGGACACCCTTTCCTATTAAAAAGCTGGTGCCGTAACTGGACTAACCTCTTGGAGAATTCATACCGTTAGATACGCTTTAAGCTCGAGAGATTTAAAGTGAAATAGTCCTTGTTTAGGTCGAGAGACGCTTGGATTTACCATCGACTACAATCCTCTATAAGCAATTGCATGTCAGAATTCTACACACTCATAGCCAATAGAGACGTATACCTCAGAAGGTGGACATAACCCCAACGCTTCAATTCTCATTGTTTACAACCAACGTAACAATCTCTCTTTTTTTACTTTATTATTTTCAGCTTTTGTTTACATTACTTGCAAAACAAGAATCCCCCCTTCTTACGAGACTTGCACCAAAAGTTTAGTAATTTTACTTACTTGTTGGCCAAGCTATTCCCTGTGGGATCGACACCCAACCCAGGTTGGGTTCTATATTTGCTAACGACCGCTTTACACTCAAACGAGAGCTGTAGATTGAGCGTTATCAATAATCATCCGCTATCCTCACCATTATGGATGTAACTCCCGTACCTCCATAACCTTCCTCTTGTATTTTCTCATAACTTTCATGGTCAATGTCATATTTATGACAATCTTTTATGTGCCTGATGTTGGGTATATTTATGCACTCTAGTGTCACTATTCTAGTCTTTTTAGCCTTGTTTTGAGGATGATTCGTATGATTTAGGGGTTGATAATGAGATAAATGTGTATCAAAATGTTAAAGCATGTGTTAACAATATTCAAAGTGAATTCCAAATAAGTTTGTACCTAAAATATTTATTTAAAGTTCAACTCAGAAAACTAGTGTTACTGGCTTGAGCTAGGTGCTTATCTAGTTTGTCTCGTTGGATTCTATCATGTTTAATGAATTTTTTATGGTTTAAATATGTAATAATGAGTGTAATAACTTATTGGTAGTGAGAAAAGTTCAATTTATTGAGTGTACAACAGGAAAAATAAGTTGACGATTAACATAAACTAACTAGGCTTAGCTCTTGTTTTGATTCATCGTTATGGGTATTGTGTTGTGATTATCTTTAATTTATGGTGTGTTATTGTGTAGGATGATTTGTGAGCTGAATATGATGATATATTGATATTTAAAAGTCTTGGAATCCATGGGAAATACACCACAAGTTAAGGGATGAAAGATTGGAAGACCAGCACTAAACCAAAATTCAGAGAACAACTTTTAGAGGGTCAAGGCGATATGGAGGCAATGCCCCACTTGGAGAAGGGATATGGGCAGGGCATAGCCTTTATTGGAGTAGTGCTTAACCTAGGGCTAAGCCTCACCTAAAGTGGGTCTATATCCAGGGCGGCACCCCCTCCATTCTTGTGCTCACAAACTACTGCAATTCAATTCCAACACGAACTTGGCTTACTCCTATACTATAAATACATGCTATATAACATTTTTACATAGATTTTAATATATTTTGGAGAGAAATGGGATGATACAACTTCATATTTAGGCTTTTATTATTTCATTTTAGTTCATTCATGTTTTTAGTCATTAATTACTACCTTGTGATTACGATTATGACTATGCGTGGCTAAACTCCCTTTTCCGGGGTTGAAGCCAAGAACATGAGTACAATTGTTTGAATTGAATTTGTTTAACTTTGATTATCATTATTGGTTGAGTGTTCATCTTTGATTTAACTATTGTAAGGATTCGCAACACTTAGAATACATCAATTGTCTACCTTTTGATCTTGGAAGAGGGAATAGGGGATAGAACATGGAGATGAACAAAGTATGGTTTGTATTTTTTTATGAAATAAGGAACTCAAATTAGTGTCTAGGGAAGGGATTTTCATAGATACCTTACTTGATTCAAACCTAGGATGATAGCTTAAAAAACTTAAGTGAACTATTAAATCCCTCCTAAATGATGTAGTTGTAAGGTTTAATTAGGTAAAGGGTTAAAGGTCGGGAGACCATGATCATGAAATTAACCCTACAAATCAACAACCAAGATAAGCAAGTTAACGAATGAAATTCAATAACATAGTATGATTGTTCAAAGTGATTTAACCCTGGATTTTCTCCTATTGATTATTTCAAGATCTTTACTTTACGTATTGTTTATTTTACTTGCAAAATTACAAACTCTCTTTTTGGATACGCTTGCATCAACGGAATCTAAATTTTGAACTAAAATAGATTTTTTGTTGAATCAAGTCTCTGTGGGATTGATACTTGAATTTAATTAGGCCTCTTTACTACTTGAAAAGACCATGTATACTTGCGTGTGTGCTTGGGCGCTGTCAAGTTTTTGGCGTTGTTGTCGGGGACTTTTTATTTGGCAATTGTTTATTTTAGTTTTACTTTTAGATTTATTTGGTATTTTTACACTTGGTCTTGGTTTTGTGATTGCAGGAAATAGGTTTTAAGGTTAGGAAGCTGGCAAGGGATAGGGGTTTGGTTGAGCCAAGCCTCGAACCCGAATAACAATTTCATCAATGAAGGAGATACGCAATCTGTCTTCCCTAATTTCCACAAATAGAAGAAGTTCAAGTAGCTCCACTCCAATGGCTGAGGAACAAGCAGCCCACAGGATAGTGAGACAAGTGGAAATCCCACTTCCAACTAATTTGACCTCCCCGTTTCAGAAGCTGGAAGTAGGAGGTAATTTCAAGCTCAAACAGAATATGGTACAGCTTCTGATCAATAGTGGACAGTTCACAGGGCTTTCACACAAAGATCCACAGGTCCACTTGTGTAATTTTTTGTAAATTAGAAATACGTTCATCCCTACGAGCATAAATCAAGATTATATGAGGATGACATTTTTCTCTTTTTCTCTGTTGGGGAAAGCAAAAAAATGGTTGGCTATAGAACCAGCAAATTCAATAACTTCATGGGATGATTTAGCCAGAAAATTTCTTATTCGATTCTTCCCATCTGGTAAAACTATGAGACTTTGCAGTGAGATAATATGCTTCAAACAGAAGCCAAATAAGAATCTTTATCATGCTTGGGAGAGGTTTAAGGCTCTTCTTAGGGATAGTCCACACTATCAATAGTCCAATGAGGTACTTGCTCATACTTTTGTAGAAGCACTTGATCACAATACAAAGATTTTGCTAGATTCAGCCACAGGTGGTTAAGCGCTAGAATTGACTTATGATGAGTTGTACACATTGTTGAACCGTATAGCATAAGGAAATCCTGAGTGGCATTCAGATGCTAAAAGTGCCTCAAAAAGAATAGCAGGTGTATTAGAGGTAGACCAGTTCACTACCTTATCAGCTCAGGTTGTAGTATTGCAAAACATGATAAACACTCAATTTAGCAGCCAAAAATTGGGAGCTCCACGGCCTACAGCAGCAGTCAATGCAGTTCAGCAAACTAGTGGTTGGTATGAGATCTGTGAAAATAGTGGCCATTCTGCGTCCATGTGTGCTTCAAATCTGGAATTAGTAATATATGTAGGCAATGCTCAAAGTCCAAATTATGGTAATGCCTACAACATGAAGTGGAAGACTCGGCCATGGAACGCCCAACAACAATAAATTCAGCAACCACAGGCACAAGGGAATCAGTCAACTAGCAACATGGAAGAGATGTTGAAATAGCTTTTAGCTAATCAAGCACAGTTGACTACGGACATGAAAAATTTACAAGCGGCCCAAAGAAGCTTAGAGTTACAGATAGGGAAGTTATAGTAAGCATTAAATACTAGTCAACAAGGTAGTTTGCCAGAAGATATAGAAAATCCAAAAAAAGTTATAGCAATCACCTTAAGAAGTAGTAAAGAGGTTCAAGAAGAACCTCCAAAGGTAACTAGGGAGATAGATACAGACTTAACTCCCCCACAGGTTTCTGAAAAAGTTGTTGAAAAATCAAGAAAGTCTGAGTACTTGAAAGAAAAAGTTGTCGAAGAAGAAGTGAAGAAGACACTGCCACTACCCTTCCCTCAGAGGCAAATTAAAGCGAAGGAGTACGCAATGTTTAAGAAGTTATTTAATACATTCAGAGAACTTCATATTAACTTACCTTTGTTAGATGTTTTGCAGAATATTCCTAAGTATGCAAAGTACTTGCGGGATGTGGTTGCTAATAAGGTGAAATTGCAGGATGTGGGGACGATAACACTCATTGAAAAGTGTAGCACTGTAATGACATAGAAAATCCCCAAGAAATTAAGAGATCCAGGGAAGTTTACTCTTCCTAAATAAATTGGGAGGAAAGTAGTCCACGCATTGAGTGACTTAAGGGCTAGCATAAATCTGATGCCCCTATCTTTTTTTTATATATTGGGCTTGCGAAATCCTAAATTGACCAAGGTGTTTTTGCAGCTAGCAGGTGGATCCATGGCATATTTGGAAGGAATAATAGAGGATGTCCTTATAAAGGTTGGTAAATTTATTATTCCTGCTGATTTTATTATACTAGATTTTGAGGTAGACGAACAGGTACCAATCATCTTTGGGCGTCCATTCTTAGCAACTGGAGAAGTATTAATTAATGTTAGAGAAGGCACATTCAAAATAAGGGTAGATGATGAAGAGGTGATATTTGATGTATACAAAGCACCCACAATAACATCCCACTATAAAGATTTGTATATGATCAATGTAATTAAAGAGGACAAGTACGGGATGGTAAGTCCACCTAAGATCTCTTTGGACTACCTGATTGAGCAGCCTAAGCTTCTACTGCCTAATCCTGACATGATGGAAGTTGATGAGCCTAAAAATGCTAGAGTTAAAAAATCTACTACACATGAGAATTTGTACCCAAGAGGGGTGAAGAGAATAAAAAGATGGAGACCAAGCGTGAGAAAGAGAAGGAAAGAGAAAGACTAAGTCGTAGTTGGGTCGTACCGCGACACTAAATCAGGCTCCGCTTGAGAGGCAACCCAAGTTAAGTAGGTATGTTTTAATTTTAGTTTTAGTTTTTATTTGACGTAGTTTTTGTTGTTGGTTGAGTCACAGGTTGATGGGAAGTCTGAGTACCGGAAACTTGAGTTAAGAAGCATGGAAAAAATAGATCGTGGGGTCCCATGGATCTCGTTTATGTGTAAAGATGCTACTATCTAGGACTAGAGGCCTCAAGAAGTATTTTTATCTCTTACTTTTAAGTTCACTTTGGGGACAAAGTAGATTTTTAAGTATGGGGTGGAGAAATTCCTAAAATTGGACTCAATTTAAAAAAAAATTATGTAAGATATTCTTTTTGGTGCTATTTTTTATTATATAGTGCAAGTATTTTGTTTGGTAAAAGCATGTGGATTAAGTGAATTGCTACTTTTGAGATGTTTAGGCTCATTTTTGTGACTCTTGTACTTTTTGGCTTAAAGTTGAATTCATGCTATTGTTTGGTTGAGAGTCTATGATGATCCTATTGAGTTAAGTATGTGCCATGTGCGTGTAAGGTATTTGTGTATTCCTTGTTGCATGTGATATCTAGAACTTGCCCGATGTGTGTGTAAAACAAAATAAAGATTGTGGGTTTAGGAGATAATTTAGGCATTTCTTTGATAGCCTTGTTTTATACCTTTTATTTATCCTACCCTTTGTGCATTATCCTAGTTAACCCCCATTGATCCATTAACCTTTTCTTTGGTAGCTACATAAGTAGCTTAATCCCTTCATTTATGAACCTTAATTAGATCAAAATATCCTAGGCGCTTTGATGAAAAATTAATTTAGTAAAGAGTTTGAGAAATTAAAGAAGAAAAAGGTGAAATTGATTCCCTAAGGTAAGATTTATTGGTGTTTATAATTGATGTCTAGTGGTTTGGAGTGATATAAATGGTATTAGAAATATTCCCATGATTGTAGAAATAGAGAAAAATTGAATCTTGAAGGAATAAACAATATGCCCATCATGTGTTTATGAAAATGCTTAAAAGAGATGGTCAAAATAAAAGAATGGGGTAGACAAAAATGGTGTAAATTGGTTGTTGGAGATTGGTTCTAATGTTTAATGTAGTGTATTAAAGCGCTTAGAGAGGCTAGCACTATTCCTAAATAGTTCCTACCCGCCCCTTAGCCAGCATTACAACCCAGAAAAGACCTATTTAATCCTAAGTTCATCATTCTGATATTAGTGGAGCACTACACTATGGTCAAACTTATGGTTCATTGTGTGTAACTTGTGAATTCCTTATGAGAGTAAGCATAATTTGATTCTTGTACCCATCATATGATGAATTGCTTAATTGTGTGAGATTATGGGTAACTCTCTTATTGTGAGGGACACATATTTGATAAATGTGGGTGATTTTTATGATGTCCTTTATTGAATGATAATCATGAGTTTTCCAACTAGGTGAGAAAATTCTTGAGGCTAGGATGTTTTGGAGTAGTGTTCATATGCTTTCAATTATGTTTGTAACATGTTTAGTGTAGAACTTACATTCTGTGTAGTCATGGTAGTACTAGCTTGAGTGTCTTGCATGTAGTATAAGTGTAGAGTCTCCATCTAATGATGATCATAGTTAAGAGTTTTTCAAGGACAAACAAGGCTTTAAGTATGGGGTGATGATGTTGGGTGTATTTATACACTCTAGTGTCATTATTCTAGTCTTTTTAGACTTGTTTTGAGGATGATTCGTATGTTATATGGGTTGAAAATCAGATAAATATGTATTAAAGTGTTAAATCTTGTGTTAACAATGTTTAAAGTGAATTCCAAACAAGTTTGTACCTAAAAGATTCATTTAGAGTTCAACCCGGAAAACTAGTGTTACTAGCTTAAGCTAGGTGCTTATCTAGTTGGTCTCGTTGGATTCTAGCGTGTTTAATAAGTTTCTTATGGTTTAAATGTGTAATTATGAGTGGAATAACTTTTTTTTAGTGAGCAAATTTCAATTTTATTGAGTGTACAGATGAACAATAAGTTGAAGATTAACACCAGGCTTAGCTCTTGTTTTGATTCATCGTTATGGGTATTGTGTTGTGATTATCTTTAATTTGTGGTGTATGATTGTGTAGGAATATTTGTGAGATTAATATGTGATATTTTGATGTTAAAAGTCTTGTAATCCATGGGAAATACACCACAAGTCAAAGGATGAAAGATTGGAGGACCAACACTTAACTAAAATTCGGAAAACAACTTCCAGAGGGTCAAGGCGATATGGAGGCAACACCCCACTTGGAGCAGGGAAATGAGCAGAGGGAAGCCTTGCATAGAGTGAAACTCAACCCAGGGCTCAGCCTCACCTGTAATGGGCCAATATCTAGGGCGTTTCCCCCTCCATTCCCGTTCTCAAAAACTACTGCAATCCAATCCAAACACGGATTTGGCTTACACCTATACTATAAATACATGTTATATCACGTTTTTACATAGCTTTGAACATATTTTGGAGATCACGGGGTTGCTACAACTTCATATTTAGGTTTTTATTATTTCAATTTAATTCATTCACATTTTTAGTCATTTCTTACCACCTTGTGATTACGATCATGACTATGCGTGGCTAAACGCCCTTTTTTGGGGTTAAAGCCAAGAACATGAGTGCTATTGTTTTGAATTAAATTTTTTTAACTTTGCTTATCATTATTTCTTGTGTGTTCATCTTTGATTTAACTATTTTAAGTATTCGTGACCCTTAGAATACATCAATTGTCCACCTTTTGATCTCGGGAGAGGGAATAGGGGATAGAACATGGAGATGAACAAAGTATGGTTTGTATTGTTTTATGAAATAAGGAATTCAAATTAGTGTCTAGGAAAGGGATATTATCAGATTCCTTACTTGATTCAAACGTCGGATGATAGCTTACAAAAATTAAGTGGACTATTCCATCCCCGCTCAACGATGTAGTTGTAAGGTTCAACTTAGGTAATGGATTAGAGGTCGGGAGACCATGATCATGCAATTAACCCTACGAATCAACAACCAAGATAAGAAATTTAACGAATGAAATTCAATAACATAGTATGATTTTTCAAAGTGCTTTAACCCTGGGTTTTCTCCTATTGATTGTTTCAAGATCTTTACTTTACACATTGTTTACTTTACTTGCAAAATTACAAACTCTCTTTTTGGCTACGCTTGCATCAACGGAATCTAAATTTTGAACTAAAATAGAATTTTTGTTGAATCAAGTCTCTGTGGGATCGATACTTGGCTTTCATTGGGCCACTTTACTACTTGATAAGACCACGTACACTTGCGTGTGCACTTGGGCGCTGTCATTGCCTCTATGTTACACTATAATAAATTTAATTCTTCATATGATATATACTTGAAACACTTTGATATTTGAAAAAATAAAGAAACTCTCCTCTCTTGATATCTCACTTCTTAACAATTTTTTTACTTATTTTGTTACTTGTTTAACTTATTTTTAAAACTGTTATAAATAAATTACCATATATAGTGAATGTCTACTTTACTATATATAGTGAATGTCTACTTTACCATATATAGTGAATGTCTATTTATGGAAAAATTAGAAACCCCAAAGTTTGTTTTCCCCTATAAATAAAGAGGCTTTCTTTCATTGTAATTCACCCATCAAGAATTCCTCATGAGAAATAAAGAAGTCTTCTCTCTTCTCTCCCAATTCTTAGTTTTCTTTGTTTTATATTTCACAACACGTTATCAGCACGAGACTCTGCCAAACAAAGTGAGATTATAAATCTAAAGGTAATTTCAAGGTTAGTGATTCCTTATGTTATTTGTCTTTTGCTACTAATGGTATAATTATTGTTGGATTTGAGGAAAAATAATTGGTTTGGAACCACTTATGCTTTCAATTTGTTCATGAAGAACAATACTGTTAAAAGATATGATGATGAATTTAAGTTTCATCTCATTAAGAGGGTAAGCCATTGGTTTACTAGTTCCAATGCACCATAATGATAAGATGTTGAGTTCAAGTCCCATTAATTTATAGCCTAAGATATCTTTATGTGGTTAAGAAGTTAAGTTTGAATCTCAATATGATGGCTAAGGCAAAATAATGGGGATTTTGTGAAAATTCATGACACATGTCTCATTGAATATGCTCCATTCCTTGAATTGAATGTGGTAGCAATAAATCATATGTATGCCTCAATTTGTTTTTTTAGAACCTATCATAATTTGATACGCTTAAGGCATGATTATATTTCATTCCTAGGGAATGAGAATTTCGATTATTATAAAACAGATCTATACCCTGGGGTGAATGTGACTATATATAAATACGAACGTGTTCTTAGTTGTGAAGATATAATAATCCACCTCTAGAAGAGGTACAATAATTTGAAGATTGAATATCTTCAAGTTACTATGATAAGAAACTTGAATATGAAAAGTTACCTAAGAATGATCAGATCACATGCTATAATAAACTAAGAGTTTATTGTTTATCGATACAAAATTCTTGTCATAGTAAACAAGAAGTTCACTAAAGTGAAAAACGCATGTCATGGTAAACTTGGAGTTTACTAGTATAAAAGTTCATAAATTGACATGAACGATTGCGACATCTCAAAGATGTGCATACTGAGTATTTAACATATATTGAAGAATTAGAAAATTCTTCATTACTTTTAATGTTGTTTGTTCTCATGATAAGTTGGTTGGATCAACTAATGTTGGAATTGGATCCCTTAAAATCTAAAAATTATAAAAAGTGAATATGGGCCCGTTCACCTATCATGTGATATGTTGAAAAGATGCATCAATAATAGGATCACATGTACATTTATTGTCAACCTACAGTTTGACATTCATCAAGTTGCTTGGTCAATCAAATTGAGTTAAGAGCATAATTTTTAGATTGTGTAATCAAGGCAATTCATCTTGATAATGCTAATTAAGTTGGTGTTAAATACCTTCGATAAATAGTTGAATCATTGCTTATGAGAACAAAGCCACATGTGTTGGTCTGAATTATGATATATTGCATACAATAACACTTATTTGCGTTAGACCAAAAATTATGATTAATGTTTCCCTCTCAATTGGTTCAAGGTCAGGAATTAATTATTCCATCTAGTAGTTATGATGTGTGGTATTTGATAAATGAATGTATCATAATACATAAAAATGGATTTCTCAAAGAAGATGGAGGATGTATGTTAGTTTTTCTAACATAAGGGGAGATTATAAGCAGCTATGAAATATGTTAGAAATTATCATCAGATCCTTATTCAAAATATAATTCAAGTCAAATGCATAAAGCATATCTATAACGCCCCAAAAATACACCCTGGATGCCACATAGTGCTTACGATTCTGAAAGACCATAAGCTAACCCATGAGTTGGTACCTGCTGTGAGCACTGAATAAAATTGATAACAAAATAACATGTATGAAATTTAACTGAAAATGCCATAAGGTTTTAAATACTGAAAAATGCGATTAAAAATCATAGTTCTGAAAGCGTATGAAAATAATATTGGGAAGACTGTTAATTACAACTGGAAAACTGACAAACTGTTTGAAATAGTCTGAAAAGCCTCTAAATGACTGAGGAGTTGATGGAAAAATCCCCCAACTAACTTTAACTGACTACTAAGCTAAAAGACTGAGGTAAACATAAACGATCCTCAATATATGAGGACTCACCACTGCTATTGCTGCTGATATGCTGGAAAGTCTAAGTACGGTCGAAAACCTGAGCGTCCGAACCTATGATATAAGACATCATAGTGCAAGAAACGAGTATGCGGTCAGTACTCTGAATGTACTGGTATATGAGATGAGGTTAGGCTGAAATATACGAGTCATATGCATGAGATAATAACTGACTAAATAACATAAAATAAATAAGTATGAATGCATAAATCTAAAAAAAGTTGAGAATAAATGACCAAGCATAAAACATGATTCTGATATAGTTTGTAAACTGAAATATTGATATTAAATAACTGATAGTTGTATGTTATGGTCAAGCAAACCTGAAACTGAGCTCTGTAATGAATACTGAACTGAGACTGCGGGAGCAAGCTATAATCGACATATCCTAATATACTATCAGGGTCCAACCTGTAACCCCAATTGAAAGGGTGTCAGTACAGCACCACGGGTACTAACATTGGCTATGTGGATCCACTAATCTGATATCCCAAAAGGTGAGGGTGTCATGTCTAACTGATGGGGGACCCCTCAAGGTCTAAAGTGGCACCGTAGGTCTGGAAACTAAGGAATACTACTAACGTCTCATGCCTACTGACGGGGGAGATAAGTGTCTCATGCCTACTGGCAGGGGAGACTCCATCCCTACCTTCACTCGGTGCTAAGCTTTACTCCCAAGTGAATGACACTGATTACTAGACTAAACTGAGCTTAATTGGACTCACAACTGACTGTATTACTGACTGAATGATATTGCACACAGTATAACTGAAATCATTCTATAAATACTGAAAAGTAGGTAAACAACTAAATTTTGGGTATTCACAACCCCCAGGACTCAGTAACAATAATAATAGGAACATACTGGAACTTCGAAAACATAATAAGTAGTCATTGTTCAAAACCCAATCATTTATGCATTTCATAAAACACTTGAAATTCATAGGCAGCATGAGAATAGATAAAACAAGTGATTCTAACATAAGTGAAATACTAAAATCATGGATTTAGGATTTAACATGCAAACATCATCATTCAAACGTTCAAGGACAATTTCCAACAAAAACACATGGTAAAAATAATTTATAATCAAGATTCATAATAAATTCATGAAGATAACTCATAATAACATGTAAGAATCATGGCTTTAAACTTGAAAATGGATTCTTGGACTCCATGGGTGAAAAGGACCCTTGAATAAACATCACACATACCTTAATTAATGAATTAGTAAAAGTTCTTGGTGGTTTCTTAAAGCTCGAGCTTGAATTTTTTAAGAGGCTAGGGCTTGTTCTTGAGAGAGAATTGCTTTCTTTTGAGAGAATTTTGAGTAAAATGTGACAAATAATGGTTTTGGGACCCTTAATCACATGTTATGGGTCAATTTGGTGAAGGTAAAAGACCCAATTGCCCTTGGAAAAACGTAATCAAAAGCTGAAAAATAGGGGCGGGCGATGAACTGGGCGCGCGGGCTCTGGACCGGCGGTCTAAGGCCCACGCTGCGGTAACCCCCAACAGCGGACCAAGCCCCATGCCGTGGGCCCATTCTGGGGGGTCTATTATTTTGCATCTCCAAACGTGCCCTTACGCTCGTCCAAAAATTCTGAAACTTACCTGAGAAGTTCTATCGACAATCCCTATCATGAATCAACTTAAAAATTAACTTTTTGATGTCGGGTAGGTCAAAAATAAAATCATTGAAGTTTAGGGTCTTTAGAAATGATTAATTCCTTACACTTAGTGAAATTTTCTAACTCTTGGATCCCTTTTACATACAATGTTGAGCTGAATTGAGCTAGGATCTTACGGGGTCTTACAATATCTCCCCCTTGGGAACATTCATCCTCGAATGAGACTGATTAAGCTGAGAATACTGATGAATTGAGGTTACATACTGAATATGAATAACTAAAAACATGATCACATGAATGAAGCTAAAACATGATGAATGACTGATCTGATTCGTGAATGCATGCAATGACATGAAGATGATTAAATGGATGAAACTGAGAATTGAAAAGAAAAATCTAATGCCATCACCAAAAATAATATGGAAAAGAAAAGCTACAGATCTTAGCCAAAACTCGCACTTACTGAATTTAGCAAACAGTTGATGGGATATAAGAGTCTGCAATACTATTTTGAGATAGTTTGCATGATTATTTTTACTACAGGAATAGACAAGAATATCATCAATGAAGACTATGACGAACATGTCCAAGTACTATTTGAACACTCGGTTCATCAAGTCCATGAAAGCTGGTAAAGCATTTGTCAGACCAAAGGAATAACAAAAACAACAACATACCCAGTATATTCCCACCAAGTGGGGTCTGGAGAGGGTAAGTGTACTCATTCCATACCACTACCTCAAATGTGAGATAGAGAGGCTATTTTTGATAGACCCCTGGCTAAAAAAAAAAAGCAATCTAAGATAAGATAAGGAATAGTAGTAGAATAAGATAACACTGAAATTAACATATTCAATAATAACAAAAGCAAGATACTCCAAGTAAAAAACAAAACATACAACATCCTAACTCAGACTAGACTTCTACCCTAATTTGCGTCCTTCACAACTTCCTATCTAGGGTCATGCCCTCAGTAAGCTGAAGTTGCTCCATGTCATGTCTAATCACCTCCTTCCAATATTTTTTTGGTCTACTTCTACCTTACTTTAAACCATCCCTAGCCAATATGTCACACCTCCACAGTGGAGTATCTATGCTCCTCCGCATCACATGACTGAACCATCTCAACCTCGCTTCCCTAATTTTGTCTTTCACCAAAGCCATTCCCACCTTATCCTGAATAACTTCATTTCGAATCCTATCTTTCCTAGTACACCCACATATCCACCGAAGCATTCTCATCTCCTCCACCTTCATCTTCTGGATGTGGAACTTCTTAACAGGATAACACTCTGCCCCATACAACAAAGTCGATCTAACCACCACTCTGTAAAACTTGCCTTTAAGTTTGGAGGTACCTTTTTATCACATAAGATACCAGAGGCGAGCCTCTATTTCATCCACCCTACCCCGATCCAATGAGTGACATCCTCGTTAATCTCTTCATTATCCTAAATCATCAACCCCAAATACTTAAAACTATCTCTCTTACTGATAGAATAAGTGTCAATCTTAACAACCACATCAGACTCAAGAGACACCTCGCTGAACTTACACTCCAAATACTTCGTCTTGGACCTACTCAACCTAAACCCTTTAGACTCAAGAGTTTGCCTCCAAACCTTCAACTTAGCATTAACTCCACTACGAGTCTTGTTAATTAAGACTACATCATCTGCAAAAAGTAAATAATAAGGCACCTCATCCTGAATGTACCGCATCAAAACATCCATCACCAAGGCAAAAAGAAATGGACTAAGCGTTGATCCTTGATGTAACACCATCAAGAAGGGAAAATGCTCTGAGTCCCCTCCCCCAAACCTAACTCAAGTCTTTCCTCCATCGTACATATCCTTAATTGTCCTAACATATACTATAGGTACACCTCTAATCTCCAAACACCTCTAAAAAACCTCCCTGAGAACTTTATCATAGGTCTTCTCTAAGTCGATAAACACCATGTATAAATACTTCTTCCTTTCCCTATATTGCACCACCAATATCCTAACGAGATGGATGACTTCTGTAGTCGAGCGCCCTGGCATAAATCCAAATTAATTTTCATAAATAGTAACAATCCTCCACAACCTCAGCTCTATCACCCTCTCCCAGACCATCATAGTGTGACTCGGAACTTGATACCCCTATAATTATTGAAATCCTGAATATCGCCCTTATTCTTATAAATAGAATTATCTTACTCTACCTCCAAGCTTTGGGCATCCTTGTCGTCTTGATAATTATGTTAAACAACCGAGTCAACCACTTCATACCTACCCCTCTTATACACTTCCAAAACTCTACCAAAATCTCATGTGGCCTCATCACTCTACCTCTACGCATCATATGAATAGCCCCTTTAACCTCTTCCACCTTAATGCGCCTACAATAGCCATAATCGCAAAACCTCTCAGAATGCTCCAATTCTCCTAACACAATACTAGTATCATTTCCATCGTTCAGAATCTTATGAAAGTAAGACTGTCATCTCTTTTTAATATGCCCCTCCTCCACCAAAACTTTGCCGTTTATATCCTTAATACACTTTACCTGATCTAAGTCCCGAGTCCTCTTCTCCCTAACCTTGGAGAGCCTATACAACTTTTTATCCCTACCTTTACTATCTAACATTGTGTATAAACTTTTGAAAGCAGCATCCTTATCCCTCGTGACTGCTAACTTCGCCTCTCTCTTAGCAATCTTATACTCCTCCCTATTCTTTTGTTTATCTTATTTATCTTTACTCTCTGCCAAATTTGCATATGCTCTATTCTTGGCCTCCATCTTTCCCATCACCTCTTCGTTCTACCATGTGTCCCCTTGGTGCTTGTCCAAACGACTACGCGAGACCCCCAATACCTCTCTAGATGTATTCCAGATGTAGTTGGAAGTCTCATCCCATATACTATCTATATCCCCTCCACTCTCCCAAGACTTTCTCTCCATCAACTTATTCCCTATATCCAGTGCACTGGCCAAAGTCAGACTGCCTCATCTAATCTTCGATTGACCCTCCATACCTTTCCTTCTTCACTCTTTTATGATCTCTAAGTCCATCATCAAAAGCCTATGTTGGGTCAAAAATCTCTCTCCATAAGACCTTACAATCCTTACAAATACCCTTATCCCCTTTTCTAAGGAGCTAAAAGTCAATATGAGTCTTGGCAACCGAACTACAGAAGGTAACCAAGTGAACTTCCTTCTTGGGAAAGTTTTAATTAACTACCACTAACCCAAACACCCGAGCAAAATCTAAAAGTGCCACTCCTTCAACATTTCTTACACCAAACTCGTGTCATCCATGCACATCATCATAACCTTTCAAAGAAGACCCTATGTGCCTATTGAAATCCCCTCGTATGAAAAGCTTCTCATTACTGGGGACACTCTTCACCATCTCATCCAAATCCTCCCAAAATTTCTTCTTTTCTTCATCATCCAAGCCTATATGGGGTGCATGCGTACTAATAATATTCCAAGAAGACCCTCCAATAACTAGGTTAATTGACATCATCCTATCGTTGACCCTCTTAACCTCTACCACTTGCTTCCTAAGCTCATCATCTACTAAAATACCTATACCATTCATATTCTTCACGCTTCCTGAGTACCACAACTTATATCCATCTACTACTCAAACCTTAGAACCTACCCATTTGGTTTCTTGGAGACAAGCTATATTAATTTGCCTTTTTCTAAGAATTTTCACGAGCTCTAATGACTTCTCCTATAAAGACCCTATGTTCCACGACCTTACTCTCAACCTATAGTCATCCTTATTTCCTTTACCCATTCTACCCCTGACCCTACCCCTGCCTTAGTCCACGCCTCCAACCCCGACCCTGACCTAAGCCTTGCGTATAGACATGACCCCATGCCAACACCATCAATCACAGCCACCACAGACAGCACCGACCAAGAACACTAAAAGCACAAAGCTTAGACGACAAACCAAAAAAGTACTACCAAGTCCACACTTTAGAACTACTAAGAACAACAAAAAGCAAAAACACAAATAGGATTAACAAGTAAAACACTATTTGAAATACAAAAATCAACCAGTAAATCGTCACCCACAAATAAGATAGTCAGCCAAGATGCGAAGAAAATAGATTAGAAATAGGAATATTAAGAAAAACAACCAATAGCAGCCCCTAGAGTCAAGAAAGCTATACACACAACTAGAAAATATAGAGCGAGTGCACCTGATCAAAGCTAGATCAATTTTACTTGATTGAATCGCTGGATTCCGATAATTTGCGGTAGAAATTGATCGCCAAAATTGTGTTGTCACTGTCGAAATCTGCACTTGTTGTACCTGCCAGGGGATATAGAGAAAGAAAAGAAAGGGATCACCAAAGTGAGATCGCCTAAAATATGTCATCAAAACTGCACCAGCGCGGTGCTTGTGCAAGACTGAGTCGCCGGCAGAGAAGAATTCACCTGATAATTCGGCCGCAAGAAAGTAGCCAATAAAAATGTTCACTTATTCTGAAAGAGATGAGGCAGATCGGCCCTCGAAAAATTAGGGTTTTTGAAACTGTTGTTCTGGTAGCACTCAATGTTCTTCGATAAAATGGTCGGTGAGGTATTGGCCAGCGGCGAGGTGCTTTTTCTCACGTATTTACCGGTCAAAATGGAGAAACTGTACCGGCGAGTTGTTGGCGTAATTTTTTTTTGTGGAGAGCCTGTATCGGTGCAAAAATATATGACATAACTAGAAATTTAAAGTGACCATAATGGGTCCTGAAAGTCGTCTTTGGAATGTCACATTCTCTGACTCTGAGCTGATGATAGCCGAATCTGAGGTGTATCTTAGAGAAATAACTGGCACCTTGAAGTTGGTCGAACGAGTCATCAATCCTCGGGAGTGGATATTTATTCTTGATTGTGACTTTGTTCAACTGACAGTAATCGATGCACATTCTAAAAGAACCATCTTTCTTTCGCACGAAAAAAATTTGAGTGCCCCATGGGGAAATATTGGGCTTGACGAATACCTTGTCTAGGATATTTTTTGGCTATTCTTTCAACTCCCTACGCTCATCTGAAGCCATTTTGTAGGGAGGAATAGAGATAAGTCGGGTATTTGGAAGAAGGTTTATTCCGAAGTCAATATCCCTTTCGAAAGGAACCCCGGGAAGGTCTTCAGGGAACACATCTGGAAATTCCCTCACTACTGAAACTGACTCAAGATTGGGAGTCTCAAAATTAGAGTCATTGACTCAAACAAGATGGTAAACACACCCCTTAGATATCATTTTTCTTGCTCTAAGGTACGAAACAAGCTGACCCCTAAGCACTAAAGTACTACCCTTCTATTCAATCACTAGGTCATCTGGAAATTGAAACTAAACGACTCTGTTTCAACAGTCAACTGAAGCATAGCATGAGTAGAGCCAATCCATGCCAAGAATGACATCAAAATCAGTCATCTCTAACTCCATAAGATCGACTGAAGTGACTTTCTAGGATATTATGATCGAACAGTTCATGTATACCTACCTGGCTATAATAGTGACACCTACTGGGGTAGATACTGAGAAGGATTCTACTAAGGTTTTGAGATGGAC
Source organism: Capsicum pubescens (assembly GCA_030864215.1). Lineage (NCBI taxonomy): Eukaryota > Viridiplantae > Streptophyta > Magnoliopsida > Solanales > Solanaceae > Capsicum > Capsicum pubescens. The sequence goes on along the minus strand of CM061545.1, from coordinate 178,256,633 downwards.
TCCGAAATTGACAATTATATAAGGGGTTACAAAAGAGAGTGAAGCCCTGGAATCTAACAAAGAATAAATATGTAAATGAAAGACTTGTAACGTAACCATAACCATATCAGGAGAACTTTCCTAATCATGACGGTTCTGGAGGGCATACAATCTATTCTGGCGCTGATCGTTGGTGGCACTGGAAGTGGCGCCCTACTGAGTTGAGCGACCTGCTGGTAGTCATTCCTACCTTTCCACATACCTGTCGGACACTCTCTTATCATGTGGACTGTCTTGCCACATCTAAAACATGTATCACTGCCAGCCTTACACACACCTTGATGATTTTTACTACACTTTTAGTAAAGCAAATTAGTCTGATCACTGTTCATACTACCCTGAGTCTTAGAGCCTGGCGCTCTATCCTGGTTACCATTTCTGGATTTTGGAACTGGAGAACTATATGAGGATGGAACTGGGGTGGAAGATTTCTGACAGAATTAAGGATGGTTACCACATTCCGACCTCGGCAGAGCAAAGTTGAAACTACTTGTCCTAGCCCTCTTGTTCTCCCTTTCTCTCTCTTTTTTGTTCCTTAATTTACTGAGCATAGACCATCAACCTAGACAAGTTTATCTCCTTAATAAACATCACGGTCCTACACTTCTTGACCACGTTATCAGCTACACTAGAGATAAACTTACTCATCCTAGACCTGTTATCAGACACCACATGAGGAGCATACCTTTCCAACTGAGTAAACTTAAGTGAATACTCATTTACACTCATACTACCCTGCTTTCAATTAATAAACTCTAGAACCTTAGTTTCCCTAAACTCCAAAGGGGAGAATCTATCTAAAAAGGTTGTAGCAAACTTCTCTCATTCTACAGGCCCTGCATCTGCACCTCTATCCCACTTCCACTGCTTAAACCAGGTGTGATCTATATCCTACAACTGGTAAGCATCCAACTCTGCACTCTCTCTAGAAGTCACACCCATAATATCTGTTACCTTCTGAACTATTTCAAGGAGCTCTTACGTATCCTCATCAGAATTGGATCCCAAAAACAAAAAAGAATTCATTCGGGTGAAATCCCAAATCCTGGTTGTGGCAGTATCAGCCACTGAATTGGATGGGATAGCAGATAGTTAATTGTTCTGAGCTGCTACTGAATGGGCTAAAGTAGTAAATGCAGTTCTAAACTTGGCATGAGAGACATGCTTATTCAGGGGATCTTCCTGAACGGGCAAAGCTGCGAGCTAATTTTCGTTTCTTCTTTCGTTAGTCTTTCTGGGAGGTATGTTCTATAAATGAAAGAAATATTGAATTAGAAAGAGAGTTTAAATAGAGCTCATGCTCTTTCGCATGACATGAACACAAAAAAAGGGACATTTTTCCTAAAATGCCTTATAGCCTCTTGTCCATAAGTGTGACGCATTTCACACCCAAGAATATGACTCTACTCAACGCAACTTTTAGAATCCCTAGGAATATTTAAAACCTTAGTCTTTGATACCAAGTTTGTAATGCCCTAGAAATACACCCTGTACGCCACATGGTGCTTACGGTCCCGAGAGACCACAAGCTAGCCCATGAGTTAGTACCTACTGTGAGAACTAAATAAAATAGATAACAAAATAATATATGAAGAATTTAACTAAAAATGTCATAGGGTTTTAAATACTTAAAAATGCGATTAAAAATCATAGTTCTGAAAGCGTCTGAAAATAATACTAGGAAGACTGTTAATAACAACTGGAAAACTAACTATTTGAAATAGTCTGAAAAGCCTCTAACTGACTAAGGAGTTGATGGGATGAGCCCCCAACTAACTTCGATGGACTACAGAGCTTGAAGACTGAGATAAATATAAACGGTCCTCAATATATGAGGACTCACCACTACTACTACTGCTAATGCGCTAGAATGTATAAGTATGGTAGGGAACCTGAGCGTCCGAACCTATGATATAAGACATCATAGCACAAGAAACGAGTATCCAGTCAGTACTTTAAATGTATTGGTATATAAGATTAGGTTAGGCTAAAATGTACGGGTCATATGCATGAGATAATAACTGACTGAATAGCATAAGATAACTGAGTATGAATGCATAAAGCTGTAAGAATTTGAGAATGCATAACCAAGCATAAAATATGATTCTGATATAGTCTGTAAACTAAAATATAGAAATACTAATACTGAATAATTGATAGTTGTATGCTATGGTCAAGGACAATTTTCAATGAAAACACGTGGTAAACATAATTTATAATCAAGATTCATAATAACTTCATGAATCTAACTCATAATAACATTTAAAAATTATGGATTTAAACATAAAAATAGATTTTTGGACTCCATGGGTGAAAAGGATCCATTAATGAACTTCACGCATACCTTAATTGATGAATTAGTGAAACTTCTTAGAGATTTCTTGAAGCTTCAGCTTGAATTTGTGAAGTGGCTAGGGTTTGTTCTTAAGAGAGAATTGCTTTCTTTTGAGAGAATTTTGAGTAAAAGATGACAAATAATGCTTTTGGGATCCGTAATTACGTGCTATGGGTCAATTGGGTGAAGGAAAAACACCCAATTGCCCTTGGAAAAACGTACTCAAAAGCAAGAAAAATTGAGGCGGGCGATGAGCCGAGCACCGCGGTCTTTGGACCGGCGGTCTAAGCCCCGCGTTGTGGGCTCTGCCGTGGGCACCCCCCAGCATTACACCAAGCCCCGCACCGTGGGCCCATTCCGTGTGGCCTACTATTTAGCATCTCCAAACGTGCCCTTACGCTCGTTCGAAAATTTCAAAACTTATCCGAGATGTTCTATCGACAACTCCGATCATGAATCAACTTAAAAATTAACTTTTCAATGTCGGAAAGGTCAAAAATAAAATCATCGAAGTTTAGGAGATTTAGAAATGACTAAGTCCTAACACTTAGTGAAATTTTCTAACTCTTGGACCCCTTTTACATACAATGGTGAGAAGAATTGAGCTAGGATCTTACGGGGTATTACAATATCATATTTAAGATGCAAGTGCTCCTATTTTATTTCCGTAAAGGACAAGGTCTATGCATGCATGAAGCGTGATAGACCAATCGATTCTAAATAAAATAATCCTTGAAAAGGATAAGAGCAAATAATCATAATAATAAGACAATGTGTTCTTAAAGATCCTACGACATAACAGTTCATGAAACCTTATGAGAGGTTCAGGTACCTGAAAATAATGAAGTGATGAGATCTGAAAATGTTATGTCACACTATAAACTGATACAAAATGATATTTCTTCAATATCTTTGATACAATATTGACGCAATATTGTAAAAGATTACAAGGATCTAAATTCTATGTTTATTTAAGCATGCTGACATAGAAAAATTTATCAAGTGACGTGAAAGGACGCATCTTGGTAAGCATAACACTTATTTGATTTGCAGTCCAGATACTTGAAGATGTCGCACATGAAATACTGAATATTTTCACTTGACAAAATATATATGAAAGCTTTTAAGAAATCAAAATTTTTAAAGATAATCCTTATATTGCATGAATTTATAACTTGAAAATTATTAAAACTCTTGGAGAGATTTCAAAAGCAATAGATTATTTGCTGAAATGAAAAATATACTAATTTGGATTGGTTATGAAGTACCATATCTTAGTGCAATTGGTGCACTCATGTATCTTGCATATACTGTACCTAAAAAGACTATAGATATGGGCTTATTTTTACATTCCTGATCTTGTTGATTATGTTGATGTTGGGAATTTACTTAACCCGCATAAATCTCAATCTTAAACATGCAATGTGTTCACATATGGGGATACTGTCATATCTTGGAGATATAAAAAGTAGTCTATCGTAGCTACCTCATCGAACCATGCTGAGATAATAGCTATTCATAAAGCAAGCCGAGAATGTGTATGGTTGAGGTCCATGATGCATCTCATTCGAGAAAAATGTGGTTTGAAATGTGACAAAATACCCATAATTTTATATGAAAATAATGCAGCATGCATAGCACAACATAAGGGAGGATTCACAAAAGGAGATAGAATGAAGCACACTTCATCAAAGCTTTGCTATATACACGAGCTACAAAAGAATGGTGATATTAACGTGCAACATATTCATTCAAGTGACAATGTGGTTGATTTATTCACCAAGTCTCCTCCAATTGTAACTTTCAAAAAGATGGTGCACTAGATCGAGATGCAAAAGTTCAAGGATGTTCTCATTAGGGGGAGTTAATACGCGTTGTACTCTTTTTTTGTTATGAGGTTTTGTCCCACTGGGTTTTTCTTGTAAGACTATTAATGAGGCAGTCTATATGCGCATTGTTAGAGATGTGTACTCTTTTTTCTTCAGTAGATTTTTTTTCACTAGGTTTTTTCTAATAAGGTTTTAACGAGGCACATTATCTATCAATTAGGCATTCAAGGGGGAGTGTTATAAATATATTACCATATATAGTGAATGTCTACGTTACCATATATAGTGAATGTCTCTTTATGGAAAAATTAGAAACCCCAAGGTTAGTTTTTCCCTATAAATAAGGGGGTTTTCTTCAATGTAATTCATCCATCAAGAATTTCTCATGAGAAATAAAGAAGTCTCCTCTCTTCTCTCTCAATTCTTCTTCTTCTTTGTTTTATATTTCACAACAAAAACAACTTTCATAAATTGTTTATTTTTAAAAGTATTTTTTTCAAAAAGTATTTGTAGGGATAAGCAATTTATGTTTGGCCAATCAACTTAATCATTACTTTTTAAAAATGATAGAATAATAATTTTTGATGGGTAATTAATTTGAAAATCTTTTTTTTTTTTTTCAATATTGGAGTAACAATTTGTGCGTAGTCAGTCAAGGTTACAAATGTGCTTATAAGGAAAATCTATTTTTTGCTACTAAAAACATTCATAGGCCTTAAAGATTAGTTACATATTTTAACTATTAATTTCATAGAAGCTTGACCAAACATGTTGGTATTAAATTATCCCGTATCTAAAACATAACCAGCAGCCATATTATCTATTCCTTTGTGCGCTTTTGTATGTGTGTACGTTTCAAAGGAAAACAAGTTGGTTTAAATTTAATGATAGACAAATGAAGAAAGATAAAATTAGTTGGATGCGCTTGCTGATTGTTGGATAAGTTGCATAAGCACCAGTGGAATCTAGTGCTAGTTCCGATTTTATTTAATTAATCTATCAAATAAGTAAGTTATACCAGTAATATTTTTCTCTCTTTTGCTAAATAAGGTTGATAAAAAGAAAATATAATATAAATATATGCATTATATCCCGAGCTCTTTGGTCCAACAAAGCTACGTGTACATGGGACTTTTCCCTCTTTATCATATACATTTCAAACAAGAATTGAAGAAAAGTGATTGAAATAGGAGTTTTGAAGCTTACCCAAGCTAAAATGTAACATTTGATAGAATGCCTAAACTGGGACAATTGATGATAATTTTTTACCCTTTTTATTTGGGGGAACAACTACATTTTTGCTCTACAACAAAGTATCAGTAAAATGTCTACTGCAACTATATTAAGGCCATACCAGATGCAATCCAATCAGTTAGATCTCTGGAAGAAATCATACCACCATTGATACTTGCACTGCAGTGCATACATGCTGTTAGCTATTTTGCATGAAGGAAATAACAAAGCAACATCTCTTATTTCGAAGTTGTGAAAAAGTTGGTCTAGTTTATCTTTTTTTTTAAATGAGAAAACGATTACCTAAATGTAGGGGTGTTCATTGGTTGGTTCGTTTTTTATTAGTTTGCAATTTTTAAATATGCTAAATCAATAATCAAATCAATAAGATATTTTTTATTGATTTTAGTCCTTAACGTTCGATTATCGATTTAATTGATAAGAAAATACTCATAAAATTGAAATAATAGCAACTAACATGAAAAGAGATTGAATCTTAGTTGCACCCAAAATCCTACATGATGTGTCTTAATTTACTAGAATCAAAGCTTGAACTGAATGTTAGTTCACGAAATTGAATAAGTTTGTTAGTTTATCGAAATTAAAGAGAAATTAAGATATATATATATATATATATATATATATATATATATATATATATTTCTCTTAGTATAAAGTCTATTTTCTAAATAATATATTTTAAATGATTTATAAATTTTCCAATGCTAAATATTATGATTTCTTATCCTGATCAAAACACCATATATTTTAAAAACATTTAATTTTTAAAATATATTTTTCTCGTTACATGTATTTTAGGACTCGAAATATTATTTTGACCTTTTTAGACATTTGTGCAGCTCCTACTTCAACTTAGTAGTCCTTTAATTTCTCGTATTTATTTGAATTAATAAAATAACCTAAATGACTTTTACTTTTTTTTTATTAAAAAAAAAAAATGTAACCCACACGTATAAAATATTTAATACCCAAGATTTTGTTTTCAAGTTAGTCTAAAACTAAACACATATGCAATGTACACATAGAGGTAGGATTTTTATTTTCAAGTTAAAATATTTAAAAAAAAAAAAAAAATTGAACACATACGCAACGTACACATAGTATTAGAATTTGTTTTTCAGGTAAAATTTATGTAACACTAATTTGGGGGAAAAAGATATCTATTACTAAGTAATATTTTTCATTTTTTCTCTTAAATATATTTTAGAACTTTTTTCTTTTCATATATTATAGAACTCTTTTTTCACATATACAAGGAAAAAAATCTATCAATACTAATTATCCATAATTTTTCTTTTATCATCTATTTTATGATTCATTAATTTTTCAAAATTATAAAAAATTATAAAGCTAATAAAATAATACTTGAAGGAAAAGGATGAAAATATGATTTATTTATTTTTCTTTTGCAAAGTCTCTTAATAAAGAAAAAAAAATAAAATATGTTATAAATGTATCTACGTTATAGTGAATGTCTATCAAGAATATAGATAAGATCTATTAAGATTTATTTGATATATATTAGGATATGAAGTATGTATCTTTTAGAGAGAAAGTAGAAGTAATTTTTTCTATAAATAGAGGGTTTTTATTCATTATAAATCATCCTCAGTCCCTCAAGATGATCTTCATTCCTAAAGAGAAATAAAGAAGTCTATCTCTTTTCTCTCTATTTATTTTTGTTGTTCTTACTTTATATTTCATAACACGTTATCAGCACGAGTCTCTAACTTCAAGATTGAGTTGCACTTCTTACGAACTCACGGTGTTAATCTCCTTACGAGAATTGAGAACGAATGCAACCAACAACATGATCGGGTATGTTTAGGATTGTAATTAAGTTTTGGCATTATTTTGCAAGAAACAAAATTGCTTTACAATAAAAGTATGACCATACTTCTACATGAGATTAATAGCTTCAATAAGCTATATTAGATGAGAAATTAACCTGCAGTTGTTGTCGTTATTTAATAAATTGTTTCTTTCTAATTCTCGAGTTATATATATATTATAATAATGATTCTTTGTCATCTTTGAAAACTTTTGAATAACAGGGAAAGACAACAGATAAAAAGGATATCTTCATACCCAAAACAAGACTCTCATGTTTTCTTTTTGTAATGAATTTTTTTGGGCAGATTCAAATTATCAGTGGTACGGTGACTACTTTTAGTCTAGTCGTGATTTTATTTATTTATACTATACTTATTAAAAATAGTAAATACTCTGGCCTATTTATTAATTGAGGTTAAGACTTAAGACAGTGGATTCAAGTCTCATCACACCAAGAGTGTAAGATATCGGATTAGATGCACCATGATGATAAAATGTTGGATTAAGTTCCATCGATTTATGAGCCTAAGACGTCTTTATATGGATAAGACATTGAGTTTGAATCTCAATTCACAATATTGATGATATTATGACGGTTAAGTCAAAATAATGTATTTTTGATGAAAAAACGTGAAATTTGTCGATTGAATATGCTCCATCCCAAGAAGTGAATGTGATAGCAATATATGATAAGTCTGAAAGATGATAATTTGCTCCATTCTTGAAGTGAATGTGATAACAATATAGAGAAATTCTCTTTATCATATTTATGCTTCGATTTGCTCTTGAAGTAGCAATATCATGAAAGAGGTTATAATCTATCAAATTTTGATAGACTTAGGGCAAGATTATATTTCCATTCCTGGGAATGAGAATTTCGATTGTTTCAATACAAACGTGCGCTTGATTGTGATGGTACCACAACTCACCTCCGAATGAGGCGGAATAACTGAGAAGAGTTATTTTATAATCTACTTATGAAGTAGTAAATTCGAAAATTTATTCATGTAATAGTAAATCTGAAATTTACTAAAGCAAAAAGGTACATGACATGGTAAACTTGGAGTTTACTAGTATAAAAGTTCATAAATTAACATGAACAATTGCTACATTTCGAAAATGTGCATATTGAGTATTAGACAGATGTTGAAGAAATAGAAGATTCTTCAAAAATTATTTATGTTGCTTGTTCTCGTGATAAGTTGGTTGGACCAACTAATGTTGGGATTTGATACCTCAAAATTTGAAAAGTATAAAAGGTAAATAAGTACTCGTTCACCCGTTATGTGATCTATTAAGAAACATAGAAATAAGAATTACTCTCTTTTCTCTCTACTTTTCTTCTTCATTCTTTGCTTTATATTTCATAAAACCTTATAAGAAGTTTAGGTACCTGAAAATAATAAAGTGATGAGATCTAAAAATATTATGTCACATTGTGAACCGATACGAAATGATACATCATCAATATCTTTGATACAATATTTGCGCAATATTGTAAAAGATTATGAGGATCTAAATTCTATGTTTATTTAAGCATGCTGACGTAGAAACATTTATCAAGTGATATGAAAGGATGTATCTTGGTATGCATAAAACTTATTTGATTTGCATTCCAAACACTTGAAGATGTCACACATGAAATATTAAATATTGTCACTTGACAAATTTTATACGAAAATATTTTTAAGGATTCAAAATATTTGAAGCATATAAAAGTTTCTGGAAAACTTATTTATAATCCTTATATTGTAAAAGCTTATAGCTTGAAAATTATTGAAACTCTTAGAGAGTTTTCAAAAGAAATAGATTATTTGTTGAAAAGAGAAATATACCGAATTGAATTGGTCCTGAAGTATTATATCTTAGTGCAATTGGTGCACTAATGTATCTTGCAAATACTACAAGGCCTGATATTGCCTTTTCAATCAATTTGCTAGCAAGGTATGTTTCTGCTCCTTCTAGGAGACATCGAAATGGGATAAAAGACATGAACTTATTTCATTCTAAAGCTTGCAGTCCCGATCTTGTTAGTTATACTGATGATGGGTACTTACCTGATCCGCATAAAGCTCAGTATCAAACAGGCTATGTGTTCATATGTAGGGGTACTACCATATCTTGGAGATATACAAAATACTCTATCTAGCTACTTTATTGAACTATGCTGAGATAATATTATTAATGAAGCAAGCCAAGAGTGTGTATGGTTGAGGTCCATGATACATCTCATTCGAGAAAAATGTGATTTGAAATGTGACAAAGTACCTACAATTTTATATGAAGTTAATGCAGCATGCATAGCACAACTTAAGGGAGAATCCATAAAAGGAGATAAAACGAAGCACATTTCGCCAAAAATTTTCTATACACATGAGCTACAAAAGATTGGTAATATTAACGTGCAACCGATTCGTTCAAGGGACAATGTGGTTGATTTATTGACCAAGACTCTTTCAACTGCAACTTTTAAGAAGATGGTGCACAAGATCGGGATGCAAAGATTCATTGATCTTCTCGTCAGAGGAGCAAATACGTGTTGTACTCTTTTTCCTTTTCAAGATTTTGTTCCACTGGATTTACCTTGTAAGGTTTTTAATGAGGCAGCCTATATGCGTATTTGTTAGAGATGTGTACTCATTTTCCTTCACTAGATTTTTTTTCACTGAGTTTTTTCTAGTAAGGTTTTAAAGAGACACATTATCTATCAATTAGACATTCAAGGAGAGTGTTATAAATGTATTTACATTATAGTGAATGTCTATCAAGAACATAGATAAAATCTATCAAAATCTATTTGATATCTATTAGGATATGAAGTGTCTATTTTTTAGAGAGAAACTATGAGTAATTTTTCCTATAAATAGAGGGGCTTTATTCATTGTAAATCATCTTCAATCCCTCAAGATGATCTTCATTCCTAAAGAGAAATAAAGAAGTCTCCTCTCTTCTCTTTCTATTTATTTTTGTTGTTCTTACTTTATATTTCATAACAAAATACCATTTGTAAGAACCTTCACACTTTTAATATAATATAGATAGATATAGATTACAATTTTTATCAATAAAATTTTGGATTATTAATTTACCATATAAATTGAAAAACTTGTCCAAAAAGTCGATCATTGAGGGATATTTAGATTAATTTTTAGCCTTTTTTCTGTTAAGAGTTATTATTCTTTTGGATTATCTAAACTACAGTCGTTTTAGCCTTGAAGGCCACCGATTCTTCCAAGCACACACTCATCCCAACACATGGACCGGACAGACAAAAACACAATTTTAAAATAATATTTAAAAAGTAAGCACTCAAAGCTTAAAGTCTCACTTACCTCAGTAACAAGTTTTTCACAACCTTGTTACTGTAGAACATTAACAAACAACCTCCAATGGCTTCAATCTATAAAAAATATTTATTAAAGATATCAATCATACTAGTCGGGACCCATTTCTTAATATCCCTAATTTTCAAGCTTAAAGCTAAATTATAAATTAAAGATAAAATTATTTGTATAATACAAACCCATTAATAAATCATTTATTCAATAAATTAACACCTAATTAATCTTAAATAGATGAATTGTGCATGGAAATTTTACTAAAGAAATTTGCACTTATATAGCAACTATATAGCTAACAGTGCAGCCTTTAATTGCTAAAAGAAAATCCCACCATCATCATTGGTCAATGATTACTTATTCAATATTCATTATCATATCATGAATAGATATTCCTCTAATCATTACTCAAATTATCACTCTATCTATTACAATAGTAGGCAACAGTTTTCACATTTAATAATTCTTAAGCCCTCACACAAATGTATATCAACATAAATATTACCTGCAGATTCACACTTGAGCAGTGATCCAAAGATTCTCCTTGTGTTTGGTTATAAACTTTCAAGAGTTTTTTTCCTCTGTAAGTTTTTTTTTTCTTTCAAATATAAAAGAATCAAGAAGCTCTAATATTCTATTCCTCTGAACTAAAACGTGAAAAAGAAAACTGAATAGGGCGGAGGGTTTTGGATTTTGGCTTGCTCACTTTAATTCCCTTAATTTTTCTTAATTAATATTAATAATATAGGTTAATTACCTATTTATCCCTCATTAAAAGTCTTGATTATTATAGATTTAAGGATTGTGGGTGCTTAAAAAAATTAAAAAGCTAGAAAAAAAAATCACCTCAAAGAGGTTTGACCCCGAGGCACCTTCCAGTGGAGAACATTAAGACCAGCCTAAATGTCAATGCACCCAACCAACTTTTATTTAAGTGGGTGCTTTTATATATTTTATACCTATTTTTGTATATTTTCTATGTAATTTTACCTATTCCGTGTTGAGTTTAATGGGTGTCGCAGCACCCTATAATTTAAAGTAGGTCCATCCTTGTATCCATTCCATTACTTGTTAATGGTGGTTTTTCAAAAAGAGTTTTTCCACGTATATCTTCTTGTCGTTGTACATCTTGAAGTCTAGTGAAGCCGTGTGTGGCCTATTTCAATTCACTAGCATTGTTGACATCTTGTTGCTCTTGTTGTTGTTCATCTTGAAATCTAGTGAAGCCGTGTGTGGCCTATTTTGATTCACTAGCATTGTTGGCATCTTGTTGCTCTTGTTGTATCTTGTTTATTTTGTTGTGAACTTGATCTTGTATCACACTGCCTAATGGTTTTAAAAAGTAAGAAGAAGAGAATTAGTCTGTATGGGAAGGGTGCCTAACTCCCTACCGTATTTGGCTCTACTACTTTCTCTCTTTTTTCCCTATCTTCCTCTTCTTCTTGATCTTTTATATTGAGCCTTTCATTTTTAGTAGGTTGAAGGTTACATCATACTTCTCTAAAGAATTATGATCCTTCTTTGGCACCTCTACCCGATTATATAGTTCAGTGATTAAAGGGGTCAAGAGTTTCTTTTGTTCAGTGACCAAAGTCCTTACTACCTTTTTCATGTCTACCTTGTTGATTTTATCTTCCAAAGCTATATTGGATGGGTTTGGAACCCTAAGAGATTCATTAATAGTTTTTGCATCTACTGATATATTCTTTCCTAGAATATGATATTTTGGAGAGGCAAATACTAGACCAAGATTGGGAGTGTGTCATAGAACCTCCGAAATATGTCCAGGCTGCATGTCTGTGATGAAGTTATATTGAAATGTCATTATGAAAATTTGTTAGCATAAAGATAATGACAATCAAATCTTGCATATTGGCACATTTCTAGTATCTTTGGTTTCTGAACATTTCTAGTATCTTTGGCACATTTCTGTTGAATGTGCAAGTGAACCTGCTGATATCTTGATAACGCTCAAATTACACTTCTCTTACGAGAGAGTAAGCGGTCGTTGTCAAATATATAACCCAACTAGGTTGGGGTCAAATCCCACAGGGAATATGGTGTTAATTAAGTTGTGTGCAGATTAGTTGACTTTTAATCGTTCGTTTTCATAAAATAAATAGGAGGTTTGATTCAGTTCACAAATTAATGGTTTCAGTTTAACGAGAAGAAATATGTGTAGTAGTATTCAAATTCAAAGAAATAGCAAGCTAGGGTTATGTCCACCTTGTAGTTTTCAATACTTTCTAACTATGGGCTTTACGAATTCATACATGCATCGTGCTTACAGAGAAACGTATTGTATTTAATAACATAATTCTAGTGTTTCTCAACCATCAAGGACTAATTCACTTTAGTTCTCTCGAATCAAAAGCATTTACCAAAAACAATACGAAATCTCCAAGTAGTTAATCCTGCTAAGGCATTAACTTATAAAATAGGGGTTGGTAATCCTATTTTCTTGTCACTACTCTCTTTTCCGAACAACAATCTTTCTTTCGAACAAGTTGCGTTTTAAGGCATATCCTCTATGTTTGCAACCACAAGAATTCAAGATAAACGAAGAGAGTATGATATAAACAAGTCAATGCATAATGAATTCAAAACCCAAAGTGATAGATTGTATGCTGCAAGGCTTCCATAACCCTAACTAATAAACTTAGCTACTCATGAATAAAAAGAAAGCATCATAAATATATTCATCATACCAAAAACTAGAAGACGATCTTGGTGTGCGAATACTGAGAGCAAGAGAGAAAAAACATTTTTCTCTCTCTCTCCCAAGCTAAGCCACTATTCTCCTCTCTCTGAATAATATAGAATAATTCAATAATGAATAAAAATTCAGCATTAAGCCTTTTAATAATCTTTTCTCTCATAATTGCCTTCTAAGTCCCTGAACTAATTATAAATGACAAACTAGTCTTGGACATAGTTTCTAGGCGCCACATTTGGTCCAGATTGCTACTCTCTCTTGTGTCATATGTCATCCACATTCCATAGTCCCATAATGTCTTCATCTACCTCATTAATACCTGAAATCATGCTAATCACATCGGTTAGCTCAATTACATAGAAGTAGAGTAAAAACATAAGAAACTAAGCACTTTGTTCTCTAAACATAGCTAAAATATGGATAAATTATGGTGCTTAGGCGTATAAATACACCCAAGATCATATCTACAGTCACTTAAGAGTAATTATATGTAAAAGCACTTAGAGTAATAATTTGTGAAAGTAAACCTGGTGACATCTATTAATACTGACCACTTAAGTTTATTTGATGTTTAATTGGAACCAGTGTTTCCTCTTAACTTTCTTACTCCTGTTGTTCTTCAAAGTATTGTTACTTTGAATGTTGACTTCCAAGGATTGAGTTCTTAAATATGGGGCTATGAGATGGATCTAATGTTATTACAGGATTTATTAGATAAAGTCTGCACCACCCCCAGCAGAAAAGGTTAAAGAACTTTACTAAGGATCCACTTTCATGATTTTTCTTATTCTGCGGATAATAATTTGAAATGCTTCAAAAATTATGAGAATTCCCAGTGTAGTGGAACTAACACTCTTAGTGATGTGTACAGATACTGCATATATTGAGTTGTTCCATGGACTGACTTTTCAACTTTACTCATGAGGTTCATTACTAATGTTTTTTCTGCTTTGCTGGTCATATTATTCTGAAAGCCAATTAAGATCCATTGCCTGCATTATTTGAAGTTCAAATCTCATATTATTCTTCTGCTTTGATGGTCATATTTTTTCTAATATGCTCTACCAAACGACCCCTTAGGAATATGATCCAGGATATTATGATCAATAGTACATGGTTTCAGAGTGAATAAATTTTTTTAGTGTTTAATAGAAGCTTAGTAATCTTGTGTCACCATATTCTCATCTACGGTTCTTCTTCTGAATTCTTTGAATGGCAAGTCTTCTTTTTCTTTCTCTAATAACTGAATAGAAGTACTTAGTATAACTATAATCATCTTCAAGATACTTAATCTTTTCCTTTTGTCTTAGCATAGAGTCATGCTTGCTGAGCCAGTACACATATTCAGCATGCCCCCTGTTCAGCTCTTGTCTAGAGTCTTCAGATCTAGTAACCAAGTCTACATCCTCAAGATGTTGCATCTTAGTCTCCCACACTTCAGTTTGTTCATTGAAATCACCAATATTATTTCTGGATTATTTCTCAAGTCAGCCTCAACCTGTATGCCTTTGCTTTGTTCCACTGTTTAGATTAGTGAACGAATTACTTGATTGATTCTTCAATTTCATGTTTTATATAGAGACTATAAATGCCAAACTGAGTCGGATGGAATGAAAGTATACTTTACCATTACTTGCACTATTGCATGTTACGCTTCTGCTTAGCAGAAGAAATGACATAGGGCTTTCAACTTTGTATATATGTCTGCATGAGTCGGGGGGGTGGTTGTAGTTACACATATTGGTTGAGTGTTAGATGCTTGGTCCTTGGTGCCCTTCATCCTATTGTTACATCTAGTACTTTGTAATCTTCAAAGTCATTATCACTGCATATGTTGGTATCCTTTCTCCACCCTTTCTTCTTGTTTCAATATACGAACAGAAAATGTGGGGGTCTGGATTAGATGGGTTCAATGCCTATTGCACAACAACTGTTGTCACCATTAGCGTAAAATTCGGTCTTAGCACATTGAAATGACAGGTTTTCTTGTTTAAGTCATGCTTGAATTCGTGTAACTTGGTTCTTGAAATTGTCTCTAGATGATTGTATTGCTAGAAATGCCCCCTTTTTGTCCCTCCTTTAGGGCATTGGCTCCCTATATACCTGTAGACCCCTTCCAAACTATCTACCTATAGCTTAAACAATTGAAAAGAATCCACCTAAACTACTACTTCTGTTGGATTTGAGTATTTTCGAATCATGGACTCCATGATCTATTTGTATTAGTTTTAAGATGTTTTGGTCTATGCTGCCTGGACTTGTCTTCATACTTGCATTATCTCTTTTTCTAAAATTTTACAGGAATATGAAAATGGAGAAAAAGAGCGCCCTTTTATTGATGTCTACGAAGAGACGCATAGGAAAAAAATAAGGACGGTACAAGAGGAGATTGGGTCAAAAAGCGTGCTAAGAATGCATATGTAAGATAATAACTTTTACATACATTGTTTTTTATTACTCAACTTTGCTTGTGTACATACTGAAAAATAATTTTTCTTTCAGGAAGAATTTTAAAAAAGCATAGAAGAGTGGAGTCAAACCCAACCTACTTCAGAGGATGGTACTATGGTACAACCATCACCTGCAGAGCTGAATAATATGTGGACAACTGTAGTAGGTGGTCCAAAGAAAAGTAGAACCTATGGTACAGGGGTTCTCCAATCCTCGAGTAGCCTTCATTGTTTCCCAGTTCCTCTTCTACTTTGCAAACTATGAAAGAAATGGAAGCGATGAAAAAGCAAATTGTGGAATTAACGCAGAAATGTGCAGCTAATGGTGCTAAGTTTGCTAAATTTAATAAATTGGAAAAGTTGGTTAAGAAGCACATGCCGCAAGTATTTCATAATGAGGAAGATAATGAATCTGATGATAATTAGATTATAGTTATTGTTCTTGTTTTTGGTTGTGACATTTAGATTTTTAAACTATTTGATTTGTTGTTTGTTTTGAATGGTTTAAAGTGGTGGTATTTATAAATTTTTGTCGTGTTTGATCCTATTATGAAAAATACATTAGTTATGTTGCTTATAATCTGAAAGCAGTGTAAGCTAATGTAATAGAATAATTATTAAATAATTATTTATTAAACAATAATAATTATTTATTAATTTTTCGACTACAGTGATCGGAATAATTATAATTATTAAATAATTATTTATTAAATTTTCGACTACAATGGGCGGAATAATTATAATTATTAAATATTTATTTCCGACTACAGTGGTCAGAATAATTATAATTATTAAATATTTATTTATTAAATTTCTGACTACAGTAGTCGGAATATTTATAATTATTAAATAAATATTTATTAAATTTTCAACTACAGTAGTCGGAATAATTATAATTATTAAATATTTATTTATTAAATTCCGACTACAGTAGTTGGAATAATTAAAATTATTAAATAACTATTTATTAAATTTATGACTACAGTAGTCGGAATAATTAAAATTATTAAATAATTATTTATTAAATTTCCGACTACAGTAGTCGGAATATTTATAATTATTAAATAAATATTTATTAAATATCCAACTACGTTTCTGACTAAAGTAGTTGGAAATTTTCGATTACTGTAGTCGAAAATGTTTTTTCGATAAGCTATATTCCGACTATCATCAAGCAGCCGGAAAGTAGTCGGAACTATCTTATTTTTCGACCACATTCCGACTATATTGGCCGTCGAAAATTTAATATTTTCTAGTAGTGTAGAGGTCCACGTCACTAATTAAAATTATGTGATTGTCCCAATTAAGTTAACTAAACAGCTGAATATATTTCGAGATATTCTTAGGCCAAGCTCCAATAATTGTAAAAACAAGTGAGGCCTAAAATATTCTTTTGTCAAGCCTTACAAACCTCAAAATGACTAGTTAATCATACTCTGTTGCATACATTTTAGTCGATTAATGTTTATGCTTCAGGGTTTTTTCATTCAATTCTATGAATGGTGATCTTCCTCAAAGATTCAAGGTACTGACTATTATGAATAAATGTAAGAGAAAATAAATTAATTCTTATTGATTTATTTTAATTAATGATGTGGAACTCTAGTAAGATGATATATCGCAAAGCAGTATTCGAAAAACTGTCATTAACAAGTTCTGACATGTATGAACCTGTTTTGTAATGACGATGGCATAAACGAGCTAAACTTTTAACGGATGGCATAAATGAGTCATTTCTGATAGTTCGATGGCATATTTGAACCTTTTTCTCTTTGTTTTAATTAATGATGTGAACCTCTAGTAAGATGACACGTGGCAAAGCTATTTTTAAAAAAATACCGTTAACAAGTAATGGCATGAATGAACCTGTTTTGTAACGTCGATGGCATAAACGAGCCAAACTTTTAATGGATGACATAGATGAGTCATTTCTGATAGTTCGATGGCATATTTGGACCTTTTTCCTTTTAAAATTTATTTTGAATCAGGACAAAGGAGGGAGGACATGTAAAATTAAAAAAGGTTTGACAGTTTGGACCACTTTTGCCTTTTTATTTATTATTTATTCACTTGTATTTATTTTTATAATTTTATCTATATATTTTTGATTTATTATTTTATCATACAAATTGAAAAACATGTTCACAATAAATTAGGATATACTTACCATATTTGCCACCGGCATATTTTACGTCACTCCACATTCGTTTCGTCGAATTAATAAGTATATCATGTTCACTTTCTTACTGTTCTTTTTATAACTAATTTTATTAAGAAATATTAAAATAATAAAAATAAAAGAACAAATAAAAAAATCTCCCTCTAGATTTGGTCTCATAACACAAATCTAACTTGTGATTTAATTTGCTAAGTGTTGTGCTAACTAGATAATCTTGTTTAATTACTTACTCGACGTATTTTTATGATTTTAACTCTATATTTAACATTACGATGCAACATCTTAATTTTCACTGGCTTGACGTCTCATGTTTCTATCACCCTGTCACATATGTCTATTCCAATTTCAATTCATGTTTGATGGAAAAAAATTCAATTCCTATTATTTCACAATTTTAATAAAGATGAAATGAGGAACAAAATTAAATATATTTAAAGTACATAAAACAGACATGCAACGTCGAATCAAAAAGAAAAGAGCCTCATGAATACGATAATTAAGTATCATGATTAAAAATAGAAGATTGACGAAGAAATTTACCTCTGGCGATATGTTGATCTGTTGATGCGATTATCGATTCATAATAATTTATATGAATATAAAACTTCTTTTTATTTGCAGTTTTTAGTGAAAATAATATTAAATAGTGAATACGGTTTTCGAACAAAGAAGCTTCCGACACAATCGCTACCATAAAATCATATTTTTGATCTCTCTGTCAACATTGTTAATTGATATTGTTTAAAAAAAAAAGATATATAAGCAAAAGGTTTCGTAGAAATCCAACTCCACAAATGGGTATGAAGGTTAAGGCATTGGATTTTCTTCACCTTTGATTTTGTAAGAATCTATCAATGTTTTCAATTCTTTCATGACTCATTCTGAGGAACTCAAAATTTGTATCTATTTGAATCACTCTTAGATATGTGAATACTCAAAAAATCATGCTTTACTTTTGAGTTCATATGCTTAATTGACTACAATTTCTTCTGCATATTTTTCAACTATTCTGGAGGTTCACAATGCCTCTCCATGAGAGAATAATTTTTTTCTTATAATTCATCATGATTCTTCATCAACGTGGACTACTACAAACCAATTCAATTTGAATCTTTGCTCATGTGTATGTCAATTTTCATCTTTCAAGCCATTAGGACATATCTATGTGTGACATCACATAGATGTACTTGGTAACTCTGTAGCAACTCTTGCTAAGGCCTAACTTGTCAAAATATTTATGACTACTAAAACATGCAACTTTCACAATATAAAAACTGAATCAAAATCTAATGCATCATAAGTTGCTTGAGCAAATTCATCATATTTAACAATTGCTCGACGAAGCAATGTCCGGGTGGCGTGGAGCCTGAATCCCAACAATAATATCCTTTTCGATATCCATCATTTCCGCTATCAACTTTAATTATAGATCCACTCGGTGCTTCGAGCATGAAAAACTACATAAAATAAAGTAGTTAGATATGTTGATCTCCATCATAAATGTTTTCAATTTTTTATTCAATTATAGATTTCATTGATGCTTCAAGCATGAAAAATCACATAAAAAGAAAAAAAGTTAAAATAAATTTCAATAATAAATCTAAAAAATTATGTTTAATCTTCTTTCAAGCTCCCGTGAGGAATTTAAAAGAAATATATAGTCAGACACCCAAAAAAAACTCAAATAACAATGTTGAGTACGAAGAATTAGAAGTAAATCTTATGTACGACAGCAAAATTCAAAGATAGTATTTAATTAGAATTCTACTTCTATTCCCTTTTCAAACAAAAAAGAAACAAACCAGACATGAGATACTTTAAAACTTTCGTACTTGCCTTTCTTTTTATACAAATTATTATAAAAAGTAATTTGTGTAAATAAATGTCGTTCAATGGAGCTTAATACTTTCATATTATTATCAAATATTGTTTGCAAAATATTAGTTAAATAAAACTGTGAAAAACTTCAATTTACTATATTGTTTAATAAATAATTATAAATAAGATAATAGTTAAATTAATTTTATATATGTATATATATGTTAAGAGTCATTAATTTAATAAAATAATAATTAAAGAAGAATTGTAAAATGACAATTTTGTCAAAAAAGAGACGTTTAATGTAGGTCAAAAATTCAAACAATATTTATAAAGTCCTTCACACTTTTAATATAGTATAGATAGAAATAAATAGGGATAAATTAGTAATTTAATATGTTCTTATTGGATCATCAATTTATCGAATAACCCAACACGAAAAAAATCAAAATCAAATCAATAACTCAAATAAAAAAAATATAAAATCACTAAAAATTATTAACACGATAAATCAATAATATTTTTATCGGTTTGATTTATTGGTCGATTCGATTTTTGTACACCCCTAGCCAAATGGGAAGAAATCTACCCAAAAAAAAATTTGTATTCATGAAGAAAAAAAATATATATACACACAATACTAGTGAACATGTCTGCGCTTCGCGCGATAATGATATTGTTTTATTTATATAATATTTTCATTACTTGTACTTTTATTACATCTTTTTAGATTGTTTATATCTTAGGATAGGGTCTATAAAAAATAACCTCTATATATCATTTTTGAGGTGAAGTTATGATTTGTGTACACTTTGTCCTCCCCATACCTCACTTTGTAGGACTACTTTGATGTGTTGTTGTTATTGTATATAATATATTTTTAGGTAATAAAATTTCGAGGAGCAATCTTTTTTCTAATGAGGATGAGTTATTATTATGTATAAAGATGTAAGACTTTCAACTTCTCATTTATATATAAATATTTATCATAAATATTACTAAATTATTGTAAATAAAAATATTTATTAGTAGTTATCATTAAAGGTTAATCTTATGGTAATAATTAGACAATTTATGTAAGCCCTTGTCTTACCCATTCTTATTAAATTGTTGTTCATAATTAATACATTCATATAAACAAAAATATTGAGTAAATCATCTAGTATCTCCTTGTATCATGATTAAACCTCCAACTTCAGAGGGGTTCCTGATCTCAATTTTAGTGTATTTTTGTCACCCTTTTTAGCTGATATGGCACCTTTGACGTGGGCCTCATTTTATGTAGTAAGGGTGTCATGTCAACACAAAAGGGTGAAAAAAATATGTTAAAATTGAGTTCAAGAAGATAATAGAATTCATGTAAAGTTGGAATGTGACATGAATGCTTATCTCAAAAGTATTTATAGTTATTGCTCATAAGCAGTATACATAATTAATGACTTTTTTTGTTGTACAAGGGTGGTCTTATATACTATTAAATAGAGTATTTACATAAATTCTTTCATCTTGTTCGTTCTTTTTATAAATAAATAAATAAAATTAATTATTTAAATAATAAAATTTATAGTTATTGCACTCTTAAGCGTGATACAGAATTAGAAATTTCTAGTTTTACATAAGTTCTCTCATCTTCTATTTCTAAAGAATAACAATCGTTCTTGTAGTAAATTACAAATAGTAATTATATTTAAAAGAAAAAATACTCAATTATTCCTCTGAACTATACCCAAAAAGGTTATGACACACCTCAACTTAAAGGGGGTCCTATTATCCCCTAAACTAATTAAAAGTGTAATTTTGACACCCTTAGTGCCTATGTGGCACATACATGGCACACACATGTGCCTACGTGGACACTTCAGTGTGTTGTGCCACGTATGTGCCGCGTAAGTACTAAGGGTGTCAAAATTACACTTTTAAATAGTTCAGGGGTAATAGGAATCCCTTTAAATTGAGGTGTGTCATAGCCTTTTGGGTATAGTTCATGGGAGTAATTGAGTATTATCTCTATTTGAAAACTTTTGAGTTTTAAAAATAAAGTAAGAAAAACTAAAATTAAAATAAAATAGGTTATCGTGTAATCTTATTTTCTGTCACTTGAGAAAATCTCTCTCTAATGATTTTTTAAAATTTCTTCCAACTATGAATTAATTAACTTCTAAAAGAAATTAAAACTGAAGTGAGTTCGTAGAAGCAAAATCCCCTTATTTCTTTCTTGGCCGTTAAATCAGATGTAGGAGCACAATTCTTGAAGCTTTGAAATTAAATAAATTTAAGTGAGATGGTTAAAATATAAGAGATTACTTTTAACTACGTCTTGCTAAACTTATTTTTTCAAAAGTGTTTATTTTAAAAGGTGGTATGTACGATTAAATTTTTAAAAAAGATAAGTGATTTCACGAAATAGTAGAAACTGTTTCAGAACTAAAAAATATAGTATTGATATAGCTTCTATCTTTAGTTGCAACATTTTTTTAGGCCAATCAATATGCCTAGAGGAACATAATTTTGTGATATCCGTGAAAGCAATGATCTCATGGAGGTATCCCACTATGATAGGTGTACTTAAATATTGGGTGACTAAAACTTTTACGCAATATAAATTTTTATCCGTCGTCTATGAAAAACTCTTTATTGGCCTCGGAATTTTTAAAATAATATAAACAATCACATTCTAAGAAAATGAAAAAGAAAAACTAAAGAATGAGGGGGGAAAAGAAGATAATAAGATTCTTAGCCTAGGAGAAGTTACACATCACCTCTTTCAAGATTAATAATATATTAAGAGTTATTAATTTAATAAAATAATAATTAAAAAAAATTATAAAAGGAGAATCTTATAAAAGAAAAAAAAACTTTTAACGAAGGTCAAAAATTCAAACAACATTTATAAAGTCATTCACACTTTTAATATAGTATAGACATAGACAAGTAGGGGTAAATTAGTAATTTAGTATATTCTTATTGAATCGTCGATTTATCGAATAACCCAACAAGAAAAAATTAAAACCAAATCAATAACTCAATTAAAAAATTAAAAAATTATTAAAAACTATTAACCCAATAACAACAAATCAATAACATTTCTATCGGTTCGATTTATTGGTCGATTTAATTTCTGTACACCCCTAACCAAATGGGAAGAAATCTAACCAAAAAAAATTCTGTATCCATATTTGAAGAAAATCTTATTTTATATATATTCTATAAACTTGGCTTATTTTATATATATTCTAATGAAAATCTTATTTATGATTGTACAAAAAGTAATATGTATTGTACTGTAAACTTGGCTTGATTCTTATCCATCTATTTAATATAGAGTTAATACATAAAAATGACCATAAATTTGACACCAAATTATAACTTTGACCTTAAACTTTGATAGTGCACAAATAGGACCTTTAACTATTCAAAACCTGAACAAATATGACCTCCGATTTTGCAACCCCATGCGTGAGTCTCACTCACGCCTACGTGAAAGGTAATCCAATCACACAGTGTCACGTCTTTAAAAGGGCTAACTTGGAGAGAGGTCATATTTGTGCAGTTTTAAATAGTTAAAGGTCATATTTGTACACTAGCAAAGTTTTGTTTTTTGTGTTAAAACGACGTCCTTTTTATTATTATTATTATTATTATTATTATTTATTTATTTATTTATTTATTTCTATAGTAGTAGCACCTAACTTTTTTTTAATTTTAAAAAATTATTATTATTATTATTTTATTTTTTTCTATAGCAGCAGCTCCTAGCTTTTTTTTTAATTAAAAAAAAACAGTCACTAGCAGGGATCGAACCCGCACAGTAGGCTGAAGGAAGCACCCAGGAAGAGCAAATAACACCACTGGGCTATCTAAGTGTCTTGTTTCATGTGGTTCAACATTAATATACGTACATAAATATACATTTTCTATCTTATATATATACAACGTAATTTTTTTACCGAGGAGGGTCGGGTGAACCCCATGGCAACCACGTAGTTTTGTCCCTCGTTAATTTGATAACGTTTTAATAACGTTAATTTAATAACATTTTAATTACGTTAATTTGATAACGTTAATTTAATATACTGCTACTACTATCCTTAATAACATTAATTTAATAACGTTTTATTAAAACTATAATTATTTTATTATTAGTATAGTTTCATCTTTAATTTAATATTTAAATAAATAATATTTAGATATATTATATAACTTAAATTCATCCTCTGCTTTATAATATATACATACCCGCTCGATTTTTTCATATGATGTTGACCTGCCTAATGAATAAATCTTCAATATTGCTCTTTTTTCACAATGACAAAAGAAATTTGATGCCATTTTCATCTTTGAGCCGAAAATAATAAAAAAATAATAGTGAAGAGTCATTTAAAGGTCATATTTGTGTAGTTTTGAATAGTTAAAGGTCATATTTGTGCACTGTCAAAGTTTAAGGTCATATTTATGTATTATGCCCTTAGATTTAAAGCTGGATACGCCCAGTTTTGCGTGTTGAACACGCGTTTTGCCATGTAGGATTCAAGATCATATTTGTGCAGTTTTGAATAGTTAAAGGTCATATTTGTGCACTGTCAAAGTTTAAGGTCAAAGTTATAATTTGGTGTCAAGTTTAGGGTCATTTTTATGAATTAACTCATTTAATATGTGTACTGTTTTTTAATATGCAGCCCTTTTTTCCTCTTTTTAACGCTCCAGTATTTCCTTTGAGATTCCAACCATTGTCCTTAAATCCACCTTAATCAATATCAACTCATGGGTCTATTTTAAATACCAAAACATAAATATATATATATATCATCTGCAAATCATAAACATCTTGTGGATTTCTAACCCGACTCAACTCAACACAATCTTTCTCAACATCAAGTACAATCTTTCTTTTCGAATCATTTTCAAATATCAAAGCTTCAAGGAAACATCATAGGACTCATTCTTGATTTTCAATCTCAAATATCGATTTATATATTCAATAGTCAAATTTCTCATGAAAAGGCATAACTCATGACACTTGTCTTAAATCGCTTAGAAATTATCAATACGTAATGACAATATATAACTCACGGAATAAATTCTCAATTTAAGAAACATGATGGTGAAATAATCATAAATATCAAACTTATTCAACTCAAATCTCATAAATCATAAATAAAGAAATTTGGGTGTAAACCCACTTGCAAAATCATGTAAATCAATAATAGAAAGTAAATCTTTAGGAACAAAAACGAAAGGAGTGTTCCTGTTCAAGCCCCACATACCTTGGATTATAATTTTGGAGATGTAGAAACTTGTTTGGAACTTCTTCCTTACAGTTTTGAGCTAAGATCCTTGATTCCTTTGACTAGGGGAGCTTAATTCTTGGACAACTTGGAGAAATCTATGGAAGATCCTTGAATTTCTTGGAAGAAGATTGAATTTTTGGGTTTTGGAAGAAACACTAATTTCTAGTTGTTTCTTGGAAGAGGAAAGGAGAAAAATGAATGGCTATTCTCTACTAGGATATATATATAAGACCATATGGGGCGGAAATGACCAAAATGTCCTTTTTTAAAAAGCTGAAATTCACAGATCGGGGCCTGTGACGGTCGATCTGATGGTCTGTCGAGTCTCCTGACGGTCCACTAGATCGTCTGTCACTAGAGTGCCAAAGCTGGAACGTTCTGCCTCGACGTGACGATTGAAGTGATGATCCATCAGGAAACTGATGGTCCACCAAAACGTTCGTCACTCGAGGGCCAGAAACGAGACATTCTGTCTCGACTTGACGGACCCTTTGACGGTCTGTCAATTTTTTTTACGGTCCACCATCTTGGCCGTCACACGGTGATCAGGAAGAAGGGTCCCTGCCTTGGCCTGACGGGACACTTGACGGTCCACCAAGGACCTGACGGTCCGCCAAGTCGACCGTCAGACCTGGGCGATCCGATATCGCTGAGTAAAACGGTTATAACTCCCTCGTCCGAAGTCAGATTTCAATGAAATTGGTATAGATGGAAAGCTTATTCAATGCTCTACATGACAAAGAGTAGAAATTAGATAAATACAACATGGTTTAAACATAAATCACTTTGAAAGTCGTACATATCCACTCAAAAGACGGATTTAGGCTTAAGAAATGATCGGGGTATTACAATATCTCCCCCTTGGACACATTCGTCCTCGAATGTTGCCAGATAGGCTAAGAACAAGAGAAAATGAGGATGTATATCTGGAACGACTCACATCTAAGGGCTCACTATACTCTCAACTTTTGAGTACTTCACCAAATGCATGAATCATAGAGAGAATAACCATATAGCTGAATACATTAGATCAGAAGGAAACTGAATTAAGGAAATAGTACCTTCAGCTTGATTCGATCTCGTGGAGAAAAGATGAGGGTTACTAGATCGCATGTCTGATTCTGTTTCCCAAGTAGAACCCTCGACAGATTGATTTTGCCACAGAACTTTAACCAAGGGAACTTCCTTGTTCCTCAGTCTACGGACTTGATAATCTAAGATTTCAACCAGGATTTCACCATACAAAAGGCTATCCTGAACATCACAACCTTCAAATGGATCAACAACAACAGAGTCTCCAATATGCTTCTTGAGCATAGAAACATAAAACACAGGATGGACAGCTGACAACTCTGCAGGAAACTCAATCTCATAAGCTTCTTTCCCAACACGATTCAAAACTCTATAAGGGCCAACATATCTGGGACTCAACTTCCCTTTCTTTCCAAATCTTTTCACTATTTTCATGGATGAAATTTTCAAGTACACCAAATCACCAACTTCAAACTCAAGAGCTCTTTTTCTCATATCTGCGTACGACTTCTGACGACTCTGGGTTGTCTTCAACCTCTCCCGAATTAACTTAACTTTCTCCATAGCCTCAAATACAGCATCAGGTCCAATCACAACAGCTTCACCCACTTTGAACCAACCTATGGGCGATCTACATCTTCTCCCGTACAAAGCTTCAAATGGAGCCATTCCAATGCTAGCATGAAAACTATTGTTGTAAGCAAATTCAATCAACGGTAAATGTTCATCCCAACTTTCTTTGAAATCAAGAACACAAGCCCTCAACATATTCTCCAAAGTCTGGATAGGCCTCTCAGCCTGACCATCTATCTGCGGATGAAAAACGGAGCTAAGATAAACTTGGGTGCCAAGACCCTTTTGAAAGGCTCTCCAAAACTGAGAAGTAAACTGAGTACCTCTATCGGAGATGATAGACAATGGAACTCCATGCAACCTGACTAACTCTCGAATATGCAGCTTAGCATAGTCCTCCGCAGTGAAAGATGTATGCACTGGCAGAAAATGTGCAGACTTAGTCAACCTATCTACAACGACCCAAATAGAATCATTATGACGATGAGAGAGAGGTAAATCAGTCACTAAATCCATGTTCACCACTTCCCACTTCCAAGATGGAATGCTAAATTCTTGCATCACGCCACCGGGTCTCTGGTTCTCTATCTTTACCTACTGGCAAGTTGCACATTTTTCTATGAACTTCGCTATATCCTTTTTCATTCCATTCCACCAATAAATTTCCCACAAATCATGGTACATCTTGGTAGCACCGGGATGAATAGAATACCGCACGCCATGCACCTCAGATCATCAACATCAGGCACACACAATCTATTCTGAAATCTCAATACACAATCTCCACCTTGGGAGAAAACCTCCACCTTTTGGTCTTTAACTGATTCTTTCAGTTCAACCAAACGAGAATCCGTATCCTGCTTCTCTTTTACTTTCGAAACTAGGGAAGATTCGGAACTACTTTGGACCCAAACATTACCCTCAGCTGATTCAAGCAATCTAACACCTAACCTAGCCAAACGATGCACCTCACGGGCTAAGTCCATCTTACCTTCCTCAACATGTGCTACACTACCCATAGATGATCTGCTAAGGGAATCTGCCACTACATTGGCCTTGCCCAGGTGATACAACACACTCATATCATAGTTCTTCAGTAATTCTAACCATCGCCTCTACCAAAGATTCAAATCTTTCTGAGTGAACACATATTGTAAACTCTTGTGATCCATAAAGACATCAACATGAACACCGTACAAATAGTGTCTCCATATTTACAAAGCAAAAACCACTGCAGCTAACTCGAGGTCATGGGTCGGATAATTCTTTTCATGAGGTTTCAACTGCTTGGAGGCATAGGCTATAACCTTACCCGTCTGCATCAACACACAACCCAAACCAACTCTGGAAGCATCACAATATACCACAAAATCATCTACACCATTAGGTAGGGTCATCACAGGGGCTGAAGTGAGTCGAGTCTTCAACTCCTGAAAACTCTTCTCGTAAGAATCTGACCACTGGAATTTAACCTTTTTTTGGGTCAACTGGGTCAAAAGAACAGCAATGAAAGAGAAACCTTTGACAAAACGACGGTAGTAGCCAGCTAGACCCAAGAAAATCCTAATATCAGACGGGGAAATAGGTCTAGGACAATTCTTCACAGCTTCTACCTTTTGAAGATCAACTCGAATACCATCAGAAGAAACAATATGACCTAAAAAGGCAACTGACCGAAGCCAAAATTCACACTTGCTAAGTTTGGCAAATAACTGTTGATCCCTAAGGGTCTGTAAGACAATTTGAAGATGATCTACATGGTCATTTTCACTCTGGGAATATATAAGGATATCATCTATAAACGCAATAACGAACATATCTAGGCACGGTCTAAACACCCAATTCATGAGGCCCATAAAAGCTGTTGGGGCATTCGTTAGCTCGAAGGACATAACCAGGAATTCAAAATGACCATAACGAGTGCGGAAAGCCATCTTTGGAATATCACATTCTCTGACTTTAAGTTGGTGGAACCGGATCTCAAATCTATTTTTGAGAAGTAACTGGCACCTTGCAGCTGATCAAATAGGTCATCAATTCTAGGAAGAGGGTACTTGTTCTTGACTGTGACCTTGTTAAGCTAACAATAGTCAACGTACATGCGCAATGAACCATCTTTCTTTTGCACGAATAGAATGGGTGCACCCCAGGGAGACACACTGGGCCTTATAAAACCCTTATCAAGAAGATCTTTGAGTTTTTTTTCAACTCCTTAAGTTCTGCGGGGGACATATGATACGGAGGAATAGAAATAGGTTGTGTATCAAGGAGAAGATTAATTCCAAATTCTATCTCTCTATCGGGAGGTACCCCTGGGAGATCTTCCGGGAAAATATCAGGAAACTCATTGATAACACTAAGAGACTGAATAGTTGGAGTCTCAGACTTAGTGTCCCTAACTTAGGATAAATGATAGATACAACTCTTGGATATCAATTTCCTAGCTTTAAGATAGGATATGAAATGACTTTTAGGAGATACAGAATTTCTAGACCACTCAAAGACTAGCTCATTAGGAAACTGAAACTTGACTACACGGGTACGACATTCTATAGACGCATAACAAGAGTGAAGCCAATCCATATCCAGAATAATATCAAAATCAACCATGTCTAGCTCAATCAAATCTGCAAATGAGACCCTGTTAAGAACAGTGATAGGACACTTCTTTATACTTGCTTAGCAACAACAGATTCACCCACTGGTGTAGAAACTATAAAAGGCTCGAAAATATTTTCACCACTGATTTCAAAATTCACAGCCACCAACGGATTCACATAATAAAGACTTGACCCAGGGTCCATCAACACATACACATCAAAATAAAATACACGAAGCATACCAGTAACACTATCTGGTGAATCCTCCTACTCCTGGCGGGGTGGTATAGCATAAAAATAATTCTACCACTGACCACCTGCATTACTAGACGAGGCACCTTGAAGAGGAGTAGGATGAAATACAGGGGCTGGAGCACTAATAGTCTGACTCTGAGAACGAACATCGCGACTCCCCTGTCTAGAATATGGGAAATCTCTGAACTTATGGCCCAACTTACCGCAACCAAAACAACCCCTCTGACCGACTAAGCACTCACCGGGATGGTCTCTACCGCACTTCAAACATGGGGGAGGACGAGGTCTATTATTCACACTATCCTGGGACCTGGACATAGTAAGCCTACTACCCTGCTCCAGCCTAATTCTGAATGCAGGAGTACTAGCTGATGAAGGCGCTGGCACAAGAGAACAGCTCTGGAACTGAGGGCGGATTCCTCCAGAAAATCTAGTCTAACTATCACCCTGTTGCTCTGATCTAATTCTCTTATTCCCTCTCACTCTCTCTCTCTCCTTCACTTTGTCCGCTTTAATTCGTTGAGCATAAATCATTAGTCTTGAAAGGTCCATGTACCTATTAAGCATAGTGGATCTATACTCTTTCACAACATAACCAAATACACTGGCTAAGAACTTACTCATACTAGTTCTAGAATCAACCATCATACCGGGAGCATACTTAGATAACTGGTTAAACTTATGGCAATACTCCTTAACTGTCATGGGGCCCTGTCTCAAGTTTATAAATTCTTCTAATTTTTTTCCCTCAGCTCTGGGGGAAAGAATCTGTCTAAGAAGGCATCTTGGAGTAATTGCCAAGTCACAGGAGTATCATTCTCCCCTTTACTCTTCCTCCATATCTCCACCCAATCATAAGCAACATCTTCCATTCGATAGGCAGCCAATTCAACACTCTCCTCCTCCGTCGCATGCATAATGTGAGTGATCTTTCTCACTTCATCTAAATACATTTGCGGGTCTTCACCTACTTTCGACCCAAAGAACTCAGGTGGATTTATTCGCATAAAGTCACGAACCTGGGCTGCAGCAGAATTATTCCCTTGTGGAGGTAGAACAGTAGCCTGGGTGTTGGTTTGGGCGTTGGCGGTGACCGCCTGGGCTAGCGCTTGGAAAGTTGCCCAGAATTCGGCATGGGACACCATCTCACCTAAAGGATCAACGGGTTGAGGTCGTTCATTTTTTCTGCGAGCTCTACGAGAAGGCATTTTCTATCATAAGAGAGCACGAATTAACAGCAGAGAGAAACAATTATAGGCATGATAGACTCTTGAAAGAAAGAAATAATTTTTCCTAAAAATATCCCGTAGCCTCTTGCTCATAGATGTGGTGCGCTACACACCGATGATCAAGACTCTACGTAACGTGGCTTGTTAGACTCCCTAGGACTCCTTGAACCTTAGGCTCTGATATCAAGCTTGTAACGCCCCAAGAACCTATCCCGAGACGTCACATGGTACTTAAGGCCACACGTGGCCTCAAGCTAACCCTTTAAGTTTGTCATCACTTTCAGAACTCATTATAGCGCAAATCATGCTAAGATAAAGAGAAATAACCATGTCATGAACATACTGAAATACGAAGTAATACTTCCCTGTACAAATAAAATACTGAAATCTCTGTACACGCTGGTACACTAGTCTGACAAATCCTCTACTACATAGGACTGAGGAGCCATTGGGACAGATCCCCAATTGACTTGTACTGAACTGAAAGTAAACAACCATCTATTAACAAGACAAAATCGGAGACACAGGTCCTCGAACCATGAGGACTCACCAACCACAGATATGTAGATGAAGGTACTCAAAGATCACTGTCGCTGCTGAGACTGAGCACCTGAACCTATATCATGAAGAAATATAGAATACAAAGGAGTATGGGAGTCAGTACTTGGGAATGTACTGAGTATGAGGGGGTGGATGCAACATTTTAAATAATATCGTAAATGTATAAGAAAATCATGCATGCTGACAATAATAACTCTCTTCGCTTGAATTATCTAAAACATCATTTTCGAAAGTCATCAGTAATAACATATGCTTCATAAATCTCATAAATCATTTAACTCAACTTAAAATCTTTGACTCATGACTTAGAGTGACTCGGTATGTCATGGTACTTAGATCATTATGGACGCGGGAGTTTCTTATAACCGACATAACTACACTATCTGAGTCGCATGGAGTCCAATGTTTTGCCTTCCTAAGGAGAGAACCCCATATTGGCGGGGGTGTCGTACTCTTGCCAGGGAGTAAAACCTCAATATCATTATCACAATCCCATACTCAGCCTCTGGCCCACAATTATCAACATCAATCCTACGGTGGCACGTAGTTTTGAGGAAATACCACATTTCTCGATCGGTGCTAAATACTCCTCACAGACTCAGCTCAAAACGCGTTAGGAAATCCACCTTAATCATTATCAACTCATGGGTCTATTTTAAAGACCAAAACATAAATATATATATATATATCATCTGCAAATCATAAACATTTTGTGGATTCCTAACCTGACTCAACTCAACACAATCTTTCTTTTCGAATCATTTTTAAATATCAAAGCTTCAAGGAAACATCATAGGACTCATTCTTGACTTTCAATCTCAAATATCGATATATATATTCAATAGTCAAATTTCTCATGGAAAGGCATAAATCATGACACTAGTCTTAAATCGCTTAGAAATCATCAATACGTAATGACAATATACAACTCACGGAATAAATTCTCAATTTAAGAAACATGATGGTGAAATAATCATAAATATCAAACTTATTCAACTCAAATCTCATAAATCATAAATAAAGAAAATTGGGTGTAAACCCACTTGCAAAATCATGTAAATCAATAATAGAAAGTAAATCTTTAGGCACAAGAATGAAAGGAGTGTTCTTGTTCAAGCCCCACATACCTTGGATTATAATTTTGGGAATGTAGAAACTTGTTTGGAACTTCTTCCTTACATTTTTTAGCTAAGATCCTTGATGCCTTTGACTAGGGGAGCTTAATTCTTGGACAACTTGGAGAAATCTATGGAAGATTCTTGAATTTCTCGGAAGAAGATTAAATTTTTGGATTTTGGAAGAAACACTAATTTCTAGATGTTTCTTGTAAGAGAAAGGAGAAAAATGAATGGCTATTCTCTACTAGGATATATATATAAGACCATATAGGGAGGAAATGACCAAAACCTGTGACGGTCTGTCAAGTCTCCTGACGGTCCACCAGATCGTCCATCACTCGAGTGCCAAAACTGACGTGACGGTCAAAGTGACGATCCGTCAAGAAACTGATGGTCCACCAAGTCGTCCGTCACTCGAGGGCCAGAAATGAGACATTCTGTCTCGACCTAACGGACCCCTTGACGGTCCGTCAATTTTTTTGACTGTCCACCATCTTGGTCGTCACACGGTGACCAGGAAGAGGGGTCACTTCCCTGGCCTGATGGGACACTTGATGGTCCACCAAGGACCTGACGGTCCGCCAAGTCGACCGTCAGAGCTGGGCGATCTGATATCGCTGAGTAAAACAGCTATAACTCCCTCGTCCGAAGTCGGATTTCAATGAAATTGGTATCGATGGAAAGTTTATTCAATGCTCCACATGAAAAATAGTAGAAATTAGAGAAATAAAATATGTTTTAAACATCAATCACTTTGGAAGTCGTATATATCCACTCAAAAGATGGATTTAGGCTTAAGAAATGATCGGGGTATTACATTATGCCCCCAACCATGGCCAAAACTAATATGTAAAATAAAAAAAAATATCTAAGAATGTCCATATCATGAAATAAAGACTTCCGGAAAGATAGAAGATCACCACTTAAATCCAATTGTTGTACCCGAGTCAATCACTATATAGAAGGAGTTGAACTATCGATTTTTGCATAGCGTGGGTATACAGACGCCAATAGATGGGTTAGAGAGTGACCGCTAGTATGTATCTCAAGATAAGGATTTATAGGTAATAGTAAAAATCTAATATGGGCAAGTCATTCATGTCATCAAGAGGCCAAATGTGAAGGAAAACAGGCATCCGTTTTGCATCTGCTTTGGAACTGCTAGCCATCTGCTCTCTATCTGCTCTCCATCCGCTTTGGATCCGCTCAAGAAAATCAAGAACAAGATGATAGTTTTGTAATTTCCATCAAATGTAGAGTTGGAGTTTAAAAAGAGGTTTTTAGCTCATTTTTCAAGACCTAGTTTTTAGGTTCCCAAATAGCCTCCATCTTTTGAACATAGCCTCTCTTTTAGCATCTTAACTTCTCTCTTCTCAACTTAGAATCTATCTTTTCATATTTTGAGAATTTTATACTAAGATTGAATGAAAAATATATGTTAGTGATTTTCCATTGAAGAATTATTGAAACCCTAAGTGTGGAATTGCATTGTCTCTATTGCTCATGGATGAAGTTAATGATAACTTTGGTATATTCTTATCCTTTTTATATATGAGTAGCTAATTCTAAATCTTGGGGTTATGATTTCTTAGGTTGTGGTAGTGCATGAATTTTAGTTAATTATTCTCCTAATTAGTTATTTGTGATGGGTGTTGCATTTATTTCATGATTTAACTAAGAGTTCGGGGTTGCAAACTCCAACCACCCTAGAACCCATGTCATTCTTGTAAGAGCGGACATGGGTGAGAAATAAATGCAACCAATAACTTGATTTATTTCATTTAATGACATCTGTTAGACATAAGGATATCAATTGAGCTAATAGATGTGGAAAATTGTCACACTTGTGAGGTGTTCAAAAGAACCCATTTGTGAAATTTGGTGTTGTAATTGAAAGATTGACACTAATACATTGACATCTAGCCTACCCGTGACTTTTAGTTAAAAGTTGAATAAATTGCCAAGTACCCATGCATGAACCCACTCCTAGAATTGCATAACCCCAAGGCTTATTCTCAATTGAATTCACTCTTAGCATTTTTCAACGTAAAGCTAGTGCACTAAAATTGAAGTAGTTGTCATTTATAAACATATTCAAACTAAATCCCTTATTTTACATTTATGCTTGCTTTATTCACACTATAGGTCATCTTTTAGTAGACTATCAATACTCTTGAGTTTTGAATTCTATGCTTTCACACCTTGTGGGTTCGACCCCAACCTAAGTTGGGTTATTATATTGACAACAATCGCTTACACCCATTCAAGAGTGTAATTTGAGCGTTATCAGAAAGCTACTGTGAAAAGTGTCTTCGGCTCCTTATTAATTATTTTGCACATACATGTACTCATTCAATATTTGTGTCAAGTTCTTTGCTACCCTTTTAACTTGTGATCTTGTATTGAAGTTGGTTGCTCTAATCTTCGAGATTTAACTGAAAAACTAATTGATCTATCAGTAGTTGCATTGAGGTTGATGGAAGTTGAGGTGAGCAAGATAAAGAGCAGATAATTCAACGTCATCAATGAATGTCCTGAAATCCTATGTTCATTGGGAGAGAAAACGTGTAATAACTGATTTTTATTTAAAGAAATTTCTTTTGAGAATTTTATCTATGTAGTTGTGTGATAAATATGTAATGATGTATACACAATACTGTTGTTAAAAAATAAATTTGTAGTTTCTATATACAAGCTGCTAATATAGCCATGTGTGAAGATCTACTATAAAGTTCACATGAATATGTTAGTGATTAAACAAGTTTTATATTTTTGTACGTGCATCTGGGTGACAATTTTAAATTGTCTTGACCTTAAACTATTTAGTATATGGAACAATACCTCTCATAGAGGTACATTTACATGAGTAGTAAAGTTGGTATGAACTCTGTATTAGTTGTCCTTAACATGTGTAGTTGTTCGACCAATTGTAATATTTTTCAGCTTGTGAATATACCTCAGCTGCTTTGACCAACTAGAGTTTTAATACACCGTTAATAATAGGACTGTTTTCAACAAAACGTGTGGTGAAAGAATCAAAGTTATTGAGTAAATGGTCAACTATAAACAATTCCTACAAGGATATTATGGTAGTTCTAGAGTTGTCATTTTTGTTAGGTCACTTTTGATTGTTTGTCATTTTTGTTAGGTCACTTTTGATTGTTCTTCCCTAATTCTACAGTAAGATCTAAAATTTCTACAGTAAGATCAAATGTATCACTGATAGTGTTAAAATTATCATTACAACAATGGGTTATGTAAACAAGTATAACGATTGTTAACTTTAACTTGGGAGGTCTACGACTTGTATACTTTGCTTCTAACTACTCTTTTTGTTGTAGAAATTGCTATCATTATTTGTGCTTATTAACCATTATTACCTGCAAGGGACTATTGTTGGGTCCATGCTCTTTTTGGTGTAGATATTGCTATCATTATTTGTGCTTATTACCATTATTACCTGCAAGGGCCTATTGTTAGGCACGGGTCGTGCCCATGTAATGTGTGTGTGTGTGTGTGTATATATATATATAAGAGACATTAATTTAATAAAATAATTATTAAAGAAAAATTGTAAAAGGATAATTTTGTCCAAAAAAAGAGATTTTAATGAAGGTTAAAAATTCAAACAACATTTATAAAGCCTTCATACTTTTACTACAGTATAGATATAGGCTTGTAGGGGTAAATTAATAATTCAAAAAAGGGTCAAAGTTATTCTTGAACTATCTGAAATAGATCAAAAATACCCCTCGTTAGTTTTTTGGGTCAAAAATAACTCTCCGTTAAATATTTGACTAAAAAATACCCCTTCCTCCAACAGAATTTCACCAAGCATGCCACCTAGGTAAAACAACCACGTGGCCATGTCACATCACCATCCACAAGTAAAATTTCATCTTTAATTTCACAATTCAATTTATAATCCGATCTGATTCATAATGATAAAAATCCGATCCAAAATCAAATAACAAAGGGTAAAAGATTCTTTGAAAAAAACAAAAAGCAAATAGTATTACATTATACAAAAAAATTGAATTTCTATAACAACTATAATTGTATTGTACAAGTTACTCAACTATAATATTTATTTGATTGTTCATTTTCAATTGAAACAGGAAATCTAAAATGGCTCCTCAGTCCATCATTCTTGCAAATGCACAATAATATTTTTTCCTATCCTTTTCTCTTCTTTGGGCTCAGTAGGGGTGTACAGACCAAACCGTCAAGTCAAACCAAACTGAAGAACCAAACCAAACAGAGAAAAAAAATGACTTATGGTTTGGTTTGGTTGGTTTAGCGTTTGAAAAAAAAAAACTACCATTCTTGATTTGGTTTGGTGTTAACCAATAAAAAGTCAAACCGACATAATATATATATATGGATGTGTATATATATATATATATTTATGTATGTATATATATATATATGTGTCTGTGTGTGTATGTGTATATATGTATGTATGTATGTATGTATATATATACTAGTTTAGTGTACGTGCATTGCACGTGTATTTTTCGTCAGTACAAAAGATTAAATACAAGAAGAACAAAGTATATTATTATATTGCAATTGAAGTTGCAATTTATGAAACATTATATTCATGATTTAAATGGAAAAATGTGTGTTCTTCTAATTTTAGTATATGTGTGTTGCACTTTTATGTCATGCCAGTTAATTGGCATCATCCTTATAAACATAAACATACATCTCTCGAAACTTCATAAACAAAAAGAAATTATAAATTAGATAGTTAAATAAATAATTTAAAAATATATTGAAAGAGTGAATCTAAAATTCAGGATCAGAGAGAAGTGAGACAAACCAATCGCATATAAATTAAACTTGTATTTATGTCACCCTAATTCAAAATACAAATAATCGAAAATATGGCAAAAGTATATGATGACACTAAATTAACGTATTATCCAACTTTAAGCTTTTTGAAAAATTAGAGAAATAATATCTTTGAAATATTTTATTAGAGACAAATTTATTTTTTACATATAATTTACATGAATATAAAGGAGTCTCCTCTGCATGCAGGATGGAAAAAGTCATAATTTCCACACCAAACTATACACGGAAAATTTAGATCACACTCAAACTATCATAGTGACCTATTACACACCTATACTATATAAAAGTGAAACTGTTTTCACCTTAGAAGGTGACATGGCAGATTGGTGTATTCACCTTCCTAAGGTGCGTGAGAGGAAGGGAAAAAAAATTAAAATAACATAATTACACACGTGTCACTATTTCATTTGTCATTATATCATTAAGTACTCCTAATATTCTTCTTAATAT
This sequence comes from Capsicum pubescens, assembly GCA_030864215.1. Classification (NCBI taxonomy): domain Eukaryota; kingdom Viridiplantae; phylum Streptophyta; class Magnoliopsida; order Solanales; family Solanaceae; genus Capsicum; species Capsicum pubescens. Next base: position 178,218,876 of record CM061545.1, on the reverse strand, counting down.
ATACAATTAGCTAGATTAATTATTTTTTCAATTGAAAAAATGTTAATAAAATTAAATTTCTTATTTATTCATTTTATTAGGTGGGTCCCGCCTTCTTCAATTGCTTCTTCTTCACCAAAATCACCATTAAAACACCAACATTGACACCATCATCATCAAACTCAAATCTTTACCACAATAATTTTAAGAATCCACCATAGATTTCATTATCAGAATCACAATACAACCATTAGTATCACAAAAATCACAAACAACCACCATAAAATTCAACTTCCACTACTAAAATTGTCATCAGAATCACAATATCACTATTGTTAACATCCAAAGTTAAAAAAACTACCACAAATTCGCACCTGCACCACTACTAAATTCTAATGGCGCCTTACAATTGTCAATGAAATTTTCCCTTTCTCTTTATGTCTTCTCTTCCCGCACCTGCCACCGGAATAATAGCATTATCACCGCCTATAGAAATTTCACCGCAACTTCTATACTCAACATATGTTTTACCATTGTTTGTTTCACTCTTTGAATTTCTCTCTTTCCTTCAATTTATCAATGATGAAAAGGGAAGAAGAAGATATTTAAATTAGTTGGATAGGAAGAAGAAGATATTTAAATTCATATTCTACTCGAATGGATCGGGTAGGGTGAAATATTTGGGTTGGGTGGGGTTAGAATTGGGTTAAATTAGTTGGATCGGGTTAGGTTTATTTAAGGGTCCATTAATTAAATAGAAAAATTAAATTAAACACGTGACATCACCACAGGGCAAGTAGAGTAGACTCCACTCATTAAACTTGGGCATGGGTGTCGCGGAGAGGTAATAGTTTCACTTTTATATAGGTCACTATGATATTTTAGGTGTGACCTAGACTTTTCGTGTATAGTTTGAGGTGAAAACCATGACTTTTCCCCATGTAGGATTAAGTTGCGTAGCTATTATCAAAAGTGATTTGTAAAATAATATCTCTAACTTGTAGTTATATAGAAACACACTCACAACAACACCATGCTAAGTGACAATTGAATGTAGTTCAAAATAATTAATTCTAAAGAGAATTAACAGATAAAAACAGTACAATCTAACAACCTTATATATATAGATATATAACACAATAAGAAGGCTAAATTAACTGTGGTACAATTCAATGTTATTTTCGGGTACACAAAATCTGTATTTCGACACAACAACTTCAACACAAGTTCAAGTATAAAACAAGAACACTTATAAAGTTACGTAACACCCTCAATACAAGATCAAAAAGACCTTTCAAAGAAGTGTGTTTTTTCAGAAAATTAGATGAAAAAAGAAAAAGGCCAAGTCCTTCGACTTCACGAAGTGTCTTTAAGGAAATAATTCCCCTCAAGTACCCGAGATTGCCGAATTTTCCCTCCCAGGATAAAATGGCGTAACAACAATCCGATTGTAGTGGTACCTTTGGATTCTCTTCGAACTCACTCAACGATTAGATGATCACACGGAGTATTTCAAAAAATAGTTTTTTCTGCACTGCATGCATGCACGTTAATGGAGGTTCAAAAAACTACAAACAAAACAGGTTTGGTTTTTCGGACTGTTCAAATAAATTGTCCAAAAAAATAGATCTTATCAATCAATTATTTTTCAAATCCAAATCTAAATCGAGCGACGACGATGATGCGAGGCACCTCTTGGTTCTTGCCTCACTTACCATGTGGAGTAAATGTTCCTTAATATAAATACTTGAAAGTTTTCTTCTCCCACCAATGTAGAAGAATTAGTAGACTTTCCATTTTTTAGTACACTTTCCATTTTTGGTTGTTATCATATTTTTTTCCTCCACTTGATTCCCTCCATTTTCCATTCACACTTTGATCTTGAACCCAACATTCAATAGCTGAATAATGAAGACTCTAAACCAACTAAGGGTCATTGACATACATATTTGCCATACGCGTAAGAGAATTTATTGGTATAATGGCCGTTCACTTGACTAAGTTTGTGCGCTTACAACACTTCACCACAATTACGTGATTAATCAAGTCTGCATTGTGATTTTCCTTCTTAAGTCATCGCGCATATATAGATAGGCTATATTACAGTGAGTTTGAATACATAAAATTTTCATAGTTCTTTTGATGCAAACGTCCAACGTCTGCATCTTGAAAGATTTATTTAGCAATGATTTTTCTTTCCATCATTTGATTCAATATAAATGGCACACTTATCATGTTCTATGTACACGTAAAAAAAAATATGTCCAAACTTGTACCAAAATTAAATAAAGAAATATGTCCAAACTTGTACCAAAATTAAATAAAGGGAGATATAAAATTCTCTAAATTCTACAACATGAAACAAAAAAATATGGTAACATAAAGCATGCTGAGAAGTTGCTACAAAAAATTAAGATACAGAAGATAAAAATTCAACGCATAATATTAAAAATATTTCTTTATGTTTAAACATTACATATTATCAAAGCACTTTCTCCATTACAATTTATATGATACCTTTTGAATCTCGAGATTCAAATAAAGTTTCTTTTGAACGTAATTTTTTGGGTCAGTGACAAGAAAAATGAAATCAGATAAAGTTATTTATATGTCTTTTAAGATTAGTGTCAACGCAACTTTTATTATAGAAGTTAACTAAAAGAAAAAAAAAATTATTATAAAAAGTTATAATACTCTCTCCGTTCCAAATTATCCGTTCCAAATTTCTTCATTTGATTTCTCATTTTACTTGTCTTTTTCATTAATCAAGAAGAGACAAAAAAAATTCATGTTTTACCCTTCGCATTAATTACCTTTTCTTCAAATTAAAATATAAACATCATTTAATAGAGGTATTATGGTAAACTAATCATGTTATTAATTATTTTTCTTAATCAATATGTCATCTCAATTTGGGACGGATAATTTGAGATGGAGGGAGTATGTTGTTAACTTCTCAAATAGTCAGGCACCACGCATAATGTAATAAATTGAAATAGTATTCAAGTATCCCTGAAGTCTGTGTTGCGTTAACAACAATATCTTACCAATAATATTCTTTAATTACTCCGGTCGACGAATTAATTATCACCAGCAATAAATTATTTCTTCAAACCATAGATATAGCGGACTTGCTTTACTCGATCTAGAACATAGATAGAAACAAAAGAGGTAGATGTCCAAAGCAAAGTTTTAGCCATTGTAAGGTCTACTATAAGCTCATCTAATATCTGCTGCAATAATAACATACACATACACATAACTTATTCTTACCGACTTACCTTATTATTACTCTTTTTATGGGTAAGAGGTTATTTTCGAAAAATCTTCTACTAAATAATAATGATGATGATGATAACAATAATATAATTATTATTATTATTATTATTATTATTATTATTATTATTATCGAAAGTCATACTTGTATGAGATCGATGAGCAGATGCTGCAAACATAAAATAAGAAATTAATTAGATTTGGCCAACACAAGAATTAAAATTTGTTAATATTCTACTGTGAATAACAACCCTTTTATTTATAGATGAAAACTAATTTGATCTTAAAGTAATTAAACCTAATTTTTCTCCAAAGAAACAAAGTAGATTCTACCATATATGTTTAAGACAATAATAGAATCTATTGTAGAGTTTTTTAATGAATGATAGATAGTTCAAATAATATTGGCATTTTAAATAGATTCAACGCTATAACACAACAACTCCATAAGATGTTGAGATTCAAATAATATGAAGCGATTTGATTATGTGCAACTAACCAGATGATATAAGGAACGCATGTATATTAATAGAAGTTAATTTTAAAAGTACAAAAGAATCAAAAAATTTACAAAGAAAGGCTCAAAACACATGACGCATGTAGAAACAATAACATACCCCATGTAATTTCACAAGTAAGCTAATTTCATCGTATCTCGTGGAGATAGAAAACTGCTTTCAAAAATGCCCGACTTAAGTGCAACAAAGTAATTCATGACCGCGATACCCTCCTATAAGGTTATATCCTTGGTACGTACCTTCCCTTTTTCTGATTCAATTCAATCATTTGAGTATTATGCTCTACAACTCAATTGATCTACAAAGACACCTTGGCCAGCATGATTGTTGGTACAAACAGATTCATTGCAGCAAAAGATAGATGGAAGCAAAAGTCGTCCACCAGAAAAACAAAATGACCAAAACTTACCCAGAAATTTCACATATTCAAACAAATATTTCATAAGCAACTGGGTCAAAATCACATAATTGAATTAAGTATTTGAGGTATAAAGGACTTAAAATTCAACTTTTTGAGAGGCATTGTAATAATCTAACTTTGCACTAAGGGGCTTTTCACTTTTAATATAATAACATGATAAATAAAGACGAAATGAAGGGAAAAAAAGGTAACCAACCATTTGAGCCATCAAGTGTACCGGCAATGAGAGCATGGACAAAAGCTTCTAATCATCGATGTATCTGTCTTTAATTGACAATAAAACTCACGATCCAATAAGCCCTTTCAATCGGGCATAAGAGATTATAAGTATGAAAAGCACACTACAGACGACACCACTAATGGCTACCACCTGCACAACATTAAACCAACTATCATCCAAGTAAACATGCCCTAAAAGGTGTGTTATTCAGAAAACAATATTATAGCTGATCAAGGCTAAGATAGAGGTGTCAAACTTACTCATGTAAACATGTAGCCGTGTTCAGTATTCCAAGAATAGTGGAATGCTCATCTCTAAAAATCCAACAATCAAGGAGTAGGATAGACAAGCACACAATCCTTGAATTGAGGAAGAGGATCACACCAAATCGATAGTTACAAAAATAGGACTTTTAATTATTACTTAAATGATGAATTTAATTATAATAAAATTTAAGTAACAATCAAAACAAACATTATATTTAACTAACAATATATTCTTAGCAGAAAAGCAACCCAAAATATCCACAAAGAAAACTAACCAATAGAACAAGAAAAACTCAATCAAAAGTTCTCATATCGATATATATCAAACTTACAATAACAAAACTAACTTGAGCCGTGAACTCCAAAATTTTAACAATTGGCATTATCACGACCCCCTGATTATAATGGATATTCAAAGTGATATAAATCCTCGTACCAAAAGTCTGAACAAAGCAGCTTCAATCAAAAAACAATAGTAATATTACTGTTTTGAGGCATAAAGACTTAAGGATGCTATTTTTCAAGTTAATAATATTCTCAAATCGCAAAAGATAAAAAAATACAAATATATGTATTCTCTTATAATACATGTAGGTTCATTGAGAAAAACTCAATTGTAGGTTCATTGTTATTTCTTTTATATTATATGTGATTTTCTAACCTAATTAGAATTTCATACAAATTATATACAAAAAAGTTCCACTTAAAAAAATAAAATAAACCTTCATGGTCACGAAGTAACTAAAAAAGGAAGGAATCAATGTGAGCATATTTAAGTCAAGTTGAAGACTCCTATTCACTTTCAAGAAGGAATAAACTTATTTAAGGTAGAATGACTTCTACCAAGGAAACATTTTACCATAAATATATTTAATTAATTTTTAATTCTTAAATATTATAAAAAAAATAGTGAAAGGACGATTTTGTCTAAAGCAAAGACTTTTAATGAAGTGTAAATAGTTCAAATCATTTTTCTAAGTGTCTTCACACTTTTAATATATTATACAATAGATATAGATATAGATTATAGATATAGATTATAGATTATAGATATAGATTATAGATATGTATGTATGTATATATGCATTTATATAAATTAACTTTTTATACATAAAATATTAATTATAATCTACTTTTTAAATACTTTTTCAATTAGTTTTATTAATTTTTAATATTTAGAAAGCAAATGTGTGTGTGTGTGTATATATATATATATATATATATATATATATATATATATATATATATTCATATTTGGGTCTTTAAGTTATAATATTTGTCCATTAATTGCTAATAAAATAATCCAAAACCCAATATAAATTTAAAACTTAAATTTTTCACTCTTTATCTTACTTTTTAATTTCAAGAGAGTTTTTCGCTCATCAATTTTTCATAATTGTGATTTTTCATTAGCACATGAGTGAAAACATACTTGATATAGTCTTTAATCACAATATAATTGTAAAAAATAAAGATTATAAAAAAATAGAGAAAATCCAAAAAAAACGACTAAAATCTAAACCAAAAAATTCGATTTTATTTTGTTTGATTTGATTTATAGTTTTAAGAAACCGACATAATTGGTTTGATTTTTTTTCAAAAAAAAAAGACAAACCAACCCGACCTATGTACACCCCTAAGGCTCAAATGAAATTATCATCGTCGTGATCACTCCTATCACTTTTTAATCGTTTCTTCACCTTTATGTCGTCGTTCTTTGATACTTGTTGTTGCTTTTTTGAGCTCTCGATTTTGCTTATGATTGATTGATGAGGAGGAGATTTAATTGGAGGCCCCATACGAATTTGCTTTCTTTCTCTGCTTTTTTTCGAACGCCTTCTTTGATCTCTCGGTTGATAACAGACCATGCTCAGGTGATAACTGGAGACCCTTTGTTATTTGATTTTGGATCGGGTTTTTATCATTACGTGTCAGGTCGAATTATAAATTGAATTGTAAAATTAAAAATGAAATTTTACTTGTGGATGATGATGTGACATGGCCATATGACCTTTTTTACCTAGGTGAGGAAAAGGCATTTTTGAGTAAAATATTTAACGAAGAAATAATTTTGAGGCAAAAAAACTAATGAGGAATATTTTTATCCATTTCAAATGGTTCAAGGATATTTTGACCCTTTTCCATTAATAATTTAGTATAACCTTATTGGATCATCGATTTACCAAATAACCCAACCAAAAAATTCAAAACCAAACCAATAACCCAATAAAAAAAATTATAAAATCATTAAAAAACTATTAACCCAATAACATTTCTATTGATCAATTCGATTTTTGCACACACCTAGCCAAATGAGAACAAATCTACCCGAAAAATTTCTTTGTATCCATATCTGAAGAAAATCATATTCTACGGAGCACACCAAAATAAAAAATAAAAGAGAACGATGACACTTCGAACTGAGCTGATTTTTGCACTAGTAATTCAGAAAGGTAGGTACTACACTCGAAGGTAACAAAATTCAGGTAGGAAAGCACATCTTATTGAATAATAAACTAATGATCATCACCCTTACATTGGAATCCAAGAAAAGAGAGGGATCTCTTAGATATTTACAGTGAAAAAACACAACTGCACAACCGAAAGTGGGGGGTGTTACACAATGAATGCCTCTCAGTATTTCTATCTACTCTTTCTTCTCTTTGCTACCCAATTCCTTTCTACATCTGTGACAATTCACTATCTAAACGACTATATAAAGAGGCAAAAAGTGGGTGATGCAGAATAATCAAAATGAACCCAGAAAAAAGATAGGGTGTTAGCGGAATATATCCCTGCTCAGCTGAGTATTATGATTGCCAAAATAGTTCAAAGTCATTGCTATACAACGACCTGTCTTGAATCTCTAGATTAGCGACATGCCAATTTACGAGCTGCAATTGGATACATTTACACAGAACCAGTGCAAAAGGAAATATCCACCACTCACTTTCATCCCTGCAAGACCAAAAACGTTGTTTGACAGTGTCATGCAAATTTTCACAACAGTACAAAATTGAATAAATTTCAAATGACAACATTGGACAAACTTCAGGATGCTCACATGTTCCATGGCTGAAAGTAAGGAAGCTTTCTGCTTGACTGGGTGCTATAGTGGACATATCCACAGAAAAATGCAACAATCTGGTACGAAATTGATGATATACAGTGTAAGTAGGCATAACTCGAAAACTGTTGGTTAAGTAAAAGTTATTAACACCCTTGGTGAATGGTTTAGACAGTGAATGGTCCTAATCTGTCGATAAAAAAGATCAAAACTTCTCATGACAAAAGAACTAGAGATGCATCTCAGCCATCTACGACCTTTTTATGGTCGTAGATTATGCAACTAATATTCTGGTAACAATATATGTTAAGTAAGTGGAAACAATTTCTTAGATAAACAAAAGAGGATTGGATTCAAATTTGGGAGAGGAAGTAGTTCCAAGTGATCCCATTCTTGGAGTGTACCAAGATCATAACTCCAAACTAATTGACACTTCATCAGGGGAAAATAATCTAACAGATAAAAAGAACAGAAATCGACTACCAGAGAAGATGTGAAGTCCTATACTAAAGAGACTTTTATATCGAACATCAGCGATATTGCAGCGTTCCCTCCATCAATCAATTCCCAGAGTATGACACATTAAGTAAAGAGGAAAGGAAAGGCAGAATATAAGGACCATCTAAAGAATGCTGACTATTTCTAGGCCCTATGAAAGGTATATATGGTAGGAAGGAACATATAGATTACTAAAACAAGTTTGCTACATGCATAATACTCTTTTCTTTTTAAGGGAAAGGTTACTTACAACATTTATCAGGGATGTAATGTTCCACAATGCATAAACACGTGCAAGACCAGCAGAACGCCTTTGCCCATGACTGAAGAGAGCATTAATTCCAGCAGGAAATGGAAGTAACATCCCAAGAGGTAAAACAAACAAAACCAGAAAGACATCTGCCAAGGAAATTGAATAAAGCTGGAGTAAAGTAAGCAGCACTAAACTAAAATCGCCCAGCAGCAGTATCGAAATGACCAAACCAACAAGATCCTGCAATATTAACCAAATGTCCTCAGTATTGAAACTTAAAGGCCACCCTCTAAGAGATGCAGAGAGAGCGGGACACACCTGGTGACCAACTGGTTTAGTGTTATGGATTAGAAAAGAGAGAACATAAAACAGATCTCTTTTCTCCTTGAGCATCTTTAAGCTGTCAATGTCTAAAATCCGACCATAAAACTTCCGCTTTACAGTGCTGTTTTCATCCCCCCTTAAAATTGATTCATCTCTTAGATAGACTGCAGGATTCTGCCCATCTATGCTGCTATCACTGCAAACAATGAAACAGATAGATCAAGTAGGCATTTGCAAGAGTGGGGGAGCCAAATAAAGGGAATGATGTGAAATCAATATTGATAACCCTCCTCGTATCAAAGGGTGGAACTATTTGGTGCCTAGTATAAATAGCAAAAATGGCAGAGACTGGTACAGATAATGTTCGAGGATGCAATAGCTATGAATTGCTATTTTTCGAGCAAGACTCCCATTCAAAGGGACATTATTATTAAAAAATATACTTTAACATGCAGACATGAACTAACTAATCAAGGATCTTCAGATGAGTAAAACCCAGCCCTCTTCTGCCACTCCCCTCCCGCCCCTTCTTCAGTGACCACAAGATATCCATATATAAATTTCACCATAAATGACAGCAACTGACAGCACTACAAACAATGCATATGGGGAGTGGGGACAAAAGGCAGGAGAAACTAAATAAAGTATCTGAAGGGAACTCTAAATGCCAGCATACCATGATAGTTGTTCACTTCTGGAACCTTCATCAAGATCTTCAAAAGGAAGTAGTCCAGTTTCTTCTTCGATAACACACACCAAAAGTCCAAATTGAGTATAGATGTCGGTTGTTGCTTGGTATGATGCAACATCTACGCGGATACCATAGATCCTTAAAGCAGGATTGGCAAAAGTATCAAGCCATCTAAGCACCGGGCGAAACATTGTACTAAGGCAACCCCGACGTACCAAACGCAACTGAGCATTCAAACCAGCCACAAGACGGTACCATGTAGTAGGAGGAATGGACTGAAAACAAGCATCTCATAAGTACAAAGTGATTAAAGCATCCAGAAAACCATAATTCTGTCTCTAAATTCCTTTATTGTTTTGTAGTGGATGACTAACCTGACTCATAAGACTGGTGATAACATTGTCATTATTCAAAGAGAGTGGAGCCATATAACTTCCATCACCACCAAACAGAAGAGACATCGGAAACCTCTGGTGAAGACTAGGAGGCAGATCGCTTCGCTTCTCATCACCGCCAAGAAAAAAGTCCACATATGCTAGCATGAGATCAGGTGTTGCTGCTACCTACAATCATGAAGACTTATAAGGTAAGGTTGAAAAGTCATTCTCGAACCATATGTTTCTTGCTTTTGGGACTACACATAAGATCAAATAAAAACAGGGCGAAATGACACTTAAAAGTTTTGCACCTGTAAAAGAAAATCATAACAAATATATTAAGAAAAAGTTCAATTCAACATCTGACATATCCAGCCATAAATTTATAACAAGTTAACCTTTAGAAGCGGTTGAGCATGGCTGAAAAACAAAATTTAGATGGAAGACTTCAAGTTTCAGGACGAAATAGACGGTGGAAAACAGAAGAGGCTATAGATGAAATCAAAATTTGAGTTAAAGCATGCAAATTTAAGTAGAATGTTGTCTTTAGTTCCTTTTTGATGTACTTATGAGGCCCCTGTCTGTATAGAGGATTGGATCTCTTTTGCTGAGAACAATATTTTGGTGTAGGTTCTCCACTTTTGGTATAAGGCTTGTCCACAGATTTCCACAACTGTCAATTAAAAAAAATAGCACGCAGATGGAAGTATACAAGGTGAAAGGTACATATCAGTACGGCTGTTACTAACAATAAGCAGAGCTATGCGCAATGGAGATGCTGTTTTTCCAGCTCAACATGATATGGTTGTACTCTCAAGACCCTGACAGAATGAAGATTCTGTAGTTTCAAAATTAAGAAAATAATTATGCCATTTTATCAATGAATAAATAAAGTTCTACTAGTAAAATACCCAAGAGACTCTCACCTGCATAACACAAGCATACACAAAGCCAGAGTACAAAAATTGGAGTTTCAACAGCTAAAAATAGAACAAAGCAAACTTTCGCACATTCTAGTTTCTAAATATGATCAAACACAAAATTATGACAAATGATACTTGATCAAAGTCCAGTATAATCTAACCTTCAGCCCCTCATATAGAGCACGTGATCTACAAGAACGTAAGCAAGCATGATCATATTCCGATCGAACAAATTCACGAAGACGTTGCAACTTCATTCTACGCCGCCATTGCTGCCAAGACCATGCAAGAGGATACACAAGGATACAAAGAATGCTATGCACTGCTCCTTCCCACCATTGGTAGGCAGCAATTGTATTGATCTCATCCACAAAGGTGTTGAAGGCACCCTCATATCTGGCAGATAAATACAGAACCACTGATTAGCTATTTCCCAGTTTGTAGCTTATTTTTTGAAGATAGTTTAAAAAAAAAAATTAGGAAAAACAAATTAAAACGAAGAACCCAGGGAAAATGGAGACGGAAAGAGAAGTGCCTATCCTTTTTCTTCGTTTTCCTTCTAAGTAATGCAAGAGAACTTGAAAAGAGCCGACCCGAGAAAGACTTCGATGAAACATGTGTAACAGCCAAAGCAATGCATTCTAAACAAAAGAGTAAACTGAAGATACGAGGACAATTAAAAGAAAAAAAAATCATCTTACACGACTTCTTTTATTTGCTGGGGAGGTGTATGAGACAGATGCCAGGGTTCACTGAATGTATTTGGACCTAAAAAGTACAATCTATAGACATGGCTTTGTGACTCCTCAACCCTGTTTGTTTCCAAAACCTGAAAGAAAGACAATGTCAAACTCCAACTGACCTAGGAAAATGTATTCAATCTAATACAGTGGACAGTTGTATGTCAACAAGAAAGACATCGGGCAAACCTCATTTAGTGACTCCAGGAATGGAAATGAGTGATCAATTTGGGAACCCTGTTGTGTGGGAGCAGGACCAGGTGACTCATCGACACCAACAAACTTCATCCGAGCTACACTAAGAACTAAGGCTAACAAAATGAGAAGGCCTAAAAGGAGAAAAACAAATAGCCAAGGCCCTCCAAATGTGTAGATTAGTTCTTCAAGAGCTGTATAACAATGAGGCATATGGTATCTCTCTGAAACACATTGGTAAGGACAAGGACGTTCTGTAACACCACCTATAACAAGGAAAGCCCCTTAAAAGTCAGTTCAAAATTCAACCACCATAAATCAACAGAAAACCTGTGTAGGGAACAAAATGCCACGAATTTTGAACAGGGTAAGCAAAATATTCTGTCCATAAAGTAGGAAATACAGCGACTTATACAAGTTAATCTCACTGACTTAGATGTTTTGTATGTTAGTTATTGATCAACTAGTAGACTGCACAAAACGGAGTACTTATTTAGAAGTGACTTAAAACCACGTGTCCCAAGAGATTCATCTTTTAAAAAAATAAATTGACCCCTACCCACAAAAAAAAAAATCTACATTCAGTGAAAGTAACTCATATCTGGCCTCTTTATTTCCTCTATTATACGGACTACAAAAACCTTTCCAGCTTCTATAAACATCTCATCATTTTTCATACCTCGGACAGATATATAAACAGCTCGATGTGGGAGCTCATCATTTGGGCATGAATTACAAAGGGCCCTGTCAGATCCTGTGACATTTTTGAAAGTACCAAGTGGGCATTCCTGTAAAGACACAACAGAGGAATTCCAATAAAACAAAGAGAAAAAACACAAATTCAGTCATTTCTGAATTCAGGGAAGGTAAAAAAAAGATACAACAGTCTGAAAAGGCAACAGGATAATGATATGAAAAAAGAAATGTATCACCCCCTCCCTCCACGAAGTTTTTTCTTTGACCTCCTCTCACGCTGTTTCAAGTACAACCTTAAACAAAGAAAAGCTTATAGATATTGTTTGGCACTTACCGCACAGAAAATCCCATAAAGCCCTTTTGGACATGGCTTTCCAGAAAAAGTTCCACTTCCACCAGTACCACCTAGCTCTCCACCCACTCCACCCCTGAGGAAACAGCAGTCATGACAGAAATACAACAAAAGTTACTCCTGGAACCATTATTAAAGTGATATTAGTCAACATATGTACAGAATTAGTAATTGATTCAGAGGTTCATTAAAAACCTCTCCTGAGACTCTTCAAGTATCACACTTCCAGCACAACTTATTTACAATAATTTAAGCAATTTTCTGGACAAAAGAGCACATTAACAATAATCAAAGCATATTGATGAAAATATTCTGCTTTAACTACTTTCTAACTGCTCCTGACACTATATAGATACAACCAAATAAAAAGACGCTCTCTTGAAGATATAAGCTTTATGAATGATTAGACTTCTGTGAACACTTTTTACTCAAATCAATACTCAATAGCACAAATCACCGTAACAATAGCGCAACTTGTTAAAATAAAATTATTAGCAATATGTTGTTTCATATCTGCACAAACCTTGTATAGATGCTTCCATTCACAGTCGCTATAGGCTGATACACATCTCCAGTAGGAATTTCTGACCAGTGAAAGTGTATCCGTCCACCACCTCCACCTCCACCACCACTGGAACTGCTACTACCTCCGATGCTTGACATGATACCAGAATCACCAAGGTGCAGTGATTTCAAAAATAATAGAATACTTCCACCAGATCCACCTCCAGGCCCTATGTACTGACCTCTATTTAGATAACCTTTATTCCTGAAGCTTTCTTTAAAGCTGTCCCCATCAGAGACAACTTTGCCTTTAACCGACAAATACATCAGGGGATGCTCCCATGAACCTATCACTGCATTAGGGTGGCAACAGAAAAATAAGAAAGACAGAAAACAAATTAATACAGTACCCAAAGATGACTTACACCCTTGTGGTGGGGCCCTTCCCCAGACCCTACGCATAGCGGGAGTTTTAGTGCACCGGGTTGCCCTTTTTTACCCAAAGATGACTTATGAGAAAGCATTAAAAACCATAACCATCATTCATCACAAATGGTGATGACTTGTGAGAAAGCATTAAAAATCATAACCGTCATTCATCACAAATGGTCACATAATAACATGCAACTGGACCTCATGAAATGTGTTGAGCACCAGGATAACATTCACACCAGAATGGATAGAGCTTGGACGAATTATCAGCACTCAAACAAAAAACCTGCACTTGATACTGGTTTTAAGTAAAAGCACACAAAGTTGAAAGATCAGAGAATTTGTTGCAAATGTGATATTTTACTCCTGACATATTTGAAAAAAAGAATATATCACATTTAGAAAGGTCGTTTTCTTGTTCAATTAACGCTTGATTTTGAAATAATCAGACAGAGCTTAAAGAAGCGAAGTGAGCTTAGAAGAAGAATCTATAACTTTTTTTCTAGGTCTTTTATCTGTTTAATCAAAGCTTTCCATCCAAAGCAAATTCTCTAGGTCCAAGATGGTTGGTTCAGAACAATCCAATGGATCACCTGATCCATGCTCTCTTCCCTCATCAAAGAGAGATAATCAATCATTTTATCAAACAAAAGTACTAAGACCTCAGTCGGAAGCAATTACAAGTTTGAGATTGAAGAGGATCAGCAATGAAAGGAAGGCAACATGGAAGATGAAACCTTATCTCAATTGAAGTATATGGAATGAGAGAATGATGTAGAAAGCACTAGAAGTTTGTTTGTTTGTTTTTTTGATGAAGTAATAGTTATATTGACTGGCATCAAGAAGATGCTGAAAACAGTACAAACAAAATTAGGGAAAGCTCCTTGATACGAAAACCTACAGATATAACATTGAGCCATTTCCCTAAATGTGCAAAAAGTTACGGCTGTTAAGCCAAAGACAAGGAACTAATGAAATTTACAAGAGGAATAACATCATTTGCATGGGTTAAATTGCTCTAGCTGAAAAGAAACGTCAAACACTTAAACTTCAGAGAAGAGTTAGGAGTTGAAATCCCATCAAAACATCTACGATTTCTTTCCAACCAGAGACTCCAAAATATGCATGCTGGTATCATTTGCCAGATCTTCTTGATGGTTCTGTCAACTACCCAATGGTTCCAGCTTTCCATAGTTTCCTTCACATTCCGCGGCAATACCCAACTAACCCCAGAAATAGATAAGAACATGTTCCACAAATCAGATGCAACTGACCAATGCAATAGTAAATGGTTGACTGTTTCTGAGCTATGTTGGCACATAAAACACCTATTTGCTAGTTGAAACTTTCTTCTGCAAAGGTTGTCTTGAGTTAGGATTGCCTCCCTGATGGCTGTCCATGTAAAGCACATGATTTTATAGGGGAGTTTAGTTCTCCAAATCAGCTTCCAAGGCCAGTGTTCATTCACTTCATTTTGAGCACACAATTTACTATAACCTGCCTTGACTGAGTAAGACCCCTTACTTGAACTACCCCATCTTAGCTTGGCACTGGCCCAGGGATTTATGGTGCGATCTTCTAAAATTTTGTAAAGATCAAAGATCTCCTCTAGTTCCCAATCTTGCAAGCTTCTTCTAAGGAGGAGGTTCCATGAGGTTCCGGCTCTATTTTGTGCAACTGTAGAGTAGGGGTTCACAGCTAATCGATAGAGGTTGGGGTGAGAGATCTTCAAGGGTTGGTAGATAAGCCATTTGTCATTCCAGAAACTCACTAAATTTCCATTTCCAACTGAAAACAAGACATGAAGGAAGAAATCATATCTGAGCTTGCTTATGTGTTTCCAGGGTCCAACACCATGGGGAGCTGTGCCTGTGCTGGTACTCCGGTGATTTTGTTTCCCGTACTTGGCAGTCACCACCCTTTTCCAAAGACTAGCAGTTTCTTGACCATACCTCTACCACCATTTCATAAGCAAGCTACTATTGTGTTTCGATAAGTCTTTGATTCCCAAACCACTCAAGTTTTTTGGTTTGATAACCTGTGACCAGTCCACCAAATGAAATGTATAACCTTCACTATTGCCTTTCCATAGGAACGTTCTCCTTACATTATAAGATGCTTAAGGACCTTAGAGGGTATAGGAAAGAGGGACATGATGTAGGTAGGTATACTATCCAGAACACTGTTAATTAAAACCAACCTACCACCCATGGAGAGGTACTGCATCTGCCAGAAAGTTAATTTCTTCTCCACCATTTCTATCACTCCATTCCATACTTCAGCAGCCTTGTATTTTGCTCCCAGAGGTAAACCTAAATAGGTTGTAGGGAAGGAGCCTATACCACAACCCCTAATTCCAGCCAATTCATCCATGTTTTCCACCTCATTAACCGAAAGATAACACTTTTTGACATGTTGATATGCAGACCTGAGATTGCTTCAAAGTGTGAGGTTAAGATATTGCATTTGTAGTTTCTCGGCCCCACAAAAAACAAGGGTATCATCAACGTAGAGTAGATGTGAGACTATGTGAGACTGAAACTGAGTTGTCATCACTAATGCCTACTCGAAACCCTTCTATACATTCTAACTGCCTTGCTTTTTCAAGCATCTTGCTTAGGCCTTCCATGGCTAGAATAAACAGAAAAGGGAACAAGGGATCGCCTTGTCTAATCCCTTTTTGTGGTGAGAAAAAGCCAACTGGGGATCTGTTAACAAGAATAGAATATTTCACAGTGGTGAGGCTGAATTTGGTGAGCCTGAATTTGATCCATCTATCCCCAAACCCCATTTCCTTTAGCATAGACAGTCGGTAGGCCCAACTAACTTTATCAAAAGCTTTCTCAACATCAAGCTTGCAAAGTATACCAGGAATATCACTTTTTAGCCTCTCATCAAGCAATTTATTGGCCACCAGTAATGCATCTGTTATTTGTCTATCTTTAAGAAAAGTATTTTGCTCCCCTAGACCAACTTCCCAATTACAGATTTAATCCTTTCCGTTAGGAGCTTGGCTACTATTTTGTAGACGCTGCCAATGAGACTAATAGGCCTAAAATCTCTAAGTTCTACAACTCTTTTCTTCTAAGGGACTAGAGCAATAAAGGAGGCATTACTAGATTTGACCATGCAGCAGTGCTAGTAAAAGTGATTAAGAGCATTCATGATGTCTGCTTTAGTGAAAGCCCAAGTCTTTTGATAAAAAGTCATTGTGTAACCGTCCGGGCCTGGGCTTTTATCGGGGCACATGAGTTTATTACAGCCAAAACTTCTTCCTCAAAAGCTCTTTCCAGCCACTCTTTCTCAGTTGTAGAGATAGCGGCTAGATTTTCAAATTTTGCACTAGGTCTCCATTGCTCCTCCTCTTCGTAAAGGCCTTGGTAGAACCTTAGGATTTCTAATTTGATCTCTTCACTGTCCTCAATAAGCTCCTCTCCAATCAACATCCTATCTATGGAATTATTTCTTCTATTTGAATTATAGCCATTCTCGAGAAGAATTTGGTGTTTCAGTCGCCTTCTTTGAGCTTAACATCTGGATTTTTGCCTCCAAGAGATCTCCCCAGCTTTGGCCATTTTTCCCAGTTCACCTCTCAAATGCAAACATTTCTCTTTCTCAGGCCGAGACAAATGTCTGTTTTCAGTTGCTTGATCAAGTAAAGCTAGCTCATCAAGTAGCTTTTTCTTTGTGCTTCCAATATACCGAAAGTTTCCCTGTTCCAATCTGTGATGTAATCTCAACTGTCTCAAAATGTTTTGAGTATGAAAACTACAATAGAAGAAATGGAAAACCTAGCACTCTTCTTCATGTTTATTCCTAGTACTGGAAGTAGACCGCTAATTCCTTATTTGAATTCTTTTTCTCCTCCTTAATACAAACCAACTCACTCTAATTTTTGTCTTTTTCTTAGCTTCTGCAAGAGAATAAATCTGGATTGGCCCTGATAGTGTAACTTTGCCACCAACCTTTTACCTTCTCAATGAAACCCTCCACTTTGCCACATGTTTTCAAATTTAAAGTAAGAGGGTTAGCTTCCCAATCCCCACATTCCAAAAGCAAAAGCAAAGGCCTGTGATCAGATACTATTCTTGGTGATACGAGCCAAATGGCCCTCATAGTTTTTGATGACATCATTTGAGGCCAAGACATGAGGACTCAAGCTTTGGTCACATTGAGGGTACAAGGACATGCATGGAGGACTCGTTTTGAGCGTACAATAAAACAATTCCATGTTTGGAAGGTTGCTTGGGAGCCTTCCTTGATACCTACCCGAGAGCCCTAAGGGATTTCACGTCTTGAAGCTTGAAGAACCACGGCTTTGGAGTGCATTGAAGAGGCGTCCCATTCATCAAGTCCAAACACTCGATGGCCGCCCCTTCTTGAAGGGCATTTTAGAGATTGCACATGGTGTTTTAACACACCATGGTCGCCCCTCTCTCATTAAGGGCTAGTGGTTGTGAATTCGAGCTTCCCAAAGAAGGAGGAGCACCTGATTACCTTCCGAAGCACATCAGCCAAGACTCCTGTTGCTTCGGAAGGGGGATAGGGTGCTTTGTAAGGATTGTAAAGTCATCCCGAGTGAGCATCTTTCGACTCAGCATAGGCTAGGCTTCTGGTTATGGACTTGTTTATCAAGAAGAGCAAGAAGAGTAGGGCCGGAGAGGGTCGACCCAGAATTAAGTGGGGTGGCTTGACGCCAGTTAGTGTGCTAGAGATAGGGGAGAAGGTAGCGGGAATGGGGGTTTGGGAGTGTAGGGGGGACGTGGATGCTATGTGGGACAAGGCGGCCGCTGCATCAGGGAGGCGGCTAAAGAGGTGTTGGGGGTTTCGAGGGGTCGGGCCGATCGACATAAGGGTGATTGGTGGTGGAATGATGAAGTTAAGAAGAAAGTGCAGATTAAGAAGGGGGCGTATGTTAAGTTGATTGAAAGTAAGGATTAAGGATGAAGAGGAGAAACGGGTGAATAGGGAGGTCTACAAAGTTGCTAGGAAAGAGGCTAAGTTAGCAGTTACGGCTGCTAAGCCAGCAACGTTTGAGAGCTTGTATGCGGGGTTAAAGGAGAAAGGGGGGAAAAAAGGTTGTATAGGCTTGCTAAGGCTAGGGAGAGGAAGGGTCGTGACCTCGATCAAGTGAAGTGCATTAAGGGGGAAGACGGTAGAGTTTTGGTGGAGGATGTTCACATTAAGAAGAGATGGCAGGAGTATTTTCATAGACTTTTAAACGAGGAGGGGGACAGGGGTATTGTGTTAGGGGAGTTGGAGCGCTCGGAGGAGAGCCGAGTTTTCTGTTATTGTAGACGTTTTAAAGTGGAGGAGGTCAGAGAGGTTGTTCGTAAGATGCGGAGAGGTAGAGCGACGGGGCCTGACGAGATTCCAGTGGATTTTTGGAAGTATGCTGGTGGGGCAGGCTTGAGATGGTTGACTGATTTGTTCAACGTCATTTTCAAGACTGCGAGGATGCCTGAGGCTTGGAGATGGAGTACGATGATTCCGTTATTTAAAAACAAGGGTGACGCTCAGAGTTGCAACAATTATAGGGGTATTAAGCTTTTGAGTCACACTATGAAAATTTGGGAGAGGGTGGTTGAACGGAGATTGAGAAAGGTCGTGTCCATTTCGGAGAATCAGTTTGGTTTTATGTCTGGTCGCTCGACGACAGAAGCAATCCACCTGGTAAGAAGATTGGTGGAGCAGTATAGAGAAAGGAAGAGGGATTTGCACATGGTATTCATCAATCTGGAAAAGGCGTATGGCAGTCCCTAGGGAGGTACTTTGGAGATGCTTAGAGGTAAGAGGAGTTCCGGTGGCATACATCAGAGCTATTAAGGACATGTACGAGGGAGGTAAGACTCAGGTGAGGACGGCGGGAGGTGACTCAAGGCATTTTCCAGTCGAGACTGGTTTGCATTAGGGATCGACTCTTAGCCCATTCTTTTTGCGTTGGTGTTGGACGTGCTGACGCGGAGGATTCAAGGTGAGGTGTCGTGGTGTATGTTATTTGCAGATGATGTAGTGCTGATTGACGAGACACGGAGGGGTGTGAATGAGAAATTGGAGGTTTGGAGGAAACCCTTGAATCTAAGGGGTTCAGGTTGAGTAGGTCCAAGACAGAGTATTTGGAATGCAAGTTTAGTGACTCGTGTATGGAGGACGGTGTGATGATGAGGTTGGATTCTCGGGATGTTTGTAAGAAGGATAGTTTTAAGTATCTTGAGTCTATGATTCAGGGGAATGGCGAGATTGATGAGGATGTCTCTAAACGTATTGGAACAGGCTGGATGAAATGGAGGCTCGCCTCGGGAGTGTTGTGTGATAAGAAGGTACCCTTAAGCTTAAAGGCAAATTCTACAGAGTGGCAGTCCGTTCGGCCATGTTGTATGGAGCGGAGTGTTGGCCAGTCAAGAAATCACATATTCAAAGATTGAAGGTGGCGGAAATAAGAATGTTGCGCTGGATGTGTGGCCTTACTAGAGGGGATAAAGTTAGGAATGAGACTATCCGGGAGAAGGTGGAAGTGGCTTCGGTGGAGGATAAGATGCGGGAAGGAAGGTTGAGATGGTTTGGGCATGTGATGAGGAGGGGCACGGATGCCCCAGTTCGGAGGTGCGAGAAGCTAGCTTTGGATGGCTTCAAGAGGAGTAGAGGTAGGCCAAAGAAATACTGGAGGGAGGTAATTAGGCAAGACATGGAGTTGTTTCAACTTACTGAGGACATGACCCTATACAGGAAAGTGTGGAGGTCGCGGATTAGGGTAGAAGGCTAGTGTGAGTGGGTGGTTTGTGGCTAGGTGTTAGGAGAGTTTGGGTGTGATAGGTGTCTTAGGTCTGTGAATGTGTGTGACTACTACATGGGTATCCATTTTCCTTATTTCTTATTACGTATTGTTCGTTGTTCTCTTATTTTCTTTTCTCGGATATCTAGTGTTATTATTTCTTACCCTTTATTTTGTTATGCTACCCATCCAGTTTTATATTTCATTACAATCTTGGTATATTATTCTATATCTTGAGCCAGGGGTCTATCGGAAACAACCTCTCTACTTCCTCGGAGGTAGCGGTATAGACTGCGTACATTTTACTATCCCCAGACCTCACTTTGTGGGAATACACTGGGACTGTTGTTGTTGTTGTTGTTGTTGATGTAATAGCCCATAAATAAGCACTTATTAGGTTTATTTCACTTAGTTTTTTGAAAGATGAATGATTGAAAGAACTCATCTCTTGAGAGAGTGAAAACCATAACTAGGGTAGCACTTAGTGTGGAATCACTAGTACTGCATTTTGGCGAGAAACGTCGGTGCTTGAGTGGTGGATTCCCTCTTGTGTCTACGTAAGAGTGCGGTGTTACTATTGTAAGTCTTACGGGTTCTAGGATTTGATACATCTTTTAGTTCCTACTTCTTATAATAGTGTATGTCTCACTATCTTACTTTATCGCATTTGTTGTGTTTGTTTCTTATGTTCTCGGTTTGGTGTTGCTGCCATAGCTTAGTTTCCATCATGTTATCGTGTGTTTCCATCTTGTTATCATGTGTTGGTGGTTGTCCCGTATCATTTGGTATCAGAGCAAGGATTGATTTAGTTCCCACGAGATCAATCTTAGGCTTGCTATCTTGAAAAATCAAAAAAAAAGTGTAGAAAACTGAAAATCCAAAAGAAACACATTCTGTCCCGTTTTTTGGCTCTTGGCCGAAATTTTGATCTTGAATTTTGTGTGTTTTGTGTGTTTTGTGTGTTCTAGTGTTAGATCTTTGTTTCCTAACACTAGAAGAGGTGTCCAAAATCGAAAATCCCACAAAAAAAAAAGTTGTTCTTGTGTTGTTCCTTGGCTGAGAGTTAGTGTTCTTGTTTGCATCTTGGCCGAGACTTTAAAGACCTAGATCTTGGAGTATTTTGCTTGTCTTGATTGTTTCTAGTGTTAGGGTTTTTCTTCACTAACACTAAAGGAGTCTAGATCCCAAGTTTGAGCTCCTACGTGTGTTGTTGCGGATTCCCTCTTGAGCGTGTTATTGGTGTTGATTGTTATGGATTCACGTTTGAAAGTGTGTTGCTGATATTGCTGTGGTGGTTTTGAGCTTGAAATAGTGTCGTGGTTATTTGAAGGTCCAACATGAACCTTAGTCTTCAAGGTTCTATTGAAGGTTCTTGGTGTTCTTGACGATTCGTCATGTCTTGTTGCAAGAAAAACCTTTAATAGTGGTGTTTTGATCTTAAGGCTAAGTGGAAAAGAGTGAAGTCTCTTGTTTGTCTTGAAACAAGTCCCAAAGATATACCAAAGAAGTAAGGGATAAAAGGACTTTCAAAAAGGTTTGTTGCCAAAAAAGAGAAAGAACTCTTTCCAAGGTTGACAAAAGAGGAAAGGGCCACCAACCCTTCAAAAAGATGTCTTGCCCAAAAGGTGCAAGTCAAGTCAACCCTTTTTGAATGTGAAAAAAGGCTCCAAACTTCTTGTCTTCCCCTCCAAAACCGAATATACTCCTTCAAGAATTCAAAGTTGAACAAAATTTCAAAGTTGAAAAAAAATTGAAATAAGAATTTTTCAAAAACCGCAACCAACCTGAGGTTGCCACGTCACCTATTTCCATACAACACACCAATTGTAGGCTCAAATTTGTGGATTCCTAGTTTCTTTTACTTGTTCCTATAGTTTTGTTTATTGATTCTAATACTAATTGACAAACTAGTAATCATCTACTAGGTTGTAAGTTAGTTTTTGAGTCCGTTCATTCGTGTTTGCGTTTGTTGTGTGCTTTTATCGTTTGTGAATCGTTGTAGTTTCTTGGCTCACATCCGACAAGATTTCTTCGAGTCTTTCAAACGAAAATCCATTCCGGACAAGAGTAAAACTCACCCCTCAATGTCTCATAGATTACAGGCCGACTTACAACACTTGTGAAACCAAGTGTGAGGTGATCAAAAGTGTGAGAGTGTGGTGAGGATACTTTTTTTAGCTAACGTGTCTGTTTGTTTGTTTTTTTTATTGTCTTTCTTAGGTCTCATGGATAAGAATGTTGCCCATACTATCTTGGCCTACCTTGAAGCTCTCAACCGTAAGTGTGAAAGGTTACACACGGACTTGTCATCAATAAATGAAAGGTTGGGTCGCATGGGAGGTCAAAGGAACTCCAATCACTCCTTTCCGAAGGAGCAAGTGGGCTGCAAAGAGACACACCAAGGTAAAGGCCGCACTCATATGATCTACAAGGTAAAAATGCTATCTCCGACACTCCTACAATTTTAGAATATTGTGATGCGGCTAGTAGTAGCCAAGTGGATGTAGTTGGTGGTTTGCCTAAAGAAGGATTGCATGAGTCTTCCCTTTGTGATACTCTTAGAATTGCTAGGTTGCAAGAAGATCTAATTTTTATTGTAAAGTAAGCAAGCACTAGTTGATCCTATAGATGACAAAATTGATTCTTTCTCGTAAGAATGATTTGTGTCCGTCTAGTGCTAGCACTTGTGACTTGAATAAGGTTCCATTGCCATGTCATAAGAGTATTCACACACTAGTTGACCCTTGTGAAAATCAAGGTGAGTCTAGATTGGCATGTGAGTTGCCGACAACTAGTGAGGATGTGTATAATGATCAACTTACTCACGAACGTAGTCCACTGCTTGAGCATGTGTATGATGTGTTTGAGAGGGCTCAAGTTAGTGATGATGTTGATAGAGTTGATCACGAGATTGGAGATGATTCTTTGAGCATATTGAGTAATGAAAGTCTTATTATTAGTTTTGCTCATCGAAATCATGTAAATGAAAATGTTTGTCAAAATAATAGGAGTGAACCCGTGAGCTTGTCCTTTGATAGAGATTATAATGTTTGCTTGGCTCATAGGGATAATCATGTGCTTGAAACTTGATAATGACCTTTTAAAGAGTGAACTTGCTTGATCCAAATCTGCCCGCGGGATAGATCATGCTCTCTTTAGGTATAATGTCTTGTTTGAAGATGATATAAACACTCCTAATGAACCTAGTGGTGAGAATGATGGTATAGCTTGTTTTGAAGGCTATAGCCTATATGCTAACCCACTATGGTGTGACAACATTCCTCCTAAAGATGGAAATCTCTTTTTGAAAGATGAGAGTACTCTTAAGGGTGAGGCAAAGGTGCCATTGACTCTTTGGGGAATGTTACTAAGTGTGCATCCTTGCTTGACACACTTGTGCTTAAATTGCATGAATCCCAACTCGTGGATACCAAGTTGTATATTTGTTTGAAGGAAAGAGCGTGTACATGCTTAAATGCTTTGTCTTCACCCATGCATGTCTTTACACTTGATTCTTTTCTATACTACCTCTTTGCCTATGATGACATCCATGCTAGTTTCGGGTTTGTATTAAGTAGAGGTAGGGGTCTTGTTGGTTTGTCCACTTGTTTAAATGACAATGCTATGAGGGATTGGTGGACTTTGAGACCAATAGTGACACCACAATTGATGAGGCCACTTGAAGAGGTAATGAAACAATTGTGTCTTATGGTTCCTAAGACAAGGGTAGCCTTAACTTTTGGACTTAGTGATACCATTGAGACCTTTGTAGTTTCTTTATCTCATGTTACTTGTCATAGTCATTTCCTTTGTAACATTCTTACTAAACTTTTCTTGACCAAGACAAAGGATTCGTGGTTATATTTCAAGTATGTACCGTCGTGGCATGATGATGTTATTTATTGTGCTAACTCTAACACTCGTGTCATGAGGATGTTATGCTTGTTTGTCTTCTCTTTGGTCTTGCAAGGTTTGGATTCGAGGTCGAATCCTTTTCAAAAAAGGGAGGATGATACAATACAAATGGCCCTCGTAGTTTTTTATGACATCATTCGAGGCCAAGACATGAGGATTTAAGCTTTGGTCACATTGAGGGTACAAGGACATGCATGGAGGACCCGTTTCGAGCGTACAATAAAGTAATTCAAGGTTTGGAAGGTTGCTTGGGAGCCTTCCTTGATACCTACCCGAGAGCCCCAAGGGATTTCACATCTTGAAGCTTGAAGAACCACGGCTTTGGAGTGCATTGAAGAGGCGTCCCATTCATCAAGTGGCACTTATTAGGTTTATTTCACTTAGTTTTTTGAAAGATGAATGATTGAAAGAACTCATCTCTTGAGAGAGTGAAAACCATAACTAGGGTAGCACTTAGTGTGGAATCACTAGTACTGCATTTTGGCGAGAAACGTCGGTGCTTGAGTGGTGGATTCCCTCTTGTGTCTACGTAAGAGTGCGGTGTTACTATTGTAAGTCTTACGGGTTCTAGGATTTGATACATCCTTTAGTTCCTACTTCTTGTAATAGTGTATATCTCACTATCTGTCTTACTTTATCGCATTTGTTGTGTTTGTTTCTTATGTTCTCGGTTTGGTGTTGCTACCATAGCTTAGTTTCCATCTTGTTATTGTGTGTTTCCATCTTGTTATCGTGTGTTGGTGGCTGTCCCATATCACTTGGCAGAGCTAACTGCTTGATAGCATTGAAGTTTGCATCCCGTTCTGAGGAGATTAGGAATCTGTCGATTCTAGAAGCTTGCATTGAGTCACCCCCTCTGAACCACGTATAATGAGCCCCCTGTAATGGTAGATCAATGATGCCCAGGTCTTGAATGGTGTCTGTGAAAGATTTCATGGCCCTTGATCTCCGAATGCAGTTGTATCTTTCACTTTCATACATACAAACATTGAAATCACCTTCTATCACCAACTGTTCATCCCAAAGACCTCTGATAGCTGCCAATTCATGCCATAGTTCTTCCTTCTTAGGGTTTGAGTGGGTCCATGGACCCCTGTGAAGCACTTCACACCACCTGAAGAGGTCGTGAGAGCTTTCCAACATACAAGAAATGGTATATGCCCCAAGTTGCACATCCATTTTAGACCAGAATCTTTTGTCCCATAGTACAATAATGCCGCCACTTCTTCCATTTGGCTTTAGCTCCGCCCATTCTACCCAGTGGTTCCCCCAGACTTGTCTAATATGAAAAAGAGTCCGTTCTGCCACTGTTGTTTCTTGTCAACATACTATATCTGTTATCTATTTATGGATGAGAGATTTGATTGTAGTTCTCTTATCGGCCTCATTCAGCCCCTGCACATTCCAACTTAATATTTTAATCTTCATTCAGAGAAGGCTTTGTAGGTCCTGTCCCGATCACTTGACTTTCTACCCTCTAAATTCATACCCCAACTCAACCTCTCAAGCTCTAAAGATTGCTTCTTTTTCCCCTTGTTTCTGGTGTTGGAGGAAGCTTTTCGCTGCTTAATTTGTGATTGCCTCTTTTGCTCCATTCGTAGGACCATATCGAGAATTTCATGTTCAAACCCCACTGCATTAATCCCAAAGGCTTTGCATGCCTTGTACATCACAGTTTTAGTCCATCTTGAAGTATCAACTACAAGAGGGGAAGGGGAGTGAGTGACTTAGAGTAGAAAAATGTCCAAGCTTCAAACTAAGGAAGGAGAAGATTATCACTGGAGGAATATTCAGCATCGAAACTGTTTACTGTTACAAAATCGCTTGGCTGCATAGATCTTAGAATTATCATGGCCATCGGCTCTGTTTCGTAATCTACTTCATTATCAAGTTGAAATGATAAGTCGCTTGCCACCCTTGAAGGTGTCATCTTAATTTTTCCATCTTTTGCGTTCTTTATTTCTCCAGTGAGTGGGTCAAAATAATTCTCAAGTCTTAATGGACTGCTTTTATGAGAACATGGGTCAAAAAAAGGTCTTTTTGCCCGGGAAATTACATGATATAGCCCCAATAGTGGGTGGCTTTGGATTTTTGACCTCAATAAAAAAAGTCTTTAAAGACTAGCCTTTTCTTTTTAAGTACAGTACAAGTACAATTTTTTACCCCTCTACACCTCAAATATTTTTAAATTTTCCATATTCATTTGTCTCTAAAATTCTATTTTTATTTTTATTATTTTCACTTTTTGATTTTTCCTTTAATTTTATTTCCATGTTTTAATTCATTTATCTCAACATTTATTTTTTTCTCTTTTTTCTTTTTTCTTAAACATTATTTATTTCTTCATTTCTTTTTTTTTCTTTTTTTAATTCATTTGTTTCAACATTTATTTTTCTTTTATTTTTTGTTTTTATCATCTCTTTTTTTTCCTCATTTTTCTTAAACTTTATTTTTATTTTTTTCCTCTCATTTTTGTTTTTCTCAATTTTTTTAATTCTTCGCTTTTTTCTTAATCTTTATTTTTTTCTTGTCTTTTTTTTCTCAATCTTTTTTTTTTATTTTTCTATTTTTTTTTTCTTTTGTTTCTTTTTTCTCAATTTCTATTATATTTTGCTAATAAATAAAAAATTGGATAATCCGCAAAGGGATCTTCTTTTTTTTGTCATCAATGCAAATTTAAGGACATGAATTGTTGTTAGGATATTTGGGATAAGTTTCGCCTCCAAGGGGAAAATTATAAAACAACTCATAAATCAAGGCATAATGTGATAGTGTCAAGTCTTGTTTGTAAAGCATGACTTGTTTGAAAATCCTTAAGTTTTGCTTCTAAGGCAAGAGTTATAAAACATCTCATAAATCAAAAAACAATATGGTAGCGTCAACTCTTACCCATTGGGCATAACTTGTTGTTTAAAAGTCCTTGATTTATAAAACATCTCATAAATCATGACACAATGTGGTAGTGTCAAATCTTATCTGTGAAGCGTAACTTTTTGTTTAAAAGTCCGTGGACTAAGTCTTGCCTCTAAAGCAAGAGTTATAGAACATCGCATAAATCAAAGCATAATGTGGTGGTGTCAATTCTTACCCATGGGGTGTAACTTGTTATTTGAAAGTCTTTGGATTAAGTCTCGTCTCTAAGGCAAGAGTTATAAAATATCTCATAAATCAAAACACAATGTGGTAATGTCAACTCTTGCCCATGGGGTACAACTTGTTACTTGAAAGTTCTTGGTCTAAGTCTTGTCTCTAAGGGAAAAGTTATAAAACATCTCATACATTAATACACAACGTGGTGGTGTTAACTCTTGCCCAAGGGGCATAACTTGTTGTTTGATGGTCCTTAGGCTGAATCTTACCTCTAACACAAGAGTCAAAAGAGAATTTCATGAGTAAAAAACACAATGTGTTAGTGTTGACTCTTGCCCAATATACGTAACTTGTTTGAAAATTCTTGGGATAAGTCGTGCCTCTACGGCGAGAGTTATAGAACATCTCCTAAATAAATACATAACGTGATAGTGTCAACTCTTACCCGTGGAGCATAATTTGTAGTTTGAAAGTCCTTGAGCTAAGTCTTGCCTCTAAGGCAAGAGTTGTAGAACCTCATAAATGAAGACATAACATGGTATTGTCAACTCTTGCCTGTGGGGCATAATTTGTAGTTTGAAAGTTTTTAAGCTAAGTCTTGCCTCTAAGGCAAGAGTTGTAGAACATCTCATAAAGAAAGACATAACGTGGTAGTGTCAACTCTTGCCTGTGGGAGCATAATTTGTAGTTTGAAAGTCCTTGAGCTAAGTCTTGCCTCTAAGGCAATAGTTGTAGAACATCTCATAAATGAAAACATAACATAGTAGAGTCAACTCTTGTCTGTGGGGCATAATTTGTTGTTTATTAAAAATCCTTGAGCTAAGTCTTGCCTCTAAGGTAAGAGTTATAGAACATCTTATAAATCAAAATGCAATGTGGTAGTGTCAACTTTTGCCCATGAAACATAACTTGTTATTTGAAAGTCATAAGTTTTGCCTCTACAATATGGCAGTGTAAATTCTTGCCTATGAAACGTAGCTTGTTGTTTGAAAGTCATAAGTCTGGCCTTTATAATGTGATAGTGTCAACTCTTGCTCATGAAATATAACTTGATTGGAAGAAATCGAAGAAAAGAAAAAGAATAATAAAAATTACTAAAAAAAAAATAAAGGAAGATATTAAAGAATAAAAAATCAAAGAAAATGTAGAAGTTGAGAGAGAAGGGAAAATCAAATAAAGATTGATAAAAATAAGAAAAAAAAAGATAAAATAAAAATAAAGGCCGAGAAAAACTTAAGAAAAAAAAAAAGAAAAAAAAATCAAAGAAAAAAAAAAAAAAAAAAAACCTTTTTATAAAAGTAGACGTTGAGAGGAGTAAATGAAAAAAAGTAAAGGTTGAAAAAAAACTAAAACTAAAAAGGAACAAAACAAAAAAAAAAAAAAAAGAGGAAAGAAAAAATAAAAAATCAAAGTAAAATAAAAAAGAAAAAAAAAAGGGAGTTGAGTGGAAAAAAGGAAAAAGTAAGGGTTGAGAAAATACAAAAATAAAAAGAGAAAAGAAAAAATAAAAATCAAAGTAAAATTAAAAAGAGAAAAAAAAATAAAAGTTGAAAGATGAATGTATGAAGTTGTTATCCATTATGAGGATCATCTATGGAATTTACTCCATTAGTCGGGGGCAATTTTGTCTGAAAATATATACTTAATAGTTAAAGGCTATTTTTATGAAGTTTTTTTTATTTGAGGTCAAAATTTGAAAGTCACCTTATTTTGAGGCTATTTCTGTAGTTTCCCCCTTTTTGCCGGCTATTTCTCAAATTTCCTCCTGGAAGATGTTTTGGGCCTTGGCCCTTTTGAATAATATATGAGTTGCCCAGTTTTTGGCCCAATTGTTTAGCCGCCACTTTGTTATATCTGAGATTAGGGTTTTGAGACAAATAATATATGAGTTGCCCAGTTTTTGGCCCAATTGTTTAGCCGCCACTTTGTTATATCTGAGATTAGGGTTTTGAGACAACTTCTTTGTTTTAAGATTGGGGTCCACCGGAAACTTATTTGAATTAAAGTTCTTTGAACCCCTGTATTCTCTTTGCTATAGACCAGTAGGTATTGCTACAGATCCTTCGCTTGGCTCGAGGATGCCTTATCCAATCCCGTATCTCGCTCTATCACGATAGCAACTGGACCTTTAGATCCACTAATTTGTCCTCCAAGATAGAGATTCCAAATCTCAAATCACCCAACACTAGAACGGCTTCACTGGGGGTTTTGGGGGTTTCAGTGGCAGAGGCTTTCACGCATATTCGAGCCCAAAATAAATGCACTCTACTCTTTGTATCTTCATTTATGCCAATAAATCCACCACATAGGTCTTCGATATAGCGAAAAGTGTTTATTTTCCATGTGAAGAGGAATACCAAACACTTTAAGCCATCTATGGTCTGCTCCGTGCCCCACCGGAGAGGTCCCGAATTCCGGCGACCACCATTCTAATTGAAGATGTCGACCATTCCAAAACCAATCACCTGCTTTCACCCTAGCAGCCTCTTGTTTCGAAGGAAACTCGAACAGAAATTTATTGTGTGCCATGGGAGTTGTCCTCAAACCAGCTGTCACCTGCCATCTGGAAGTAAACCATTTTTGAATAATTTCAATATTGAGGCTCCGGTGGAAAGGGTCATTGAAGCATCCGACTAAGCATTCTGGGAGAAAGAGGAAGTTTTCACCAGTGGTTTCGCTGGTGACTTTCAGTTTTTCCTCCCTGAAGATTAGGCCAATCAGTAATTTCAGCAGCATTGAGAAAAGATTTATTTTGCAGATTTGTGAATTTCCTGTACTTGTAATTGGGTGCTTCTCCCAAAGAATGTCGTATCTTCCCTGTTATGTCTCCCCAACCCTTGTTGTAACCTGCTTCTGGTATTATTATTATTGATTTCCCTTCCCCTTTCCTTGTTTCGATTCTTATGTATCTTCCATAGCTATTAAAATATTGGTACACACTATAACGATAATTTTGAATCTTCCTTCCCCACCTCCTGTAAAGATTCCCGTACCCACACGACGCCTGTTGCATTTGCTCGCAAACCCATCTTAAGTTCTCATCAAACTTAATCTGGTTGCAAACCCTCCGTCCACGCTCAACCCAAACAAACCAGCCATCGCTTTCTTCAAACACTTAGAACGATTTGTCCCCAGAAATAAAGAAAGATTTCCTTCCCATTTGGGAGGAAAGAAAGCCGGTGAGGGAGCTCACAGGAAACAGAGGCGGAGCCAGAATTTCAAGTAAGGGGGTTCAATATTCAAAGATAACTAAGTCGATGGGGGTTCAACACCTACTATAACCACATAAAACATAATTTTAATCATGTATAAATAGTATATTTTAAAGAGGGTTGGCTCCGCCTTTGACGGGAAAGAGGATTTCCATTTCACTTGTACTTCTGGTGTAAGGAGAAGATACTTTTGTATCGTACGTTGGGAAAACTTGGTGGAAGACAATTGTCTCCAGCAGTCACACGCACAATTTGTACTTACTTTTTGACACCGACTTGGTGCACTTATTAATGTAACTTTTTGATTTTTTAAAGAAAAGGTATTTGGACCTTAATTGGGAGAAGTGAAGAAAAAGAGGAGCACAACGGAAGCAGTAGCATTAGATTTGGATACAATTATAGCCATATATGGAAAACGCGAAGACCCGAGATCTTTGTTGAAATTCACATTAGTTAAGTAATTTTTTAGCATATTAAGTTGCAAGGTTTAGGATGATTTGAATTTTAAGTTTTTAGTAGGTTGTTTTAGTTTTTTTGAGATATTTTAGGTTTTTGAATTTTGATTTATGCAGATTTTTTATTGTAAGTTGGCTAATTAAAGTCCACCTATGCTTGATTTAAAAAAAATTGAGAAACATTTTCCAACCCTTTTTTGCTGCACCATCTTTAAAAAACCAATAATCGTTAATCAAGGAACACTCAACTATGCCCCAACCCCAAACTAGTTTGGCCAACCACAGAAATCATCTGTAACTATTACTCAATTAGAAAAAGGAGTAACTAGTAGTGTCACAACTCACACATACAACCGCTTGAGAAAAGTGGACCAATTGTTACAACAGTTTTGGTTGCTCGTCAATTATGGTGGACACTACTGTGTCTGATTTAAAACATCGAACATTACACACTACAGTAAAGGATGTTACATTAAGTTGGGTTTTCTGATAAAGGAGTAGACATGTAGGAGCATGTGACAAAACAACCTTTGTCTAATATGCAGATACTTTAGAAGAAAAGGAGAAGCTTGGGAAGTGTGGAAAATGGTTTTGTACTGGTTAAGTTTTGTTGCACTAGTGAGGCATGTACTAGTACATATATAATTGCATAGTATTTGGAAAGAACCATAAATTTGGAAAGCTTTCTACCTATGTGTACCACTCATGGAGGGGAAAGTTGAATGAGACATTTTCCCTTCGAAATTTAACCATATATTTTGGCAGATACTCTACCTATTTATACCACTCAGAGAGGGGGAATTCGAATGAGATATCTTCCCTTCGAAATTTAAGTAATTGAGGTGATCAATTCGTCCAATAAAATCTGTTTTGGGGATCAAAAAAGAATGAATGCAGAGTTGGTCTGACCTCAATAGAATGTAAAGCTCTCGCTATAGATATGTTATCATTTTAAAAAAAAAAAAAAAAGGCTCTTTCTATAGATGCGACCAAAAGAAATGGCATTAAAAACTGTTGCAGCTTAGCATTAAATTTCTGCATTACAAAGCATACATTGCCATTTTGCACCTAGGTCCACGGCATGCCACGATAATGATACTACTACACATATGGAGGAGACTTCAAGTCATATGAAGAATTTCACACTTCCAATATAAAATCAGTAAAGCAATAGATGTTTATGCAATTTGTTTCATTACCAAATACTCCCACTGTCCCAATTTATGTGGCATCATTTGACTGGGCACGGAGTTTAAGAAATAGGAGAAGACTTTGTTAAGCTACTCTTTATTAGTTGACTAATCTTGTTAAATGGGACCCAATAAGGATAAAATGGGGAGGATGCCATTAAATAGTTGCCAAATAAAGGTGACATTTTTTGGGGGACGGACCAAAAAGGCAAGTGTGCCACACACAGAGGGAGTATAATTTATCATCCGCCTGCAGGTTTGTCACTTCTCATATACAGAATATCAGGTGTTTTAATTATGATAAAGCTACCACAGGGAAGAAAGTTGAAGTTGGGACAACCTCAAACTTACCCAGAACACCACCACCAGAAGTTGATCCAGCTAGGCTAGTAGTCCCACTTCCACTGCCGAGTTCACATGGCAAACTGGGATCTCCATATGTCATGCCACCCCCAATGCAGCTCCCATTATAATATCCATATCCGCCTTCACCACCATGACCAGCACCGCTACCAAGACCATTGCTCAGAACCTTTCCTTGGCCTACTCCCCCAGTGCAACCTATGGAGACAACAAAATGGAATAGGTGAACAATGAGGTTATATGATACAATTAGAAATAGATTAAGTAAATTGTTGTAGTTTGATTTGTTTAATGGATTATTGAAATTTGCATCTAAATTTTGCGGTTCTTTATTTAAGGTAAAATCTTTTATTAACAAAGAAATTTGAACTCTAAAAGCATTGAATAGTATATATCACTAGTTTTTCTCAAGCTTATCAGACATTTTTAATATCCTAACCATCCGAGCAATGACTAAACCCTGCCGAACAAAAGCCTATAGATACTAAAAGCAAGGGGTTGACAAAAAAGAAAAAAACTAAGACAATCACATCAAATATAAACTGAAGGAAATTAAGATCAGACCCATTCCCGATGTGCTAATAATTCCATAAGGTTGCACATCTATAGTCCTTGCTCTGTGGAAATGAACAACAGATCCTTCTATGAGGCCTTCAACAAGAATATCCTCAACTCGACAGATCTGCAGATAAAAGAAGTATTAGAGTTGCACAAGTGTAGTGTACAATCTAGGCACATATTATATACAGACTTCTATTTTGGTAGTGGGTCGATAACCGCACACCTGTAAAGTAAAGGACAGTGAAGAGTTCACATTGCAGTCTTCAGGAGGGTGGAGCAATTCAAAAGAACAACCTGGACTATCACAGTTCAACTTTGGTTTCCTACCAAGCACCAAATATCCCATTAGCAGATCAAAGAAGCATCTAGGGTAAGAGACAGTAGGGGGGAAGGAACAAGGAGTAATTAGGAACTCACACAGCATCAGCTGTGGCGTTTCGTGAAGGACCACGCAAAACGGATCCAGGCCCAATCTGCATGCGACAAGAGAAAATAGGGCAAGAAAATTAAAAAGTAGTATAATACATGGAAAAAAATGATCAACTCAACCGACACATGAGGTTCCAGAACTGGAATACCAAGCTCCTCAGGTCTAAGGAGCTGAGTCAGAACATAGACCAGGTGAAAAACTGAGGAAAGAAGATGCTTAGTTACCACCTTGCGAGTGAGAAAAGTGGAACACTAACAGCAGATATGCAGATGTGTACGTGAAGACCATGGCATACATTATCATGCATCCGATATTCACAGAAAGGTGGCGAGGAATAGGAAAATACTAACCGCGATGTAAAAATCCATATACTGATACTAAAACACATAAAAGATCAAATGAGGAAGAAAAATCAAGTGTGTCGAGAGAAAGTAAGTGTAGAACCAGTTAGAAATTTATTGCACATCATCTACAAAGAACAGAAACAGTAGGATACAGAACAAGATTTCTGCTCACATTGACGCTGTAAAACAAAGACAGTACTAGTCTTTGAGCTTCAATCGCATCTCCTGGTCCAGATAAATTCAGCAACCCTTGGCCATGCACTCCAAGATTTGCATTCGAACGAATTTGAGATGACTCCTGCATAAGATGGCATTTAGAAGACATCTCAAATGAACAATTGTGAAGACAACCAAGAAAAACAGCAAACGAAAAAGAAAGAGCACCTTAAGAACAATTAGGTTACTAGCTTCGACCATTGTTGTCTCAACATTTTGATCTCCACCACCATCAATTACCATTTTTGAATTCCACATCAGAAACATTTTGACAGACATTCGTAGTGCTCCAAAAACCTGAAAAAAAAAAACAAGTCAAATAACATTCACTGCAAAAACTTCCGAACTACATAATACAAAACACAGCATTGGGGACAATGAGTACAAGAGCTGCAACTGGAACATGCTTCTGGTCTTCTAGAAGCACAGTGAAGAACTTAATGCCAAAGAAACTAAAGTAAGCATAAAACCATACAAGCGAAACTTAGACTGGATGAAGTTGGTATAGAGCATATAACATGACGAGAAAAGAAGCAGCAAGTTAGACCATACATCGTCAGTAAATAAAATTCCAGTTTCTCTTCGTCTCAATAAATAATTATGACAACCCTTCCTCGAATTCTTAATCATGATAGAAACATTATACAACAATCAAATAAGGAACAATATACAAAAGATCCCAAGTCATTGGCTGCTTATGAACCCAAAATAATGGAGAATTAATGGAGAAAAATATTATTGAATTGTGTGTTTACATAATTACATGAGATCCTATTTATAGACACTATATTACAATCCTTTTCCAGGTAGGATTTCTATATACTATTCCTATTTCTAATCATATTCTAACGCTCCCTCTCAAGCTAGTGCATACAAATCACATGTACCTAGCTTGTTACAAATGTAATTAATACGAGGAGCGATGAGGGACTTGGTGAAGATATCTGCAAGTTGATCACTTGACTTCACAAATTTTGTAACAATATCTGCTAAGAGTATCTTTTCTCCGACAAACTGACAATCAATCTCTATGTGTTTAGTCCTCTCATGAAACATTGGATTTGAAGCGATATGAACGGCAGCTTGATTATCACATACAAGTTCCATCTTGCCGGTTTCTCCAAATTCTAATTTTCTTAGCAACTGCTTAATCCAAACTAGCTCACAAGTTGCTACAGCCATTGCTCAATATTCTGCTTCCGCACTAGATCGAGCAACCACACTTTGTTTCTTACCCTTCCAAGACACCAAATTACCTCCTACTAAAACACAATATCCGAAGGTAGAACGTCTATCAGAGGGTGATCCTGCCCAATCAGATGAGCATCTGTGTATCCAATGATATGCTCGTGACCTCGATCCTCAAAGTGTAGTCCTTTAACGGGAGCTGACTTTATATATCGTAGAAAACCAAGAACTGCATCCCAGTGACTATCACGGGGGAAGTCATAAACTGACTTACAACACTCACAGGAAAGGATATGTCAGGTCTTGTCACGGTGAGATAAGTCAACTTTCCAACCAGCCGCCTATACCTTTCAGGCTCACTGAGTGGCTCCCCCTGTCCTGGTAAAAGTTAAGCATTTGGATCCATAGGAGTGTCAATGGGTCTACAGCCCATCATTCTTGTCTCCTCGAGAATGTCTAAAGCATACTTGCGTTGAGAAATAACAATACCTGATCTGGATTGAGCAACCTCAATACCTAGAAAATACTTCAGTCTGTCGAGGTCTTTGGTCTGAAAATGTTGAAAGAGATGTTGCTTCAATTTAGTGATATCATCTTCATCATTGCCGGTGATAACGATATCATCAACATAAACCACATTTGGTTAAGAATGTCGATAAAACACTAAGTGATCAGCTCCATACAAATCATGCCAAACTGCTGAATTACTGTGCTGAATTTTCCAAACCAAGCTCGAGGAGACTATTTCAAACTATAGAGTGACTTACGCAATCGACATACAAGGCTACTAGACTCCCCCTAGCAACAAAACCAGGTGGTTGCTCCATATAGACTTCTTCCTCAAGATCACCATGCAGAAAAGCATTCTTAATATCCAACTGATAAAGAGGCCAATGGCGAACGGCAGCAATGGATAGGAAAAGACGAACAGATGTTATTTTAGCCACTGGAGAGAAAGTGTCATTGTAATCAAGCCCAAATATTTGTGTGTATCCTTTAGCAACAAGGCGAGCCTTAAGTCGATCAACCCGACCGTCTAGACCAACTTTTGAAGGAAGGAAAACAAGCTCCCATGTACCACTCGCATGTAAAGCAGACATCTCATCTAACATAGCCTTCTTCCATCCTGAATGAGAAAGTGTTTCACCTATAGTCTTGGAGATAGAAATAGAGGACAAAGAGGATACACAAAAGCATAATGGGGTGATGATAAACGATGATAACTCAAAAAAGTATAATATGGGTTAGCATTACGGGTGGAACGCATACCTTTTTGAAGTGCAACTGATTGGCTAGGAGAAGGCAAGTTTGCAGTAGGAGCAGCGTCCGACGCATGACATGAATCATCTGGGACTAATGGTGGATGTGGACGACGATGATAAGTCAGAAGTGGTGGCACTGCAGCTGGAGACATAGAAGTAACCGTTGATTCCTCAAAGGTTGGTTCGGGTAAGTCTGGAGATACGAGTAGGACCAAGGATGGTGCGGGTAAGAATGGAACCAAGGATGGTGAGGGTAAGACTGGAGATATGGGTAAAATCTCAGAGATATCAGGATGATCAGAAGATATATAGTAAGGTCGAGATTCAAAAGAAGTGATATCGGCAGACATAAAGTAGCGACGAAGATTCGGTGAATAACAACGATACCTTTTTTGAACACGAGAGTAACCAAGGAAAACACACTTGAGAGCACGAGGGGTTAATTTATCTTTTCCAGGGGCTAAGTTATGAACAAAGCATGTGCTCCCAAAGACACGGGGGGGGGGGGGGATAAAGTAAAGATGTGACTGTGAAAACAATATAGAATAGGGAACCTTATTCTGAATGGAAGATGATAGCATTCTATTAATTAGATAACAAGATGTGAGGACTGCATCGCCCCAAAAATGCAATGGAACATGAAATTCAATGAGGAGGGAGAGCAGTCTTAAGAAAATGCCTATTTTTTCTTTTTGCTATACCATTCTGCTGAGGGGTGTACGAACAAGATGTATGGTGAACAATTCCTTGATGAGTCATAAACTCCTGAAACTGAGAGGATAAGTATTCTAAGGCATTATCACTACGAAAAGTACGAATAGAAACACCAAATTGAGTTTGTATTTCAGCAGAAAAACTTTTGATTAAAGAAAATATCTCAGAACGATCTTTCATTAAGAAAACCCAAGTACATCTTGAAAAATCATCAATGAAACTAACAAAATAACGAAAACCTAAAGGTGAACCGACACTACGAGGACCCAAACATCAGAATGAACTAATGAGAAAATAGACGCTGAACGACTCTCAATACTACCTGAGAAAGTAGCACGGGTGTGTTTCCCAAGTTGACATGACTCACAATCTAATGTGGATAAACTAGACAAACCAGGAACCATCATTTGTAGCTTAGATAGACTCGGATGTCCCAAACGTTTGTGAATTAGGTCTGGAGGGTCTGTAACGGAGCATGCTGTGAAGGGGTTTGAAGAGGTAAGATGGTAAAGGCCTTGTGATTCATGTCCTGCGCCAACCGTCCGTCCCGTAATGCGGTCCTGCAGTAGAAAAGAGTCATCAAAAAAAGTTATGCTACAATGAAGGGCACGTGTCAAACGACGACTAACAGATGCAATATTAAAAGGACAACCAGGGACATAAAGAATAGAATCTAGAGTTACAGAAGATAGGGGTTTGGCTTGTCCAACTCCTTTTGGTTGTGTTCGGATCCCATTAGCTAAAGTAATAGTAGGAAGAGATTGTGAATAAACACTATCAGACAAAAGTGATTTGTTACAAGAAATATGATCAGAAGCACCTGAGTCCACAACCCATGATCCAAGAGTACTAGACTGTGAAACACAAGCAAAAGGATTACCAGCAACAGAAGCATCAGGCTGGGCAACCGAGGCTACTTGTGGAGATGTCTGCTTACTTACTTGATACTTGAAGGAACTCATCATATTCTGTTTGGGCATTATGAGCATTATTGGATGGTTGATTAGGCTGTGGAGATATTTGCTTACTTGCTCGATTCTGAAAGAACTCATTATATTCCTTTAATCATAACTGGGTGGTGGATCATGCAAACTACGACATATATCCCGAGTGTGTCCAACTTTATGACAATAACTACACTTCGATCGAGATTTTCTGAAACGACCTCCTCCTCGCCGATTTTCCACAGGCTAATATGTTCGTTTTTCTATGATTTAAGATGCAAGAATAGAAGAGTCAACAGCGGGTGATGAAATTACTTTGTGATTGGGAGGCGCGGCAAGACGAAGCAGACGAGAGAATAACTCATCAATTGTAGGAATCGTAGGACTAGCTAAAATTTGATCACGTACAACATCATGGTCAGTAGAAAGTCCAGCAAGTGTAAGAACTAAAAAAAACATTTGTCTATGCTCTTGTTGTTTTTCCACATCCGCAGTGACGGGCATCAATGTATCAAATTCTTCGATGACTGCTTGTACTTGTCCCAAGTAAGTAGACATATCGCATTCTTGTTTCTTCACGTTGGTGATTCAAGATATCACATCATAAAAACGAGATATGTCATTAGTGTATAAAGCACAAGCCTTTTCCCAAACTAAATATCACGTCTGGAATGGACGAAACAAGGGCATCAACTTGGAATCAATAGGTCGCCATAAGAGACTACATAATTGAGCGTCAACTTTCTCCCATTGCTCTTTAGCTTTCGCATCTTCCGCGCTAGATTTTGCCTTTTCATCTACCACACTAGCCTTGTTCGTTAAGTGATCTAGGACACCTTGACCTTTGCACCACAACTCAACCGAGGAAGCCCAAGCTAAATAATTTGAACTTCCCATTAATGGTTCGGAAGTGATCATAGGACTTGAACTTCCGATTCTAGAAGTTTTGGGACCAAAAACAACATACCCAAAAGACATCTTGGAAATTTTAATATGAAAACACCAAGAAATCTGAAAACTTGCAGAAAAGAAAAAAAAAATGAGGTCGCCGAAATTAGGATTCCGGCGGTTGGAATCTTCAAATATTGCCGGAATCTGAAAAAATAGTAACTGGTCAGAGTGGAAATGGATCAGCGACCCCAACAAAAAAAGTACTCAAAAATTCGATTGGAAATGGGTTCACGTGTCGGCGCGTAACTAGATGTCGCTGGAATTTTAGAATTCCGGCAGGCACGTGTCGGCATGTGGCTAGTATTATCCCGGCGATTTTCGTCGGGTTTTTTATATCCCGATCCTCTTGGTGGTGGTGTAATTTTCACACAACCCACAAAATAAAAAAGGACACAAATCAGCCACCGGAATTGACGCACAGTGACTGGGTTTTCTTTTCTAAAATTTCTCACCAACGCTCTAATATACCATGTGAGAATTAATGGAGAAAAATATTATTGAATTGTGTGTTTACACAAATTACATCGAGATCCTATTTATAGACACTATATTATAATCCTTTTCCAAGTAGGATTTCTATATACTATTCTTATTTTTACTCATATTCTAATAGAAACATTATACACAAAAGATCCCAAATCTTTTGGCTGCTTATGAACCCAAAATAATCAAGGAAAGAGAAATATAAACTCTACTTTTTCTCCTACACATGCAAATCATTTTTGCAATAAAGACGAGGTGTTGGAGCGCAGTTTTAAAACTGGTGCTGCACATTGCACAAAATTAAGATTCATCTTCACTATTATTGTAACCATTTTTTTCCAGTAACCAAAACAATTATAGCCAACATCTAATCTAAGCTAGAATCCTAAATCGTTTGGATGTATAGATATATTATAGCCAACATCTAAGCTAGAATCCTAAATCGTTTTGATGTACAGATATATAACTCTAGATCATGTAATGCTATAGATATAGAAGGTTCTCAAGATAACTGACCAAGGATGATTTTTCAACTTACATTCAGTGAGTTGTTGTGATACTTGACAGCTTTTGGCAACTATAGTAAAAGGAGAGTCACTTTTAAGTACAAGAAGCAAAGATATAGCAGTGTGAAAAGCTGGTCCTAAAGCTAAAGAAGCCTGCTTCAGTCTATTCAGCTGTGGTTACCCATGGAGCCTTTCTTCTTTGATTTATATTATTTTTATGCTTTTATATCACAGTACCAGAAAATGCAAGACTCTAAGGAGATCTTTATGGTTAATGGTTAGTTAAGCTGTTATTAGGGTATATTACAACAGAACAGTGAGGAGAAGTGGAAAACTGATTGTTAGCTAAGATGTTAATTCAACTTTGATGTATCGCTTTAGGAAAACATTGAAGGTTGCACAATCTTCAGAAAAACATGCATGCTGCAATATGTAGTTGTATTACGTGTTGATGTTTCCAGTGGTTAATACAAGTATATGCATCAAAAGTTTTGACCCTCCAAAGAGCAGTATAAAATGATTCTTGAGCAATCATCAATGAAATTAACAAAGTAAATTTGCACCACCCGAAGTCTTGTCTTCATTGGACCATATAAATCTGAATTCACCATAGTGAGAGTTTATCAAGACACTTGTAGACGAAAAATAGATGTGAAAAGGAGTTTCCAATTGGAACACTCCGTGAACACTTCCATATAACTAAAGAAAATAGCTTGGGGGCATTACAATGATAACGAAACAACATCTGTACTTACAAGGAGATTCAACCACTTACCTTAATCACAGAATCACTCATCAAAAGCTCTTCTGCCAATAACTCAAACTCTGACATCGCGTAGCGTGCCAACCCAAAGCTCAGTGTTCCATGACACAAAAGGCTAATTTGACCTTGGACCTATATGAGAGATAAAATAATCATAACAGGGAAAAAAAACACAACGGCAGAGGTGCAAACAGAAGGAAGCTGGAGAACCACTATGATGCTCTATGCAAAGTGTCTTAAGGCCTTCTTGAGGTCACCTCAAGGTGAAAACAAACCCCTTCACTTGATTAGCTTTTCAAGGGGGAAAAGTAAACGGATTATATAGGCTTCTGAATTAATTAGATTCTTCAATTAAAAGGGGTGTTATAAAGATATTTTTAATGAAGAAGTCTGTATTACTGGCAAAACAAAAAGAACTGTCTTTGGTATCAATTTTTTCTCTGAAAGCGCTTGGACTCCCATTCCTCTTGGGATCTTTTCTTTGCATCTTCTACATATTCCTTTCACATGTAAGGAAATCAAGTTCTTTTAAGATGAAAAGAAGTTAGATGTCAAGCAGAACATAGCCCTTTCAGCTTCAATGGATATCCTGTGAACACATAATCTAGAAATACCATGAGTTTCATAATTTGGAACATAACACAATTTTGACATCTGTCTGACCATGCATCTGGTTATATATACAACTTATAAGTATTGGTAAAGCATCAGTACAAATAAAATTAAGCATTAAGTGCAAATTGATGCAGCAATCATAGAGAAACATATGAAATATCCCGAGGGAAAGAGTTTGGTTTGCATAATATAGAATAAAAGAGTATGACGGAACAATATATCTAAAGAATAAACAGCAAACTTCTTTTTTGATAATGGAAACAACAAAAAATTTTACCATGGCTTAGGGAAAATTTACTCTCTCTATCATGCTTCACTTCAATAGATTCAGTGTCAAATAAGTTCAATTAATTGAGGTACACATAGTTACTCTCATGAAAGAACTGAAAACGGAAAAGAAAGAACCCTCAACCTGAACGCGACTCCACAGCAAGGGGACAGCAGCCCTGGCGTAGTTGCGAATGTAAACATTTGTCAGAAGTGGCTGGGGAAGATCCAACAGAAGTGTGTCTGTAGAAGTTGATCTATTATGGTTGTTGACAGTTAGACTACGTGGAACATTATCATAGAAAGTTCCTGCTGCGCCAGCATTTTCTGCACAACCACGACTGCTTCCTCCTGCAGGCAGAAAACAGAGGTTGCATTGGCTTTAATTCCAGCTGAACAAAATGATATAGAAAAATCAAGCATTTTACCTATCCAAAGGCCACAATTAACTACATACTGAAGCCCACATGATGAGGTTTATTTACCACAAGTGTTTCTAAAGTAAATCTTTCATCCAGACAAGAAATTAGGCATGGACCTGCTAAGAGAATAGTTGCTATGTAGAAATAACTAACTGTTTAAAGACCATGTGAAATATAAAATCTAAAAGCATGAGAAGGTCAATACTCTATAGCTTGGCTCTCTTGCTCAACTATTTGAAAGATCTTCATATAAAAGATGTGTGAAGTAGAATATTCTTGAACATACAAGATAAACTTAGCCTTACCATATGCAAAGATTTCTGG
Source organism: Capsicum pubescens (assembly GCA_030864215.1). Lineage (NCBI taxonomy): Eukaryota > Viridiplantae > Streptophyta > Magnoliopsida > Solanales > Solanaceae > Capsicum > Capsicum pubescens. Next base: position 178,176,157 of record CM061545.1, on the reverse strand, counting down.
CTCGTCGTGTCTGCTAAAAATATCCACAGAAACTCTTCCACCACCTCCACCAGATAAACCATCACCACCACAAGCGCTAATTCTACCGACTCCAGTCCTGCATTTGGTCAGAAAGAGAGGTTTAAATGGCAGTGAAAGCATAGGCATTTGACTCTTTTTTGCAACTTAAAACATACCAATAACTGGGCTAGGCAATTGTTATAAAATGTCAACAAAAGTCACTGTGTTCCAGCGCCGTCCAATATATGAGAATACCACATAGAAAGCACCAAATTAGGTATACTTTATGCATGAGAAATATATCTTGATTACAAATGTAAAACGTTCGGGCTAAACATTTGGTTTGATCCAAAAAATAAGGAGATACCACTGATTTAGAAGAGTTTAGCATTTTTATACACATACTAGTACATATCAAGTGGGAGAAAATAATTTAAGAAGAAAATCATTGATCCCCTCGAGTTGAGTTGTAGTCGCTTAGTGATGCTTAAGGTTAAAACTGGCCAATTTTATCTGTCATCCAGGTAGGCAAGCTTTTAGACTAGTAAAATTTTATCTCCTTGGTACTAATAAAAGGTCGAAATTCAAGTCTCTAATGAAAGAAGAATTTCTAAAGAGTGTGTGCTTATGTTTTCTAGCCATAAATTGTTTCCTTGCTTCTTTCATGTACCTTTTAGATTCTTCATTTTGAAGAACGCTATCTCCATGGTGCACTACGTTAGGCACTTCACAATTTATTAAGAAGAAGAAATTGCATCACTGATACACTGTTTTGCAAGTGCAAGAACCATAGAGAAAATGAGGATCACCTCATTTGCATTGCAGTTTTGCTACAAAGTTATTTTTTCTATAAGAAGTTCCACTACAAAATTACTGACCCTGGCCATTCTCTACCTACCATGGGTGCTCCCTACAACAGTTGGAGTGATATTGGCAAGCTATAGGGTGAACAAAATGAGGAGGAAGATATGAAAGACCGCCCCGTGTGTATCTATCGCCTTTACAAAGAAGAAGCAGAACAGCATAAAGCAAATCAGAGAATCAGGATGCTACTCGGTTCAACAAAAGAACATTACAAGGAAAGAAATCCACTTTTTAATGAAATATTACACCACAAAACATTCTGCTATTCACAGAGCCAGCTCTCAGCAGCACATATAAGCTTCAGTCACTTTTCACAGGCAAGTGATTATCAGCATTCCATGTATCAATCCTTTCATTTGAATTTTCACATCCTTTAAACCCTTCAACATACCTCCCTTGGTGGAAACCACTACCTTTCTTTGATCCATGACATCAAGTACCTATGCTACATGTTTCTTCCATTCTTTGTTTCTTTGTCTGACAAGAGAACTTTTGTCTAATTTCTTTTATAAAAGTGAACTTTGTACCATTCTTATAAAATTAAAAAACTTCACGAATATACTAAGACCTGTTTTTATCACATCGCACATTTATTAAAAGTTGTGCGGGCACCAGTGTGGTGTATTGGCATGTGCACTACAAAATAAAATTCAACTTTAGTGCGCATATAAGTAACTAAGAAACTATCAAGATGTATACATACACACACACATCTCATTTTGCTCCACTTACATGTTACACCAAATATCTAGACAATAGATACATTTGCACATGGTGTTCATCGATCTAGAGAAGGCGTATGACAGAGTACCTAGGGAGGTGCTTTGGAGTTGCTTAGAGGCAAGAGGAGTTCCGGTGGCATATATCAGAGCTATTAAGGACATGTACGAGGGAGGTAAGACTCGGGTGCGGATGGTGGGAGGAGAATCAGGGCATTTTCCAGTCGAGACTGGTTTGCATCAGGGATCGACTCTTAGCCCGTTCCTTTTTGCGTTGGTGTTAGATGTGCTGACGCGGAGGATTCAAGGTGAGGTGCCGTGGTGTATGTTATTTGCAGATGATGTAGTGCTGATTGACGAGACGCGGAGGGGTGTGAATGAGAAATTGAAGGTGTGGAGGCAAACCCTTGAATCTAAGGGGTTCAGGTTGAGTAGGTCCAAGACAGAGTATTTGGAATGCAAGTTTAGTGACTCGAGTATGGAGGACGGTGTGGTGGTGAGGTTGGATTCCCAAGATGTTTGTAAGAAGGATAGTTTCAAGTATCTTGGGTCTGTGATTAGGGGAATGGCGAGATTGGTGAGGATGTCTCTAAACGTATTGGAGTAGGCTGGATGAAATAGAGGCTCGCCTCGGGAGTGTTGTGTGATAAGAAGGTGCCCCTTAAGCTTAAAGGCAAATTCTACAGAGTGGCAGTTCGTCCGGCCATGTTGTATGGAGCGGAGTGTTGGCCAGTCAAGAACTCACATATTCAAAGATTGAAGGTAGCGGAAATGAGAATGTTGCATTGGATGTGTGGCCTGACTAGAGGGGATAAAGTTCGGAATGAGACTATCCGGGAGAAGGTGGGAGTGGCTTCGGTGGAGGATAAGATGCGAGAAGAAAGGTTGAGATGGTTTGGGCATGAGATGAGGAGGGGCACGGATGTCCCAGTTCGGAGGTGCGAAAGGCTAGCTTTGGATGGCTTCAGGATGAGTAGAGGTAGACCAAAGAAATACTGGAGGGAGGTGATTAGGCATGACATGGAGCTGTTTCAGCTTACTGAGGACATGACCCTAGACAGGAAGGTATGGAGGTCACGGATTAGGGTAGAAGGCTAGTGTGAGTGGGTCGGTTATGGTTAGGTGTTAGGAGAGTTGGGTGTGGTAGGTGTCTTAGGTCGGTGAGTGTGTGTTACTACTACATGGGTATTCGTTTTCCTTATTTCTTATTTTGTTTGTTCGTTTTTCTCTTATTTCCTTTTCTCGGATATCTAGTGTTACTATTTCTTACCTTTGATTTTTGTTATGCTACCTTGGTGTATTGTTCTATATCTTGAGCCGGGGGTCTATCGAAAACAGCCTCTCTATTTCCTCGGAGGTAGCGGGATGGACTGCGTACATTTTACCCTCCCCAGACCCCACTCTGTGGGAATACGCTGGGTCTGTTGTTGTTGTTGTTGTTTTTCCTTCATACCACCCACCACACTGATGCAGCAGAAGTATTCTAGAAGAATAATTTAACAATATCCTTATTTCCTCATGCCAGTGGGAGGGTTATTGAGGAAGGGGGTGTCAGCAAAGTGTAAGGTTAATACTGTATTTATTGTCTAAACCAAGACATGAACTTCATGATTCAATCCATATACCTGGCATAAAAAGCATGTCCTTTTGGTATGAAGGCAAAAAGTAGTTGTTTTCAACAGGAAGGTCATATGCCAATGCTACTGCTAGGTTATCATCAGTGGTTCATGGTACATAAGTTTTTTGCTACTACTAGGTTATCACTAGTGGTTCATGGTACATAAGTTTTTTTATTGGTTAGATCTCTTAGTTTCTTGGGGTGCTCCCCACTTAAAAAGATATACTCACATTCATTCCCTACTTTTAAGTGTGAAAGGGCGTGTTAGAATGTTAATGAATTAGTGTTAGCATGTAGACTTAAAGTAATAGAAGAGTCATGTCCTAAGGATCATTAAGAATTAAGTCTTTAGTAGGAACTTGTCCCACATCGGGACAAACATGATATGCGTCTAATATTTAAAACCTGTAGAGGGGTAGAGCTTGTCCCACATCGGGAAGAACATGATATGCGTCTAATATTTAAAACCTGTAGAGGGGTAGAGCTTGTACTCCCAGGACAGGCTCCAAGCTTTTACCTGTTACCAAATAAAGATGTAGACCTTGCACCCAAAAAATATGTAGTAATCAATATTTCTCCTCTCTCATAAGATCAATATAAAATATCTGAATCTGTGGTTTATTTGGTGTAAATATTTGAATACAAAAATAGTCAAGAGATGTATCGACAAATTACTAGCATGCATAGATAGCAAGGGATCCTTCAATTACCTATGACTTCACAACTATTAATACAATCAAACTTTCATCTCCCTTGTTTCAACATGCACACGTCTGTTTTATCCAAACTTTATGAGTAGCCTATGTCTTGATGAAGAGTATGTACATGTTGTTCCCAGCATGGCGCGCCACAGATGTGTCGTATCCTTTCTTCTCATGCTTGCTTCTATCTATATAGGATATTAGATTAAAACTACTATCTTCATAGGCTACCATGAAAGTTCCCCAGAAGCACGCCTCCAACCCTAGTGCAGTAATGAAGGTTGATCTACTCCTGCTTTCACTTGAGCTAATAGCAAGAATTTTCGCACCTCATGTATTCTATCATCTTCTACTTACTGGGTCTCCATGTTCCTGATGCTATCTCAGCAAGTTCAGCCAACTCCATCCTCCTAAACCAACTTAGAGCCCGTTTCGGATTGCGGTTAGAAAACTGCTTATTTGAGAAGCACTTTTATAAAAATAGCTTTTCCGAAAAGTGCTTTTGAAAAAAACAATTTGTGTTGGGTAAATTTATTTCTAAAGTGCTTTTGATAAACATATTGTGTTTGGATAATCTTTTTAAAAAAATGCTTTTGAGAGACAAATGGCCAAAAAGGACATATATCAATAGACTTTTACTACTAACATAACATCATTTTATAGAGAAAATTTATTTTAAATATTTATTATAATATTTTTACTAAAATTTTATTTTTATATAATTAAAAAGTACGTACTTTAAAATTTTCAATTAATATTTATATACATAGATACATTATAAAAACATTAAATAATGATATACATACTATAAAGTTTTCAATCAATACTTATATACACAGATATATTAAAAAATATTAAATAATGATATATTACTTAAATAATTTAAATACTACTTAAAAACATAAGAAAATATACATATATTTCAAAAATGAAATCACTACATATGAGAAAAATCACCAAATGTAACAAATATGACACTTTTCATGAATTATTTATTTAGAATTAAATATTCGAGAAAAAAATTACAAGTGCTGCTAGAATACCAATTGATCTAGCAACGTGATTCAAATATCATTTATCATCATTAATAATAAAAAAATTAAATAGTTATATATTTTTCAATCATCATCATCAATGATATTTTCCATTTTGTTTAAACAAAATGCGTAAAAAGTAAAATAATATTTAAAAATCACAGAATGAAATAAAGAATTATAATGTAAATGTGAAGTATAAAATTTTAAAACCAAATTGTTAAGATATGTGAATTAATTAATAAGGGATATATATGTGTGTAGTTGATAGGGATATTTTTGCCATGAAAAACAATTTTCAGCTTCTTCTATTTTTTTTTTGAAAAGCAAAATTTTTTTGTTTCTTCCTAGAATCAGAAAAACTGCTTCAGCTTATCTTTAAAAGCACTTTTGCAAGTTTACCAAACACCATTTTTTTTCCAAAGAAGTGCTTTTTTCTTTAAAAAAACACTTTTTTGAGGAAAAAACAATCCCAAACAAGCTATTATTTTGATTCATTCAAGCATGGTTCTTCAAGCTTAATTACATGTATCTAGCAAACATTTTAATGATGCCAAAACAACCATGCGAACAAGTCAGTCTCATACTTGCATGAGAAAATTTGGTATAAGCACATTTCACAGTGATATGTTACCATGCATTCGCTAAAGATTTTCATTTAAACAAGACATAATCGTTCACAAAATATCCAGTGCAAACCAAAGGTTCATTGCATGTCATGCTAACTACATGCTGGAGCAACTTTACAAGTGACAAACTCCTTTTGTTTGTCCCGCAGGTGCAGAGTTCCATGTATTCCCTAATACAACTCTATTGTCTTCTATCCACTCACACACTAACGAATCATTATCCTATAGAACAGAAACACATTTCAAACACAAACATATGAACCTACTGAACACTAGGAATTATGTGATTACAAGGATAGCAATATGGAAGATTATCTGCATTTCTAGTAACACTAGACTAATAACATTACAAATTAATAATATGGAGGAAATCCAGGTCACTGAGAGATGGTGAAAATTGAAATTCTGAATATATAGTAACAATAGGAAAATAAAGCAAAAGAAATATTACATCTTATAAGCTCTGATGTAGATGCTACCACCAGAGCCACCGCCACCTTTGACGCCTCCATCACCTCCATCAGCCAACACACTGCCATTCACTTCTAGAAACTTCTCCACCAACAGCATTACTCTTCCACCTCCACCCCCACCATAATCCACAGTCTTACTAGTTGTCCCACCTTTACTCCCATAACTCCACGGTAATTGCAATGTGGACCATCCATAAGCATCTCCGCCCCAAACATCCTCCTGCATCTTCTTTCCATCCGTCAAACAACAAGCCCCTCTTCCACCATAACCTCCACCTGCTCCATCCACTCCTTGAGGCGTACCACTTGTCTGAGCAGGCGCTGAGCCAGCCAACCCAGTTGTATTCACAGCAGAACTATTACTAAAGGTAGCATTATCCGCCACAAGCTGGAACGTTCCAGCTAGTATCACGGAATTCTCACCCAAAGTAAAGTTCCCCGTAACATTAATCCCAATTTCACAACCCCAGAAAGTACAATTTAACGTAACATTAGGAAGGACATAAAAATTACCCTTCCCTTCAATATAGACACTCTTAGTGATATTCAAATTGGATACAATCTTACAAGTTGTATCCAACGAGCCAACTCCGCCGAGATCATCTTCACATGATACCGACGGCGGGTGTGGCGGCGGAGGTGGTGGCGCCGGCGGTGTATAGTCTTGATGGAAAAGAATAAACTCAGAATCAATATCGTCGTCTGAATAACCAGAAATCGCTAAAGGGTTTACGAAAAACACGAAGAAAACCAGAGTCAAATGAAGTGAGGAGAAGAAGAAAGGTAGCGATAAAGCCATTGACTAATAAATATAGTCATCACATCAGACGGTGATAAAGATCATCGTATTGCATCGCAAAAAATGAGAAGAAGAAGAAGAGAAAGAAAAAAAAAAAAAAAAACACCTCAAAAACTCCGCCCAGAAATCAAAACCAAACAAAGATTATTAATTAAGCTTATAATAAGCAAGACACGGTTGGTTTTTTTGTAAAATAAGTAGAAAAACAGGTATAAATATTTTTAGCTGGGGTTTATGTATGCAGAAATATAGAGAAAACCCTAGAATTTTTTGCTATTTTAGATGGAGAATCTCGTGGGAAAGGGGACAAGGAGGTTAGGAAGAAAAGGGGTTTAGAGAGAGAGAGAGTGGGAAATGAGGTGAGCAAATGGGGGAAAAAGGGGAAACGAGAGGGAAGATGAGATGAGGGAGCGTGGCGAGATGATGGGATTTTGTGGGGGGGGGGGCGGGGGAGGGGGTTGTAATTTGGGGATAGGTAAAAGGTTTGTGATTGATTTAGGTGGGAGTATCAACCTTGCCTTGTAATTTGGGGATAGGTAAAAGGTTTGTGATTGATTTAGGTGGGAGTATCAACCTTGCCTAAAAATCTTATATTATCTACCCTTTCCTATTAAATTGGACTCAATACAACAACTTAAAAGGCGTGTTTGGTTATGAAAATCATAATTTTTTGAATTAAAGTTGGAGTTGAAATTGAAGTCAGAATTAGAGTTGAAGTTAAAGTTAAAATTGAAATCAGAGTTGGAGTTATGTTTGGTCATCAATATAAATTTAAGTTGTTTTTGAAATTTTATCAGAGAATTAGGAGTAAAAAAGGTGAAAATAAGTTTTACTTGTTTTCACTTTTTCAAATATAATTTTAAATTGTATTTGAAATTCTAATGGCCAAACACATATTATTTTCACTTTTTTTACTAAAGTAAAATAATTTTTCAAAAAAAGGTAAATAATTCTCATGATCAAACGACTATTAAGTAGTCGTTTGGCCATAAAAACTAAAATTTTCCGGAGTTGGAGTTGTGTTTGCACATGTCTTTTTTTAAACTTTTTTTTTACTTTTGAAAAAAACTTTTAAAATATGATTTTATGCCCCAACTTTTACAAACTATCAAAATCACCCAACTTTTACAAATTATGCAAAAGGTATGCAGCAAACAGCAGCATAACTATCCTAAAAAATTTCAGCGAAGTGAGAAAATTACAAAGAGTGTCAGCTTATGCAATTCAAACTGATTTGCTTTTAAAGTATCTCAGTTATTAATAGCTACAAAAGAAGATTGAGTAAACTGATTAATTAAGATTGGAGGAAGCAAATCAACCTATAAAATATACGCATAAATGGAAGAGATGAGTTTGTAGTCCATTAATTATTAATAATACTTTTGTCATCTGACCATTTTTACATAAAATTAATAAGAAGTAGTTTTAGGTATAGCAAATCATTTCCTGGGTAGAAGAAGACATACATTGGCCAGAAATGTGAACGAGTGTAAGCAATGAATGTTTCTATCAAAAAGAATGAGAGATTAGTATAAATGAGTAGTCATCTTTAAGTTTCAAAAAAAAAAAGTAGTTTACAAATTATGAAGGCAAACCACTTACTCATAATATACATAATCATCAGTATGTACACTACAAATGAAAGAGAATAGAATACAAGTGCAAATGAATGAGAAAGTGTTTTTATTTGTTTGTTGGTAGTTAGTGATAATTATAAGGAGAGTTTTATGTAAAAATTTAAAAGATTGGGGTTACATGTAATAATAATAAAAGTTGAAATTGGAGTTGGAAAATTGTGAAAACACCAAAAACCTGTTTTCTCTTTTCAGAAAAAAATTTCGAAATTATTTTTCGAATTTTCATGGCCAAACACCACAATTTTCAACTCCGAAAAAAAAATTTGAAAAAAAAAGAAAAAAATTCATGGCCAAACGGGCCCTAAATATTTTTGAAATTTTTACTAAGATGTTCTAAAGGTAGTAAATGAGTAAATATCTCCTTTATTTTATTTTACTTGATTTTTAATTAAAAATAATTATTTAATTTATTTGTTTAATTTATAAAATAAAAAAAATAATTATTATTTTCTTTCAATATTACTTTAGCATTAAATGAGCACACAAAGTATTATTCCCTCCAATTTATTTTACTTGGATTATATTGACTTAACATAACCCCTGAGAAAATACTCCCTCCGTCTCAAATTACCCGTCCCAAATTGAAATGACACATTATTAAGAAAAATAATTAATAACATGGCTAGTTTACAATATTGTCCCTATTAAATGATGCTTACATTTTAATTTGAAGAAAAAGTAATTAATGCAAAGGGTAAAACATGAAAAAAATTGTCTCTTCTTGATTAATGAAAAAGGACAAGTAAAATAAGAAATCAAATTAGAAAATTTGGGACGGAGGGAGTATTTACTAAGAATTTATTTTACTAAATTGGTATTATTAATTATATTTTAAAAATCTAAATTTGACTACTGATACTTTATGTAGTCATTTCATGATAAGGATAATATTGAGAAAATATGATAATTTTTTCTTGATTTCATAAATTTTATAAGTAAATTGAAATAATCACTATTAGTAAGAGGGTCAAGTAAAATAAAACGAATAAAATAATAGTCAAAATTTAAATTTTAAAAACATAATCAATAAGTTTAATTTAATAAACTAATCCCCTTATTGTTAAATATTTTATTAATTGAAGTGTTAAATTAATATGTGTCGAATAAAATGAAATGGAGAAAATAATTTGAAGTGAGATATTTCAAGGAAAGAATCATTGTCGACAGAAAATGTTAATTTTTACATTAATTTTCATGTACACACAAAGTGTTTGTATCTTATATTAATTTTGAAAAAAAAAAAATTACACAAACTAGCATGCTAAGACCTTAATTACAATTAATAGCAATAGGTTCTCAAAATTACAAGTAATAGCAAAAGTAGCAATATTTTACCTTTTTTATGAAAAAGCACGTGAGTTTAACCCATATTTTTACCTTACCCTTGTTTTCATTCCACTTTACCAATTTCAATTTCCTCCAATATAACTTTCTTCATTTTTTTTTCAAATACCGATTTTTTCTCTCAAATTCTTGATAAACATTGTCCCCATCTATTAAGGTAAGTTGATTTTACAGTTAATGCATGTTATCTTTTCCATATAACTTCTTTTATGTAATTTATTTTCAATAATTTTTTTCACATTCTTCCGCGTTTTTATTTTTTGAGGATTTTTTTTAAAAAAAATTGTGTTGAAATTTTTGGAGTTCCGCTAGAATGGCAGAACATGCAAATTGTAATAGTTCAGTTAGAGGTATTCAACCGATGACTTTAGTTTCCAATGAACTACCATCGTTTAGTTTTGGTTTAACACAAGATGAAGACATTAACTTGGTTTTTATTAATATTTAGTCTAAGAGAGGTGTTAGCATTGAAGAGGTGAGATCGAAGTAGCGTAATAATCCCAAAAAAATTGTGAAAATCATGAAACGGAAAGCATTGAGAAAATCTTCATTCCCAAAAACCACAAAAATTTAAAAATTGATGAAAAAGAAAAAGTCGGATGAAAAAAGAGACTCTAGTAAAATTGCAAGTCCTGTTTCATCTGATTAGAGAGTGGAGGAGGTATTTTTCTATTTGTAAAATTTTATAGTGTCTGGACAACATGTTCTTATATGTATTTTATATATACAATTGATAAGGTGTGTACTTATTTTTGAGTTTTTGTTAAAATATGAAATTGTTGTTGCTAATGTGAAGATATGTATCTGTTATATTTAAGATATATATTTTGTATTTAGAAATTTGTTACTGATAAAATTTGTATTTGTTATGTATAAGATATTTAAGATATGTATTTTGTATTTAAGATATGTGTAAGATATTTGTATTTATTACTGATACGATTTGTATTTGATGTTCAGTTGTATTCTTTTCTTGGTAACTTAAATTTGAACCATTCATGTATTCATAAAATGCATATGTATATGTTGTAATGTAACTTTAAGATGTATTTTGTAAATACATAAGTGACATTGTTTTGACATATAAAAGTTATACATGGTACAGTTTAGATATGTATTTATTTTGTGTACTGCTAAGATTTGTATTTGATCTTTAGTTGTATTTGTTATTCATTAGATTTTGACTATGATATGTATTTTCTTTTTGTTGATAAGTAGAATTTTGGACCAGTTATGTATTAATAAAATACATATGTATTTTGTATGTTTGGAATCATATGTAATGTATTTGTTATCGGTTAGTTATGTATTTTGTTTTTGTTATTGCAAAGATTTATATTTTTTTGCTCAGTTGTATTTGTTATTCATAAGATGATGACATTGTATGTATTTTGATATTTGATGACTTAAATGTGGACCAGTGATATATTCACAAAATACATATGCTAGATTTATGTATATATTTTGTAATGTAACTTTTAAGATGTATTTTGTAAATACATATGTGACACTGTTTAGACATATAATTGTATTTTTATGGTGTATAGGTGTTGCGTGATCAAATATACATAGCAAGAGTATTGCCTAAATTTGCACCATATATAGGATGTCATACGGTCAACGATATTTCATATTAAGTCAATGTTAACAAAGAATCAGTACAAGATGTTTTGTAATAATAGTATATTTGGTGTCTACATAAAGAAGAAGAATTGTATGGTCCAAGTGCAATTAGGGAGATGTATTATGTCACGTGAGACTAAAAAAGTTCTACAAGTGGCATAATCATTTGTGCGAAGGGCATAAGTCTTTATTTTAGTCCTAGAGAGTTTGTTGTGGTTACTGATTTGAATTGTGTTTCAAACAAGGATGATTTTATGTTTGATGAGGAGCTTTCAAACAGAATTATTGAGCAATATTTTGATGGTGCCAATTATATTCAGAAAAAAAGAATTATTTGCAGTTGTTTCAGGCAAAATATTGGGGAAGAAAAATGATGAAGATGTTGTGAAATTTGCTAATCTTCATTTTATTCACACATTTTTATTGTCGTCTGTTGATAGCGTAGTTATTCCACGCCTCCATTTCGATTTGGTTGATAGTGGTAGCTACAGAAATTATCCTTGGGGATCTGTTGTATTTGAGAAATTAGCCAAAAGCTTGAATAAAAAGTTGAAAGCGAAAGAAAAGTTTTATCTATTCCATGGAATGCCTCTTGCCATTCAAGTTTGGTTGTACGAGTATTGTTCTAATGTTGATTCGAAGGGTTCTAATGTTTCTCGTAATGTTACTTCGAGGGTGGACACTCAAATTTCACGTCTCTTGAATTGGAAGACAAATGTTCCTCGTCCACGATATGAATCTCTTATGGAAAGTATGTTTAATGATGCAAATGACGAGGTCAGTTTTCTTTATATCTTCGATTTTTTTGTGATATTGATTATTTATAAATACATTTATTGTTTTCATATATGTTCGTATATAAAATACAATTTGTCACTGCTAATGCATTTTTGTAAAGGTTAACTTGTTTATAATGTCAGTTATATATGTTCATAATGTCATTGATTTTAGCATCTAAAATACTTTTTCGTAGTATGTAATATAAATTGTAGGTTGTTTTTAAGAATATTGAGCCTACACGAAAGGAGATTTCATCCTTTCAAATATCAACGAAGGTTGTACCTGGAGGTGGAAGTCATAAAAGTGATGATGTTGATTCGGATGATGATTTTCAGGATTCGCCACATCCACAAAAACATTCAATCACAAAAAAAACATCATGGTGATTCATCAACTTCACCTGCCAAAAAAAAGTTGAAGCAACAATCTAAAGGTGTAGAAAAGCATACACCAAAAAAGACCCCTCCACCCCGGGCTGCAAAGATGTTTTCTGTGAAGACACTAATTTTTAAGCTGATTCAGCCAAAAGCTACATTAGTTTCAAACATGAACGACCGGTCAGCAAGTAAAAATCTGTTTTTGTTCAGTCCCCTGCTTCGTCTTCTTTCAGTTCTGAAGATGAAGATGTTGTTTCTGATAAAGTATTTGAAAATTTTCATGATGAGGTAATTCATGTTTAAGACTTGGGTATATTTATTTTTTTCATTTCTGATTGTTTTTGTTTGAAATCAGGTTCGTGAAGAGTTGAATGCCATCCATGAACTAGTATCAACAAAGTGTGATCAGATAATGAATGCAATAAATGAGAACAAGGTACAATAATTCTTATTTAAAAAATATATTTGTTGTGTTAAATACATATGCAACATATCTACGTTGTATTTGAATAAATACATATTCAGTTTTACAGTGTTAATGTGTATTTTTCTAAATGATAATATGTATAATTATATATACATATGCAAATGATAATATGTACAACAATTCCTATTTAAAAGATTTTTTGAGAAAAATACATTTGTTTTTTTAAATACATATACAACATATCTATTTTGGATTTGAATAAATACATATGTAGCATGCAGTGGCTTTTTTACAGTGTTAATATGTATTTTTTAAAATGATAATATGTATAATCATATATATATATGCAGTGCCAATCTAACTAGTTAGTTTACTATTGATCTTGTTATGTATTTATATTTTTTATCGCGAAGAAACAAGATAAAGATAAAGAATTTGACAAGCCACAAATGAATGAAACTGATAAGAATACATCACTCCATCAATCCACTCCAATGTTTGTGCATGATTTTGATAAGAATTTCAAAGGCACATTGGTAAGTAAATTGTGTACATTCATATGCATTTTATTTTCTACATATAATTAAAATTTATCTTTACATATAAGAATTATACACGTGGTTATTATTTATATCTAAAAATAGGTTACCGAATAGATCAAAGAAAATTGAAGCATCAGTTTCAGGGAGGTGTATAATGAGGATAATGATGTTGTTTTGGTAAATAGTTGAATTTTATTTTTGTAATTTATATTTATATAGTTGAATATTAATATTTTCAATGTTGGATTGTTTCTTTTATGAAAGGACAAAACTGATATCGGTGTGCATGAAGCAAGAGATGTATATGATTCACCGGTATGCTAGATATATGTATATTGTATTTTAGTTCTTGACAAATGTTGATGTTATTTAATTTATTTCAACATGTTGTATAGAACACAAAATCGATTGATGAAAGTATTGGCGAAGCACAAATATTAGATTCTCAATTCACATTTTCAGATGAGGTGCTTAGAAGCATTAATCTTGATTTCATACAACCCAATTTGGGAGTTCAAGATATGTTGTTTGCATTGTCTGCGTTTATTTCTTTTGCTAATGGTTCAACATTATAAGATCTTTCTACATTTTATAGAGAACACAGAAGGTGTTGCAAAAATGATTGTAAATACATCAGCAGATGAAAGTATTGGTGAAGCACAAATATTAGATTCTCAATTCACATTTTCAGATGAGGTGCTTAGAAGCATTAATCTTGATTTCATACAACCCAATTTGGGAGTTCAAGATTAGTTCAAGATATGTTGTTTGCATTGTCTGCGTTTATTTCTTTTGCTAATGGTTCAACATTATAAGATCTTTCTACATTTTATAGAGAACACAGAAGGTGTTGCAAAAATGATTGTAAATACATCAGCAGAAGATGAGTCCAAAGTATGCGGAATACGCGCATTGTCTGGGTTTATTTTTTTTTTAATGTTGTAACATTATAAGATCTTTCTACATTTTATACAGAACAAAGAAGGTGCTGCAGAAATAATTGTAAATACATTAGTAGATGATGTGGAGAAATCAAACTTGGATGAGCAAAATAAGACTTCAGTCCACAGTCATGAAGCAGTAACTGATGAAAGCAAGGTTGAACAAGATTTACCAGATTCTCAATTCACAATTCCTGATGAGTTTCTTCCCAGTCTTAATACGTATGTAAATCCTGAAAGAAGGATAATTGTACATCCATCGGCAAATAAAATAGCACAAACGTCTATACATGTTTCAAGAATTAGTCGACCATCTAGATTCAAGGAGTCACCATACACAATGAAATTTGGTTCAGCAGATGGTTAGTACTCTAACATATTTTTTATATTTACCAACTTTGTTTACTTTATATTTTTTTTACAGCTAATGAAGTATGATTTTGTATTTTATACGATAATTATTTATTTTATGTCTTTAATTATCTTTACATAATTTGCATGTCGTAATAATAAAGGGAGCACAGAAGCGCAATGAAAAATATTCAATCAGAAGCATCCATTCGTATCTCATCCAATTAATGATATAGAAGACACAAAAGTTACCAACAAGTTCTTGACGTGGCTTTCAGTGGTCCTTCTTAAATATCATTCAAAAAGATATATAGGTTAAAAATTAATTATAATATTTATTTATTTTTTCTGTTCATGATATAGAATTATGTTTAATGAATAAACAGAAACAACAAAGAGGAACATTACAAGAAGAACAAATCCAACAAATCAGTTATGAATTTTGGAGTTCTATCAGTTGAAGATAAAAATTGGTACTACATTATGGGTACTGCTGACTAGTCATGGTCAGATAAGGTAAGTGATGGACTATTATGTTGATAAGTTGTATATTGGAATAAAACTTATTGCAGTGTTACATATTTATATTTATAAATACTTATAATGATCTATTTGAATATGTATATTCGTATATACATATACAGTATGTTATATGTTTAGATACATATGTATATGAGTATATACATATGCAGTTTTAGAGTCTCTGAGTTTAATTTGGTTGGTTAATTTTAAAGAAAAATTATTTTTATAATGTAGCAAATTTATGTTTGCTTTTACTACTTGCAAAAGATGTCCAAGTATGATCCCAATAGCTCATAAGTACAACACAGTAGATCGCAACTTCATGAACATTGTCAGTAGTGCGTTAGTTGTGTATGCGTTGGATGTTTTAACGTTTAATGCTGGTGGAAAGGAATACCATCTGAATGAGTACATAAATGGATTTCGCATGCATGTTACTGTGTCATGGCATACGGTTGATTATATTTTCATTCCTGTCAACGTAAAGGCCAAACATCATTGGGTTCTTGTTGTTTTATCTTTCAATGATAGATGCATATACGTCTATGATTTATCGTCATCTTCTAGTTATGATGCTGTGGTGCTTGCTGAAATTGAAAAGTTAATTAGGT
Organism: Capsicum pubescens; assembly: GCA_030864215.1. Taxonomy (NCBI): domain Eukaryota; kingdom Viridiplantae; phylum Streptophyta; class Magnoliopsida; order Solanales; family Solanaceae; genus Capsicum; species Capsicum pubescens. The sequence continues at coordinate 178,160,165 of CM061545.1, read as the reverse complement.
TATACCTTTATGTCTCGTGGGATGAAAATTATATGAGAAGAAGGATATTGATATTGACAATCATCCAAATTACAAATTCAATGATAAGTTGGATCTATTTGATATTTTTGATGTGGAGAATTGCCTCAACAACCAAGTGACAGCTTGTAAGTTATGAATATACATATTACTTATATATATATATATTTATTTTATAATGGATACTTACTTATTGGTAAATGTATTTGCAGAAATTGTGATTTATATGTGGTGACATATGCTGAGTGCCTTACTTTTGGTGAAGATGTTGCATCTGTTGACTTTGACCCAGATCTTATTCGCACAAGATATGCTTAACTTTTGTGGGATTATGGTTCGAGAAAAGAAGAAGAGAAGACATAAAGTGATGGTGAAACATCTATGAGGCCTCCTCGAAAAATCGGGATTACAGAAGACACTGAACTGCATGAGCTTTGATGTGTATTTTTTTTGTTGTAGTTTACAATAGTTAACTTTAGGTGGACAAAGAATTTGTTGAATATTTCTTAAGTCTCATATGTTACTTTAATGTCGAAAGATGATATGTTAATGTTTCTTTGCTGTTATATTTAGATTTTTGATGTTTAATCTTCTAAAATGGAATATTTTCGTGGTTAGTTTATGTAAATATTAGTCATATGTCTTTATGAATATGTATTTTATCCAGTTTTGCATATGTATTTATGACTAATGCATATGTATTTTCCAGTTATGCTTATATATATATCAATAATACATTTGTATTTTTTACCAGATGTCCATATGTATATGTCCAGCTAATACATATATATACATATGTATTTTTACAGATTTTCATATGTATTTTTGAACAATACATAATTATTGTATTGTTATGCACAAGTCCATATAGATTTATGATGCACATGTATTTATGATTAATACATATATTCATTCCAGTTACATATGTATTTATGTCTAATGCAAATATATATATTTTTTAAATGTGTATGGTTTCCTGTTATTATTTGCATACGTATTTTTATGCATAATTATAACGCCCCAAAATCTTATTCCGGAACGTCACACAATGCTTAAGGCTACAAGTAGCCCCAACTAACCCTTTGAGCCTGCTACTATCTCTATCACTTACTTTAGGATGTCAAACCAAGCAAAATGCTATATTATATCAAATTAGAACTGAGATAACTGGAAAACATATTCTGAATATCAAGTACCGAAAAGTCTAAAACACAACTGATAGTCTAGTCTGACAAAGCCTCTACTAATTAAGAACTAGAGAGCCATTGAGACAGATCCCCAACTGACTCATACTCAAATGAAAAGAAAGAAAACAACTGCTAATAATACTGAATGTCTGAAAAATAGGTCCTCGAACCATGAGGACTCACCACTGTGGAAATATGGACAAAGGTACTCGAAATCACTGACGCTGCTGGGACTGAGCACCTGAACCTACATTATGAGACAATGTAGCACACAGACGTATATGTGGATCAGTACTTTAAGGATGTACTGAGTATATGGGGTGCATGCAATATGTAAAACAATATTATCAAAGGCTATAAAAACATGCAATGTTAAATGTAAATGGCTCGCATAGCTTGAATAGTCTGAAATCTGAAGATACAAAGTAACGAATAGTAAAACATATAATCTGAATTCCATGAGCCATTACACTTAGTTCTAAAGTCTGTATTTAGTTCTTGTTCTCAAATCATGTAGTCTAGATGAAGTCTACAATATTATTCTGCATAGTAAATATTTTATCTCAAAGAACTATCTCAAGGGTGGGGAATTTCTATTTTGGAGGTTCTTCTAACCCACATGTACACCATGTGAGCACCATGATGTTCCACGACTAGCCCCCGTAAGGTTAGGGCTGTTCTACCCTTGCCATCGGAATAGAACAATCTATCTCAGTGATCACTATCTCAGTTATCCACATATAGTGGAAATAAATATCTCAACCTATGGTGACACGTAGTTCTGGGGTATGAAACTGTAGTAACAAGCCCAACTCGGTGCTAAATACTACTCCCAATCTTATGCTCAAAGTCTTAAGAAAATTTACTTTAAAGTAATCTCATATTTCATAAGGAAACCAATTATAAAGTCTGTAATCTCATTTTGTAAAGTGGATTTCAACTCTATCATGACCAAAAGGTCAAATCTTTCTAAATTGCTTCAAAATAATCAACTCATAGGGTACATGTAACACAAAAATTCTCAAAATCACATTCTAAAATAGGGCTTAATGACCCATATGTCAATATCAATATATAACAAATCAAAACTCATGCTTTATATCATAAACATGCATAAATCATTTGGAAATCTGGAAATTTCAGCTTATTACACAATAATATCAACATTCTCATTTATTTCAACTTCTAAAGCATTGAAAATCTCATAATCTCATGAACAACATAGGGTATAAATTCATACTTCTAATTCATAAGAAAACATGCAAAGTCGTATATCCTTGTAAATTAGTGCAAGGTTTGGCCACAAGAATGGAAGGAGTGTTCTTGTTCAAACCCCACATACCTTTATGGTGTTGAAAACGTTGAAAGATTGGACCTTCAATCTTGATTGTGCAACCCTAGTTGTTTTTCTCCTATATTGCTCTTAGATGATGAACTTAAGATGATAATAGGGTTATAATGTGATTAGGAGCTATTAATTTCGCAAGTTTAAGTTTAGGGACATGTAAGGAGTGTCAAAAGACTTAGTTGCCCTAAAAAATAACTCAAAAATGGAGTGTATACGTCACTTAGACCATAAGGTATGTGACGCACAATCCATCGCCCAAGCTAGGTTATGCGGTGTACAACCTATTGCCTAAGTTAGGTTGTGCGGCGCTCAACCCATCGCCTAAGCTAGGTTGTGCGGCGCTTAACCTATCACCTAAGCATTCTAGTAGCCATATGCGATGTGTTAGGCGATGTACTCCCCTTTGCAAAGCCATAAATTTTCGCTCGGTTGTCTGATTTTGGAAAAATTGATAACGTTGGAAAGCTAATTCGATTCTCTACAATTTGGTGGGTCTAAATATACAAAATACCACATATATGTCAAGTTATGCTCGTTCAAATATGACCCTTGCGAAATCAAACACCAAAACTTAATGGATTCAAAAACTCTTAGCTTGCATTACCTTAAGTGACTCTTATGAACATGCTTAACACATCATAAGATCTCTTCTCACTAGGATACTCATAGTAAGTCATGTACTCAATTATGAATTATAGGATTGGAGGTTTCACATGAAGGAACAACGGTTCATTTTCTAGCTTAGAAATGTACGGGGTATTACAATATCCCCCTTGGGAACATTTGTCATCGAATGTCGCTTGTTAGGCTAAGAGTACAGAGAAAACTAAGGATACACAGCTGAAACAATTTGCTAACCCGAATCTACATCATTCTAAGCTCTTGAGCACTTTAGAGAACGCATGAACTTAATAAGAATAAATACATATAAGAATCTTTGATCAGAAAGGAACTGAATTAAGGAAGAATAATACCTTTGGCTTGATCTAAATTTGCGGAGAGAAGCTGTGGGTACTTGTCTCGCATGTATGTTTCTGCTTCCCAAGTAGCACCCTTAACTGACTAATTCCGCCATAAAACTTTGACTAAGGGAACCTGTTTGTTCCTAAGTCTACAGATCTGGTAATCTAGAATCTTAACCAAAATCTCTTCATACGAAAGACTGTGCTGAATATATGAGCTCTCTGAAGGATCAACTACAATGGAATCACCAATGTGTTTCTTAAGCATGGAAACGTGAAAGATAGGATGAACAACTATAAGTCTACGGGTAACTCAATCTCATAGGCTACTCTCCCAACACAGCTTTGGATTATATAGGGACCAACTTAACGGGGACTAAGCTTTCCCTTCTTGCCAAACCTTCTCACTCATTTCAAGGGTGAAATCTATAAATACATAAAATCACCTACCTCAAACTCGAGGTTCCTTCTCCTCACGTCCGCATATGACTTCTAACGGCTTTGAGCTGTCTTTAATCTCTCTAATCAACTTTACCTTCTCTATAGCCTCAAACACTGCATCCGGTCCAATCAAAGCAGCCTCACCCACTTCGAACCAACCTATGGGTGATCTACATCTCCTACTATAAAAAGCCTCAAATGGTGCTATCTGGATTCTCGAGTGATAACTATTGTTATACGCAAATTCAATCAATGGCAAATGCTTATCCCAACTACCTTTGAAATCAAGAGCACATACCCTCAACATATCTTTCAAAGTTTGGATAGTCCTTTCAGCATGACCATCTGTCTGCGGATGAAAAGCGGAACTCAAATAAACTTAGGTACCAAGACCCTTCTAAAAAGCCCTCAAAAACTGAGAAGTAAACTGAGTACCCTTATCTGAGATGATAGATAAGAGAACTCTGTGCTACCTGAAAAACTCTCAGATATACAGCTTATCATAGTTCTCAGCTGTATAGGATGTATGCACTAGTAGGAAATGCGCTGACTTAGATAACCTATCTACAACAACCCAAATAGAATCATGCTGACAACGCGAAAGAGGTAAACTAGTCACAAAATCCATATTCACCTCTTCCCACTTCCAAGTGGGAATACCAAACTCTTACATCACATCATCAGGTCTTTGGTGCTCTACCTTAATCTATTGGCAAGTTGCACACATTGCCACAAACTCTGCTATATCCTTCTTCATGCCACTCCACCAATAGATTTCCCACAAGTCGTGGTTCATCTTTGTAGTGCCGGGATGAATAGAATATCGCACACCATACGCCTCAGCCATAATTCTCTGCCTCAAATTATCAACACAAGGAACACACAGTCTACCCTGCAATCTCAAAACACCATCTCCCCCATGGGAGAAAACCTATACCCTTTGGTCTTTAACTGACTCATTCAGTTTGACCAAACTAGGGTCCATGTCTTGCTTCTCCTTCACTTTAGAAACTAAAGAGGATTCGAAACTACTCTGAACCCAAACATTACCTTCAGCCGAATCAAGCAGCCTAATACCCAGTCTAGCCAATCGATTCACTTCACAAGCCAATTCCTTCTAATCCTCCTCTACATGAGCCACACTGCCCATAGACAACCTACTAAGAGAATCTAGCATAATACTGGCCTTGCCCGGATAATATAACATCTCATATCATAATCTTTTAGCAACTCTAACCATCTCCTCTGCCTAAGATTTAACTCCATCTGAGTAAATATGTACTGCAGGCTTTTGTGGTCCGTGAACACATCCACATGAACACCATAATGGTAATGTCTCCAGATTTTCAAAGCAAAGACCACAACAGCTAATTCAAGGTCATGGGTTGTGTAATTCTTTTCATGAGGCTTCAACTGTCTAGAGGCATAGGCTATAACCTTACCTCTCTGCTTTAACACATATCCCAAACCAACTCTAGAGGCATCACAATACACCACAAAACCATCCATACAATCAGGCAAGTCAATACGGGGGCTGAAGTGAGTCGAGTCTTCAACCCCTAAAAACTGTTCTCGTAGGAACTAACCAAAGGAACTTAACTTTTTTTTGGGTCAATCGAGTCATGGGAGATGCAATAGATGATAAACCTTCAACAAAACGGTGATAATAGCCAGCTAGACCCAAGAAACTCCTAAGGTCTGACAGAGAGATAAGTCTAGGCCAATTTATTACAACTTCTGTCTTTTGGAGATCAACTCTAATGCCTTCGACTGAAATAATATGACACCAAAAAGCTACGGACCTTAGCCAAAACTCATACTAACTAAATTTGGCGAACAATTGATGGTCTCTAAGAGTCTGCAGGATAATTCTAAGATGATCTGCATGGCCATCCTCACTACGGGAGTAAACAAGAATATCATCTATGAACACTTTGACAAACATAACAAGATACTTCTTGAACATTTAATTCATGAGGTCCATGAAAGCTGCTGGAGCATTGGTTAGCCCGAAAGACATGACTAGAAACTCAAAATGACCATAGCGGGTTCGGACTGCTGTCTTTGGAATGTCACATTCCCTTACTTTAAGTTGATGATAGCCGGATCTAAGGTCTATCTTTGAGAACTAACTTGCTCCTTGCAATTGATCAAACAGGTCATCAATTCTAGGAAGAGGGTACTTATTCTTGACTGTGATGTCATTAAGTTGACAATAGTCAATGCACATACGTAAAGAACTATCTTTCTTTCACATAAATAGGATAGGAGCGCCCCAAGGAGAAACACTGGGCCTTATGAAACCTTTATCTAGAAGATCTTTGAGTTGCTCTTTCAACTCCTTAAGTTCTGCGGGTGCCATGCAGTATGGAGGAATATAAATGGGTTGTGTATTGGGAAGAAGGTCAATCCCAAATTCCATCTCTCTATCGGGAGGTACCCCTGGGAGATCTTCTGGAAAAGCATTCGGAAACTCATTAACAATGCTGACTGACTGAAGGGTCAGAGCTTCAGACTTAATTTCTTTAACTCGAACAAAGTGGTAGATACAACCTTTGGATATTAGCTTTTTGGCTTTGAGATAGGAGATAAAATGACTCTTGGGAGATACAAAACTCCCGGACCACTCGAAGGCTGGCTCATCAGGAAACTGAAACAACCACACGGGTACCACAGTCTATAGATGCATAACAAGAGTGAAGCCAATCTATACCCAAAATAATATCAAAATCAACCATCTCCAATTTTATCAAATCAACAAATATGACTCTATGAAAAACAGTGACATGATACTTTTTGTATACTTGCTTAGCAATAACCGACTCACCTACTGAAGTAGACACTAGGAAAGGCTTAGGAATCTTTTCGGGACTCATTTCAAAATTCACAGCAGCTAATGGGGTCACATACGAGAAACTTGACCCAGGGTCCAACAACACATAAATATCAAAGCAAAAAACATGAAGCATACCAGTAACAACGTCGGGAGAATCCTACTACTCCTGATTGGATGGTAAGCATAGAACCTGTTCTGGCGCTGCCCACCACCGGTACTGGATGAAGCGCCCTGAGGCGGAGCTAAACGGGCTAAAAGAGCTGGTGCACTGGTAGCCTGTGTTTGAGGTCAAACATCTTGGTTCCCCTGCCTACCATGCGGGCAATCTCTAATACAGTCACCCTCCTGGCCACAACCATAACAACCTTTTTGACCCCACAAACATCTACCTCCATGATCCTTACCACACTTGGCTCACGGGGGACGATTAGGCTTCCCACTCACACTATTCTGAGATATGGACATAGAAGACTTACCTTACTACTCCTATCTGTTCCTAGGTGCGGAAGCACTAGCTGATGAAGGCGCTGGCATAGACGAACAACTCTGCAACTGGGGGCGGTTCCCTCCACGAGATCTAGTCTAACCATGATCATACTGCTCTGACCTAGCCCTCTTGTTTCCTCTAACTCTATCTCTCTCCCTTATCTTATCTGCCTCTATCTGCTGGGCATGCATCCCCAGCCTAGCAAGATCCATATCCCTATTGAGCATAGCAGTCCTACACTCTTTCAATACCAATCCAGACACTCCAGTCTCAAACTTACTCATACTAATTTGGGCGTCTGCAATCAAATCAGGAGCATACTTAGCTAACTGGTTGAACTTAAGGCAATACTCTTTTACAGTCATAGAGCCTTGCCTTAGGTTCATAAACTTATCTATCTTTGCTTCCCTCATCTCATGTGGGAAGAACTTGTCCAAGAATCCATCCTAAAATACCTGCCAAGTCATAGGAGCAGCATCATCCCCTTTATTCTACCTCCATGCTACAACTCAGTAATAAGCAATATCTTTCAGTTTGTAAGATGCCAACTCCACACTCACTTCCTCAGAAACATGCATAACTTGGGTGATCTTTCTCTCCTCCTCAAGATACAACTGTGGGTCTTCACCTACCTTAGACCCATAGAACTCTGGCGGATTTATCCTCTTGAAATGATAAATCCTGGCAGCGGCTAAATCACCTCCTTGCTGATGCGAAACTGTAGCCTGAACATTAGCAGTGACTGCCTGGGTTAACGCCTGAAAATTTGCCTGAAACTCAACATGAGACACGTTTTCATTCAGGGGATCAACAGGCTGAGGTTGCTCATTATTGTTTCTACGGGCATTTGCTCTTTCGGGAGGCATTTTCTATCAAAAAAGAGCATATATTAATAGTTGTGAGAGACAACTGTAAGAACGATAGATTCTGAAATAAAGCTATGACTTTTTCCTAAAACATCTTGTAGCATCTTATTTATAAATGTGGCGTGCTATACACCGATGATCAAGACTCTACAGAAACGCGAATTATAAGACTTCCTAGGACTCCTTAAACCGTAGGCTCTGATACCAAGTTTGTAATGCCCCAAAAGCTTATCCCGAAACTTCACACGGTGCTTAAGGCTACAAACAACCCCAAACTAACCCTTTAAGCTTACTACTATCTCTATCACTTACTTTAGGATGTCAAACCAAGCAAAATGCTATATTATATCAAATCAGAACTGAGATAACTAGAAAACATATCTGAATATCAAGTACCAAATAGTCTGAAATACAACTGATAGTCTAGTCTGACAAAGCCTCTACTACTCAAGACTAGAAAGCCATTGGGACAGATCCCCAACTGACTCATACTCTAATTAAAAGAAATAAAACAACTACTAATAATACTAAATATCAGGAAAATAGGTCCTCGAACCATGAGGACTCACCACTGTGGAAATATGGACAAAGGTACTCGGGATCACTAACGCTGCTGGGACTGAGCACCTGAACATACATTATAAGATAATGTAGCACACAGACGTATATGTGGTTCAGTACTTTAAGGATGTACTGAGTATATGGGGGTGCATGCAATATGTAAAATAATATTGTCATAGGCAATAAAATCATGCAATGCTAAATGTAAATGGCTCGCATAGCTTGAATAGTCTGAAATCTGAAGTTACAAAGTAATGAATAGTAAAGCATAAAATCTGAATTCCATGAGCCATTACACTTAGTTCTAAAGTCTGTATTTAGTTCTTGTTCTCAAATCATGTAGTCTAGATAAAGTCTGGAATATTATTCTGCATAGTAAATATTCTATCTTAAAGAACTATCTCAAGATTGGGGAATTTCTATTTGGGAGGTTCTTCTAACTGACATGTACACCATGTGAGCATCCATGATGTCCCACAACTAGCTCCAGTAAGGTTAGGTCTGTTCTACCCTTGCCATCAGAATAAAACAATCTATCTTAGTGATCACTATCTTAGTTGCACTCCCCGTTGCAAAGCTAAACTTTTCGCTCGATTGTCGGATTTTGGAAAAATTGAAATCGTTGGAAATCTAATTCGATTCTCTACAATTTGGTGGGTCTAAATATACAAAATACCACTTATCTGTCAAGTTATGCTCGTTCAAAGATGACCCTTGCGAAATCAATTATCAAAACTTGATGGATTCAAAAACTCTTAGCTAGCATTACCTTAAGTGACTCTTATGAACATGCCTAACACATCATAAGCTCTCTTCTTACTAGGATACTCATGGTAAGTCATGTACTCAATTATGAATTATAGGATTGGAGGTTTCACACGAAGGAACAACAGTTCATTTTCTAGCTTAGAAATGTACGGGGTATTACAATATCCCCCTTGGGAACTTTCATCCTCAAATGTCGCTTGTTAGGCTAAGAGTACAGAGAAAACTAAGGATACACAGCTGAAACAATTTGCTAACCCGAATCTACATCATTCTAAGCTCTTGAGCACTTAGAGAACACATGAACTTAATAAGAATAGATATATAGCTGAATCTTTGATCAGAAAGGAACTGAATTAAGGAAGAATAATACCTTCGGCTTGATTTGAATTTACGAAGAGGAGGTGTGGGTACTTGGCTAGCATATCTTCTTCTACTTCCCAAGTAGCGCCCTCAACTAACTGATTTCGCCACAAAACTTTGACTAAGGAAACCTCTTTGTTCCTCAGTCTACAGATCTCGTAATCTAGAATCTCAACCGAAATCTTTTCATACGAAAGACTGTGCTGATTATCTAAGCTCTCTGAAGGATATACTACAATGGAATCACCAATGTGCTTCTTAAGCATGGAAACGTGAAAGACAGGATGAACAACTGACAAGTCTATGGGTAACTCAATCTCATAGGCTACTCTCCCAACACGACTTTGGATTCTATAGGGACCAACATAACGGGGACTAAGCTTTCCCTTTCTGCCAAACCTTTTCACTCTTTTCATGGGTGAAATCTTCAAATACATAAAATCACCTACCTCAAACTCGAGGTCCCTTCTCCTCACATCCGTATATGACTTCTGACGGCTCTGAGCTGTCTTAATCTCTTTCTAATTAACATTACCTTCTCCATAGCCTCAAACACTGCATCCAGTCCAATCCAATCAGCCTCACCTACTTCGAACCAACCTATGGGTGATCTACATCTCCTACCATAAAGAGCCTCAAATGGTGCTATCTGGATTCTAGAGTGATAACTATTGTTATACGCAAATTCAATCAATGGAAAATGCTTATCCCAACTACCTTTGAAATCAAGAGCACATGCCCTCTACATATCTTTCAAAGTTTGGATAGTCCTCTCAGCCTGACCATCTGTCTGCGGATGAAAAGCGGAACTCAAATGAACTTGGGTACCAAAACTCTTCTGAAATGCCCTCCAAAACTGAGAAGTAAACTGAGTACCCCTATCTGAGATGATAGACAAGGGAACTCCATGCAACCTGACTAACTCTCAGATATACAACTTAACATAGTCCTCAGTTGTATAGGATGTATGCACTAGCAGGAAATACGTTGACTTAGTCAACCTATCTACAACAACCCAAATAGAATCATGATGACGATGCGAAAGAGGTAAACCAATCACAAAATCCATATTCACCTCTTCCCACTTCCAAGTGGGAATACCAAACTCTTGCATCACACCACCAGGTATTTGGTTATCTACTTTAACCTATTGGCAAGTTGCACACTTTGCCATAAACTATGCTATATCCTTTTTCATGCCACTCCACCAATGGATTTCCCGCAAGTTGCGGTTCATCTTGGTAGCACCGAGATGAATAAAATATCATGCACCATGCACCTCAGCCATAATTCTCTGCCTCAGATTATGAACACAAGGAACACACAGTCTACCCTGCAATCTCAACACACCATTTCCCCCTTGGGAGAAAACCTCTACCCTTTGGCATTTAGCCAACTTATTCAGTTTGACCAAACTAGGGTCCATGTCTTGCTCCTCCTTCACTTCAGAAACTAAAGAGGATTCAGAACTACTCTGAACCCAAACATTACCTTCAGCCGAATCAAGCAACCTAATACCTAGTCTAGCCAATCGATGCACTTAATAAGCCAATTCTTTTTTATCCTCCTCTACATGAGCCACACTGCCCATAGACAACCTACAAAGGGCATCTGCTGCAATATTGGCCTTGCCCGAATGATATAACACACTTATATCATAATCTTTTAACAACTCTAACCATCTCATCTGCCTAAGATTTAACTCCATCTGAGTTAATATGTACTGCAGTCTTTTGTGGTCCATGAACACATCCACATAAACAACTTAAAGGTAATGTCTATAAATTTTCAAAGAAAAAACCACAACAGCTAATTCAAGGTCATGGGTTGGGTAATTCTTTTCATGAAGCTTCAACTGTCTAGAGGCATGGGCTATAACCTTACCTCTCTGCGGCAACACACAACCCAAACCAACTCTAGAGACATCACAATACACCACAAAACCATCCATACCATCAGGCAAGTCAACACGGGGACTGAAGTGAGTCGAGTCTTCAACCCCTGAAAACTCTTCTCGTAGGAATTTGACCAAAAGAACTTAACTTTATTTTGGGTCAATCGGGTTATGGGAGACGCATAGATAATAAACCTTCAACAATACAACGGTAATAGCCATCTAGACCCAAGAAACTCCTAATGTCTGATGGAGAGATAGGTCTGGGCCAATTTCTTACAGCTTCTGTCTTTTCAGGATCAACTCTAATGACTTCGGCTGAAATAATGTGACCCAGAAAGGCTACAGACCTTAGAAAAAACTTACACTTACTGAATTTGGCGAACAATTGATGGTCTCCAAGAGTCTATAGGATAATTCTAAGATGATCTGCATGGTCATCCTCACTACGGGAGTAAAGAAGAATATCATCTATGAATACTATGACAAACATAACAAGATACTGCTTGAACACTCGATTCATGAAGTCCATGAAAGCTGCTGGAGAATTGGTTAGCCCGAAAGACATGACTAGAAACTCAAAATGACCATAGCGGGTTCGGAAGGCTGCCTTTGGAATGTCACATTCCCTTATTTTAAGTTGATGATAGCCGGATCTAAGGTATATCTTTGAGAAATAACTTGCGCCTTGCAATTGATCAAACAGGTCATCAATTCTAGGAATAGGGTACTTATTCTCGACTGTGACTTTATTAAGGTGCCAATAGTCTATGCACATACATAAAGAACTATATTTCTTTCACAAAAATAGGACAGGAGCGCCCCAAGGAGAAATACTGGGCCTTATGAAACCTTTATCTAGAAGATCTTCTAGTTGCTCTTTCAACTCCTTAAGTTCTGTGGGTGCGATGCGGTATGGATGAATATAAATGGGTTGTGTATCGGGAAGAAGTTCAATCCCAAATTCTATCTCTCTATCGGGAGGTACCCCTGGGAGATCTTCTGGAAAAACATCCGGAAACTCATTAACAATGCTGACTGACTGAAGGGTCGGAGCTTCAGACTTAATATCTTTAACTCGAACTAAGTGGTAGATGCAACCTTTGGATATTAGCTTTCTGGCTTTGAGATAGGAGAAAAAATGACTCTTGGGAGATACAAAACTCCCGGACCACTAGAAGGCTGGCTCATCAGGAAACTGAAACTTAACCACACGGGTACCACAGTCTATAGATGCATAACAAGAGTGAAGCCAATCTATACCCAGAATAATATCAAAATCAACCATCTCCAACTCTATCAAATCAGCAAATATGACACTATGAAGAAAAGTGACAAGACATTTTTTATATACTTGCTTTACAACAACCGACTCACCTGCTGGAGTAGAAACCAGGAAAGGCTTAGAAATTTTTTTGGGACTCATTTTAAAATTTACAACAACTAATGGGGTCACATAAGAGAAACTTCACCCAGGGTCCAACAACATATAAATATCAAAGCAAAAGCCACAAAGCATACCAGTAACAACGTCGGGAGAATCCTACTGCTCCGATGGAATGGTAAGCATAGAACCTGTTCTGGCGCTTCCCACCACCGGTACTGGATGAAGCGCCCTGAGGAAGAGCTAGACGGGCTAATGGAGCTGGTGCACTGGTAGCCTGTGTCTGAGGTTGATCATCTCTGTTCCCCTGCCTAATATGCGGGCAATCTCTAATACTGTGACCCTCCTGGCCACAACCATAACAACCTTTTTGACCCCACAAACATCTACGTCCATGATCCTTACCACACTTAGCACATGGGGGATGATTAGGCTTCCCACTCACACTATTTTGAGATCTGGACATAGAAGACTTACCTCACTACTCCTGTCTATTCCTGGGTGTGGGAGAACTAGCTGATGAAGGCACTGGCATAGACGAACGACTATAAAACTGCGGGTAGTTCCCTCCATGAGATCTAGTCTAACCATGATCATACTGCTCTGACCTAGCCATCTTACTTCCTCTTACTTTATCTCTCCTTTATCTTGTCTACCTCTATCTACTAGGCATGCATCATTAGCCTAGAAAGATCCATATCCCTATTAAGCATAGTATTCCTACACTCTTTCAATACCAATCCACATACTCCAGTCACAAACTTACTCATACTAGTTTGGGTGTCAGCTATCAAATCAGGAGCATACTTAGCTAACTAGTTGAACTTAAGGCAATACTCTTTTACAGTCATAGAGCCTTGCCTTAGGTTTAGAAACTCCTCTATCTTCGCTTCCCTAATCTCAAGGGGGAAGAACTTGTCAAAGAATGCATCCTGGAACACCTGCCAAGTTATTGAAGCAACACCCTCCCCTCTATTCTTCCTCCATGCTACAACTCAGTCATAAACAATATCTTTCAGTTTGTAAGATGCCAACTCCACACTCTCTTCCTTCAAAAAATGCATAACTTAGGTGATCTTTCTCACCTCCCCAAGATACAATTGTAGGTCTTCACCTGCCTTAGACCCAAAGAACTCTAGCGGATTCATCCTCATGAAATGACAAATCCTGGCAGCAGCAAAATCATCTCCTTACTGATGCGGAACTGTATCCTGAACATTAGCAATGACTGTCTGGGTTAACGCCTGAAAAGCTTCTCGAAACTCAACATAAGACACATTTTCATTCAGGGAATCAACAGACTGAGGTTGCTCATTATTGTTTCTGCGGGCATTTGCTCTTCGGGGAGGTATTTTCTATCATAAAAGAGCATGAATTAATAGCTGAGAGAGACAACTATAAGCACGATAGATTCTGAAAGAAAGAGATAACTTTTTCCTATAACATCTTGTAGCCTCTTGTTTATAGATATGACATGCTACACACCGATGATCAAGACTCTATGTAACGCGGCTTGTCAGACTTCCTAGAACTCCTTAAACCTTAGGCTCTGATACCAAGTTTGTAACGCCCCAAAATCTTATCCCGCAACATCACATGGTGCTTAAGGCTACAAATAGCCCCAAGTTAACCCTTTAAGCCTGCTATTATCTCTATCACTTACTTTAGGATGTCAAACCAAGAAAAATGCTATATTATATCAAATCAGAACTGAGCTAACTAGAAAACATATTCTGAATATCAAGTACCAAAAAGTCTAAAATACAACTGATAGTCAAGTCTGACAAAGCCTCTACTACTCAAGAACTAGAGAACCTTTGGGAAAAATCCCCAACTGACTCATACTCAAATGAAAAAAAAATAAAACAACTGCTAATAATTCTAAATGTCTGGAAAATGGGTCCTCGAACCATGAGGACTCACCATAGTGGAAATATGGACAAAGGTACTCGGGATCACTGACATTGCTGGGATTGAGAACCTGAACCTACATTATGATACAATGTAGCACACAGACGTATATGTGGATCAGTACTTTAAGGATGTACTGAGTATATGGGGGTGCATGCAATATGTAAAATAATATTATCATAGGCAATAAAATCATGCAATGCTAAATGTAAATGGCTCGCATAGCTTGAATAGTCTGAAATCTGAAGATACAAAGTAACGAATAGTAAAACATAAAATCTGAATTCCACGAGCCATTACACGTAGTTCTAAAGTCGGTATTTAGTTCTTGTTCTCAAATCATGTAGTCTAGATGAAGTCTGGAATATTATTCTTCATAGTAAATATTTTATCTCAAAGAACTATCTCAAGAGTGGGGAATTTCTATTTTGGAGGTTCTTCTAACCCACATGTACACCATGTGAGCATCCATGATGTCCCACGACTAGCCCCCGTAAGGTTAGGGTTGTTCTACCCTTGCCATCGGAATAGAATAATCTATCTCAATGATCACTATCTCAGTTATCCACATATAGTGGAAATAAATATCTCAACCTACGGTGGCACGTAGTTCTGGGGTATAAAACTGTAGTAACATGCCCAACTCAATGCTAAATACTACTCCCAATCTCATGCTCAAAGTTTTAAGAAAATTCACTTTAAAGTAATCTCATATTTCATAAGTAAACCAATTATAAAGTCTATAATCTCATTTCGTAAAATGGATTTCAACTCTATCATGACCAAAAGATCAAATCTTTCTAAATTGCTTCAAAATAATCAACTCATAGGGTGCATGTAACACAAAAATTCTCAAAATCACATTCTAAAATAGGGCTTAATGACCCATATGTCAATATCAATATATAACATCTCAAAACTCATGCTTTATATCATAAACATGCATAAATCATTTGGAAATCTGAAAATTTCAGATTATTGCACAATAATATCAACATTCTCATTTATTTCAACTTCTAAAGCATTGAAAATCCTATAATCTCATGAACAACATAGGGTATAAATTCATACTTCTAATTTATAAGAAAACATGGAAAATCGTATATCCTTATAAATTAGTGCAAGGTTTGGCCACAAGAACGGAAGGAGTGTTCTTTTTCAAACCCCACATACCTTTATGGTGATGAAAACGTTGAAAGATTGGACCTTCAATCTTGATTGTGCAATCCTAGTTATTTTTCTCCTATAGTTCTCTTAGATGATGAACTTAAGATGATAATAGGGTTATAATATGATTATGAGCTATTAATTTCATAAGTTTAAGTTTAGGAACGTGTAAGGAGTGTCAAAAGACTTAGTTGCGCTCAAAATAACTCAAAAATAGAGTGTATACGTCACTTAGACCATAAGGTATGCAACGCACAATCCATCGCCTAAGCTAGATTCTGCGGTGCACAATCTATCGCCTAAGTTAGGTTGTGTGGTGCTCAACCCATCGCCTAAGCTAGGTTGTGCAGCGCTTAACCTATCACCTAAGAATTCTAGTAGCCATATGTTATGTGTTAGGCGACGCACTCCCCTTTGCAAAGCCATAACTTTTCGCTCGGTTGTCGGATTTTGAAAAAATTGATATTGTTTGAAAGCTAATTCGATTCTCTACAATTTGGTGGGTATAAATATACAAAATATCATATATATATTAAGTTATGCTTGTTCAAATATGACCCTTGCGAAATTAAACACCAAAACTTGATGGATTCAAAAACTCTTAGCTTCCATTACCTTAAGTGACTCTTATGAGCACGCTTAACACATCATAAGATCTCTTATCACTAGGATACTCATGGTAAGTTATGTACTCAATTATGAATTACAGGATTGGAGGTTTCACATGAAGGAACAACGGTTTATTTTCTAGCTTAAAAATGTATGGGGTATTACAATATCCCCCCTTGGGAACATTCGTCCTCGAATATCGCTTGTTAGGCTAAGAGTAAAGAGAAAACTAAGGATACATAGCTGAAATAATTTGCTAACACGAATCTACATCATTCTAAGCTCTTGAGCACTTTAGAGAACGCATGAACTTAATAAGAATAGATACATAGCTGAATATTTGATCGAAAAGGAACTGAATTAATGATGAATAATACGTTCGGCTTGATCTTAATTTGAGGAGAGGAGGTGCGGGTACTTGGATCGCATGTCTGCTTCTTCTTCCCAAGTAGCGCCCTCAACTGAATGATTCTGCCACAAAACTTTAACCATGGGAACCTCTTTGTTCCTCAGTCTACTGATCTGGTAATTAAGAATCTCAACCGAGATCTCTTCATACGAAAGACTGTGCTGAATATCTGAGCTCTCTGAAGGATCTACAACAATGGAATCACCAATGTGCTTCTTAAGCATGGAAACGTGAAAGATAGGATGAACAACTGACAAGTCTGCGGGTAACTCAATCTCATAGGCTACTCTCCCAACACAAATTAGGATTCTATAGGGACCAACATGACGGGGACTAAGCTCCCCCTTCCTGCCAAGCCATATGCGATGTGTTAGGCGACACACACCCCTTTGAAAAGCCATAACTTTTCGCTCGGTTGTCGAATTTTGTAAAAATTGATATCGTTGGAAAGCTAATTTGTTTCTCTACAATTTGGTGGGTATAAATATGAAAAATACCATATATATTTCAAGTTATGCTCGTTCAAAGATGACCCTTACTAAATCAAACACCAAAACTTGATGGATTCAAAAACTCTTAGCTTGTATTACCTTAAGTGACACTTATGAACACGCTTAACACATCATAAGCTCTCTTCTCACTAGGATACTCATGGTAAGTCATGTACTCAAATATGAATTACAGTATAGGAGGTTTCACATGAAGAAACAATGATTTATTTTTTAGCTTAGAAATGTACGGGGTATTACTATAATGCATGTGTATATTTTACTAACGCATATGTATTTTACAAGTCTGAATGTATATTTTTCTGATATTCATATGTATATATACATTTTGCCTGAATATGTATTTTTCTGCAATGCGTATGCATATGTATTTGTCCAGTTAAATACATATGTATTTCATTAGATAATCATATATTTTTTACTAGATATGCAAATGTATTTTACCATAATGCATATGTATATTTAAATAACGCATTTGTATTGTGCTTGTCTTAATATATATTTTTCTGAGATGCATATACATATATATATATATATTTGTCCGAATATGTATTTTTCTGCAATGCATATATACACACACACACACACACACACTAGTTTCACGAGGCCCGTGCTAAGCCAGGGCCTAAACTCAAAGTATAAAAAATAATAATTTTAATTTAAAAATATGATTTGTGTTATATATATTTTTTACTTTATAATCAGTATAATGTAATGATATGTTAAACAAGCCATGTTGATAAGTTTTTATAATTATTAAAGTTGTTAATCACATAATTACATAATTTTAAATAAAATATTATTTGTGAGAAAGAAAGTATTACCAGAGAATTAGAATATATCAAAAGGTTACAAGTAACTCGATATTTATATAATGATATGATTTAGAATATTTAGTAATTACGCTCGATGAAGATCATAAATAGAAAAAATACTGATACTTTTATAAATTTGCTAGTCTGTAATTTCTTAGTTATAGCTAAAAATAATTTTATTTTATTTTTTGTAGAGTTTAACTTCGCTCATAATTTTAGTGACAATAGTTTTTGCAAAATAATTTTCATCATTAATAGAATCATCTAAAACAAAATCAATGATTTCAAGTTTATACTATAATAATTATAACCTTAATTCAGAGTTTTTATATAAATTAACTAAAAAATGACCTATAAGGACATTAAATGATAATTAAACTACATTAATCGATTACTCAATTCGGTTCATTAACTTATCATGTTTATTTTTTTCATGCCCCTTATAAGGGTACTCCATTCGTCCCATTTTCTTAGTCTTCCTATTCTTAGAGACTTTTTTCTTCTTATGCTATAAGGCTCTCTAGAACTCTTGGGGATATCAATAGCAAATTATTCAAAGAATTTCCCTAGTTATTGTCTTTCATTAAGACAATACCTCTTAATTTGCTGATTTAACCTTATTTCATCACATAAGAATAAACCTTCTTGAGTACAAATATTAATTAATTTTTCATAAGTGTACTCATCATAGTTTATACTTAAGGAAGGTCCTCTGAGATCCTTTCGAACTCTCTTAGAAAATAACATTGGAAGACCATCTATGAATTTGGACTTCCAGTGAGAGTTATTACTCTTTGATAATTCCATGACTCTTGACAAGAATATTTCTTTGTACCACCTAAAAGATGTAAGAGTCTTACATCGCAGATTTTGGAGCATAGTCCTGATAGTTTCACTATTATTAGACCATCTTCCTAAAAAATATTCCATAATATTAAGAACTAAGGTATAAACGGAAGTGAGAATAGGTCTGTTTTGTTCTATCTTTACTGCTTGCAAAAAATTTTCACGCTGGTCTAAAGTGAGATAATTATCCCACCAGCCATTTAGCTGACTAGTAAATCCTACAGTAATCATTTCTACAATAACCTTATTGTTATTCTTTTCAACCTTGCAAATTGTACTATACATCAACATTCGATGTACCACTGTAGAAATTTGCTTTTCAGTAAAACCATCTATGTTCCATTCATAGATTTTTTTTCCACTGAAACTATTAGGAATAATCATATCTTGTTCCTCTGACAGAACATCCTGGGGAGTTGGTCTAGGATAGTATACATCCTTTGGATCGGTTTTCTCGTATATTTTTTATTAATCTCACTAGGACCTGTTTCGTTGTCCTCGATTCTGTTATCACTGTGGATAGGATTAATTTTTAATTCTCTAAAATTTTCTTCTAACAATTTTTCTATACTATCTAAGTCGCTACCTAGCTTAAAGTCCCTAATATCAGGGGGAGGCTGGATACTAGTAGTAGCAATAACAACTTTATCCTTTTGCTTAGTATTACTAAGCTCTAAATTCTTTAATTCAGGTAAAATCTTATCAATTCTATCATGTATGGAAATAATTTGTTTACCCAATATGCTCATATAGATATTAGCATAACATGTTGAGCAGTAATAAGAGCATTATCATTCTCAAATAATTTAGAAAATACAGTAAAATATACTACCTTATTATCTTTTTCAATTTGAAAAGATTGTTGAGGAGGAAAGACTGATGTAGTGATTTCACCAGTAGTCAATTTGTAGTCTTTTGTTAACACGGAGATATAACTATCCATATATTTGTCCATAAATCAAGGAACAAAAGCAATAATTTTATTATGGACAGAAAGATCTTTATAAAATTCTTCCTGAAAGTAATTCTTTTCTTCTTTATTAAAGTTTTGAAAAAATAAATTTCTAAAAAGTTCCCATCTTGGTTTAAAGAACTCATCTGAGATTCTTTTTCTTGTCGGTGATCCCGGACTAAAATCAATTTTGTTTTGATTCATTTTAAACCTATGAAAAAATCCATTTTGGATTCAGTTGGATTTATATCAAGAATGACATTAGCAATATTATCTCTATCAAATCTAATATTGTTAAATCTATTACTTTCTCTTATTTGAGAAGTATAAGCTCTAGATGGAGAATTAACAATATAATCTACAAGAGAAATATAAGAAGATGTTGACCTAGTTAATCTAGATGCAACACTCAGATTATCAGCTCAATTTATTAGAGGCATAGGATCAGAGAATCTGATTTTGACAGTACCATCAGTCGTCTGTTCTACCTGTCGTCTGTTCTACCTATGTAATTTCACTATTAATATTATTTTGAGGAGGAGTTGCATCCTCAAGAATTCATTCTTTAGGAAAATCAATTTACACATTCTTAAAATCCATCATTTTACACATGGGATTTTAAGTATAAAAAGGTTTATAATAAATTATATAACAAATACATATAACCTCAGTACTTGGCATATAATTATAACCATGCAATTTAATGCTTAATATTAAAGTATTTAAAGAATTCTCATCATTCAGAGATATCTGCAAACTAGGATAAACATTAAAATAAACAGGGCCATAAGCCAAGCTTGTTTGAACAGTCCCTATAAGAGACTTTTTCCAATCTTGGTTTCTACCATTCGTAAAGTTGCTATAAAGCTTTCAGGTAGACCTCTTAAAGTTAATGATTTAAAAGCAACTTGTATTAAACCAATATGCAAGAATCTATAATATTCTCTATAGGGAGCCAAATCATTTTCAGATAATAATCTGAAGGTATCATGATCATTGTCAACAGTATGATTATCTTCAGTAGTTTTAACAATTTGTTTGAGACCCAATTTTCAAAAGTTCCCATTTGATATACCAATTTGGGTTGAACTTTAGGAATTGTCCATTTATTAAGTAGGTCCAATTATTATGGCATATCATATTCATCTTTTCTACTTTTTTAATAGTAGTTTGATTTCTCATGATATTCATGGAAAAAATGTGTTGAACATATAACACCTATTGCTAAAAGTATGCCATGGCTCTGATACCAAGTAAGGATCGGATCTCTTCAATGATTAGTAAGGACTGGATCGCTTCAATGATATTCCAGCCTTAAACACCCTTCTGGCTTAAATAGGCCTTTCAACTGGACCTCCGGCATAAAGCCTGAATCAGAGTATTACTGTAAGTCAATATCCTGCGACCTTAATATCATCATGTGATTTGATTCTTATTTATGTAATCCATGACATGTTATACCAGTAACTTAGTATGTTATAGTTCAACACTAAGTATTTAGCCTATCATTCAAAGTACAAAAAATAAATATAGAAATTTAAAATACCTTAAAATAGAAGGGCTTGGTCAGTACTTGGCAAAAATTTACAAACAGCTTTATTAAGAGAAATATGATTATAGAGAGAGAGAGAGAGAGTAAGACAGCAATGTGGTTACTTGGCTTTAAAAGTTCTACACAACGAAGATTATATGTCTTCAGATGACTAATGCCTACCATGTCAACAAGGACAACCTTGTAATAACAAGGAAGAGGATGGTGTATTCTATAATATCTATTCTCAATTCAAATATTTGGAAATTAATGTCTTAAAAGAAAACAAGTTGGCAGCCCTCTTAGAAATTGTAAAAGATCCTGCATTAAGATCTCAATTACTGGGCAATGAGAATGGCCAACCCTCTGCAAGTTCGCCTAAGAAACTAGAGGAAATTCCCTCCCAAAAAGGTCCTAATACTATGATAGAAGTCCGAACTATTATTACTTTTTTTTTACTATTACTATTACTATTACTATTATTATTAGTATCATTTTTATTACTTTACTTTACTACTATATATAAGTGAAGGTTCGAGTGACTACCATGGATATTTTGGTAATTTTAGTTACCCCAAACTTTAATTACATATAGTAGTAAATAAAATGGTTACACATGCATATGGTTTTTTCCTTATATTTTGTAATACCTTGAGAATCCCAACCACTGGTAGAACATTGATTCAAGTTCATGAGAAATAAATTATAGTGATTTGGTAGTTTTATGATCGATTTTGATGTGTATTAAGGCCTCAAATACGTCCTAGCTATTAGACGAATCAAAATATCCCTTACCGATTGAATTATTGAGAAGGATGTTGCTATAGTCAACTTCATACAAGTATATCTTTCATTATACTAAGAATTTTTCAGATCTTGACCCACCAACAGATATATAATTGAATTATCTTTCCAACAATACCAATTTTTACTTAATCCAATATCGGAGTAAAAAGTTATTCCCATTTTACCAGAAGTTATCCGACTGTCGAGGTGCGACGGGAAAACTGACGGACCGACAAGGCAGTGATGGACCGTCACTCTGTCCATTGCAACTCAGGTACTGAGCCCATTTTTTGGCCATAAAATGATGATTTAAGTGATGGTTAGTCACCAGAGTGATGGTACGTCACCCAGACCGTCAACCACATCCGTTCAAGAGATTTAAAGACGTTTTAATGAGATTTTTGGATTTTTTTCCACCTCTTTTAACCCCCAATTCCATCAAATTAAAGAATATAATTCCTCATTCATCCTTAACATCAAAATTAGGGTTTTTTTCAAGATAATTCCCCAAGAACAAGATTCAAACCCTCCCTCAAGAAAATCAAGAATCAAAGCGTCACTATTCAAGAACCTTCAAGAAAAGTTACTCTCTTTCAAGATTTAAGCTTTTGAAGTATGTTAGATGTTCATCCATGGGTCCTTTTCACCCACGGAGTCCAAGAACTCAATTTCAAATTCAAAGTTATGATTTTTACATGATTATTATAATTTTTAAGCATGAATTTCGATTCTATACCATGTTTACACGTAATTGTTGTTGTTATTAATCCCCACATGTTTGAATGATGTTGTTCATTGATTTAAGCCTTAATTAGTGATAATACTATTGAAATCATGCTGCTACTACTAGCTTTAAACTAATCCCATGCATAGCTTAAACCATGCATTGCAAGTGTTTGATGAAATGCCTACAAGAATGAGTTTTGAATAAATGCCTGCATATCACGTCCTCAAAGTTTTTGTATGATCTTGCTATTATTGCTATCGAGTCTTGGGGGTTTGTATACCCAAAATTTAGCTTCTTACCTAGTTTTAGTATCTATAATATGGCTTCAAAATAGTTATGAGCATTATCAGTTCGACCATTTGTTACATTCAGTTAAACTCAGTTCGGTCTAATAATCAGTGTCATTCAGTTGGGAGTAACACTTAGCACCGAGTGAGTGTAGGGATGGTGTCTCCCCCGTCAGTTAGGTATGAAGCACTAGTAGCAGTCCCTAGGTTCCAAACCTACGGCACCACCGTAGATTTTGAGGGGTCTCCAGTCAGTTAGGCATGACACCTTCGTTCTTCGGGACTTCGGATTAGTGGATCCATACAGCCAGTATTTATACCCGTGGAATGGTACTGATACCTTTCCAACTCAGATTACAGGTTGGACCCTGATAGTATATTAGGGCATGTCAGTTATAGGTATCTCCCATAGTCTCAGTCCAGTATTCAGTTCAGTAATTCAGTTTCAGTTTTGCTTGACCATAGTATATAGATATCAGTTACTCATTTATCAGTACTCAGTATTTCAGTTTTTAGACTATATTCAGAACATATTTTATGCTTGGTCATGCATTCTCAGTCTTTATAGATTTCATGCATTTTACTCAGTACTTCAAGTTACACATTCAGTCAGTTACTACGCATGCACATGAAACCATGGATATTAGCATAACCTCATTTAGCATACCAGTACATTCAAAGTACTGATCACATACTTATTTCCTGTGATATGATGTCTCATATCATAGGTTCGGATGCTCGGGTTCCTGATAGTACTTAGACAGATCTGCCTATCAGCAACAATCAACAATGGTGATTCCTCATCCTTCGAGGATGAGGTATCTTAAATTTAGTATGTCAGTAGTTCAGTTATCTAGTAAGTAAGAGTTAGTTTGGGGCTTGTCCCATCAACTCCATAGTTAGTCAGTTTAGAGGCTCACATACTAGTACAGACCGTTGGTCAATTTTTCAGTTGTTATTGTCAGTTGCTTATCAGTATTACCAGTTTGTTCTCAGACATTTGAAACTATGATTCAGTATAAATTTTAGTTCCTAGAACCTTATGGTTTTTCAGTTATTCTTTCACATATGTTATTATTTTATTCAGTGCTCACAACAGGTACCAGCTCATAGGTTAGATTGTGGTCACTTATGACCATAAGCATCGTGTGACGTCCAGGGTGTACTCTCGGGGCATTAAAAACTTGGTATAAGATCCTAAGGTTTTAAAGTGTCCTACGGAGTCTGAAATCCACTTTGAGTAGAGTCTTGTGCATAAGTGTGAAGCGCGCCACATTTATGGACAAGAGACTGCAATACGTTTTAGGAAATGTTTCCCTTCATTCAAAGTTTATATCATGTGAAAGAGCATGAGATCAACTTAAAATATTCATCTAATTAATATTCCTTTCTTTTACATAACATGCCTCCTAGAAAGACTAACGAAAGAAAAAACAGAAATCAGCCAGCACCTTCGCCCGTTCAGGATGATTCCCTGAATGAGCATGTTTCACATGCCGAGTTTAGAGCTATATTTACTAATTTAGCCAACTCTGTCGGAGCTTAAGATATTTGGCCAGCTGTTATCTCAGCCAACCTAGTGGCCAATACTTCTGCAACTAGGATTCGGGACTTCACCCGAATAAATCCTCAATCCTTTTTTAGATCCAAGTCTGAAGAGGATCCATAGGAATTCCTTGACATGGTGCAGAAGTTAACAGACATTATGGGGCTAACTTCTAGTGAGAGTGCTGAATTGGCTGCTTATCAGCTGCTGGATGTAGCTCACACCTGGTTTAAGCAGTGGAGAGGGGATAGAGGCACGAATACAGGGCCTACAGAGTGGGAGGATTTTGTTGTAGCCTTTTTAGATAGATTCTTCCTTTTGGAGCTAAGAGAAGCTAAGGTGTTAGAGTTTATTAATTTGAAGCAGGGTAACATGAGTGTGAAAGAGTATTCCCTTAAGTTTACTCAGCTAGCCAGGTATGTTCCTCATGTGGTGGATGATAACAGGTCTAGGATAAGCAAGTTCGTGTCTAGTGTATCTGATAGTGTGGTCAAGGAGTGTATGACCGTAATATTGATTAAAGAGATGGACTTGTCTAGGTTGATGGTGCATGCTCAATAGATTAAAAAGAGAAGGCTAAGGAGAAAGAGAGGGAGAACAAAAGGGCTAGAAGAGGTAGCTTTAATTTTGTTCAGCTGAGGTTAGAAGGTGGCAATCATCCTCAGATTCGCCAGAAATCTTTAGTTCCAACTCCATTCTCAGCTAGTGCACCTGTGCTAAAGTTCATAAATGACAATCGGGATAGGACACCTGTATTTAAGTCCCAGGGCAGTGTAAGTAGTGCCCGGACTAATCCTCTCTGCTAGAAGTATGGAAGAAATCATCAAGGTGTGTGCAGGGCTGGCAACGATGTGTGTTTTGGATATGGAAAACCAGGCCATAGGTTGAAGAAATGTCCGATAGGTCTGTGGAAAGGTATGAATGATCGTCAATAGGGTCAGGCTGACTCTTCATTAGCATCCGTAGGTCACCTAACTCATCAGGGCAGCACTTTGAGTGCCACCAGTGGGCAGCGCCCAAACAGACTTTATGCACTTCAGTCCCAACAAGATCATGAAAGTTCTCCTGATATAGTCACTGGTACGTTATAGTTCTTTCATTTGCATGTATATGCTTTATTATATCCGGGAGTTTCTCTTTGTTTTGTAACCCCTTATATAGCCGTCAACTTCGGAGTCAGTCCCAAAATCTAAGTAGAGCCTTTCTCAGTGTCTACTCTAGTGGTTAAGTCTATCATAGCCCGGTGGGTATATAGGAACTGCCCGGTTACAGTATCTCAAAAAGTTATTTTAGTAGACCTTGTAGAGTTAGAGATGACAGATTTTGATATCATTCTTGGTATGGATTGGCTCCATTCATGCTATGCTTCAGTTGATTGTAGAAATAGAGTTGTCCATTTTCAGTTTCCAAATTAATTAGTCCTTGAATGGAGAGGTAGTACTACAACGCTTAGGGGTCAGCTTGTTTTGTACCTTAGATCGAGAAAAATGATATCTAAGGGGTGTATTTATCATCTTATTCGAGTCAAAGACTCTAATTCAGATACTCCTAATCTCGAGTCAGTTTCAGTAGTAAGGGATTTTCCAGATATATTTCCTGAAGTCTTCCCGGAGTTTCTCCCGAAAGGAAAATTGACTTCAGAATAAACCTTTTTCTAGATACCCAACCTATCTCTATTCTGCCATATAGATTGGCTCCAGCGAAACTCAAAGAGTTGAAAGAACAGTTGAAAGATCTCCTAGACAAGGGATTCATCAGGCCCAACATTTTCCCATGGGGCGCACCTGTTCTATTCGTCCGTAAGAAAGATGGTTCTCTTAGGATGTGTATTGACTACCGTTATTTGAACAAAGTCACAATAAAAAACAAATACCCACTTCCCAGAATTGATGACTTGTTCAACCAACTTCAAGGTGCCAGTTATTTCTCCAAGATAGACCTCAAATCCGTCTATCATCAGCATAGAGTCAGGGAATGTGACATTCTGAAAATAGCTTTCAGATTTTGGTATGGTCACTTTGAGTTTTTTAGTCCTGTACTTTGGTCTCACAAATGCCCCAACAACCTTTATGGACTTGATGAACCAAGTGTTCAAGCAGTACTTGGACATGTTTGTCATAGTCTTCATTGATGGTATTCTTGTCTACTCCCGCAATGAAAATGATCATGCAGACCACCTCAAAATTATATTACAGTCTCTTAGAGCTCATCAGTTATTTGCCAAGTTTAGTAAATGTGAGTTTTGGCTAAGATCAGTAGCTTTTCTTGGCCATATTATTTCCGATGATGACATTAGAGTTGGCCCTCAAAAGACCGAAGCTGTAAGAAACTGGCCCAAACCTTTTTCTCCATCATATATTAAGAGTTTCTTGGGTTTGGATAGATATTACTAATGGTTTTTTGAAGGGTTTTCATCTATTGGGTCCTCCATGTCCAGACTAACTCAAAAAAAAGTTAAGTTTCAGTAGTCAGATTCTTGTGAGGAGATTTTTCAGGAGTTGAAGACTCGACTCACCACAACCCTAATTTTGACTTTACCTGATGGTTCAGAGGTTTTTGTTGTGTACTGTGATTCTTCTAGAGTTGGATTGGGTTATGTTTTGATGCAGAAAGGTAAGGTTATAGCTTATGCTTCTAGATAGCTTAAGCCTCATGAAAAGAATTACCCAACCCATGATCTTGAGTTAGCAACTGTTGTGTTTGCCTTAAAGATTTGGAGGCACTATTTGTATGGGGTGCATATTGATGTGTTTACAGATTACAAAAGCTTTCAGTATGTGTTTTCACAGAAGGATTTAAATTTGTGTCAGAGATGGTTAGAATTATTGAAAGAATATGATATGAGTGTTTTATACCACTCGGGTAAGGCCAATGTAGTGGCAGATGCCCTAAGTAGATTGTCTAGGGGTAGTGTTGCTCATGTTGAGGATGGAAAGAAGAAGTTAGTTAGGGAAGTTCATCAGCTTGCTAGATTAGGTATTCGTTTGGTTTATTCAATTGAGGGTAGTGTATGGGTTCAAAATAGTTCAGAATCTTCTTTGGTTGCCGAAGTGAAAGAAAAACAAGATAGGGATCCCAGTCTGGTTAAGTTGAAGGAGCTACTCAAAGATCATAAAGTAGAGGTTTTCTCCCAAGGGGGAGATGATGTGTTGTGTTGCCAGGGTAGACTGTGTGTGCCGTGTGTAGATGAGTTGAGACAATGAATTCTTACCGAGACACATGGTGCGCGTTACTCTATTCACTCGGGGCCACAAAAATGTACCGCGATTTGTGGGAAATCTATTAATGGAGTGGTATGAAGAGGGATATTACAGAGTTTGTCGCAAAGTCCTCCACTTATCAATAAGTTAAGATCGAACATCAAAAGCCTAGTGGGTCTATGCAGGAGTTCAGTATTCCCACTTGGAAGTGGAAGGAAGTGAACATGGATTTTATGATAAGTTTGCCTTGTACTCGTCGTCAGCATGATTCAATTTGAGTCATTGTGGACAGAATGACCAAATCAGCCCATTTCTTACTAGTTCATACTTCTCATTCAACCGAGGACTATGCCAAGATCTATATTAGAGTGTTGGTTTGGTTGCACGGAGTTCCGTTGTCCATTATCTCAGATAGAGGTACTCAGTTTACCTCTTACTTTTGGAAAGCTTTTCAGAAGGGTCTTGGTACCCAAGTTTACCTCAGTACAACCTTTCACCTTCAGGCAGATGGTCAGGCAGAGAGGACCATTCAGACTCTTGAGTATATGTTGAGAGCATGTGTAGTTAATTTTAAGGGTAGTTGGGATGATCACTTGCCTTTGATTGAGTTCGCATATAATAACAATGACTCCATTTGAGGATCTATATGGGAGGAGATGTAGATATCCAATTGGTTGGTTTGAGGTAAGTGAAAAATCTTTGGAGGGGCCTGACTTGGTGTTTGATGCTTTAGAGAAGGTTCAGTTGATCAGGGAGAGGCTTAGGACAACCCAAAGCCCACATAAATCATACGCAGATGTGAGGTGAAAGGATCTTGAGTTTGAGATTGGTGATTTTGTATATTTAAAGATCTCTCCTATAAAGGGGGTGAAGAGGTTTGGTAAGAAGGGTAAGCTTAGTCCCCGATATGTTGGCCCTTATAAAATTTTGAGCCGTTTCGGAAAGGTGGATTATGAGCTTGAGTTATCTTTAGACTTAGCATCAGTGCACCCAGTATTCCATATCTCTGTGTTGAAGAAGTGTATTGGTGACCCAGCTGTAGTTGCTTTAGAAATTTTAGATGTTCAGAACGACCTTTTTTACGAAGAAGTTCCAGTCGAGATCCTTGATCGCCAGATTCGTAGACTAAGAAACAAAGAAGTTCCCGTGGTCAAAGTTCTTTGGTGGAACCAGTCCGTTGAGAGAGACACTTGGGAAGCAGAAGTAGATATGCAGACCAAGTACCCTCATCTTTTCTCCACAAACTCAGACTCAGCTTAAGGTAACAAATTTTCCTAGAATTTCTATTTTCCATGCTCAGTTCCAGCTGCATATCATTCTGATGTCATTCATGCATTCACGAAACCAATTCAGTCATGATTCACATTCAGTCATGTAATTACGTTTTTAGTATGTATATTCAGCATGAAACCTCAATTCCTCAGTGTTCTCAGCTTAACCAACCTCATTCGAGGACGAATGTTCCCAAGGGAGAGATATTGTAATACCCCGATAATCCCAACCAATAGTAGAACCATACTTCAAGATTATGAGAAATAAATTATAGTGATTTGATATTTTTATGATCGAGTTTGATGTGTATTAAGGCCTCAAATACGTCCTAGCTATTAGACGAATCAAAATATCCCTTACCGATTGAATTCTTAAAAAGGATGTTGCTATAGTCAACTTCAAATAAGCATATCTTTCATTCTACTGAGAATTTTTGATCTCATTACCCATCAACAGATAGATAATTGAATTATCTTGACAACGATACCAATTTTGCCTTAATCCGATATTGGAGTAAAAAGTTATGCCCATTTTACCAGAGAGTTGTTCGACTGTCGAGGTGCGACGGGAAAGCTGACGGACCGTCACTCTGGCCATCGCAACTCAGGAAGTGAGCCCATTTTCTGGCGATAAAATGATGGTTTGAGTTATGGTTAGTCACCAGAGTGATGGTCTGTCACCCAGACCGTCAACCACATCCGTTCAAGTAATTTAAAGATGTTTTAATGAGATTTTTGGGTCTTTTTCCACCCTTTTTAACCCCTAATCCCATCAAATTAAAGAACATAACTCCTCATTCATCCTTAACATCAAAATTAGGGTTTCTTTCAAGATCATTCCTCTAGAACAATATTCAAACCCTTCCTCAAGAAAACTCAAGAATCAAAGCATCACCATTCAAGAACCTTCAAGAAAAGTTACTCTGTTTCAAGATTCAAGCTTCTGAGGTATGTTAGATGTTCATACATGGTTCCTTTTCACCCATGGAGTCCAAGAACCCAATTTCAAATTCAAATTTATGATTTTTACATGATTATTATGATTTTTAACCTTGAATTTCGATTTTATACCATATTTACACATAATTGTTGTTGTTATTAACCCCCACATTTTTTAATGGTGTTGTTCATTGATTTAAGCCTTAATTAGTGATTTTACTATTGAAATCATTCTATTACTACAAGCTTTAAAACTAATCCCATGCTTAGCTTAAACCATGTATTGGAAATGTTTGATGAATTGCCTACAAGAATGCGTTTTGAATAAATGCTTGCATATCATGCCCTCAAAGTTTTAGTATGATCTTGCTATTATTTCTATATAGTCCTGGGGGTTTGTATACCCAAAATTTAGCTGCTTACCTAGTTTTAATACCTACAAAATGTTTTCAGAATAGTTATGAGCATTATCAGTTCAACCATTTATTACATTCAGTTAAACTCAGTTTAGTCTAATAATCAGTGTTATTCAGTTGGGAGTAACACTTAGCACCGAGTGAGCATAGGGATGGTGTATTCCCCATTAGTTAGGCATGAGGCACTAGTAGCAGTCCCTAGGTTCCAGACCTACGGTGCCACCATAGATTTTGAGGGGTCCCCGGTCAGTTAGGCATGACACCCTCGTTCTTCGGGACTTCAAATTAGTGGATCCACACAGCCAGTGTTAGTACCCGTGGCACAGTAATGACACCCTTCCAACTGGGGTTGGACCCTAATAGTATATTAGGGCATGTCGGTTATAGCTAGCTCCCATAGTCTTAGTCCAGTATTCAGTTTAGTAATTCAGTTTCAGTTTTGCTTGACCATAGTATACAGATATCAGTTACTCATTTATCAATACTCAATATTTCAGTTTTCAGACTATATTCAGAACATATTTTATGTTTGGTCATGCATTCTCAGTCTTTATAGATTTTATGCATTTTACTCAGTACTTCATGTTATACATTCATTCAGTTACTACGCATGCACATGAAACCATGCATATTAGCCTAACCTCATTTAGCATACCAATACATTCAAAGTACTGATCGCATACTCATTTCTTGCACTATGATATCTCATATCATAGGTTTGAACGCTTGGGTTCCTGATAGTACTTAGACGGATCAACCTATAAGCAACAGTTAACAGTGGTGAGTCCTCATCCTTCGAGGACGAGTTATCTTAAATTCAGTATGTCAGTAGTTCACTTATCTAGTAAGTCGGAGTTAGTTGGGGGATTGTCCCATCAACTCCATAGTTAGTCAGTTTAGAGGCTTTCATACTAGTACAAACAGTTGGTCAGTTTTTCAGTTGTTATTGTCAGTTGTTTATCAGTATTACCAGTTTGTTCTCAGACGTTTGAAACTATGATTCAGTAGTAATTTCAGTTGCTAGAACCTTTTGGCTTTTCAGTTATTCTTCGGCATATGTTATTATTTTATTTAGTGCTCACATCAGGTACCAGCTCATGGGTTAGCTTGTGGTCGCTTATGACCGTAAGCACCGTGTGGCGTCCAAGGTGTACTCTCAGGGCATTACATATTTATTAGTTTTGTCCTTATTTTTACTGTGCGATAAAATGGTTACCCATGCATATTGCTTTTTCCTTATATTTATTAGTTTTTCCCTCATGTATTATTTTAAAAATATTTTTATTTAGACCTTTGTAATTAAATTATACATGATACTGTTTTTTTCTAAATATCTTTTTGTTCCTTATTAAATAACTACCAAGGGTACTTCGATAATTTTATGGTGCAATAAAATGGCTACACATGCATATTATTTTTTTTTATATTTATTAGTTTTGTCCTCATTTTTATGGTGCAACAAAATGCTACACATGCATATTATTTTTTTCTTATATTTATTAGTTTTGTCCTAATGTATTATTTTAATAATTTTTTTATTTAGACCTTTGTAATTGAATTATACATGATACTATTTTTGTATAAATATCTTTTTATTCCTTATTAAATGACTACCAAGAGTATTTCGTTAATTTTATGATGCAATAAAATGGTTACACATGCATATTATTTTTTTCTTTATAATTATTAGTTTTGTCCTCATTTTTATAGTGCAATAAAATGGTTACACATACATATTATTTTTTCTTATATTTATTAGTTTTGTCCTCATGTATTATTTTAATAATATTTTTATTTAGACCTTTATAATTGAATTATACATGGTAGTAATTTTTTATAAATATCTTTTTGTTCCTTGTTAAATTACTTGTTTTTTATACCCTAAGGGTATTTCGGTAATTTTATGGTGTAATAAAATTGTTACACATGCATATTACTTTTTCCTTATATTTATTAGTTTTGTCTTCATT